>CP136893.1:30490000-31112500 GCA_034359265.1 Canna indica | reverse complement strand
TTAAGGCGAAGCGCAAGTAGAAGCCATGGTAGCTTATACCATAACAGCAAGCAGGTAGAAGGATAATAAAGGCTGGTTTTTCTTTCATTAAGAAATGAGTAAAGTACAAGCGATATGAATACTTTATTCGAGACCTGCGGGAGACTGCGACGAATGCCTTTCCTGCCAGGCCGGGAGTTGAAGAAGGTTATAGAATCCACAGTTTTCGGGAAATGAATCAATAGTATAAGCTATCCCCGAAGAAGATTGATGGACAGAACCAGTTGGCACTAGTAATGCCGAAACACAAGTTCCCGCGTTTGCAATAAGACGATAGGAGTCAGGGGCAAAACCTTCTTCTATTGCACCTTGGACTGGGAGACGTGCAGAAACTATTCGTGCTGTCGTGTGGTCCTGACTTTTGGCCTTGATTACCTTTCCGGTCAATGATTAGGACTTTTTGACAAATGACATATTTGCACTCATTCTAGCAAAGATCATATTATTGCAGGGGATAGCATCACAGCACATTATTCCTAAGACCCTATACTAAGAGCGGAGAAGCATGAAATGACCTTGAAAAGAGCGCCCCTCACAGTGGATATTCAGCTAAGCCCGGATAAGGCGCAAACAAGAGATAGCGATTCACTGCTTTCCTTCCTTGCTAGGTCCAATAGGCTGTTATAAAGCGCCCAGGAAGGACACCACAGAAATGAACTCATACCTTCTACGCGGAGTGGGAATTCTCTTGCATTACAGGTCTGCTCATCTATCTCACTTATTGTATTGATCTTATCTGTTCACAACGGCATGAAGGAGCTTACTGCTTACTAAGGCATTTTAGGAACTCGCGGTTATTTCGATTCCTACTCCTAGTAGGCCACTCACTGAACTCCCTTTTGAATGTGCAGCCTAGTCTCTGTCCGTGGGTGTGGCTATCTTCTGAGCAAGCAAAGTTCGGCGCGGATGAGATTGATCAGTGAAGGTCTTCCCTTGAGAGCCGCATTGGTAAACCCTACGAATTCTGTTCTGGTACATACCTGCCAGCCCGACCAGTCTCTGGGTCATCCTTATAGTAGCAATGATTATTGAAATCTAGCAGGAAAGAGCAATCCTGTCTGTGAACAACCCTCTTCAAATTAGAGAACTTAAGATAAGATAGTTTAGAAAAATAGGCAGTTACCAAGCATCCATATAGGTCAAGATTAGGCGGTATTTGTCTTACCCGGGCGATCTCTTTCTCTGGTAAGTATAAGGATTGGGATGGAGGATATTACGTAAGTAAGCAAGTGAAACGATCTCTCCGTTAGCTGTAGGAAAAGAGGTTTTCAAGTGTTTTGATACCTCCTAAAAAAGGGGAGTTTCCTAACATGTGGTTGGATACGAATCAATAGGTTGATTCCTTAGGGCTTTCTATTTCTAGCTAATGGAAGACTCTGGAGAAGGAGTAGTTGATAGGGCAGCCCTTAAGTCTCTTAGGCGAAGAAGTGATCTTTCAGGCGGTTGGAGATTAACAGTCTCAGGTAAAACTTTCTATATGATCATTCCTAGTGCGAGTTTCGAGTCATGCACTTCTTTATAGTCCATTTCCAAGACTCTTTCCTGGCTAACATATTTCTAGTCAAGCTCATTTCCCTCATTCACATTCTTTCTTACCCGATATGGAGGGAGACTCTAATATGCTTTGGCGGAATACTTGAATAGAATAGACTTTGGATATCAAAATGAGATTGATGTCTTTTCATGAGATAGATATGTAAATGAAATCTAAAACGAACTCTACCTTATACCTTACTAAGGAGTGTACCGAGCGTAACGATCCCCTCGATCCAGTCAAGCTCCCTTCGAAAAGTCAGTGTAAATTCACTTTCACAGGTAGTCTATCCTGTCCCCTTTTATTATTTTGGTTTTACAGAAGCATATTGTATTATGGTACTAGAAATAGAAAAAAGGGCATCTCCATTCCAATGGTAAGCCCACCCCTAAGCGCATCTTGGTCTCTTACACTGGTAAGCCCCCTTTTTCCAAGGCTATGGGGGTTCAACTCCTCCTTAATCGCAAGCAGAGAAATGAAGGATCTTCGACCACCTTGGCACCTTAATATCAAGGAACCCCCCTCTTCTTCTCTTCATGTATGTGGGCTGCCTGCCCCGTCCCGAATAGACGAACAGGAACAAGCAAGCTGAAGAAAGGGGCGAGAGAGAGTTGAGACTCCCCTGCTTCCTCAGTGTCACTGCTGACAGATCCTAGCTGAGCTACCAGTGAAAAACACGAATGGAATTTGGAAACCTTATTTTAGAGAACCTCTCTATCTGATATTTTTCACTTGCTTCAACTGCATTATATACGTCTTGACTAATACTACTACGTTAGCTCTTTCTTTCTAGTTAGTCCTATCCCCCTTTCCAGCTTTGAATCTAGCAAAGACCACGCAAGACGGACATACTTGCCACCCGGACACTACTCTTGCTTCACTCCAAAAGCAAGCACCTTACCTCGAGAGACGAGACTTTAGATTACGAGATTACGCTCTGTGCCTCTCACTTAATAAGACAGGCAAGTCACCGCACTCCCGGCGAAGGTAATACATTCTAAAGAAGGAAGTCGCCTCTACCCATTATGCTATGTATGCGAGCTACTCCTCTACTTATACTTATTTTGTTTGGATTTGGACTGGAAAATAGAACTCTTCAGAGCCGTACTTAAAGAAAAGATCCAATCCCATACATCTCCGCAACTTGAAGTGGAGTTTTCATCTCCTCCCTCTCCGTTAAGTATTTTTCGCAATCAACCTCCTCTGCGGCCTCTACCCTCAGACAATCAGTCTGTCGATCTACTGCCACTCGACTCACCTTCCCGGAATTGTATTCCCCCTCGCCAATAAAGGTAGCACTAGGGTCTTTCCCATACCGATATGGTGACACAGGTGTGATCCTCTACTCTTAAGTCCAAATCCCTAGCTTTCAAAATGGAAGAGATCGCTTTGCGAAAAGTCTTCGATTTCCGTGCTGTATGCTTTGCTTGCTCGCTGGAACTACGTGCTCCCCGGGGCCAAAAGGGGAAATCCAATTCCAATCAGACAGAAGTGAACCTGATCAGCAGAGGATTGATCGGCCACTCCAGAAAAACGATTGTTGAGTCTCAACAACTGGAACAGGATCCCACATAGAATAGAAGGGATTTAGATGTTCCGTTGACACAGAGGGAAAGCCCACTTAGGGAGATGACACAACACAGACCTATCAACGAACGCGGTGGTCGGACAATAACAAACCAGCAACATACGAACCAGAGGGAGGTTGAAATGGCTAGTGATTCCGACTGATACATCGAAATTGCCCCCTACGTTACCCGACGAGACAAAAAAGACCGGGGTAAGGATGAACTGACTATCTTATGAAGAAACTTCTCCTGAAACATATTCGGCTTAGGGAATAGAGAGAAACTTATGAAAATGAGAAGTGTAGTAGAACAACAACAGATTGCAGGAAATTCGACTGGGCAGCCGCCCCGGATACCTACTGGAGTCGCTTTCAGTGGTGTTGATCCTCATTCCAACACTATGTGTTGCCCTGATTCGGAAGAAGAGAATGAGGGCCTCGACAGGACTAACGACTCCTTACTGGAAAAAATGGAGCATACCATTTGATTCTAGCGAATTCATTGAGATCTCCAATCTATATGGACCACCATTGGAACGTTTCAAAAAGGAATGAATGGAGAGGGCACAGGCACTTGAAGTGTTGAAGGATATTTCATGTTTATACATGGAGGATTATAACCAGATCGGATTGAAAGGGCGGTCGAAGATCTGCTGATCGTCTCATGTCTACATTCAGAGAACTGCTCAGTATAATCTGACTTTAATGAAAAATGAAACAATTGCATTGCCTAGTCTAATCCACAATAGGGAAAGGACCGGGAAGGACTTTTTTAGAATGAGAACGAATCTATCAACCGCTGTCTGATCATATACCTATATAAATGTGCCAGGCTTGGTCTTTCTTTCTTTCCTTGCTGGACCTTGCGATATCGGTAGTGGAATGCAGTAGGTGGCTTGTGCTACTGTACCGGTATGAAGCTATAGTCTCGCTACCTGTGCTTTCAAGTGGAGTGGATAGGGGTTGAAGTACTAAGGGCATCTGATAAACCAATGTAGTTAGTTGTTTGAGTCCTTATCCCTGTCATGCCTTCTTCTTTTCATACCTTCTCCTTTCCATGGCGATCCAGCCGAAGGAATACCCTCGTTTACGTTTACGTCCATGCCTCTTTTAGCCAGTTCCTGAGGGATAGATAGGCTTTTCTTTGAAAAGTATTCCCGTAGCAATTGGCGTTATGGATTTTCTGTTTATGGGGGGTAGGATAACCTTATGATAAAGAACTCGAGTTCGGGTAAAGAAGTACAAATTTGAGCTCAACATATATTCCGTATGTTTGTTTTCAAAGTGCGAAGAGTAATTGATCAGATTCGCGGGCGTTCCTATGAGGAAACACTTATGATACTGGAACTCATGCCTTATCGAGCATCTTATCCCATTTTCAAATTGGTTTATTCTGCAGCAGCAAATGCTAGTCATAATAGTTTATGGGTTTGAACGAAGTCATTCATTAGTGAAGCCAAAGTTAATAGGAGTACTATTGTCAAAAAATTCAGACCTCGAGCTCGAGGACGTAGTTATCCGATAAAAAGACCTACTTGTCATATAACAATTGTATTAAAGGATCAATCTAAATTCTTCTTAGATCAATCTAAGATTTAGATTCATCACCATAATAGTCAAATTCCATATATGGATTGGATGGAAAAAAAATAGAATAGGAAAATATGGGACAAAAAAGAAATCCACTTGGTTTCAGACTTGGTACAACCCAACGTCATCATTCCTTTTGGTTTGCACAACCAAAAAATGCTTTCGTGGGTCTACAGGAAGATGAAAAAATACGGAATTGTATCAAGAACTATGTAAAAAAAAATCAGAGAATATCCTCAGGTTTTGAAGGACGTATAGGAATTCAAAAAAGAATCGATTTGATCCAGGTCATAATCCATATTGGATTTCCAAATTGATTAATAGAGGGCCAAACACGAGGAATCGAAGAATTCAAGATGAATGTACAAAAAGAATTTCATTCTGTGAACCGGAGACTCAACATTGCTATCACAAGAGTAGAAAAACCTTATGGGCAACCTAATATTCTTGCGGAATATATAGCTTTACAATTCCAAAATAGAGTTTCGTTTCGAAAGGCAAAAAGCTATTGAATTAGCTGAACAAACGGATACAAAAGGAATTCAAGTACAAATTGCAGGACGGATCGACGGAAAAGAAATTGCACGTGTCGAATGGATCAGAGAGGGCAGGGTTCCCCTACAAACAATTTGCGCTAAAATTGATCATTGTTCCTATACAATTCGAACTATCTATGGAGTATTAGGTATCCAAATTTGGATATTTGTGGACGAGGAATAATAGACCTTTGTTTGTCTTGCCATTCTGTTCGGTCATAGAACAAAAAATCACAAACAGATTCATTCTTTTTCCGTTAAATCAAACAAAAACGAGCCATTCTAATTCTATAAGGAAATTCTATTGACAATTTGTTAGAATTGCTATGCTTAGTGTGTGACTCGTTCATTTTTCTTTAGAGTTTAGAGTTGGGATTCAAAAAAAAATGAAATAATATGAATAATAAAGAGCCTCGTGTTAATAAAAACTCAGGAGATTAACTCGAGAAGGAATTTTGTTGGGAGCTCCATTGCAGAGTTCAGGCCTAACCATTAATGGAGAAGCTATGGGAACGACGGAACCTGTGACTGCATAAGATTCTACTAAAAATGAATCTGAATAATTCATTGGGTGGGATGGCGGAATGAACCGAGAGAAAATGTCTTTATTTCGAGAAGTCATGACCTAGGAATAAAACAGCAAAGAGTCAATATTCGCCCGCGAAACCTTTATGAGAAACTATTACAACATAAAGGCATCATTTGATAAGGGTCAAAATAAGGATCCATAAAATCCAAAAAGCATTATCTATAAATATGCATAAATAATAGAAATATAATAGCTGTATATCCTGTATTATCCCTACTATACATCTTCCTATATAAGAATAACAAATTCCATATCAATAAATGTCTTTTATTATTATTTTCTTAAATACATGTGTATCCGTAATATTATTGAATCCTTTCATTCGCGAGGAGCTGGATGAGAGGAAACTCTCATGTCCGGTTCTGCAGTAGAGATGGAATGTTGAAACAACCATCAACTATAACATAACCCAAAAAGAACCAGATTTCGTAAACAACATAGAGGAAGAATGAAGGGTCCGAAGGAGCTTATCGAGGCAATCATATTTGTTTCGGTAGATACGCTCTTCAGGCACTCGAACCCGCTTGGATCACAGCTAGACAAATAGAAGCAGGGCAAAGAGCAATGACACGATATGCACGTCGTGGTGGAAAAATATGGGTACGTATATTTCCGGACAAACCTGTTACTGTAAGACCGGCGGAAACACGTATGGGTTCGGGGAAGGGATCCCCCGAATATTGGGTATCCGTTGTTAAACCAGGTCGAATACTTTATGAAATGGGCTACATATCAGAAACTGTAGCCAGAGCAGCTATTTCACTAGCTGCGTCCAAAATGCCTATACGAACTCAATTTCTCAGGATAGGGATGTAGAACTAAACGGTGTATTGATATTGAGGATGAAAAAACAACCGACAGAAAATCTGTCTTTTTTTCCTTCATCCTTTGCATGAAAATAACGGATTCCAATAAAATGATATGATTCAACCTCAGACCCCTTTGCTGCAGGTAAAAGGTAAGGAAGAACCCAAGTAGTTAACCGAGTCGTGGGCGGGGGCAAGAGAGTCAATCCGTGTTTAGTAGAGTGCCTTCTGATCCTTCGATTGAGGAAAAAGAGTCCGAGTTCCACAAGACAGCCTTGCTTCTCGGGAAATGGGGCTTCCATTACTTGCTTCAATTGCATTGATTTATCCTTATCCTTTCTTGCCTCAGACTTTTGCCTAATCTTCTAAAGATCAACCACGAGTCAAAGAACTCCTCTTGAGTAGTACACTTCTTTTTCTTTTATGGAATTGACTGTAAAAGGTGATGGTCTCGCCAATGAATTTCCTCGTTAACAGCAGGATCTCTTTCACTTCTTGCTGAATACCTTTTCTTGCTTCCTCCAATAGGAAATAGGCCATCTTCTCCTAAGGAAGGAAGTACTTCAATGAAGGCATCGAGTGCCCCAACTCGGGATGGAGGTTGCTTTTTCTTGGCTGTAAGCTGCTTTCTTAGTTGTATAAATCCATCAATAGTCTTTCAAAACGAATATACACCCACCATCGTATGTGAATACGGTACGTACTGCTTGCCCTCTTCTCTTGCTTTCCATTTTTCTACATATGCATTGAAGGACTTTTTCCCTTGTATAGACTCTTTCATAGAGAGATAGATAGAGATGAGTGAGAGAGCCGACCGGACCTCTAATAAGCCAAATTTTCCTTCACTGCAACAATACCCCACAGATTCTCCATCAGCATATCAAGAAGTACTTTCAAAGTCTGCAATTGGTACTGTACTTTAAGGCTTCAATCGGTAACTGAATAAAGTCTGAAAGATGGCACTCCTTTCATAAGAACTCCCTTCTGATAAACTAAGGAGACATTAGTTAACCCGGTGCGGTGTATTCGTAGCGATAAGGCCACTAAGGTCCACCCCTTATTCTGTTTCTGTTACGAAAAATATGTCCTCATCCTCGGCCAGAGGTACCTCTGCGACCCATAGCCCTCAAAAAGTGAAAGACTCTCAGCTAGTCGGGAAAACCCCTCTCTATTTTCAAGTCTGGTCGGCTCCCGGTTCGGAATTCGTTCTTTCTCTTCCGGCCCTTTTCAGTCCAACTGCTCAGATAGCAAAATCGTAAGGTTCACAAACAGTTTGAATCTCTTACCGCTCCGTGGGTCTCTCTTGGTAAGAGAAAAAAGTCCTATCCTTCAGGGCAGTCCTTTCGGAAGTTGGTGCTTAGCCATCCAATCGTGAACTTTTATCCGGCTTGCTTGCTTTCAATAGGGGTTAAGGCCCATCCCTTGAAGGGAGGAACTCGGGTAACACAACTCATCGTTTTTGGGATCCATCCCCTCTTTTTTTCGATCACTCTAAGAACTTAACCAGCAGACCTTACTGCACTGCCCTCTTCTTACATTACAGAAAAAGGAGAAAGGCACAACATGGTCACAAGCAGGAGTAGGAGCACAAGCTGGTAATCATCTCGAATCTCGACCAAGTGCCCGAGTAAGTGAGTGGCACCATCGGTTCTTTATCTTTAGAATGATTCCTTCAAGTGTGGTTGCGACCTTCGTTATGCGGCGTCTTTTGTGACTTTGACTGCGGTTTGACTTAAGAGTGCCCTTAGTAGTCCTTTCTTAAGAGATTGAGGATTTATCCACTAAAGAAGTATAGATTTTTCTGACTTTTCCCGGACTTATGGTTGTTGAGTGAAGCTCTTTCGCTTTCTCGCCTTTCCGCTTGAATAGGACGCTTAGCCGAAGACCTTGACCCGCTCGCTACCTGGACTAGGAAGACATCAGGCTTTAGTTACCTCTCTGAAAATTGGATCCGACATTGCCCCATCTAATTCAAGAAAAAGCCATTCCTTCTTCTATATTATAGAAAGCCCTAGCTAGATTCTCAAGCTCTGATTCACCCGCAGAACAGCCTTTATGCCGAAAGGACTCAGAGCTCTGAGTCCGCCAAAGGCCGTCTTCCGTACCCGTACCGGAAAGCATCACCCATGCTAGAAACTTTCCTCCTTACTAGCAGCCCAGATCTTCTCTTTTGTGCTCGTGCCATCATTCAAGTAGACTGCCTGCCCAGTGCATAAAGAGGTGTCTCACTCGAGATATAGAAGAAATGAAATAAGGACATTCGTTGATTCGTATACTCACTGAATCACTTCCCGGTCCCTCAGTCAATTATGGAATCTCATTCGCTCTGTAGAGGATATCCGGTCAGAGAGAAGATAGAGGCCTCGGTGTCCGGGAAGGAAGGCAAGGGCGAGGGTGACGAGATAGGGTTAAGATGATGATGACCGGTACACGCTTAGTTCATTGGATGATCCACTAAGGCATTGCTACCTTTGGCTCAGTTAACAGAGCATTTGAACTTTCATCAGAACAAGCAGGAGCTTCTAAAGAACCAAACCAGACTAAAACACTCCTCACCCCTGTCCTGGAAGGAGAAAAGTGTACCCTTGAGTCAAAGCACGCCCTTTTTCCTATTGCTACTGCCACTTGCTAGAGCGCTAGTCACCTCTGACTCTGCGGATTCATTTCATGAACATTAAGAAAATAGAGACAATAAAATGGAACAGGAAAGACCAGATCAAGTAGTATACTATACGGCCTTTGCTTTCAAAAGCAAGCGCAACTAGTCTTGGCGAGCTATGAACTTGATAGAAGAGCGAGGCATAGCGTCGTCAATGGTGCGAGGTCGATCCTAACCTAACTCCCACATACATCTCCCTCCTTGCTTCTTACAGTGCCATCAGAAACCCGCCGTCACTAATGAGAAAGATGAGTTTCGTTCTTTTATAGTATAGGCAAACACCTTATAAGCAGCTCAACGTCCGTTCTAAGCGCTCAAATCTGTATAACGTTTTCTCGTTTCATTGCTTAGTCTAACAAGCCAAGCCGAAACTAGCGAGCCAGCACCATCCAATTCAAAACCCGAAAGGCCATAGGACTGTTAAGGAGTCCCGACCATTTCTCTAATTCACCATCGAAGAGGGCAAGCCGTGGATCTAATCTAATGGATGTCTCCGTCGGGGGGCGGGTGTGTTCCGCGCCAATCAAATATCTGATAAGCAAAGTTCAAGTCCAATCGTTTGTGTTTTTGCCGGTTGCCGGTTGAGGTTTAAGAGTTCTCTTCCCCGTTCTCCTTATAGCTTACTTCGGTTTTTCTTTCTGGATCAAGTCCCAGGTCAGATCTGAGGGCGAAAGCTGTAGGTAGGGTTGGAGACCCACGAGGCTGGAGCTGTTCTCGAGTCCATAGTCTCGACCAATTATATTGTTCTCGATCCGACCATGCGAATATCAAATAATCCATTTTCCGCCCCCCTATATCTTAAAGGCCTGTGCGGTTCGAAATCTTCTGGTCGTGGGCTGCCGCGATCATGATGAAATGGGCCTTTTTAAAGGCTAAAACCCGAAAGGGTTTTAGCTTACGGCTTATCTTTCCTCATCTAGTCCAACTAAGAGATCTGGCGGAGGGAAGTCGAAATCCAGCTTCGAGGAAAACTCAAGAAATTCGAGCTTCCGCAAGGGCGGGCCTGGTCAAGTAAGTAAGCAGTGAGATGAACCAAAGCACAAGCGATTCATAGCATTAGACATGGCAAGCCCAAGCTTGGAAGTACAAAGAAAGATAGAATGCAAGCAAGAAATCACTAACGGATGAATGGGCGATTCTCGCTATATAACGAACGAAAAGATGAATGTTTGGAAGTTTTATAAAGGACGAGACAGAGCCTTAGAAGGACTTTAGCCTTAGTTAGAACAAGCAGGGGGCATGTCCCGAGGCAAGTCAGGTCTTTGCCTGAAAGATAGAGGGTTAGGAAAGTTCAGCTAGTTTTCATTAGTTAGGAGAAGGTTCATTTGCTGGGCTTAGCCGTTCCGTGTGAGACTAGTAACTAGTTAATCATATCCCTTCCTCTAACGAGGTTATTAATAACTCATTGATAGTGGGCATCAAGTGATTGAAGGGAGGATGCCAAAAGAGAAGGGCGGACACGAAGGAGCGTCTTCAATGAGACCAAGGGTCTGAAAGAGATCTCCGTGAAGGTTCGGGTTGGAAGTGAAGTGTCTTTGTTTCGGGTTTCTATATCAAAAGATAGGCCATGCGTCATAAGGGCACGGTAGCGCACCTTGATGTTAATAGACATGGACGGTCTTTTTCAACTTTGTCATTTCGAAATGTCAATCTATTAGGGGGGAGCAAAGCAAAGGCTTACTGGTGCTTTGTTTAGGGACGGCTCAATCGCGGTCCCACGGTCAATCAATCGTAGGTTTAGGGCTTAAGTTGTGGGCATGGTGGCCTCACTGATTGACTAGCTTGTGCTGAAAGCGCTAGGTCAGAAGGTAGGTCAGGTCACTTTTCACTATCAACCGCTACCGCTACGCCCCTTGAATCCATGAAATGATGTCCGTTGGTTCAGAGTACGGTTCATCAATAGCACGGTTCAGCCCTTCTCATCGGTGGGTTCATCATGGGATGGATCATAAGTGGGCTCATACGCATAGACTTCTCATTGGAATTCCACTCAAAAAAGAAGTCTCGTAATAGCAACTAAGTCTGCCAAACAGACAGGATACTCAGATTCCCAGTATGGAATGTCCTATTCCTGCCTGAGCTTTCCGATCAACCAATCCCATCTTCCAGGGACATCTGTGTTAGGTAGGCCCAGGGATCACTGATGAGTCGAATGAGCCCATCCCTCTGGCCTATAATTTATTGGTCGATCCGGCTGGCGCTGGCGGCTCCTGCATCTCCTACGTCTCCATGGGGGCCCCTTTATACAAGTTTGCTGCTAGGAGTCCCTCTAGTCGAATCAATAATCAATAGAAGTTGACTGACCTGGCTTGGCTCTTCAATCGACGATCTACTGCTCCCTCTTCCACATTCAAGGAGGATGAGTGGTTAGGGCCCCCGATGAATCTGTGGCTAAGTGCGAGTCCAACTGTTTTACTAGCCATCCGAATGGGAAGACGCCGACCAGATAGGTAGATGCACTGGTCAAGCGAAGAGAGAAAGATATGCTCATTTAGGCGCACAGGAGGAGTTTCACTTCATCTTGATCCGTCTCTAAGCTAATCTCTGATTTCTTTAGTGTCAATGGTCACGTTTTGAAGCAAATATTGTCTATCCCAGATTCTAGAATCTCCCACTGAATGAGATAGGGGATCTGACTTTCCTTGTGAAAGGTAGAATGAGCTTCCTCAACCAATGGAAGAGGATTTGGAAAGCGACTCAAAGCACTCCCTTGTTGTCAGCATAGCTGAAGATGGTGACCTCAAGCTAGTAGTGCCCGTGAGACTCAACCAAATCTAGCCACACATCAGGAACTATGTTCATATAGCCAACTAGAGGCGCCGGTGCGAAAAATGAGTCAGTCATCTTTTTCTCACTCCTTAGTTGCACGCATCGTAAACTAATTGGATCTCAACCGTGCATCAGTATGATGACGGGATTCACCTTCCGCGTTTGGACCTAGAACCATACGAAGGGAAGGGGGGGTATAGGTCTCGATCACGTGGTTGGGGTGCATGGGGGTATCGATCTGGAGCTACTGCATATGCGACTGGGTCACCCGAAAAGCTATGGATCTACTGTTTTTGGATCACTGGCTAAGGCTGGCGTACTAAAGCGAGGAAACCTTCTTCGGGCTGAAAATGCTTGTCTTTCTTATGGAATAGTTCCTTTAGAGGGAAGGTGCGTGTTGTCTCATACTCCTAATCCTAACTCTTTTTATCAATAAGCAGGTATCTCTGCTGGATAACTTGCTTGCCTCATATGGGCAGTAGAAAGATTCTCACGGGAAATGAATAGAGGGCCAAGACTGCGGAACTGGCTGGAAAGTCCTAGGACTCCAACTCAAAGCGACTCCCAGCGAGAAGGGATGTTTCATAACTCAAAATAGAAGGAAAGCACTTAGAAGCAGAAGAACTTACACTCGATATATCCCAATGGCTGGAAGGAAAGTCTCTTCAAAGGCAACTACAGCTGTAACGGGTTTTCAGAGTTACGTATTCATACAGGCTTTCCAAAAGATGCTAACCCTTTCCTGCCCTAGCTCTCTCTAGCTTTCTTATTTGCTTGCTCTTATACTTACTACAAAAGGAAGACTCTCTCATCCTTAGCCCTCCCAGGAAGAAAAGGTCAAAAATAAGTGTTAGAGGCATAGGTTTCAAAAAGCACTCCAAATCTAGAATAGAAGGGAATTTTCCTGCAAACTTTCACCTAATATCCATGGAATCTATAGGCAAAGATCCAAGCACATTACATGGAAGCACTGACCTTTTGACTTCCATTTTCTTTGATGGACATTCAAGAGATGAAATCACTCTTAAGTGAAGGGATTCCAAATTGGATCTTGATTTTGGGCTTGAATAGTCACTGGCTTTCGTAAGACATTCCCTTGCTGGCCTAGGTCTCACTCTAATGTCAAGGGCACTTCTACTAACTCGTCTGGACCGACATTCAAGAGAACTCAAACTTCCACTGAAATTGGGTGGGCTTACCTTTATTCTGCATTTGGCTCGAAGGAAGAGGGTCTTGTATTCAGTTTCAGTAAGCCTCCATGGAAGGGCTCTCGTACTATCTATTATTCGGGAACAGGAACTGGGACTGGATGTCTTACACCCTATATTACCGACTCTATGTAAAGTATTCCAAGGTAAGCGGAACCCTCTAACCTGATGGAAGAGGCTTTCTCACTTGCGCTTGCCTAATATGCTTACTTGCCTAAGGGGATTGCATTAGTCTTTCCATTTTCACTCAAACTGCTTTAAACCTGCAGGCTTTCAAACTAATGTGCCCGGAGAGAAAGAAAATAGCCTTGTCAGATCTGAAACGAAAGAGAGAGATCTTAGCTCAGTATGAAACTACTCCTTAGTCCCTTAGACATAATATCCTTTTATAGGTTTTTTACCCACCCACTAGCCCTTTAGAAAAAAGGATGAACCTTGGCTACGAATGCGGATTTCTATTAGCTCGATGGCTTTACTTGCGTGTTCACATGATAGATATTTGTCTTTGACCTAACCTTGTCCCCTAATCTTGATCCATATGATTCGCTCTCACCACTTCTGATTTCACTTCTTCATTTCTGGGAGAGAAATAGAAATAGAAAGAAGAAACGATATGGTGTTAGAGTATTCCAAAAAAGCTTATTCTATAAGTCTTAGAAAGAGGGCCCATTATACACCACATATTCAATTACCATGCTTTTTCTTTTGAAGCCTATAGCTATATCCTTCCCGGATAAAGAATGACTAGCCAACGTACTAGGGAAATGAATAGATTATCTATTAGCCTCCCTAAGGAAAAGCAATCTCAAGATCTCTCAAGGGTAGAAAATTCAATCCCTATGGACTTTCTCTCTGTAATCATACTACAAGGCTGGTATGGTAAAAGAGGCACTGGGACTACTGATACAGGCGCATAAGCACCAAGGACTGCTTGACTGATAGGGCCTTTCCCTAGCTGATTTGAAAAATCTGACTTTCTTTCTAACTACAGCATAGACTATAGCTCTAGAAAGAAAACACTCTTCTTGTTTTTACTGATTGAACTATCTTACTGGATGGCTAGCCCTATAACCTCATTTTGAGCTAGTTGTTCCTAGCTTGCTTGAAATTTATATACTCCTCCATCCTCCAAGGGCACTAGACATATCAACCACTGGAAAGAGGACTGCTACAAGGGCGAATCCCGCTAGTCTTAGACAAAGATAGATAACCTACTGATAAAGATAAAGATCAATAAGGCGGATACTTTGAATGCTAACTTATTCTCGCCGAGGCACCGACATCGAAAGAAAGTACAATTGGGACAGAAATTCAAACCGCAGGGAACCTAGCTGGCAGGATGTATATAATAGATGGCTTTTTTTCAGTTCTCCCTTTCTCACTCACTTTCTCAATAAGAGGATTTTTCACTAGCAAAAACTGGCTTGAACTTGAAGGAATGGGAAGAAATGTTATATATGCACCGGACGAGGAATACACCACATACAAAAAAAACACTTCTGTAAACGATCTCACTTGCGGAAATCTATCTCGCATTCCCAACTGGTTTTGTATAGGCTGGAACAGAACTCTCCCCGGACTGAGACGAGGATGGATCTCCCTCCTATGGAAGACTACTCTCAAATTTTGGAATCCTACAGATAAAGGCCAGAGAGATTGAAAGAAAGAGCAATATCATGAACAAGAAAAGCAACCTTTGTACTCTCATCGAAGAGCTATTCGTCCCGAGGGTTAGGGGAAAGGGTCCGGTCATAAGGTCGCACCTCGTACGCTTATCGATTAGAGCGAGTAATCAAGTCCCTATCCTTTTGAAATTTGATCCCTCACTTGGAATCTTACCTAAAGTCCTCCCCCGTTGAGACTGACCTGGAACCAGATGTCAAAAAAAAGAAAGAGGGTCCGAAGGAGGCTCCCCTAACCTTCGCACCACTCCTTCAAACATTTAGAAACTTACACACTCCACTGGAGGGCTTGGCTTACCAATTTCAGGGGATGGAAGAGAACTGGCAGAGGAACATAGCATGCTAAATTCAAACGAATTCCAAGTCAAAAAGGTTAATGTACTTTTAAAGGCCGCAGAATCCATAGAAAGAGAGATTGAGCTAAGCACCTCGGCCATAATAACCTGCCATCTATCCAGTGCCTGATCTCCATGACCCTGGGAATTCTGTTATAGCTCGTTCAATTCCTTCTGCCAGCCCGTAGTCTTTCTGCGCCTTCGAGCCAGTTGTTGGAGTTCCATTGCCATTCTCCGGGTTGTACAAAAAGAAGTAGTCTTTCCCGCTTATGGCAGTCTTCGTACCAGCCTTCATACCAGTCTCCGTAGTCCCATTCTCCTTTGCAGGCATTTCTGGCAACCTTGGGTTCCCTGCGAGAGTTCTATACGAGGTTTCCCTAATAGGAAGTTTCCTAGGGGTCTGCTGGATCCAAAGAAATAGCCTAGGCCATCAAGTGATAAAGCCAGCTAGCAAGTGAGTTCCTTTTCAAGCCAGGCGAGGGACTACTTTCGATCATTGATCCTGAAAAAGTGGCCATCCCATGAAATGATTTTGGGAGTTCTCTTAATTGAGAGAGAGGTGAATCCGTTGGGGGTTCTCTTCTATCCTGTCCTGGGGGAGTTGCTTTTCTTCACCCTGCCAATCCTAGTCCTTCTCCTTTTTAGCCAGCTTCAAGTTCTATGTAGGGCATTGTAGCCTCTTTCTCCTTCCATGCGAGCCAGTTCCATTGGGTCTTTCCTTACATCTAGTTCCAGCCAGTAACCCAGTTCAATCAAGCCTGCTCAAGAAATAAGGGAAAGAAAAGAAAGAGTCTTAGTATTGATCAAATGGGCAAGCGGGAAGGACTATGAAAGGCAAGGAGGAATGAAATTGAAAGCAGGAGTCTTGAACTTGAAAGACAATTTCATTCATATTAAGTAAATCAAAAAGAATATATTCAACTTATCCTATTTATTTGATGAACTTGCATATTCTATTTTTGACTGAAAGCTTTATGTGTTAAGCCCATAGTTTCCAGCCTTAGATCAATACGAGCCAATACGCTAGCTTCTATAGTTTCCCCTAGGCTTTGAATGGCCAAACCAACCCATTGAATATGTGGAATAGACTTTCCATAGGGCCCCTCTATGTAAGAGTAATAGTTCCCGTTCGAGTATTGTGTCTCTCTCTCTTATTGTCAAAGTGTGATATGCGGAATACTAGCGCTTTCTTCCCGTTTAGTAGAAAATCAAAAAGAGTCGCTGTCCATGTAGGGGCATTCCCCTTTGTACCAGCCTTCATAGCAGCCTTGACTGCAGTCCCTGTCAATCTAGCTAGGTAAAAGGTCAAAAGCGGGTAAGAGACTTTAAGCAAGGGCATCATCCAATGAGCAAGCCTAATAGCTTCACATAACGAGCTAACTATCTAAAGGGCATATTCTTCGATGGATAGCTTGGATACCAGTACCAGTACTAGGGCTTTTTTCTGTTCTAGTTCGTTGTTCTTCTTTCGAGTGCTAAGACAAGCAAGTCAAACAAATCCTGTGCTGTGATCAAGCCGGAAGTCAAGGAATAAGGATTCTTTCCCAAGGCAGGAAGGAAAAATGGATTTTCCCAGCCAGAGGATCGAAGACTACAAACGCAAGCGCGTCTTCTGATCTGGAGCCTCTTGCAGTGCAGGAATGAATGCGAAATTGAAGATGATGCGAGAGGAGAGGCCGGGGAGAGTATGCAAAGAAGGGAAAGACCGCTCTTTCTGAACCCCTGATCGTCGAAAGTTTTCTGTCAAAAAAAACATCAAAAAAGATGGAATGTCACACGAGATATACGTCACCTCCAGCCACTGAGTAAGCAGACTCTGTCTTCAAAAATCCAGGTGAAACCGACTCGGAATTCGCGAGCTCACGGACTAGACGTAGGACATCACTTGGATCCTTGTCTGCGCTTGATGCATGAGGCAACCAGGAAGCGGGAAAAAGCCTTGCTCATCAACTGCTTCAGCTCTGATTGGCATCATTTAGTAGTTGAGCGCTCTATCCAGTAGGTGGTTTTGGAGAATCGGTTTGGGGCGTCCCCTAAACGGTCTTCCTTCAAGCGCAAGCACCGATCTCAGGAGCAGGAAATGGCAGTCAGGTTTAGGAGTCAGTAACTGAGTCTGAAAAGAAGTTTCGTTGAATCAGTCAGCAGTAGGGCTCAAAACCCCGCTTTCGTGGCCCTTTCAAAGGTCTAGTTCCATGCATGCCTTTACACTCCTTCCCTGAAGTCCAGGTCCAAGCCCTATTGTGTAAGGGTCTCTATATCGATTGAATAATCCAACTCGATTAGCAGACCTGAGAACTCCTACTCAAAAAATAGAACA
Source organism: Canna indica (assembly GCA_034359265.1). Taxonomy (NCBI): domain Eukaryota; kingdom Viridiplantae; phylum Streptophyta; class Magnoliopsida; order Zingiberales; family Cannaceae; genus Canna; species Canna indica. Next base: position 31,094,869 of record CP136893.1, on the reverse strand, counting down.
CCATAGACCGGGCTATCAACGACCTATGCTCAAGGAGGGCATAGTAACAATAATGACCGCCCTTAGCTCTGCTCCCTGATAAGCATCGATGGTGTCACTTTCTGCTTCTCACAATGGGAGCTCCGCCTTTACTAGTAAGATCCATTCTCGTGCGACTTTCTGGTTGGACAGCCCCTGGCCCCCTGGAAGGGGATGGATTTCACCTAGGTCGAGCCCAAGATGAACTATAAGCTTATTTTACACCGCTCATAATTGAAGTTGACCTAACGCTTTCCTAAGACTTTTTTTGGAATATCAGAATCGCCAAATTGGACAAGAAAAGAAGGGAAAGAGGCACTTCAACCAACATATTCTTCGGGTTTTTCAGAGTGTGGTATAGAGGCTGGTGCTTCTTGATCTTACTCCACATTTTGACTGCAAGCAGCAAATCACTGCTCTCAGCCCACTCTGCACTATAAAAGGAGGTCCGATGCTCATACAGGATAGGATGCAAATCGAGTAGGGGCATGGATAAGCAGCCAAAGACTATAGGGAGTAGGGGTTGGCGAAACGGAACTCGGCCATCGAGCGAGGAAGATAAGACCAAGCACACCAAACCGCAGGAATCTCGGAAGTTCCAGTTAAGCTTACTACGCCTTCCTTACGGAAGCCAGTGAACTCAAGAAAACTTCCATTCCCGGAGTGATTCAATCAGAGTGGATGTTAGCTCAGGAAAGATAGAACCTGGCGAGTGTGGCGAAGCGAAACGAGAAAATAGAGTTTCAAGCGCAAGATTCTATTGATTTTTTTTCCTTGGCTTTTCTCAGGAGACTTCAATGCAATCCTTTATGCAGAGGAAAAAAAGGAGGGAACCCTCCGGATCGCCAAGCTATGGCAGAGTTTAATGATGCTCTTAGCGCCGCAAATCTTCTCGATGCAAGATATATTGGTAGTCGATATCCCTGGTGTCATAACCAGGAAAACTCATTTTGCATTCTGGCACGTCTTGATAGGTGTCTTTCTAGTTGGCTGTTGCCTCATACAGCGGTCCAACACCTTAGCCGGACACTGTCAGACCATGCCCCGCTGCTTCTATCCTGAAGAGAGCAAGCACAAACTGTGTGGGCCATTTCGTTTCCAGGTCATGTGGACTTTACATACAGATTTCAAGTTTGTGGTGGCTAACTCATGGCAGCAACCCTTCTACGCCAGTCCTATCTATGTATGCTCTGGTTGGCAAATGAAAGCGCCTAAAGAGGAATTGGGAATAAAAAAACATGAGGTAATCAACAAATTGGATCTGCAGAAGATGGTGTCCTTCATGCTCAGTATCAGTTTGACTCCGACCCCAGTCAGGAGAATCAGCAGCTCCTTGATGATGCCAAGGATAAGCTTGTTTAAATTCCTCTTCAGGAGGAAGCATATTGGCGACAAAAGGCACACCAACAATGGGTGTTTCTTCCACTCTATAGCGGTTCAGAAACGTGCAGCTACCTCTATTCGGGAACTCACTGATGACTCAGGTGCCGGGATAAGTGATCCTTCTCTCATCTCTTCTATGGTTGTTGATTATTATCACTCTCTTTTTTCCTCCCAGGGATGCTCGGAAGAGTTGCATAAGGTTATACCAAAACTTGTCATCTTGGAACATACTTCTGCTAAGTACACCCTCACTGGAGGGGGTTCGGCAAGCAGTCTTTGGTCTCTCCCCAGATAATGCGTCTGGCCCTGACGGATTCTCAGGGAGCTTCTTTACGGTGTGCTGGGATATTATTCATCAGGATCTCTATTCAGCAGTGGTGGATTTTTTCCAAAATGCACATCTTCCTCGGGCGTATACATCATCTTTTGTTATCCTAATTCTGAAGACTGCTCAGGCATCAAAGCTTAAGGAGTACCGTCCTATCAGCTTGGTTCATATAGTTGGTCATCTCGAGGTTGTTTAATGATCGCTTAGCTCTCGCCGCTTCTTATATCTCCAGAACAAGATGCATTTGTGAAGGGCCGTGGGATCCTCGACAATGTCTCCCTTGCTCAGGAGTTAACTCAAGACATTGACAGGCATTGTTCCGGGAGGAATGTGATTTTCAAACTGGACATGGTTAAAGCATATGATAGGCTAGAGTGGGACTTTCTTTTTGCAGTCCTATCGCGATTTGGCTTCCACCCCCGGTGGAAACATTATGTCCGAGCTATGTTTACAGATTGTTGGAAAACCATTTTGCTTCATGGTGCTGTACATGGCTTTTCAAAATCGTCCCGAGGTTTGCGCCAAGCGCTTGCGCCATCTCTGTTTATACTAGCGGAAGAGGTGCTCAGTCGAGGCCTCTCCAAGTTTTATGCTGAGGGTTCGGTGGCGGTGGTCCAACCGTCACTAATGCCGGGAAGGGTATGCATTTTGATTTAGGACCGGTAGAGGGCGGGAATGCTGCCTCTACACCAACCACCTATGAGCGAGTACCAACACCTTCGCCTTTGTGTCTCTTGCTCGCGTCTTCGCGGGATCGACCTCGTCTGTTGCACTAAGTGACTTTTCAACGCGGATGTATGCTGATCTTGGTTATTTAAGAGTTTGATCGACACGAGAAATCAAAAGAAAAAGTCAGACCATTCCATTTCGACAAAGGACCATACCCAAGTTCAATAGCTTTGCGTCCGCTATCCCGATCATGATTTTCCTACCCCCAGAGGGAAAGGAAAGGCCCTTCCCAAAAGGGAAGGTTGTGGGCGAGGAGAAGTGAAAAGGCAAGAGGTTCGCAAGCGGTGCCAATGCCCGGGATCGGAGGTTTTTGCCTGACTTCAGGCACTGTAGAGGTCTTTGCTGGTGCGGGTTCGTTCTGTCTGATCTTGACTCACTCTGGGCTCCTGTCTTCCAGGCTCAGTCACTTTGCCTGCTTTCGAGGAGTGCTATACGTGGTCTCACAGTCCGACCTGCTCTTGCCAGGCTCTCCTCTTATGGTTTGAAACCCGCCTCACTTTTCTATCGCTTGTCTCAGCCCCTGTTGAATCGGTTCTATCGTTGATTTATGGTTCCACCCTAGGAAGAAAGTCCTTATTCCTTCAGTCCGAAAAGCCAAGCCACTGATGTGTTGCTAAATCAGCCAATAGAGTGTAAGGTTACCGGGTCATTCTGTCGGTTTGAAGCCTTCGGCAACCGGCAAAGAAGTTCTGAGCAGCAGCTCATAGCAAGCAAGAAAGAGGGAGTAAAGGGGCGGCGGGAAAGCCAAGTGTTGTTTATAGAGTCGGAGAGCTAGTAAAGCTCATGGGTTTCCACCTGTGACTAACTTAGTGTGCTTTTGGTAGCAGCAGCCATACCAACAATCTATCTTTCGTAAATAAGCACTCGCATTACGGTGCGAGATCCGCCAAGCTAAGCTCAATCACAACCCACCGGCTCAAACAAAAGCTGGATCGGTTCACACTGAACGCGAACCAACAAGTACTCTAGCAAGTAGGTACACGAACACTAACTTTAGGGTCAACGAAAGCAAAACATTAGGTTGTTCGGCACAACCATCAACCTCTTCTGATAGACTCAACTCAAATCATGAAAAGGAAAGTGGAAGCTACAGTTGAAAGGGCTTCATCCCCCCTAGGAACGGAGTTGGAGACTCTCTTATGAAAGCTTACCTTGACGAAAGCCACAGGTCCCTCTATAAGCCATGATCCATGGGACGGTCCCACTAAGAGAACTAGACGACTCAAACTCACCAGCTCACTAACGCAATCTCTGAAAAGGAATTTCGTAAGAAGAGAAGTCTTATTCGCTCTACTGAACGAAGGGAACGAGCCTAAGTGGCCAAACGAAAGGAGAGCGGACGGCTAAGCAAACCCTAGTTAGGGCGTGGAGAAGGGGTGTGGTGGGCTTTGGCGCTTGGCACAAAGTCAGTGAATGTAGAAGTTTTGATTGGTGGGTGAATCGGTATGTTGTTATTTGAAGGCTTTCTTTCTCTTTCTTTTTGGGACCCGCAATCCAAATCCCATTTTTCTCTTAAGCAAGAGTTGTGTTTATTTAGCTCGTTGGTCTGTTTGTTGCGTCAGAATGCTTTCTTTTTATCCGTCATCATGTCGGAAGGGGTGCTCCCCTATCATATGAAAGATCCCTAGGTTCGGTGTGCTTTCTTCGTCTGTAGTACTTGGACCTGGCTGGAACTGAGACCTTAGCGCAACTCCCCTTTTTCTTCTCGTCTAAGCAGTCGGCCCAGTCTCGTCTCCTGTCTCGTAGGTAGGAGGGAAAGTCAAGCCTGTGAGCTAGTTCGAGTAAGAAAAAGCTGTGGTTGAAGTCTATTGAGAGTCTTTTTTGGAATAATTACCAGCTCTTTGTTTGCCAAAAATACTAATGACTTTTGTAATGTCAGAACAGAAGCAAACCTCCTTTCTCAGGGGCAAAAGCTCAAGGCGAAAAGAAAGTTAGGCACATTCAAGGAGAAGGAGCTACAGAGTTCCCTTCGAAAGCCGAGGGCGTTCCTCCTTCAAAGCTAGAAGCCAGACTCGGTCCTCTTCTAAGGATAGGTACAGAAAGGCGAGGCCCCGCGAAGAAGACGGTAGAGGTTGCCTATAGTCTTGGCGCAGAGAAAGGAGAAATCGTAGGTGAAAACGTAGGTCAAAGCTTAGGCGAAAGTCTAGGGTTATCAACTAGCCCTCACGCCAAGCTTCCTTTCTTTCGGGAAAGTCCAATTACAAACAAAAGAGAAGCGAGCAGGCCTCTCCTAATACGGGGACTAGCGGACGGATGAAAAGCGGAATCCGATAGCGCCTTGTCTCTTCGCCTCTGCTATTCTATCTTTTCAATCCAAATATTTTCAATGAAATTCACACTAGAGAGATTCAACTTCCTTCTCCCATTACTAGAGAAAAGAACCTGATCCGCGGGCCCTACAGAACGTCGAGCTCTCCTCGGTCTGCGCTGCTCTTAAGGTGGAGGTACTCTTCAAGCTAGCGTGCAAGCAACCCAATCATTAGAGATAAGTAAGCACGAAAAGCTCTTAGAAAGGCATCTGTAGACCTCACTCTAATCAATATAGAATCAAAGGATCTTTGCTCCTCGGCGGGCTAGTACTTTCCTTTATTATACAAAAGTCCTTTGATTTTGAAAATGATCTGACTCACTAGGGCTTCCTAATGCCTAATGTGGGAAGTCTTGGTTTATGCTCTTCAATCCATTCAGAACTGGATCTCTCTGCCTGCCCTGAGAACAGAACTGTCCTTCAACCAGCAAGCACTCAAAGAACAGCTCCTTGTTAGGCAGTGTCCATATGCTCCGGCATGGTGCAATCCAATAGTTGTATTCACTGATACCATAAGTAGTTGTTTGACTTTTTCAAAGTCTTTTCGCTGGGGACAGGGTGAGTAAAGAGCTTGCTACGAGGGATGTCGATCCACCTCTAGCAGTTGAAGAGAAGTTTTTCAAACCGATTCAAGTAATGAAGCGGACAGTGGGATAAGCACGAATGAGCCGAGACCACCTGAAAAAAACCGAAACCTGCCGACATATGACATCAGATCAGATGAGCCCCATCAACTGAGAGGAGTCGCATTGAAGGCCGTACGATCGACTTTTACGCCAATTCAGGAGCGAGATTGAATACAATAGGGGAATAAAGGGAAGAGGAGCGATCTTAAGCTTTGAGGAAATGTATTGGCATTGAACCCTGTAGAAAGTGATGGCAAACGACCAAGGCTATTTTTCTATTTGTTTTTTTTTTTGCTCATGAAAAGTCTCAATCCACTCTTTTTTCTTTTTCCTAGTATTACGGAGAATCGGTTATCGGTTTTTTCCGCGTTGGGCGTTTCCCTCCAACAAAGCCTACCGATCTGTAGCTGGAGAATCGGTGGTTTTGCCGAGTCAAGAAAGGTTAAGGTCTCGAGATAGACGGGTTATCCTTTTTCATTCCTTTCCTCCCCTCGATGAGTTGTCGAACCTGAAGCAGCCCGTTCTCTCTTGGCTAACAGAATCTCACTTCGTCGCAGCGTACTAGATTCTAGTCTAGGCAAGCTCCTTCTTGTAAAAGCATAGGCAAGCCGTTCTCCTATTCATAAGTGCGGAAATTGACTCTAACAGAATGTAGAAATCCCATAAGGTATGAAGTGGTATAGCCCTCGACTAAAGGGGAGTGTAGTATACGACGCAAAAAACCCGGCCTTCTTTCTTTCCCTCCTGGCTAGCTTTCCAATCGCAGGCTTACCTCCTTCGGACCCTTTACTTAACTTCCCAATTGACAAGAAGGGGAACCGAAGTTAGGCACGAAAGCGGAAGGGAAAGAGTTTCGTTCTTGTCAGTGACAAATGTCCTTTCGTTGGCCATAATTCTTCGCAATAACCCATGTTTCATCACATGAACGATAGATTCTTCATTGGAGTGCCTATCGCTCGCTATATGGAAGAATTTCTCTAAACAACCTCCCTCTCGAGAGGTCACACGGGCGGACACTAGGTGTTGTTCCGGGCGTTTTCGAATGCCCTTGCTGCCAGCATCGCTCTCCTTTCAGGAACCAGTGGTGCCATGTGGAGCCGAACAGAAGCGACTTCCGGGAGGAGAGCTAGCCAACCGAAGAGGGCGGGCCGAAGAGCGGAGGATGGCACCGCCCCATCCTAATCGAAAGACCGAAAAAGCAATATCGCGTATATTCTCTATTTGTGTAGGAATGATTTTGCCCCCTTTTATACTTGTAAACTCATACGGTGTGTCTCCTACTACCCAGACGGATTCGCTTCTTGTTCATCAATCGGGAAAATTTTGGGAGTTGGTCTTGCTAGGAGGCGAATTTGCGATGCTGCATGGCTGTCGTCAGCTCGTGTCGTGAGATGTTTGGTCAAGTCCTATAACGAGAGTAGTTGGTCAGGTAAAGGCTGAGAACCTTTAATGGCAAACCGGATACTTTTGCAGAAGCAGAACTGGCTTCTCCTTATTCAAGGTCCACAGAAGTCAGGGAAGGAGTGGTTGGTCACCTGGTCAGTGGTAGCGTGGAGACCAAGTCGAGTGAGCCCTAAGCGGCCTTAAAAAGCAGTGGAATCCCGCGCAACTACGAAGAGTTCGCAACTTGTGGAGGCGGAAGAAATAGCACCAGCGGCAGAGTGAGCGTCAGAGTAGAAGCCTAGGTTGCTCCTGTGGCTGACCCTACTTAGCCTTCACCACCAGTGATGGAGGTCTTTTTTACCTTGACCCAGTACCCGAACCTGTTGATTGATAGTCCCATGATAGTTTATGTATATAGGAAGGAGTATAAGCCTCGGTGAATGAGCCAAGTGTTGGACCGGACTTCCTGTCCCATCGAAAAGTCTAAACTTCGGGCGCGAATAGTTCGGCTCCAAGGGCACATCATCGTGAGTTGCCAATAAGACAATGGGACTTGCCCTCGTCCATGGTCACTGCTAGCACCTCCAACCAATCACACTCTTTCCTACTATAACCAACCTCACTGATCCCACTCAATCTTTTACACCGATGTTTCGTACTCTCTCGACCAGGTCATCATAAGAAAATACTGAACAATCTTTCCGAAGTGAGAGAAGGAGGGAAGGCGCGCTAGCGCGCTACAACTAACAGCCTGCTGAAAAAGGGCGCTAAGAAGCAACCCTAACCCTAGTTTAAGTACTAGCGTCCCACCCCAACGTTGTTGTACTTTACTTGACTCTCCCCCGCTTGCTGCTCGCCTCAGCCAGACGTGGCTTATGTAGTGGTCGGCATTCCTACGTGCTCCGACTTCTTGGCCCCCCACTGGAGATGAGATGACGGGGTAACCTTTTGAAACTGTCGTGACGCTTTGGTGACGAAGGTCACCGGGGGTTTATGGATGGATTCCGTGGACCTCCCGGAAACTCATCTGAAACATGTCGTGACCATGACGGTTAGGCTTGGTTGACTTCGGTTGAAAAGATAGTAGGTTCAGGGGCTTCATTGATTAGTAAACCTACGGTGCTGGTAAGGTCGGGACCGTGGTCGTCCGTCTCCGGTTTGCCGGCCGATAAGATCACGGAAATTGACCAGCCAGCTGGGTTGGTTTGGCTATTCCTTTCTATTGAAAAGGAGTCAGCTGTCTGCGCGAGTCACCTTCCTTCTTCTAGGCACCGAGTCACCTTCTTCTAAGCTCCGTTGGACGACACGGCATTCTCGTTCTATAGGTCGGCCGTACTTGTGATGGTTCCCCAGGATCCAATAAACCCACTTAGGTCTACGTTGCCACGATATTGTTCTATGGAAGCGGGCGGGCTGCTTTTTAGAACCCGGTTTTTCATTTTTGACTAAAGGGGGGAGGGGGATGATTATTATCGCAAGCTCAACTCAAAGATGTTCGAGAAGCGCAGGGCATTTAAAGCGATGTTTCAGGCTTTGAACTTTCCTACCCTACCCCACCGGTTCGGATCCTCAACAACAATCTCCTCCGGCACCCTGCTCAAGGGGGCTCTCCTCTGCTTCCCGATCCATCCTATACCTTCCTTCTATACTACGTCTTTCAACTAATCCACACGAGAAAATCCTATCTTTCTTCTCTCACTAACTTCGCCAACTGTCCTTCGCTCCAGATGGTCAATGTCTTCCGACTAGCCATCTGTCCTTGGCTTCTGTACCCCTCTTTCTAATAAAGTTAGGCCACAAATGAATAGACCATTTTTTTCTATCTATATATGTCTCACTTTCCATGGAATGCAGTACGTTGATCCAGACTGAATGATGCACTTTGGGCCTTTAGGAAAGAGGGTCCTCGATCGAGAGAGAAACTGTAAATGATGCAAATGGTTCGGGAAATAGGTTCCTCAGAGCACACAATTCATTCATAAGCTTTGCTTTATTTGACGGAAAAAAAGGATGATTCTATTCTCTTAAGAGTAGGTCGAATCCCCTATACCAATCTGCCATTTCTCCCCGACTTGGTCTGCTGGATGGAACTTTGAGTTCTAATAAATCTTTCTATTGATTCCATAGAATATCGAATGGATTCGTTATGTCACGAAGGTCTTCGCCACAATGCTTAGCTCTTTCCGATATACGGAGCAATTCACGTCTATATACCGAACAATCGATTTGACTGCTTCACTTCATCCTTTAGCTAGAAAACCCTAGATCGCATGCCGTAAAGGATGGGTGTCACAATGTTCCCGGGATATGAATGAAAATCTTCATCATCTTCTTTCGGTCCCATGGTGGAATCCTTTGAGTTCGGTACCCTATTATGTTAGAATAATGAATAAGAAATGGACGTCTCTTTCGCTCTTGCTACGAAGCTCAAAGTCAACTTTCTCGCGATACCAATAAGTGAGCAGATCGGAGTCAATAAGAATGTCGACTCGTGTCAGGGGAGTGAAACTCTACACCACATCTTCTTTAGAGGAAGGGGAGGAAATGAAAAGTTGTTGATCAATTTTCATTTGAAACTATGGTTGTTGAGTCTGTTCTTTCTGCTCTTTCTATAAGACCATGGATTTCCTGTCTCAGTTCCACATCAATCTGAAAAAGCCTTCTTCCCGATCAACTGCTATTGGTGCTTACTCTGGTGCTTATAGCCTCGTATACGGATCCGATCCACGATATGATGAGTGGGGTGAGTTGACTCCTTTCTGACAGTCCGTACTTGCGATAGTATAGACTTATACCAACGGATGTTGTGGTCGTTGGTATAGTGGTGCACATATTCTAATGGATGATTAACACGAGGATATTAGTATTATTTATTGATATGTTATTTGACCATATCATGATTTGAACTTGGGTTGATGGGGGTGATGAGAGGGAAGTGTTTCATCCTAACCACTCAAGCAAGCTATAACATGTGATATATATTTTTATTTTTATTACTTAAACTATATTTTGGTTAATTCGGACTGAATAAAAAATTGAAAAATCTTTAAAATTATAACTGTTAACCGAACTAAAAACCAATTGGACAAATCGATTTGGTTAATTCGATTTCAATTCAATCGGTTAATCGATTTTTGGTTAATTGGTGAATTTTTCTCACCCTACCGGGCTATTGGGCCAGGCTGAAATTTGTTAGGCCCATTAGTAACAGTTCATTTGTTAGTATAAAAGATGTTTCGCTAACGGATGCAACTTCGTTATCAACTTTACTAACATCCCATAAAATTCGTTAGTATAAAAGATGATTTACTAACGACCCATAAAATTCGTTAGCAACTTTACTAACGAATACATAATCTGTTAGCATTGGTTTGTTATATACCAATAACAAAGCTTGTTCGTTGGTATAGATTATGACTTTCAGCAACGACTGTTGTTTTCGTTTGTAAAAGTTACATTTACCCACACATTTTCTTACCGTTAGTAATATTATCTGTTAGTAGATGTCATTTATTTTATAGTGCCTGAAGCCTAACTCATGCACATGTCAACATCATAAACAACAAGTAAATAAGAGCTTTTAATAATAAAAGAACCAATACAGATTTTCATTTCAAAACAATAAGATTTTAAATACATATCTTAAGTGCGGAAATAAATCGAAGAGCAACAGTTCTTTTAATAAATAAAACTGAATAAAACGTGAATGTCCTCACGGGACTACAACTCCAAATACCAAAATAAAAGTGCATAACAACCTACTACAGACTCGACTACGACCCCTAACTAGGACTGCTATGAGATCATGTGGCTCCTCTGCCCTCCAGCTGCGTCAAGTGCTCCAGCCCACCTCACCGATCAGGCTCTGCAAAACAAAACAAAACAACGACAACAGGTGAGTTCAAAGAACTCAGTGAGCAATTTTACCAACCCTCACAAATCAACATCACAGAGATAACAAGAATATGTCTATCTCTACAGAGCCAATGTCACAAAGGTGTGACTAGCTACCAGGCTAACAGGCCACCCATGCCCATGACATCTAGTTCTTCAAAGAGGTGCATTAGGCCGAAGCCCTACCATGCCTGAAGGCAACGTCACCTAAAAATGTGCATCAGGTCGAGCCCTACCATGCCCAAAGGCAACATCATCATCACAGAGGTGCATCGGGTCAAAGCTCTACCATGCCCAAAGGCAACATCACCGTCAATGAGGTGCATCGGGTCGAATCCCTACCATACCTAGAGGCAACATCACTATCAATAGGTGCATCGGGTCAAATCCCTACCATGTCCAAAGGCAACATCACCATCAAGAGGTGCATCAGGTCGAATCCCTACCATGCCTAAAGGTAACCGTGCACATATCAAGATAATCGGGGGCCCTCCGAACTTATCCTGTAGGTTGAGAATTTACATCCAACCACACGGGCGTAGCCCGTAACCCGGCTCCTAAATGAGCCGCTCCGCCATTCCCAAGGATATGGCACATCAAGACCTAAGTCAAGATTCTCCTACGGTGTCTAAAGGGTGTCCTCACTATAAAGCATCTCAACACTTCAAACTCGACCCTTACCCCTTAGACCCGCAACGTCATGAACTCGTGTGATTTTATTTCATGAATACCTTATAAGTTAGTTCATAACAGATTATGCTCACCTTTAGACCCAATTTTAATTATAGAATTAAAATCTAGATCATCTCAATTAGAGTTTTATTTTAGAGTTTTGTTTTAGAATTTTGTTCTGCCCAGAAGTGTTGTGTATACCCCGAATCTACTCTTCAAAGTGTGTCCTATATTTCCAAACTATATTTTTTTGTGAAAATGATAGGTTACACGACTATAATCAGAGATCAAATCACATAATAACAGAGAAATCAAAAATCAGCCAAGATTCAATAAACAACACATAAATTTCAGAAAGCTGAAATTTCCAACACAACATGAAATAAAATCCGAATTTTGCAGAATTAAATTCTTAAATTTCTAACATCACAGATTCAAGTCATCATGCCAATTATGCATACAATCTCATAATTTTTACTAAATAAAAACTAGCACATGTAACAAGAATTCCTTAATCAAGAATCAAGCATTAAGATCAAGAACCCTTAATTAGTCATTATCAAGATTTTAATCATACCACATGATTTCTACCAAAATCACATATTTAATCCTAAACATGAAATCCACAAATCAAGAAATCAAATTGGGAGAATAAATCATGATTTGCACATCAAGAAAACATGGCAAGAACTCGAAGAAAATCCAAGAACAAGGCATAAATATTGAGCCGTCACGAACGGCTTCAAAAAATTCAATTAAAATCCCGAAGAGAGAGGGTAAACCACTCACCTTAATTTGGAAAAATATTAGGAAAGAAATCCCGGACGACAGTCTTGAATCCGGCTTCAAAAGGCCGACGGCTCAACCCAAAAAAATAGCTCCAAGGGGAAAGAAAAAAGGGAGAGGAAACAGGCGGCTCGGCTCGGCTCGGCTCTAGGTGGCTGCGGCTCCAAGGAGAAAAGGGAAAGGGGGCTGGCGGCTTGGCTTAGCTTGGCTTGGCTTGGCTTGGCGGCTAGCTCCCTTTCTCAACTTTCTAGGTGGCTCCAAAATAGGAGCCACAAGCCATGAGGGGGGGTTTATACACCCTCCTCAACCCTAAGCCCTTACACTCTTAATTCACAACCCGCGTCCACCTTAAGCCAAAATCAAAATCCGCTAACCCGATAGACTTAAATAATTTAATTAATATCATTCTAATAAATCACGAATAATTAATTAAATACTCATATGAACATAATTAGCAATTATGCGCACACAACACCAAATTAAATACTCTCAATTACCCAAGCCTAAAAATTTATAAATTCATATATTTATATTCTACTTACCCGAGCTCGCAAGCTCGCTCCGAACCATGAGTCGACTCGACTCGACCACGAACTAGTCCGCTAGGCTGGCAAATATACATAAAAGAAAAAATAATAAATTTAAATATCTGGGATATTACAAGCTTCATGAAAACGCTGCACCAAACACCTTTTCATAAGCAATTTTGATTTCAGTGAAACTGAAATCATGAAAACATAATTGGTTTCGCTAACCAAACATGCCCTAAGATTCTACATTCACCATGGATGTTAGCCCTAGAAACTTAGGATCTTTCCCCAAAAATTAACCTACACCAATTTCCTTGCCACGAAGATTCATATTTTCTTCCGACAACTCTCATACATCCTAAATTTAGTAATAAACTAAAAAATTCTCAAAATGTCATTCCAAAAGTCTCTCTTCAAGGCCCCCGGCCCCCTATATGGGGCTACCCTATCCGGCCATAACCCAAGACATCACAAGCATTTCAATTTTACCCTTAAAAATCATAATAGAAGCAAGAAACAAAGATCTCTTGAGGGAAATCAAGAAAATTTTAGCATGCTCTTCCCTCACCTATGACCGGCCAATCATGAAGGAGATTTCATCTAAAGAGATCAAGAAAACCACTCACCTTAGGAGAAGAAGACCTAGAAGAAGGGAAATTGTTGAATCCAAGCGTCAATCAACTCCAACGTCCTCCCGAATTTCGATCTCCACCCACGCCTTCCTCCTCCACTCGACCTAGGGATGCCTGTGGGCTTCCCCAAGTGTCATACATCCCTGGTTAAATAATATTTATTTATTTAAAAAAAAATTACAACAGTGCCCTTATGCCTTAAGTGAGTCATATATGGGCCTATACTCATCTTATTCGAGTTCTGATTGAACCCCTCAGACTCGATTGGAATCCAACTCATATCTAACATCCAAGCCAACTTAAATAAAATAATTTTACTTGCGCGTAAAGGTCGTACCTCAATTCACGTCTTCAGACAATTTGCTCGGTCCTCTCCGACGCGCATCCAAACTTCTCCGTTGAAATCACAATAAATCAAAATTAAATTTTCGTCACTCCTCCACCTGGAGATATTCCTAGGTGGGACATAACATTTAGCCATTTGATGCATTTTCCACCCTAGATTCATCGTTGTAGAAATAAGAACTTTCACTGAGTTCAGCCGATCAATGGTGCCATCAAAAAGGTATGTAAATGGTGGGAACTCATTTGCAAGCAACTAGTCGAGCCTTTAAATAAAGGGAAACAAAGATCACATGTGTGTTTAGTAGTAAGGGTCAACAAATCTATATCCGTTGCTTGCTTCTATCTGAGGTCAAGAAGTGCTTCTTAATATGTCCTATGTCCTAGGAATGGAAATAATAAACAAGGATATAATAGACCAAATGTACGAAAACAAAACTATAAATGAGTAAAGGAAACACATTTATTAATAGGATGAGACGTATAAGTATGATTACACGTTCAGAGTGCAATAGGTAGGTTGAGCTCAATGGTCAAAGCTACAAACTGAGGAAGAGCAAGAGAAAATTTTAATCTAAAGTCAATTATTCTTAATTTCGTCGTTGGTAGGAAAGAAGAGAATAGGGTATTATGGTCAAAAGGAGCATGAATGTCAGATGGTGGAGAGGCCACAACAGATGGAAGAGGTCCAACATCTTAGAAAACAAGAAGATAAGGGTAGAAAGAAGAGTTTCTCCTCAGAGAAGGTAACATCAACCAATGTAGAGGTATTTAGAAGCCATGACATAAAGCTTGTACCCTTTTATGTGAGAAAGTATCCGATAAAGATACATCTAATTGCATGGAGATAACTTATCATGATTTGATCCAAGGGAATGAACAAAGTATACATAATTGAAGACCTTAGGAGGCACGTTGTGTTGGTCTAAGATTTTTGAAACTCATAATTGAACAAATTCGGAACTAACATTTGATTGAGAACTAATTTCAGGTTCCGTTGAGTAGCATGTGACGTTCGTGATTTGATAATCGACATGAAATCGGAAAAACTCAAGTGGATGTTGATCGGTATTCGGAGGTGAAGAATTTTGAAGAATGAATTTTTGAATCTTAGAACAATATATTGTATTATCCTTATGATGCATATTGATGATGATGAAAATCAAACCCAATGCATCGAAACCCGAACCATTTTCAAATCAGGGTGAAAACTATCGTTTAGACAGTTTCAATTGAAGCTCTGATCGATGATTTGATCGACCGATCAGCAATCGATCTACAACCGGCGAGCTCAGCGGCTCTTTTCTCAACTATTGTGTTTTGTTGTACACAAGCCTTTCTCATTGGAAATCTATATATGTTCTCATCCTTCCTTAGACCTTAATGCTTCCATTGAGACATCTTTTGAGCCTTGTTTAAGATTTATATGAGCCATATTTGAGGTTTAACTAGCTTGAGCACAATTGCCTTGTTTGAGCCTTTTACTTTCTTGATTTATTGTCAAAAGGCATCAATAAGAGCTATGTTTACTTCATTTGGAGCTAAGTCCTATTTGGTGTATTAATCCATCCATTTAATTGTATTTTTTTATTTGTTTGGTACACTTTAAAGTGTTTAAAGATCTAGGGTATAGGTATTAGGGTTTGAGTGGTAGTCTTGGTGTTGGAGGCATAAGTCTACTCCGGTTTGCTAATTATGTATTATTATCCTTGGGATAGTAGTGTTGGAGGTACTCACGGGGGAGAGGGTTGGGGTCTTAGCTTGTAAATTCTTTAGGAGGAAACGATACTTTTTAGTGAACTTGGTTGAAATCCTAAGTGGGCAGCTTGAATAGTGGATGTAGGGTTGGTTAGAAGCCGAACCACTATAAATTTATTGTGTTAGCATTAATTTCTTTGCTTTTGTGCCTACTTTATTATATTTGCTTCTGTTTGTTATTTGAACTTGTCATTCGCACTATCAATAATCGATTGAGTAGTGTGGAGAATAGATAAGGGTGCACGTGCATGACTTTCCTCCAAGGAAAAATTATGTACTTTATTAATTAAGTGGAAGTAAAAATGAGATCACACAAAAAAAAATATCGAAGAACATTCATATGAAACATCATAGTATATGCAACATTAAGAAGATGTTGATTTTTACATTCAAATGTCCCATTATATTGAGATATGTAAGGGCATGATGTTTCGTGAATAATTCCCTCAAACCACTATTACTGAAATTTGCACGCAGGATGAATACAACTTCTGATTAGGAATAGTGATATGATCTTTGTTGACTAGCTTAATGAGAAATACTATATCCTTTTCTAAGATGAAAAGTTGGACTTCAGACGTGGTCTAAGATGATAGCAACACTCTAATCTTCCCAACTGGGAACTTCATTGGAGAGGCACAAAAGGAGATATAAAATCTTTCTGATCTACACTTCAATAAATAAATCTAATTCATATGAGGTCATCGATAAAGATAATAAAGTATCTATATTCCAAACAACGACAACAGGGTTGGGATCTTAAATATCAACAAGAACAAAAGCTGACTTACTACGACTACGTGAGATGTGGGAAAGACACACAATGATGTTTATCCAACTGGCAAGTAGGGATGGCAATGATCCAGTTAATCATATTTTTTTATGGTTAATCAAAACCAAAACCGTTTAAGAATTTATTAATCGAAATTGAAAATGAAATCGTTCGATTTTAAAAACTAATATCCGGAACCGAAACCGATTAGTTCGATTCGGATAGGTATGGTTATCTGTTTAATCATTTAATAAATAAATAAATAAATAATATTTTGATGATTATTAAGTACAATAATTATTAATTATAATCGATTGTGGTTATTGGTTATCTGTTATTAATTATTAATTTATTCCTTAAGAGTATCCCACATAGTTTTGGCGGTGCAAGGAATTAGGACAACAATTGAGGCAATCCGAGGCTGAAGACCGTTGAGTAACCAAGAGAACAACAAAATCATTTTGCCTCTCATTTTGCACATTCTTCAATGTTCGATGCATTATGTGGCTTACTATCAAGATGTTTAGACCACATAGAAGATGGAATGCCCTTGACCAAATAAGGTAGTTTGCACCATTGAATTTTATGGAGGTGCACGAAAGCTCTGTGATTAGAGAAAAGTAGCCCCGGAGGAGATAGCTACACCATCAAGGAGGAGGGAAGCTTCCATAAAATGCAACAGGCTTATAATAGCCCTAAACACTAAATAAGGTTAGAGTTAGAGCGTGTTGTTAGGGACCCTCGGGTTTGTCAAGTCCTGTACGTGTCATGACGGTCCCTAACGTACATTGTAAACATTTGTAAATATTTCATCTTTCGCATTTATGTAAAACGTTCGCGCACCACCCACCGCTCTTGCCCACGACTAGGTAACGACCCCCGTTTGCTAGCCGTGGCATGGGCCGGTGGGGTGTGCGGATCATGTAATTATGCATTGTAAAAGCGCTCGCGCACCGTCCACCGCTCTCGCGCACGACTAGGTAACGCCCCTCATTTCCTAGCCGTGGCATGGCCGGTGGGGGTGTTGGGCCATAGGAAATTTTGTCATGCTCCTCGTGCCAAAAGGAACCTTGGGGGTGGCACTTGGGGGTTAGGCTCTACACCTATATTGCCCCCGGGCAAACATCTCTCTAGTTCATTCGTACAAGCATTCGCACAAGCATCCGTTCAAGCATTGTAAGCACTTTTCATACAAACGGCCATTGACCCAAACATTTTTGCGTCCAAACGCAACGAGGTTCGAACGCGGGCGAGCCCGGGAGCCCGCGACTTTCGAACATTGGCAAGGCGATCCTTTCCCAAGGCTTATCCCTTGCGTTGGCAAGGGAGCCGCACGGACATTTTCCGCCCAAATAAGTTGGTCCGTGACAGTTGGTATCAGAGCGAGGCAAGCTCTCAAAGCTTTGGCGCAAGCAACCGACGCAAATCGTCAACAAGCTCGTGCCTTCGTCGTTGGAGACAAATGACGTTGGGGCACTCGACAATCTCGCAGGAGAGATTTTCACAAGCATGGCTCGCAAAGGAGTCGGCGAAACGAGTGGCGTCGCCCAAGAGGTGGTGACCATTCCGAAAGAACCGTTGGGAGAGGACCCAACACAAGCTCAACAAGCTAGGACGGGAAGTCGCACCGTCCAACGACTTGGAGATTTGGAAACGATGGTGGCCGCTCATGACGTAGCCATAAACGTCCTTGAGAACGGCATGGGGCCACAGGTCAGCAAGCTAGCCGACACGCAAGAAGTTCTGGAGGCAAGAATAGATGGACTCCAGGACGACACGCAAGAAGTGATCAAGCAACTTCAAGGGGAGATTGAAGAACTAAGGGCTACAATCTCATTCCTTGTACGAGAGATCCACAAGGGTGGGGGCAACTCCCGCCAACACGAAATGCCACAACACCACCTTAAAGCACCCGAACCAAAGCCCTACAATGGGGCTCGAGATGCCAAAGCGGTGGAGAACTTTCTCTTCGACTTGGAGCAGTACTTCAAGGTCACGAGGACAACTGACGATGATATGAAAGTGTCCGTTGCAACCATGTATTTGTCTGAGGATGTAAAACTCTGGTGGCGGACCAAATATGATGAAATTCAGAAGGGCCATGCTAAGATCGACACTTGGGACGATCTCAAGCGAGAACTCAAAGCTCAATTCTTCCCCGAGAATGTGGAATTCATTGCTCGACGGAAGTTACGACAACTCCGTCACAACAATTCAATTCGGGAGTACGTGAAAAAGTTCTCAACCATTATGTTGGATGTTCCTGACATGGCTGAGACCGATCAACTATTCACCTTCCTTGAAAGGCTAAAGCCGTGGGCACGATAAGAACTCGCAAGGAGGAATGTCAAGTCCTTGTCGGAAGCGAAGATCGCCGCAGAGCGACTCACTGACTATAGTTCGGAAGAAAATCCAACAAAGGCGGCACCCTACAAGCCAAAATTCCAGAAGCCCGACAACTATAAGGGCAAAGGCACCGCAGGTGATACGAGATGGAGGGATCAACCACAAAGAGAACACCATCCAAAAGGACCTCCTCAAAGGGATTACCCTCCGAGGGGGAACCAACAGAGATCCGCACCAATTTGCTTCTTGTGCCGAGGACCTCATGTGGTCCGAGAATATCCTCAACGGCAAGCATTGAACACCATTATAGCGGAGTCCGTGACGGAGAACATAGCCAACATCACCGCCAAGAAGGAGAAGGGCAAGTCTCCCGCAGTCCCCGATGTGGAGAACTACTCCAGCGAGGACGAAGACACTGGAAGGCCTAACATGGGAGCAATGCGTCTCCTCAATGCCCTCAAGACTCAAGTGGGGGAGCAAGGTCCAAAGAAGGGAGCCACCAAGGCGGCACACGAGCTGATGTTCATTGACATCGAGCTCAATGGCAAGAATACCCAAGCGATGGTCGACTCGGGAGCAACCCATAACTTCATTGCCAAAGGAGAAGCAAAGCGACTAGGGCTCAAGCTAGAAAGGAGCTCGAGTCATGTCAAGGCGGTGAACTCCGAGGCACAAGAAATCAACGGCATCGCTCGGGATGTCCCGTTGAAGATTGGAAGATGGAAGGGTCAAACCAACTTAATGGCAATACCTCTCGATGACTACCAAGTTATTTTGGGAATCGAGTTCCTCAAGTCGGCGAAGGTGGTACCCATGCCCTTCCTTGACACTTTATGCTTGATGGGGGAGAACAATCCCAGCATTGTTCCCACGGTGCATCCGACACCAGGGAGCGGAAATCAACTCCTCTCCGCCCTACAAGTGAAGAAAGGAGTTCGACGAGGCGAACTCACAATGGTGGCTGCAATGAAGCTGGAAGGATCACTCGATGGAGCAGAACGAAAACCTGTAGCAGTCTCTAGAGTACTCAAGGAGTTCGAAGACGTGATGCCACCCGAACTACCAAAGGCCCTACCGCCAAAGAGGGGGGTGGATCATCGAATCGAGCTGGAGTCGGGGACTAAGGCCCCATACCGACCGCCTTACCGTATGACGCCACCAGAGTTGGCAGAACTACGGAAGCAACTAAAGGAACTGCTCGACGGAGGATTAATCTGTAGCTCCAAAGCTCCATTCGGAGCCCCTGTGTTGTTCCAGAAGAAGAAGGACGGGAGTCTCCGCCTTTGTGTGGACTACCGAGCCTTGAACAAAGTGACCGTGAAGAACAAGTACCCCATTCTGCTCATCATGGACTTGTTTGACCAACTTGGCCAAGCGAGGTACTTTTCCAAGCTGGACCTGAGATCGGGCTATTGGCAAGTGCGGATTGCCGAAGGGGACGAAGGAAAGACCACTTGTGTAACACACTACGGAGCTTATGAATTCTTGGTGATGCCGTTCGGCCTCACGAATGCTCCCGCTACGTTCAGCACCATGATGAATCAGCTGTTCCATGAGCACTTAGACAAATTCGTTGTGGTGTACTTAGACGATATCGTGGTCTACAGCCGAACCTTGGAGGAGCACTTGCAATATTTAAAGATCATCTTCAAAATCCTCCGAGAGAATACTTTGTTCGTGAAACGGGAGAAGTGCTACTTCGCCCAAGAAGAGATCGACTTTCTGGGACACCGGGTTGGGGGCGAAAAGATTCGAATGGACAATGTAAAGGTCCGCGCCGTAGTGGAATGGCAGCCACCAACAAAAGTCAAAGAACTCAGGTCATTCCTTGGTTTTGTGAACTACTACCGAAGATTCATCGCTGGATACTCAAGGCGAGCAGCTCCACTGATGGACTTGCTCAAGAAGGAAAAGGCATGGCATTGGTCCCAACCATGCATTGAAGCGTTTGAAGATTTGAAGCGAGCGATGGTCGAGGAACCAGTTCTCAAGCTTCCTGACTACGGGCAACCATTTGAAGTCCACACCGACGCCTTAGACTATGCCATTGGAGGTGTGCTTATGCAGGAGGGACACCCCGTCTCCTTTGAGAGTCGTAAGTTGAACGACACGGAGCGACGATACCCTGCACATGAGAAAGAAATGACTGCAATAGTGCACTGTCTCCGTGTTTGGAGGCACTACTTGCTCACATCACGCTTTGTTGTGAAGACAGACAATATAGCGTTGAGTTATTTCCAAACTCAAAATAAACTCTCACCGAAGCAAGCTCGATGGCAAGATTTTCTAGCGGAGTTCGACATGACGTTGGAGTACAAGCTGGGATGCTCCAACGTGGTGGCAGACGCACTGAGCCGCAAGATAGAACGGGTTGCAGCCGTGCGGGGAGAAGCTGGGAGCATTGTGAGCCAAGTGCAATCCAACTTTCGTGGGAAGATAAGCGTGGGCTTGCTCAAAGACACCCAAGCGGAGGCACTGTTCAAGCTGATTAAAGATGGGAAGACAAGGAAGTTTTGGGCCCGAGACGGACTCATCTTCACTAAAGGAAATCAGTTGTACGTGCCTAGGGCAGACGGCCTGCGCAGAGATTTGCTAAAGGAGTGTCATGACACTCTCTGGGCAGGGCACCCTGGCGTACACAGAACAGTAGCCCTACTAGAGAGGGCATTCTATTGGCCAAAGATGGCGGACGACGTCGAGGAGTATGTGAAGACATGCTTGATCTGCCAGCAAGACAAGATCGAGCGACAGAAGCCTGCGGGTCTCCTCGAACCCCTGCCTGTCCCTGAGCGACCATGGGAAAGCATCTCCCTCGACTTCATAGCGAGTCTACCCAAAGTGGGGGAGTTCGGTTCCATTCTGGTGGTCGTGGATCGCTTCTCCAAATATGCCACGTTCATGGCAGCCCCCTCGCACTGCACAGCGAGTGAAGCCACAAAGCTCGTAATACAGAATGTCGTCAAACTTTGGGGCGTACCAAGGAACGTCATCAGTGATCGAGATCCACGATTCCTTGGCAGATTCTGGACAGAGGTGTTCAAGTTATTGGGGTCTCAACTCTACTTCTCAACAAGCTTACACCCTCAAACGGATGGGCAGACGGAGTGCATGAACGCACTCCTTGAACAATACCTCCGTCATTTTGTAGCGGCGAACCAAAGGGACTGGACAAAGTTGCTAGACGTGGCCCAGTTCTCCTACAATCTACAAAGGAGCTCCGCAACCAACAAGAGTCTCTTCGAGATTTTGTTGGGACGACAACCAGACACACCCCACTCATTGGTTCTTGGCTACACTGGGAGCAGTCCGGCTGCTTATCAAATGGCCAAGGAGTGGCAACAAAATCAAGAGATCACTCGAGCCTACCTCGAATCGGCAGCACGTAAAATGAAGAAGTGGGCCGACGAAGGAAGGAGACATCGAGAATTCAAGGTCGGAGACCAAGTACTGATAAGACTCCACCCGGCATCCCTCGCAATCTTTCGGTGCAAGATACACAAGGGCCTCGTACGGAAATATGATGGGCCCTATCCTATCATCAAACGGGTAGGGCCGGTGGCTTATCGACTCCAACTGCCAGCATGGTGCAAGATACACCCCGTCTTCCATGTGAGCAACCTGAAGCCCTACCACGCCGATCTGCATAATGACGAGCGCAACATTCCAACACGTCCACCTGCCACAACCAAGGCGGTGCAACGCGAAGCAGAAGAGATCCTGGCTGACCGCAAAGTAAAACTCTCTAACGGCAACAAAGAGCGGGAGTACCTTGTCAAGTGGAAGGGACTCCCTACCTCAGAAGCTAGCTGGGAGAAGGAGAGCACCTTGCGACATGAAGAAGGCGTCATCATAGCATTCAAGAACGGGTCGACGAGGGCGTCGACTTCGTAAGTGGAGGAGAATGTTAGGGACCCTCGGGTTTGTCAAGTCTTGTACGTGTCATGACGGTCCCTAACGTACATTGTAAACATTTGTAAATATTGCATCTTTCGAATTTATGTAAAACGTTCACGTACCACCCACCGCTCTTGCCCACGACTAGGTAACGACCCCCGTTTGCTAGCCGTGGCATGGGCCGGTGGGGTGTGCGGATCATGTAATTATGCATTGTAAAAGCGCTCGCGCACCGTCCACCGCTCTCACGCACGACTAGGTAACGCCCCTCGTTTCCTAGTCGTGGCATGGCCGGTGGGGGTGTTGGGTCATAGGAAATTTTATCATGCTCCTCGTGCCAAAAGGAATCTTGGGGGTGGCACTTGGGGGTTAGGCTCCACACCTGTATTACCCCCGGGCAAATATCTCTCTAGTTCATTCGTATAAGCATTCGCACAAGCATCCATTCAAGCATTGTAAGCACTTTTCATACAAACGGCCATTGGCCCAAACGTTTTTGCGTCCAAACGCAACGAGATTCGAATGCGGGCGAGCCCGGGAGCCCGCGACTTTCGAACATTGGCAAGGCGATCCTTACCCAAGGCTTATCCCTTGCGTTGGCAAGGGAGCCGCACGGACATTTTCCGCCCAAACAAGTTGGTCCGTGACAATGTGGTGGAGTTCCTTACACCTTGGAGGCAACGATGCTGGTTATAAAAGCTGACGCCTTCTTTGTAGTAGGTGATGGTTGTTGTTGTCGTCGGTCGCAACAACAATCACTATCCTTTTTTTTTCCCTTGGAGGTGGCTTCTGCCCTAGTTAACAACAGTAGTGAGAAGGAAGATGAGAAAACAAAGGAAAGAAGAGAAGAGGGAGAACGAGATTAGTTAGATCCTAATCCTAAACTTTGATACCATATTAAAGGAAAAACTCCCTTCATTTATTACTAGGCTATCTCCTAAATATGTAAGGGGAGAGAAATAAAAAAAAGTACAATAAGAAGAGAAACATCCTAAGTTACAAGTAATTCTAACATTCAATATTGAAAGTCTTTTCCTTTTGAATAATCTTTTAAACTTATTCATCAACAAGAGCGTTCATGGAGATGTGAATCAATAGGACATATACACTTTACAAGAGAAATTCTCTTTGGAGACATCCGACAAGATCAACAAAGTCATAGTCATTCATTTTGTCAACATTAATAGATGGACCACCTCGAGTCCAATAGAGATAAGGTTCTAAATTTTTATTGTAAAAAATCATAATTTTATTGATTAATTAAATAAACAAAATGTTTGGTCTTCTTGTAACAAAGTAACAAAATCAGGGGCTGAGTTACATGCCCAAATTGTGGTCTTAAGAGAGACCCTAGCCTTGGTTGTTGCCTAATGGGCAACTTTCTCGCAAGAATGTGGATCAAAAAAAAAGGAGACAAACACAAATTCTATCATAAAATTCCAAAATTCTTTGGAATGACGCAGCCACTTACCAAGGGCAGCCCTGCTTCTCTCGAAGGAGCTCCACGGCCATCATACAATCCAATTCAATAATGACAAACTGGCAAACTAGCTTCAGCTATATAGCAATTAATTTCGAGTGAAAAGTAGAATAACTATGAAAGAAAAAAGATTGAGCATGAATGCACTCATAGTTGTGATTTCGAGCAACGAGACCAGCACCACCAACACAATTATTAGACAAGGAGTCATCACAATTAATTTTAATAAAATTAATAGGGAGAATCCTTTTAGAAGCTGTGAGAGAAGTGCACAAATTCCCTTCTGTGTGTTTAACTATGAAGAAGTCCTTTGAGAAGGCCAGAATTTTTAGGATGAGACTTCTCAAGGATAGCTATCGGACATCATGGAGCTTATTATTCCTAAAAATTCATATGAACCAGAGAGTATTACTAACAATGGTTGGCAACCTCCGCCCAAGCAATACTACAGAATGAAGAGAGGGCCAACTACCATAATACCATTGGTCCATACAAGGGAGAGAAACATTGATCAATTGAAGCAAACTAGACCATATTCTAAAAACAAGAGGACATTAAAAAAAATAGATGCTTGAAATTTTCAATTTGGTTGTCACATTAAGGGCAGTTTGGATTGGAGTTGATATCAATGTGAACTTCATATTAGAGGTGGCAATAGGTCGGGCTCGCCCATGGACAAGCACAGTCCGTTTGTGCCCAAGAGACGAACGTGCAAGACACACACCTGTGCTGGCCCGTCTGGCGAGTAGACCGACCTAGACTTGGCTACGCCAGACCTAGGTATGGCGCAGGCCGACCTAGGCCTAGTTGCGCCAAACCTAGGCCTGGTCGCACCAAACATAGGTCTGGCGGGTCTAGCACGCACCAGATCATTAAAAATATTTGAAAAAAAAATATGGGCCAACCAGAGCATGAAGAGGCAAGCCTTGTTGCGGATTGGGTCACCCCCTTGAGCAACCTAGTCGTGCTCAGCACGGAGGGTAATGGGATTGCCCAAGCACACCCCATTACCACTTCTACTTCATATCTACCTTTTGCACACAATTAAAAGCCCAATAAATTGTACGGTAACGGATATTCCTATGTTTGGAGTTGGGATCTCAGAAGCTTAACTCAGCCCAAATGTCGAGTAATCTTCTAGCATCAAGGCATCCACTACTTTTCTTCCTCGTGACCTCGTATCATCTAATAATGCTAAGACTTTCTTTCCCAAAGAAAACCTTGTCCCACCATTAATTTGTCATCTACCGAAGTTGTTGATAAAGTATGAAAAGGGAATCTAACTAATATAGCTATTAATCAAAGTATGAAAGGGAAGCAGAGCCAAATGACATTAAAAAACCCAAGCATTTCCTGTACTGACCTGCTATAGCAGTACTATATGTAAGATACTCTTCCAACAATGTGTTATTGTGTTTAGGAGAATGGCGTGTTGTTTCAGCCTCAGCCCATGTGATGGCCGAAAAAGCAACCATGTGTTAGTTTGATTATATTATATTGTAGTCATAGTGCCCTCCGCTTTGGAGTTTGGAGCGTCGGGCGACCAAAAATTGGAGTCAATAAATGAGTTGATGAAGGCATAAATCCTGGAGCATTAAAATATATAGAAACTACAAAGTGGTTGCAGAGGAGGACGAGAAGAAGTGCACGTTCTCTTTCTCTCTGAAGCTGGAAGCCATGACAGCGCCCATCAATTAGGCCATTATTTGCATGCTTGCGTAACGCCGATGTGCGACTTGTCGCGTCGCGTCTATAGATTGTCCTTGATTATTTATTTATTTATCTATTTATTTTATTTATTTTATCTCAAAAATATTTTATCTTTATTATTAATAGAGATGAAAATAAATAGACGACCTACCAGAGGTATGTGACCTGACCTATATTCGACAACCTGATCTTTTTTAAAAAAAATAGACATAGATTTATTTTTAAGCATATCTTATTTATCAAGCCCGGCCCAGACTCAATATAAGACTTATTGAGTTTGATAGACCGGCCTGAGTCTGTTAAGGTGATATATATAATATATAATAAATATATAATATTATTAGTTTATTATATATTTTAATTATATATAATAAAATATATATATTTTAATTTAATAAAATAATAACTATTGTTATTATGTTTAAATTTATTGTATCATTTTTGTATTAAAATTTAGAAGTAGATTTTATAAATATATTTTAAATTTTAGCAAGCTTTATAAATAGGCTACAGGTCAGTTCGAATCGAAAAAATAACATATAACTATGGCCTGGCCTAGCCTGTTGAGGTGAAGGTCTGGCTTGACCTGATCTATTTCCTTCTAGTTATCAATTTTGACTTTTGAGGTTAAACTTATGATTGGTTGAGAGGAGATGGTATAAAATTGGAGGAACTTTGAAAAGCAGGATAGTTTATGAATATTTTAAAAAAGATACTCTCTTTTTTTCTTTTTGGCAAAGATATTAAGATATTGTGTAATTATATATACATATAATTAAAATTAAAATAATTTTAATATATATATATATATATAATAATAATTTAAATTAAATTATAACAAAAAATATTCATAGTTAGATAATTAAAAAATAATAACAAATACCATATACTTAAAATTATAAACATAAAGCATAACAACAAATATAAACTTAAATTAATTCATATAATTAAAAAATAAAAATAATTTACTTTTTTACTTTAAATTTGAAATAAAAATAAATCAATATATACATAAAATATAAAAAATACATAAGTTATTAATTATGATATTTGAATATCACAATTTTAATATTAATAGTTGAATTACTTTTTATTTCGGTCTTCCAACTAAACATGTCTATTTTAATTGTATAAAATATTATATTTAATTTTTTTATTCTTATCATTTGTTTATTTTTTACAATAACTCAAATTTAAGCTCCTCGAAGTAGAATTATCAAGCAGAAGTCAAATTTCTTAATCTTAACCAATCAAGTTCTAGTAACATATATTTTTATATATTTTTGTTCTTAATGTATATTATTAAAATAATATTTATTATTAAATTGTTTATCACAATTTAATAATTAAAATTATTTTATGAATAAACTGTTCAAATAATTAAAGAAATTTTTTTGAATAAGCTAAAATTCACATTATAAATAATAATATATTTTAATTAGCAATTATACTACGAATATATAATTAATTTCAATGAAAAGCATACATATATTAATTAATTATAGTATTAAAAGTTAATTAAATTTGTAATTATTGAATTAGAAAGATGAGCATAAAATTTTAAATACAAATAAATAAATAAACATCAACGTAGAAAAATAGTAAAAATTATCAAGGCCTGATATTACTTCCATTTGCTCTCGGTACATTCGCTTGCAAAGGTAAGCTTGCATACAAAAGTAATAGCCAAGCATAAATAAAGTTGATTGAGGAGGGTGATATCTGACCGATCCATGTGTATCAGTGCATGTGTATTTGAATCTTTGTTTTCACTCCAACTTTTATAATGTTTAAAATTTAGAACTTGAAAAAAAAAATGATATTAATTTCCACTAATTGATTAGCATAATTAAATAATTTAAAACTGAAAAATAGGAATTAAATAAATAAATAAGTAATATATAAATTACATGCTCAATTCAAGAGAAAGTATTAATTACATAGGAATAGATGATGACCTGATGGTGGATACATGCAATCTTGGTACCACACCCATCAAATTCCCAAGTAAATTAATGGATATAACAATTCACAGTCAATTAGACCACGAATAAATATATGTTCGATTGCATCTTTTTCCTACCTAATGGCTAAATGAGATTAAGGAGGCATTTGCAGGGAGGCCAAACGGGGAGGTGGAGGGATGGTGACAATATTTACCTACTCATTATTCTTTTTAGGAATAAAAATTCATATGATAATCCTACTATATTTGATTTTGATAAAAAATTACTTCGGAAAAAAAAATTCAAATCTAATTACAAATATTTTAAAATTAAAACAACTTAAGTCAAAATTAAAAAGAACTATAAAAATTAAATCCAATTGCAATTTAAATCAAAATAAGAAAAAATTTACCATCGAAGTAAAATCTTTTTGCTAATGTTTTTTTCCTTGAGTTATTCTTTTCAATTTCTGAAAAATTTGAAGATATGTAAAAAGCATGCAAATTTTTAAGATATTCCAAATCTAATGGCAAATATTTTAAAATTAAAATAGCTAAATCAAAATAAAAAATAATTATAAAAATAAAGTTTTGTAATAAAAATTAAATTATTTTTTTCAATAAATAATAAAATTCAATAGTATAAAATATGTCAACCAACTATATAATAAAGATATATATTACATATTAGTTAAATGGTTTAAAGGGAAAAAAAGAAGAAGCTTACTATAAAGTTTAAAAAATAGTTCATGATTAATAAATATAAATACACATATTAAATACAAATACTATATTAAATACAAAATTTCAGTGTAAATGCTTATGAAATACAAATATAAAATAATGGAAACTTTTATTCGGAGAGTGCCACGTGGTATAGGTGAATGTTACTTTTATATATATATATAAATAAAAAAATTAAATATGTTGTAGTACCATAACCTCAAAAAATATTTAAAAAGTCGGTGTGTTTCGAAAATATACGAGGAAGTAATATTTTCTAACTAATTTAAAAAGAATTCATGCATTTCTTGGAAAAAATGAAGGGAACAATTAATACGTGGATACACTGATTCGGGAATATTTTGATGTAGACCAAAATAATATCAAATAATCATAAAATTTAAAATTGAAATTATATCTCATAAAAAAATTACTTCGGGGAAGAAAATTCAAATCTAATTGCAAATATTTTAAAATTAAAATAACTTAAATCAAAATTAAAAAGAACTATAAAAATTAAATTCAATTGCAATTTAAATAAAAGTAAGAAAAAATTTACCGACCGAAGTAAAACTTTTTTGCTAATATTTTTTCCCTGAGTTGTTCTTCTTAATTTTTGGAAAATATGAAGATATGTAAAAAACATGCAAATTTTCAACATATTTTAAATTTAATTGCAAATATTTTAAAATTAAAACAGCTTAAATTAATATAAAAAAGAACTATAAAAATTTAATCCAATTGCAATTTAAATCTAAAGAAGGAAAAATTTATCTATCAAAGTAAAACTTTTTTGCTAATATTTTTTCCTGAACTGATCTTCTCAATTTCTAAAAAATTTACAATTAAAATCGTTCAGAAAATAGCAAATTAAATCGTTAAAAATTTAATCTAATTGTAATTTAAATCCGAAGAAGAAAACTTACCTATCAAAGTAAAAAAGAATTGCTAATGCTTTTTTCCTGAACTGAACTGATCTTCTCAATTTTTAAAAAATTCACAATTGAAATCGTTCTGGATTTGTTAATGCATTTTTGATATCCATCTTCTCTCATTTAAGTCTCTTAATATATAATTTTTAATCAACAAATGTTGCAACATTTGTAATATAATTTTTAATTAGCATTTAAGTCTCAAACGAAAAGAACCTGCACATTGCAGCATTTAAGTCAAGACTAATATATTTAATCAACATTTAAATATCAGCAGGTTCTCTTATCGTAATTAACGTTGCAATATATTTAAGTCAATGATATAATATAGATTAAAAAATGTATTTAATCATTTAAGTCTCAAAACGTTGTAGCATTTAACTAATATATTTAATCAGCATTTAAATATCAGCGTGTTCTCTTACCTACCGTAATTCACGTTGCAATATATTTAAGATAATGAATGATATTTAATTATTTAAGTCAATGATATAATATAGATAAAAATATATTTAATCATTTAAGTCACATGTAGCAGAACGTTGCAGCATTTAAGTCAATGCTGTAATAATATATTTAATTAGTATTTAAATATACATTATATAATTATAAATATAATTATATTATTAACGTAGTATTTAAGTTCTAAATACACGCATTAAATACTCACGCATGTAAATGGTGCATTAAATAATAAATAGTAAATTTTTCATACAATTAATAAATAAAAAATTTGAAAAAAATTTGAAAAAAATTAAAAATTGAGAGAATGTCAGTGGGCAGCAAATTTTTCTTGGGAGAGTGCCACTTGGCATACGTAAATGTTACTTATATATGTATTAAATAATGAAAAAAAATACAAAATCCAAAGTGCATTACAGCAACATGATTCATTAAATAATGAAATATATATATATATATATAAATTATGCTTTTGATAAAATAAAAATAAATTTTTTTTGACAAATAAATTCCATAGTAATTCAATTAAAGAGATCAAATAACAAATTAAAAATATAAATCAAAGTATTTTAAACAATTACAACTAAATATTAAAATCAAACTAAATTATTTTTTTGAGAAATTATACTTTTGATCCTCATAGTTTTCTCCAATTTTAGTTTTGATCCATATAATTTTAAAATTTTAGTTCTAGTCTTCATACTTTACTTCCATTTAAGATTTGGTCCATAACGTTAAATAAAGTTTAAACAATGCTGACGTGGATAACATGCGCTGACTGGACAATACTGATGTGGAGCCTGTAGGGATCAACTTGGTAAATTATAGGGACTAAAACTAAAATTTTATAAACTATAACGACTAAAACCAAAATTTTGCAAACTATAGAGACTAAAACTAAAATTTAAGTAATTATTTTTCCTAATAACTATAAAAAATTATATGATATTACCTGACCCGACTCAGCTTGGCTCGAAAAAATTCGTGCCCGACCCGACCCAACACGAAAAAATTCGTGCCCGATTCGGCCTGAAAAAGTTCGTGCCCGACCCGACCCGACCTAAAAAAATTCGTGCCCGAAAAAGTTCGTGCCCGACCCGGCCTGAAAAAGTTCGTGCCCGATTCGGACCGAAAAATTTCGTGCCCGACTCGGCCCAAAAAAAATTCTTGCCCGACCAGGCCCGAAAAAATATGTGCCCGACCTGGCTCAAAAAAATACGTGCCCGACCCGGCCAAAAAAAATTCATGCCCGACCGGGTCCGTAAAAATCTGTGTCGAGTTGGGTCGGGCACGAATTTTTTCGGGTCGGGTCGGGCACGAATTTTTTGGGCCGGGTCGAGCACGAATTTTTTTTGGGCCGGGTAGGGCACGAATTTTTTACGGGTCGGGTCGGGCACGTGGGTTGGGCACGAATTTTTTTTGGGTCGGGTCGGGCATAAATTTTTTACGGGCCGGGGTTGGGCACACGTGTTGGGCATGAACTTTTTCGGGCCGGGTTGGACACGAATTTTTTTTGGGCCGAGTCGTGCACGAATTTTTTACGGGCCAGGTCGGGCACGCGTGTTGGGCACGAACTTTTTCCGGCTGGGTCGGGCACGAATTTTTTCGGGCCAGGCTGAGCGAGGTCAGGTAATATCATATATTTTTTAATAGTTATTAGGAAAAATAATTACTTAAATTTTGATTTTACTCCCTATAGTTTATAAAATTTTAGTTTTAGTCCATATAGTTTACCAAGTTGGTCCCTATAGGCTCCACGTCAGTATTGTCCAGTCAGCACATGTTATCCACGTCAGCACCATTTAAACTTTATTTAACGGTAGGGATCAAATCCTAAACGAAAGTAAAATGTGAGGACTAAAATTAAAATTTTAAAACTATATGGATCAAAACCAAAATTGGAGGAAACTGTAAGGACCAAAAGTATAATTTTTCCTTATTTTTCAAATTTTCATACAAAGAATCAATTTAAAATATATAGAACATCAAATAGAATTGAAAAAAAATATAAGATAACTTAAATAAATTATTTTTAGTAATAACATTATTATATATTAAATCAAATAGGTTAGAGGAAGATTTGATTCAAAATGTTCAAGGATTGACGGGATGTCTCTGTTCTTAAAGTTTCTATTGACTATTGCCCCCGCAGGCAATACACTATTAGGATATATGTCAAGCCCCAGAATCTAAGAAAATGATTGTAGCATAGAGGAAGATGAAGAAAAGGAAGAGAGGATTTTTTAAAAGAGAAAATTCGAGATTCTTTTATATTGATCAAACCATATCAATGTCATATAATGCTCATTAGTGAAAAGATTAGTAACGGTAGAAAAATACTAATGAACATTATATCGAATTGAAATATGATGATCTGCACTTAATCTCAAGTAACTGTTGGATTTCTAGCAGTCACAAAACTAGACCCGAATTCGAATTCTACAAAAAGTGGGCACGCGGCTCGAGCGAGAGTGCAAAGTGCGCCTAAAACACCAAATGCGACTTAGCGATGCGGCCATACGTTGTGCGGTGCATCAATGTCATCTCTTGTCTTCCCTATTATTCACACAAGTGATATGGGCATATGACACACATCTATGCTTATAAGCTAATATTAAATTAGCACACTTGTCAATGTTGGACAAAAGTTTTAGTTTTACAAACAACATAAATGCATATATTTATATACCCTGTTTTGGGCATATTAAATTTATTTTTATATTTCATATTTGAATTATATAATTTTGTCATTCAAACTTTTCACGACTATCTATTCACATTTTATTTTATTTTAAATCACATTAATAATTGGATAATTAAATTACTCAAATTTGATGAAAATAAGTTTCAATAATAGATGCACAAAGTAATCAAATTGAAAAGTTTAAATGGGAATTACAATAAACTGATTGTTTTTTGAATTTTTACTAATAAATATTAAAATAATTACAAGCTAAATAAAAAAAATTAAAATTTTAATAACTAACTTATTATTATTATTATTATTTATTTTTTCCTTTCATAATTTTATTGTCACATGTATAAATTTATTGTTTTAGTAAAATAGAATAACCGAGAGAAATCTTTTAATAGAAAAGATGAACATGAAGTAAATTACTATTTCAAAGTGTAAAAAAAAAACTATTTCGAAGTGTAAAATCTAATGAAAACTATAATGAATTCATTACACTGTCACATGAATATGTTATCAACAATAAAGAATAATTTTTGTTTATTCTATTTATTATTTTATTTTAATAAAACAACGTAGTAAGGGTATTTAACAGCATCACATGAAAAAAGTAATTTTAGCATTTAAAACAATAGTTTCGATTTGGATAAATTTCACATTTATCATATTTTAATAAACTACATCGTGCTTAATGAAACAGCCCTTAATTTTGGGGCAAGAGTGGGAAACCGATTCCCACCAAACTTTTCCCTCTTCGGTTCGGTCCATTCCTACTTTTAAAGATGTGAGTAGTACAATTAATGAATTAGTGAGCGAGCAGATAAAAAAGAGTTGCATAGGATAGGAAATGACAGTATTCAAGGGTAACGGATTTTGTTGCAGTTTGTTGAGTGGTGGGCCAACTAGCAGAAAAAATTTAGGGCAAGGCATGTGAGAACGGGTAGGCCGTCGCCATCAGATCGGGCCCACGGCGGACCTGCCACGTACTAGTCTTCTCCTTTGCTATGCTTACTTGCCACCTAGGATGCATTGACACCGACACGAACACGAAATATGATACAGACATGAACACGAGAATAGACCAACTTCAAAATTTTACGGGACACGAACACGACATATATAGATAAATATATATATATATATAATTTAAAAAAAAAGCCACAATTCATATTAATATATATTATGATATTTTCATTTATGTCAAACTTTAAATTTTCAGTATGAATAAATACTTATTATTTTTAAGCCTTTTCAAAAGCATGAGACACAACCACATGTAAATAAAAATTCTTAGACATGATTGATATCTCCAAAAAAATTTCTAGGTTAGCATGTCTTTGTAGAAATAGTCATGTACAATCACATGTAAATAAAAAGTTAACTAGAGTCCAACTATTTTCTTCATCAATCATTATTATTATTTTCTTCATTGAAAAATATTACTCTCTCCAACTCTGGTTCATCAAGAGAAAGATTGACAACTTCAAGAATTTCATTATCTTCATTTATCGGTGAAAAGTCATCAAGAAAAATAGAGGAATCAAATGTTTAACATGAAATAAAAATAGAGCTAATCCAAGAAAAATAGAGCAATCTAATATTATTCAGAAAGCATACTGTCTCCACCACTCCGGAGGCTGTTTCCACTCGGTGAGGGTTTATTGGCGAGGGTGGCGGCACGAGTACAAGTTCTCCAACTCGTCTGGTATCCGGAGGAGCGATGATTCTCGCGGAGGAGCGGGCAAAAAAAATTGATTGGTCTGACACACGTGTCTCACACGTGTGTCCAAGCCGTGTTCGGGCAAAGAAAAACATTAACCGGTCAAGACACTCTTGGGCACGTCGGACATGTGTGTCAGACGAGTGTCTTCGTGTGTCAGTGTCCGTGATGTATTAGACACGCGAACACAACCGTCCTTGAAAGCGTATGTGCTTTCTAGCGTGCCACTAACCAAACCAAAGTAACATTGTACGATAGCAACTGGGTCAACTAATTTATTTATTTGAATTTCAATTTAATTTATGTACTTTTGAAACTTTAATTTATATTTGATTCTATTTCAGTCTCAAATTTAACATCATCATTTTTTTCATTATAATATATACGTGCATGAGTTGCGCGTCACACAATTTATTTGCTAAAATTGGCTTAAAGATTGAGCATATTGTCAAAATCTGACAGTAATGACTAAAATTACGAAAGCAATTACGATAACATAGCTAAGCCTATATAAATCTTGTTGATAAATGTTAATTACATTTGCGGGCAACACTCAATGTTTTTCACACCCATTCTATGACAATAGTTTTTTTTTTAACAAAATAAAAAAATATAATATGTGATTAACTAATTATACTATGATTTGAATTTTAGATCTCTAGCAAATATACAAGATATTTCTTAATTAATTAGTTAGAAATGTGAAATTTCATTAACCTACACTATAAGTAGATGCAAAGTCAGAAATCAAGAAGAATAAGATAAATTTTTAATTTTTTTTCAAGATAGAAACAAAACATAGACAATAAAAATAAAACATAAATTCACGAGAAAAATATTATATATAAAAGAGATAAATTTAACTTTTTTCCTTATATAATAAAATAAATTAAAATTTGAGGGGAGCAATTGCCCTCAAAACCCCCGCCCTCTCTCCTCTACGTAGTTCCGCCTCTAGCTACAAGCTCAATTTTTTTTTAATTTTATATTTCTCATATTTCATTCATCGTATATTATTAAAATTTCATATTACTTTGGGATATGATCAAGATAGTCTTTAAAATAATTTGATGATCCTTTCTCTTGAGCTAACTTTTGGGGTGAAGTTAGACCTACTAATTTCTTAACATGATATTAGAGTCTATTCTGTAGTTTATATTGTACCACATGCAGATGTTCAATTCTGTAAATTTCACGCTACAACCAATCATGATATCGTGATTAGGTTTAAGTTAATTTATGTTATTGATTGTTAAGATTTTATATTAAGCATGTTTAGTTTTTCAGGAAATATAATTTTTATTAGAAATAGATTATGAATATTATTTTTGTTGGTACATACGAGAATATTATTTCAAGTATCAACCTAAGATAATATTTTTTACATATCCTTTTCGCAAGAACTTCACTAGACAGTCCGTCAATTTAAAGAATTCTAATATTATCTTTTCTAAACATGCAAATAGGGCAATAGAAATAAGATTCATCGGTACCTTAATATTGTCTAAAGGTATATTTCCTTTCAAG
This sequence comes from Canna indica, assembly GCA_034359265.1. Taxonomy (NCBI): domain Eukaryota; kingdom Viridiplantae; phylum Streptophyta; class Magnoliopsida; order Zingiberales; family Cannaceae; genus Canna; species Canna indica. Next base: position 31,059,277 of record CP136893.1, on the reverse strand, counting down.
TATTTGAATGCTTAGGTTTCTCTTAAAAGAACTTTTGTTAGTATATGAACTTGACTAACACTTTGGGCTCGGTCTGATTAAGTCCAGAAGCATCTAAACCAAACTCAACTCAAGCCAGACATTACTTAGCCCAGGGGCTTCATCCGACTATACAAGAACACTTACATCCTCATTAATTACATGAGATTTGTCAATTATGAACATGACATTTTCGGAATTAGCCTCGATCCATTCTAAGCACATCTTCGGAAGGCATTATCGCCAAACATCCCTTATCCTGCACCATATATAGGCACGATGCACATTCAGTAAAGAATCCAACTTCTAATTCCAAATTCCATACACATTTGGGGTTCCTTCTTACTTGAGCGTCGGAGTATCTTTGTAGGCCCTCCTGTCGGAGTCGTACCAGACTAGGAGACGTGCAAGACCACTTCACCCAAACTCGGGATCCTTTCCCGAGTAGATCATGGTAGTCCATCTCTTTGACAACTTCAAACTGTCAACCACACTTCTGTTGGCGAAATGACGACACTAGGGGGGGGTGAATAGTGTGTTTACTAATTCGATTAGCCTAAATTCATTTTTAATCATTTTCTTAGATTAGTTAGACAATTTACAATTGAATGCGATTAGATGCGGAAGCTTATAAATGATTAAGCAATTTAAGCACAACAAAATGAAAGCAATGCAAACACACAATTTATAGTGGTTCGGCCCCAATGCCTACTTCACTACCTAAGCACCCCGCTTAGAATTTTCAAACTAGATTTTACTAGATTAATTAGAGTTTCCCTTACAACGAGGACTTTGCACCGAAAAGTCTTCGCTCTCCAACCGAAGACACTTCCACACCCGGAAGTATCTCGCCTTCCTACCGAGAGCACTTTCTCACCTCAACCTAAGGGACAACTAGAACTAATCCTAGTAATAACTAAGTATACACAAGTGGCTTTACTCCTTCTACACCAAGGATACCACTTCACCCAATTCAAGACCTAACACCTGATCTTACAAACTCAAATTAAACAAACAATTAAAATAATAGATAAAATATAATCAAAAGAGCTAAATAATAAAACCAATGGAAAGATCTCTTTTGCAAGCCTTTGACGCCTTCAACTCTTCAAGGGACGAGCTTGATCAAAACCCGAGTTGAAGCAGCAGCTGGCGCTTGAAGAATGAACTCGACGGAGAACAGAGCGCAAGCTTTAAATCTTTTGGAAGACTCTAAATCTTCCTTTTTAAATGCTCAATAAAATTTGTAGAAATCAGGGAAGGAGTTAAATGAAGTATATGAGGGTGTATTTATACCCTCGTGAAGAAATGGTTGTTCAACAGATAGAAAACTATCCGTTACAGGCCGCCGATCGATTGGTCGATCGACCGGTCCTTCGACTGCTGCAATTCTCCATGCGGTCGGTCGACCGACAGGTTGGCCGCCCAAATGCAAATTTCGCAATCCACCATCCGATCGACCCGTCGGTCGATCGACACGATCTTGCGTCTTTGGCTTATACGCAGGTCGGTTGACCGCCAAGCTATTACCCATTTTAGGCTTTGGTCGATCGATTGCCTGATCGACCGATCGACTGCCTGACGCAAAAAACTTGCGACGCAAGCTGCATCTGCAGCTAGCCTCAGTCTGGTTGACCGATCGGTCGATCGCTAGGGCTACTGCCAATTTCTTACCTTATTCGGTCGACCGAACTTAGGTTGAGTTTATTTTTCAGCTGATTTTTTTCGTGCTTCGTTTTCGGGTTCCGACTTTCAACGCGCATCATCTTGGAGAGCTCTCATGTGAACTTTGAGCCCGTCCAATGTGACTTTGGTGCACATGTTGATCTTCGAGAAACTTTTCGTGATGAACCCGAGCGCGACGATCAACGTCCTTCCGATTTTTGATTTTTCTGATTTTTCCGATCGAGGACATCGAACTCTAATTGATATGGAACCTGAAAGATATTCTCAATGAAATCATTAGTCCCATGTTTGTTATCATCAAAACCATCAAAACTGAGATTAAGAGTAAGGTTAAAAATCTAAAGCCAGCAATCTCTCCCTTTTTGATAATGACAAATATCCTTAAGAAAATATATAATCATTAAAGCACAAGGATATCAACTAAGAGATTTCTCCCTCTATCAACATGCATATCTATAAGAATAAACTCCCCCTATCTATATGCATGAATTTTCTATATTTTTCTCCCATTTACCTATACGTTTCTCCCCATTTTAACTATACATTTCTCCCTATTTTGACCACACATTTCTCCCCCTTTTGACATTAATCAAAAAGGGCAAGAAGGGTCTATCTATTCAAAGGGATGAAAGACAAGTATTTTTTCATGAAGTTGAGACTCTAAAGATTTTTCATGAAATATGACAATCTCAACCCTAGGGATGGAAAACAAGTATATGATATGAAAATAAAATCATACATGATAAAAAGATGATAGATACAATTCAACACTCAATCATGTATGCACTCAAGTATGAATGTATTCGTATCTTTTTCATGACATTTTTAGATTTCATTCAAACTTTTAAAATACCAAGATATGGTCATTTAACTCGTGTATCAAGTTTGAAGTGAAACTAATGTCATTTAATCCAAATATGAACTTAGCATGTTTTCATTTGAAATAAGCATGAAGGACATGAAAAATGCTAAGTCTCAAGTTTTGCTATCTACTCATGTTTTCTCATATTTAGGTACCTAGACATCAAACATGAGATAATATAAGTCTATGAATTGAGTTTGGGCTTAAGATGAAATTTTTAATTCACTTTGTTGACTTAGGTCAACCTATATTTAAAGTTTTCAAAAATCAAACTTTTGAGTTTATACAAAGTGATATTTTTGACAAAAATTTTGAAACCAATTTGTTTGGACGAAAATTTTTGATACCAATTATTGAATGGTCATTTGAAATGCATGTATCAAGTTTGAACTCAAAATGAATTTTCTAAGTTCATTTTTCATCCTATATTGATTTCATGTAAATAAATGGTTCCTAACTATCATCCAAAATGTCAAAATCATTCATAAAAATGATTTTACTCATGAAATTGAGTGAATGATATTAGAAATGAAATCCAAATGATGTACATGAGTTTTTATATGAAGTTTTCGAAGAAACATCAAAGAATCGGAAAGATTGACATTTCAAGAATGATGATACTTTGTGTTTTGAAATCCAACTTCAAAAATTCACTTTAAATCCGATTCTTGATGAAACTTTTTGAAATTTTTACTGATAAAACTAGATTTTTTAGTGAATGTGTAGTTTCAAGAATCATCCAAAAAGGATTTTTCTATATTTTCCTATAAATAACTGAAATTGGTAATACCAATTGTTGAACAAATGAGAATTCCATAATTTTTCAGTTATTTTCAAAGAATGCTTAGTTTTCATTCAAACTTTTATGACATCACATAATGATCATGTAAAGAGTGTATGCCAAGTTTGAGATAAAAATTATATCCTTAAGTCAAGATATCAACCTAGCATGATTTCATTCAAAACTAAACTAGTTTTTATGAAACTTGTCAAGTTTCAATCTTAACATTTACTCATGATTTTTCATATTTAAACCTATGGTTACCTAACATGAGTAAATCTAAATATGTTCCTCAAATATGGATTAAAAATGAGACCTTTAAGTCAACTTATTAACTTGGGTCAACTAGGTTCAAAAGAGGTAATCATGAATTAACCTCTATTGTCACTTTATCCATATCCATATGAATTTTTTATTCTAAATGCATGGAAACATATATGTCATACCTATTCCTAAACATGTTTATGAAGTTTGGACTTAAAATCAAGTGTCCAAGTCAATTTGTTGACTTGGGTCAAACTTATCAAGCTTAAGTCCTCTAATGTGATCTATATAGATATCACATTGTTCATCTAGATATGATTTTTCAATTTTAGATACCTAGACTCATGTTATATGTGTATCTAAACATGTTCATTTCATTTTTAACTTAAAATGAAGTCTCTAAAATGAGTTTTAACCTAGAGCAAGTTTCATTCAATCAAGATATTATGAAATTGCCTAAGTTATCAAAATATTTTCCTACTCATGAAATTTCATGCATAATCAATCATGAGCATAGAGAAATCATTTAAGCATGAATATTCAATTACTATACTAAGGTTTTTGTAAAATTAAATTCATACGTTTTTCTTAAAAATTTGCCCAACTTTTCATTTCCTTTTTCATTTTCTTTTAGATAGCATATTCTTTCAAATTTTTAACTTGCAAGTAGACTTTATTAGTATCATAATGAAATAATATGACTACTAGCAAGCTAACATACTAAATAGCAAGGTTCGATGCAAGGTTTTCATTAAAAATAACTTAGCATATGCTAGATAGTTGAGATTTATTTTTAAGAAAGTTTTACCATGATATCAAAATGAATCTAAGAGATCCTAAGAAGTGAAGAATTTGAGGAATAAGATATCTAATCATGTTAAACTAGTTTGGACTTACAAGAAATATCTCTAATAGCAAGTATCAACCTAGAACAAGTTTCATTTGATAAAATTTGCCTAAGTGCTAATATTCTACCTACTCATGAGAATTCAAGTGTGTTAACATGCAAATCTAATCATGAGTATAGAGACATAGTTTAAACTTACACATTTAGGTATAACACTAAGATTTTGAATTTATCAAAATTATACCTTATTCATGATAATTTGCCAAACTAATTTTTTTCTTCCTAATTAGCCTTCCTAAAACACTTATAACATGCAAGTAAGCTACACTAATATTTTTAGAGAAAATATAGCTACTTAGCAAGCTAACTCAACCAAAAAGCAAAGAGATGCATCAAGTATCATTATCAAATATCACTTTGCTAAATGGTTTCAAATTCGTTTCAAAATGAAATCGAGTGATATCAAAACGAATTTTAAGAAATACAAAAGAAATGAATGAAAAATATGATCTTCAACCCTTCCTATTGGTTGAAAATCGAAAGGCCACAATGTGCCTACGATTTAGAACCACAAGGTCGCTTAGGCCCATTACAGGCCACCGGAGTCTCCGAAGAGACCGGGAAATCAAAAATTTAAAACGTTTTTGAGATATATTAAGAGCGGAAAAATCAATCAATTTTAAGCATGTATCATAACTCCAACTTAGATAAAGCAAAGGGATATAGGAGATGATACAGGAATAGTTTTGATGCCAACTTTACCTAAGACATCAATGTAGCTTGAAGTTGCAACCAAGGAGGGATTCATCATTCAAGTCCATGGTCAACTCCAATACATCACTTCTCATTCATCCTTGTGTGGTAGCCCCCCCTACAAAAGAAGATGAAATCTTTGGTACCCAAATAGCTTTGGGTCATTGGGGGTGAGTTGGCCTAGGAATTCAAAGTGTCTTAGCAATACTTGGATTTCTTTTAAATGCACAATCATGAATTGCATGACCATAAATACCACAACAAAAATAATGTCCATTAATTATTATTATTTTTTGTTATGGACATGAGATTTATTTTTAGAATGCTTGTCATGTGAAACATGATGAGTATGAGCAGTTTTAGAAACCCCATTCATCTTTTCATAATTATGAGGTCTAATGGTAGAATACATGACATGAGAGGCATGATGAGCATATGCATTCTTAGATAAAACATTTTTCTTTTGAGGTTTTCTAAATGAGACATTTTGATGTTTAGAGTTAAAAAAGAAAGTGTTAACTTTCTTACTCAAAATCAACATCTTATTTTTCAAATCATCTATAGATCTCGGCTGCGGCTTTGTCTGCGGTTGATGTAGCGGTCGAGGCAGCCTTCTTGATTAGGAGCTCAATTTGATATTTGAGCATTACATACTCTTTAATGACGTGCCCATAAGTGTGATGGAACTCACACTTCTTGCTCTTGTCGACGTTAGGCGGGGGTTTTGCCAAATCTAAGGCTAGGTCGGGAAGGCGACATTTCTCTCTTGTTATTGTCTCGGTCGTGGTGATCTCGATTTTCGCCTTTCTTATCGGGCCTTTTGGACTTCTTGTCCTTAGTGCTATCTTTGGCGATTTGCCTGCCGGCCTTTTTGGCATCTCAAAGTTTTTCCATCTTCATGTAACACACAACTCGTTCTCGAAACTCGACCATGCTTCTAGGTTTAGTCGGGGCGATCTGGTCGACAAACTACTCGAACTTTAGGCTGTGCTTGACAAAATATTGCTCGGCGTGCAGGTCGAGGTTTGAGATCTCCATGGCCACAATATGGAACTTCTTCAGGTAATCCCTCAATGACTCATGTTGTCCTTGCTTGATGTAATGAAGGACATCCTCGATCTTGGAGTAGATCCGTGACGAGGAGAGCTGATTGGTGAAGGCTCAAGAGATCTCCTGAAAGGTGTGCATTGATCCCGGTGGTAAGGTGAAGGACCAGAGTAGCACATCCTTCTCTAAAAAAGGCTGGAGAGGCTCAGTAGAGGATTGAGTCGGTTGCACCATTGATAGCATCATCGACCTGAACATCGTCAGGTGAGTGGTTGGATCACCCGTGTCATCGTAGGGCTGAAGTTGTTGGCTTTAGGTTTTTAACCTTAGCCTTAATCTCGGTTTTGATGGTTTTGATGATAACAAACATGGGACTAATGATTTCATTGATAATATCTTTCAGGTTCCATATCAATTAGCGTTCGATGTCCTCGATCGGAAAAATCAGAAATCGAAAGGACATTGATCGTCGTGCTCGGGATCATTGCGGAAAGTTTCTCGAAGATCGACGTGTGCACCAAAGTCACATTGGGCGGGCTCAAAGTTCACATGGGAGCTCTCCAAGATGATGCACATTGAAAGCCGTCGGTCGATCGGATGACGGATGGCAAAATTTGTGTCTGGGCGGTCGACCCGTCAGTCGACCGACCACAGGGAGAATTACAGCGGTCGAAGGATCGATCGACCAGTCGGTCGACTGACCAATCGACCGGCGGCCTGTAATGTTAGTTTTCTATCTGTCGAACAGTCGTTTCTTCGCGAGGGTATAAATACACCCTCATATACTTCATTTAACTCCTTCCCTAATTTCTACAAATTTTATTGAGCATTTAAAAAGGAAGATTTAGAGCCTTCCAAAAGATTTAAAGCTTGCGCTCTGTTCTCCGTCGAGGTCATTCTTCAAGCGCCAGCTGCTGCTTCAACTCGGGTTTTGATCAAGCTCATCCCTTGAAGAGTTGAAGGCGCCAAAGGCTTGCAAAAGAGCTATTTCCATTGGTTTTATTATTTAGCTCTTTTGATTGTATTTTATCTGTTATTTTAACTATTTGTTTAATTTGAGTTTGTAAGACCGACTGTTAGATCTTGAGTTGGGTGAAGTGGTATCCTTGGTGTAGAAGGAGTAAAGCCACTTGTGTATACTTAGTTATTACTAGGATTAGTTCTAGTTGTCCCTTAGGTTGAGGTGGGAAAGTGCTCTTGGTAGGAAGGCGAGATACTTCCGGGTGTGAAAGTGTCTTCGGTTGGAGAGCGGAGACTTTTCGGTGCAAAGTCCTCGTTGTAAGGGAAACTCTAATTAATCTAGTAAAATCTAGTTTGAAAATTCTAAGCGGGGTGCTTAGGTAGTGAAGTAGGCATTGGGGCCGAACCACTATAAATTGTGTGTTTGCATTGCTTTCATTTTGTTGTGCTTAAATTGCTTAATCATTTATAAGCTTCCGCATCTAATCGCATTCAATTGTAAATTGTCTAACTAATCTAAGAAAATGATTAAAAGTGCATTTAGGCTAATCAAATTAGTAAACATACTATTCACCCCCCCTCTAGTGTCGCCATTTCGCCAACATTTGATATCAGAGCGGGTTCATTGCTTGAGATTTCACCATCTCTTCTACACCTTGTCTCGATCTCGAAATGGCTCTAGAGTCGGTAGCATCTACACACCCTAGGTTCGATGACTCAAACTTTGGTCTCTGGAAATATAGGATGTACACCTATTTAAAGACTAAAAGATTTGGAGTCTTTAACATGTTATATCGGGAATTCATTGAACCTAAGGTTGACATGCATGCTTGGAGTGAATTACATAAAAAAATGTTTAAGTATAATGGAGATGTCATGAATTGTATTATTTGCACATTACCAAATGGCATCTTAGAAAAAGTCATGCATTGTTCTTCGGCTTTTGATTTATGGGTCTCGTTAAATGTTTTATATGATTATGCCAAAACCGAAGAAATTGACACTTTTGATGAAGGTGGTGATGACAATGGTGGTCACACACCTACTACCAATCTTGGTTTTGATGCCTATAGCTCTTCTAGTCAAAGAAATAACACCAAGAGCTGAAAAAGAAGAGTAATCTGTCATGCTTGCAAAGAGAAGGGGCATGTGAAGAAAAATTGCCCAAGTATGAAGAATAAAGCAAGGAAGAGGTCAAGTGCTTCCACCTCCACCTCTCACACATTTGAAGCACCCTCTAGCAATGACTATGAAGTTACTTCAAAAGTTTGCCTCATAAGTACCAAAGATGAGGTACACTCTTCTCCTTCTAGTCATAATAATAATAATGTTATTACTAGCTCATCTAGTTCATTCAATATGTCATATGAAGAACTAGTTGATGAATGTCAAAAAATATATGTCTTGCTTGTTAAAAAAGATAACGAAAATAAAAGATTGAAAAAAGAAAATGTGATGCTTAATTCTCAGTTGCATGAATCCAAATTAGAAAATGAAAAATTGAGATCTAGGTCATTTGATTCATGCCATGAAAATGTAGAACATGAGCTTAAGGATTTGAAGCTTAAAAATAATAATTTAGAAAATGAGAATTGCAAGTTAAAATCTCAATTGCATACTACGACTCCCATCATTGAAATTCAGGTAGGGTGCCACCGCCAAGGAGAGTTGCAAGCGACCACGACGATCACCGAACCAATCAACCGAGCATTGAAATCCGCGAGGTCATTAATCACATAGTCGGTTGATTTACGAGAGGAAGCAAAACAAGTTCGGCCAAAAAAAGATCCCTCCAAGCAATCATGGCGGTCGACGACACCGCTCACCCACAGAGGCCCATCTCCAAAACCCCGATAGTATCATTATATGAATCTGACTTCCAAGGGATTGATAAAAAACTACATGACCCCCTATCATTATTTCCGTAATGGCTAGAAATTTTATTATCATGAAAGTTTTGGTGAATCAAGGTAGTTCAACCGACATCCTCCCTCCCTCCACGTTTGAGAAAATGCAGTTAATCGAGGCCTCACTCCACCCCTATAACAGAGACTTAGTAAGTTTCTTGGGAGAACGAGTTAATGTTCGAGGTTCCATATGGTTGAGGACGTTGTTTGACTCTTAACCGAAGGCAAAGATGATCGATGTACACTACTTGGTCATCGACATCCCTAGTCCCTATCACATGATCCTAGGACGATCCTCATTGAACAACCTAGGGGCCGTCGTGTCAACCCCACACCTGGCACTCAAGTTCCTTATTTTCGAGATGAAAGTGGGGGTACTCCATGCTGACCAGAAAGAAGCTCATCGGTGCTACAACAAATGCCTGAAACAAAAGATGGCTAGACCAAGGGAGGAACCAAGTGTTGCGCCCCACTAGATGCTCTCAGTATCCCTCGACGAATGGCTGCCGAGGACTCTCAAGTAGAACCCATGCGGGAATGCCGAGAAGCAGCCCTAACCTAGAGACGACTCCGAAGCTAAGCACCACCCGGATAAATGATATGAACTAGAGCTCGCCTAGGCTAGAAGCATCTCACTCTCCTTCAACCACCAATGGATGACACTAAGGTTCCTCTTTTTCCCCTTCTAAAACCTTGACAAGGCGTAATTATGCACAAACTGAGCACTCCACTCGGGATAACTCTACTGTATTGCCAATTTCTTTCCCATATTAATAAAGATCACTCTCCTTCTTTTAGCAACTTTGTGTATGCACCCTGGGAATTTACAGCTACTGGATAGACACCCAATGGCTTATGACAGGAGCCTCGCCACTCTCGGGCACTCAACACTCCTAGCGTGGTTCTCAGCTTCAACACCACTAAACGAGATCCCATGCTCTCAACGGCCCTATGTGTTGTCCTACCGTATACTCATTGCGAGCTTGGCTTGACCCCAAGCGCGGTCATCAACCTCAATCACCATTCTTGGGCTCTCAGTCTCTCACACCCTTAATACTCCTAACATGGTCCTCCGCCTCAACGCCACTAAACGAGCTTCCACACTCGCAACGACCCAAGGGTGGTCGTGCATTATGCTCCTTGCGAGCTCGACTTGACCCCAAGCACGATCCACGACCTCAGTCGCCGCTCTCGGGCTCTCATGCCCTCAACACTCCTATAGTGGTCCTCGGCCTAAGCTAGGGGCGGTAGAAAATGGGCACAACACTATAACACGGCACGAGCACGACACGATAATTGCATGCTTGGGCTGGGGAGTTCACCCCGATAAGCTTATCAGGCCAGGCCAGGCCGGCACGACAAAATTGCATGCTGAAGTGGGGAGTGCCCATCGGCCCGCTACTTATAAAAAAAAATTAAATTGAATATGTGATTTGAGAAGATTGGTGTGTGTACTATTATTTGAGAAGATAATAATGAGATTGGTGTGGGCCTTTGTAATATCCTAGACATTAATATTTATTTATGTCGTTGTTTGTGTTTGACAGCTTAGCGAACTAGTTCGAGGTCGAGCCAAGTCGACTCATGGTCCAGTGCGAGCTTGCGAGCTCGGGTAAGTAGGAATTTGAATTATGTGATTTCTTTTCTTGATTAGATAAATTTATTTAATTATGTTATTGCGTATACTTGATTATTTATTAAGTTGCATTGATTCAGTGTGCTTGCATTTTGATGCTTGTGTGGGGCATGAGTTAAATTAAGCTAAGGTGGGTTAGCATGTTGGATTCGGGCTCAAGGCGGATGTGGGTTTGATAAGGGTTGAGGGTTTAGAGAAGGAATTATACCCCCCCCCTCCTCATAGGCATGTGGCACCCTATTGGATCCGCCCAAGAATCTTAGAGAGAGGAGCAGCCGAGCCACCCCTCTCCCCCCTCTTGGAGCCACCGCCTTTGAAGGCCAGCCGTTGAGAGAGAGAGAGAGGAGCCGACGCCCCTCTCCCCCTTCCTTTGAAACCAACCGCCGAGGAGAAGAGCCTAGCTGAGCCCTTCTCCCCCCCTCTCTTCTTCTCTCCTTCGAAAGCTGAGCCGTCGGCTTGGTGGAGCTGCTGCCCCTTCCATCTTGTGGAGCCAAGCCCCCCCCCCCCCTTTGAGGCCGGATTCGAAGGTCGCCGATTGAGAATTTCCCTGATTTTCTCTTCCTAAATCAAGCGAGTGGTTTTACCTCTCCTTTCTTTAAATTTTCTCTTTGTGTTCTTGAGTCGTTCTTGAAATCGAGGTATTCTTGTTGTTTTTCCTTTTCTTCTGTTGAATCAATTCTTGCAGTTTCCTTTGTTCGCATGGAAGAGGAGGCTCAAAGACCCCCCCCCCCCCCTCCCCCCCCCCCATGGGGCTCGGTAGCCCTAGGGTTACCCTAGGGGTGCTCGGCCAAGGTGGAATTAGGGTAGCCCTCAATGTGTTCGATGAAATGCCTAAGAGGAAGTTCTTGATCGTTGTGAGATCTAGGTTTTGGGATTAATTTTCTAAATTAACCTGTTATGATGCTAATGCTAATGCATGATGTGTATTTATATATAAAAATTTCAGCATATGAATCTATATTTTGCATGAGTTAAGATTTGATTTTTATGCCATGTATGTTCTTGTTTGAGTTCTTGGGTTGAAGCTTGAATCTTGATTAAAGATAATGTTGATGCATGCTAAATCTAGATTAGGAATTATGAATCTTGGAAGTCAGATTCGACTTGGGTACGCCAGTTTCGGGCTTGACAGTAAATTGAAAATAAAACCCTAATCTTGGTGATGATAATTTTAATTGCATAATTAAAATTCAAGGGATAGCATAATCTATTATGAACCAACAAATAAAGTTTATGCATAAAATAAAACCTCAAGGGTTTATGAAGTTACAAGTCCAGAAGTTGGAATCGAGTATTGGGTGTTGTAGCATTTCCTAATAAAGACATCCCTAAGACACCGGAGGAGACACTTGACTTAGGTCATATTGCGTCATATCTTTATGAATGACAGAGAGACTCGGCTAGGAGCTGGATTGCGGGCTTGGCCCAGGAAGGTTGGATGGTTAATCCCCAATCTGTGTTTAAAGGAATAAGTTTGGATGGGTGAATCCCGATTATTCCTACGTTATCTCTTTAAGGAACAAGTTTGGATGGACAAATCCCGATTATTCATGAGTTTTCTCGTGGAATAAGTTCGGACAGGCAAATCCCGATTGTTCCCGAGTTTCTTTTAAGGAATAAGTTCGAACGGGCAAATTCCGATTATTCCTGTGGTATCTTTAAGGGACAAGTTCGTGTAGTCCAAATGGCAACATTAGAGGGGGGTTGAATAGTGTATTATCTAAATTAATTAGTCTAAATCCAATTTTATTCATTTCTTAAATCGTTTAGGCAAGTTACAATTATGCGATTAAATGCAGAAGCAAGATAAAGCAATTAAGCACAAATAAAGTATCAATGCAAACACATAAATTTATAGTGGTTCGGCCCCAATGTCTACTCCACTACCTAAGCACCCTGCTTAGGATTTCCAAACTAGGTTTACTAGATTAATTCTTATTTTCCTTACAATGAGGACTTTGACTCGAAGAGTCGCACTCTCGACCTAAGGCACTTCCACACCCGGAAGTCACTGTCTTCTTACCGAGAGCACTCTTTCACCTCAACCCTAAGGGACACCTCAACTAATTCTAGTAAAACTAAGTTTACACAAGTGGTTTTACACCTTCACAACAAGGTAACCACCTCCACAACAAGACCTAACAGCCTAGGTCTTCTTACAACCTCAAAATCAAAGAAAACGGATTCAAATAATAGTTAAAATACAATCAAAAGAGCTTAAGAAATGAGAGAGGAACCACAGCTCTTTCCCAAGCCTTCAACGCCTTCAACTCGTCAAGAGGTAGAGCTCGAATCAATTTCTGAGTTGAAGCACAGTGTGCGCTTGAAGAATTTGTTGGCGGAAGAACCGAGCGCAAGCGATTAATCTTTTGGAAGGCTCAAAACTCCCTTTTAATTGCTCAATAAAATCTGTAAGAGTGGGAGAGAGAAGTTAAATAAGTTATATGAATGATATATATAACCTCTTAAAGGAACGGCAGCTCAACGGGCTAAAATCTAGCCATTACAGTCGCTTGGTCGATTGGTCGATCGATCGATCGATTGACCGCTCAAGCGACCGCCGCCTTCCTCTCTGTGTGCGGTCGACCAACGGGTCGACCGCCAGACGCAAAACCTACGATCCTCAATTCGGTCGACCCACGTAGGTCATATCTTTAGCGATCCACAAGTCGGTCGACTGATCGGTTGGCCGACAGAGCTACTGCCCATTTTTAGCATCGATCGGTCGACCGCCCGATCAACCGAAGTAGCTTATGTTGCTTTTTTAGCACTGTTCGGTCGACCGACCGGTCGACTGAAATGGCTGCTACCATTTTTCTTACACTCTTCGGTTGACCGACTGGTCGACCGAATATAGGCTGATATTGATTTTTTAGTCATTTTTCTTGCGCGCTTCATTTTTGGGTTCCAACTTTCAACGAGCATCAACTTGGAAAGCTTTCCATGTGATCTTTGAGCTCGTCCAATATGTCTTTGGTGCATACGTCGATCTTTGAGATGTTTCGCGACGAACCCGAGTGCGGCGATCAATGCCCTTTTGATTTTCCGATTTCTTCTGATTTTTTCGATCGAGGATATCGAACGCTAATCGATATGGAACCTGAAAGATTTCTTGATGAAATATTAGTTCCATATTTGTTATCATCAAAACCGAGATTAAGATATTAAGATTAAGATTGAAAACCTAAAGCCAAAAATTTCCCCCTTTTGATGATGACAAACATCCTTAAGAAAATATATTCATTAAAGCATATAGGATATCAATTAAGGGATTTCTCCTCCTATCAACATGCATATATATGAAAATAAACTCCCCCTATCTATATGCATGGATCTCCTATATTTTCCTCCCATTTGCCTATAATTTTCTTCCCATTTATCCTATACTTTTCTCCCCCTTTATCCTATACTTTTCTCCCCTTTTTGACTTCCATCAAAAAGGGCAAGAAATGTCAATCTAGTCAAAGGGATGAAAGACAAATATTTTTTTCATGAGGTTGAGACTCTAAAGATTATTTTTCATGAAACATGAAAATCTCAACCAAAGGGATGGAAAACAAATATTTAATATGAAACTTAAATCATACATGATATGTTCAAAACTAAATATTTGAATTCAAAATTAAATCATGTATGTTCTCATATCTTTTTCATGACATTTTTAGATTTCATTCAAACTTTCAAAATATCAGGATATGGTCATTTAAATCATGTATATCAAGTTTGCAGTGAAACTAATGTCATTTGATCCAAATATGAATTTAGCACATTTTCATTTGAAATAAGCATGAAAATATGAAAATGCTAAGTATCAAGTGTTTGCTATCTATTCATGTTTTCTCAAACTTAGGCATCTAGACATTAAACATGAGAGAATGTAAGTTTATGAATCAAGTTTGGACTTAAGATAAAATTTTTAAGTCACTTTGTTGACTTAGGTCAACCTATACTTCAGGATTTGAAATACCAATTGTTGGATGAAATTTTTTTGATACCAATTGTTAAATGATCATTTGAAATGCATGTATCAAGTTTGAACTCAAAATGAATTTTCTAAGTTCATTTTTCATCCTATATTATTTTCAATGAAAAAATGAATATTTCTAGTTATCATTCAAATTATCAAAATCATTCATATGAATGATTTTACTCAAGCAATGGTGTGAATGATATTAGAAATGAAATAAAATAGTATGCATGAGTTTTTATTTGAAGTTTTTGAAGAAAAATCAAAATATTAGAAAGATTGATATTTCAAGAAGGATGATATTTTGTGTTTTCGAAATCTAACTTCAAAATTCTATTTTAAATCAGATTCTTGATGAAACTTTTCAAAAAATTTACTGAAGAACCTAGATTTTTCAGTGAGGGTGCAGTTTTAAGAATCAATTAAAAAAAAGTTTTCTATATTTCTCTAGAAATAACTGAAAGTGCAAACTAATTATTGATTGAAATTTCATTTTTGTAATTTTCAGTTATTTTCAAAACATGTTTAATTTTCATTCAAACTTTTATGATATCATAAAATGATCATGTAAATAGTGTATGTCAAGTTTAAAATAAAAATTATATCATTAAATCAAGATATCAACCTAGCATGGTTTCATTCAACACTAAATTAATTTTCATGAAACTTGCTAAGTTCCAATCTTATCATTTACTCATGATTTTTCAAACTTAAACCTATGGATACCTAACATGAGTAAATTTAAACATATTTCTTAAATATGGATTGAAAATGAGATCTTTAAGTCAACTTGTTGACTTAGGTCAATTTGGTTCAAAAGAGATTTTCATGAAACCACCTATATGTCATTTTATCCATATCCATATGAATTTTTCATTCTAAATGCATGGAAACATGTCATACCTATTCCTAAACATGTTTATGAAGTTTTGGACTTAAAATGAAGTGTCCAAGTCGATTTGTTGATTCGGGTCAAACTTTTCAAACTTAAGTCCCCTAATGAACTAGTTATCATTTTGCTCAATTTCTCATGAATTTTCAATTTTAAGCACATGACAACTAATCATTAACACACCTAAATATGTTCATCCAATTATCAACTTAAAATGAAGTCTCTAAAAAAAATTTTCAACCTATAGCAAGTTTCATTCAATCAAGATATCATGAAATTGCCTAGATATCAAAATTTACCTACTCATGAAATTTCATATATTTATCATGCAAAAACAATCATGTGTATAGAGACATCATTATAGCACAAGTATTCAAGTATTGTACTACGATTTTTGTAAAAAAAATTCATACATCTTTCAATAGATTTTGCCAAACTTGTCATTTACTTTTCATTTTCTTTTATATAGCATAACCTTCAATGTTTGCTACATTCTTAACTTGCAAGTAGGCTTCATTAGTATCAAAATGAAATTATATGCCAACTAGAAAGCTAACATACTAAATAACAAAGGTTCAAGGCAAAGTTTCATTTAAACACCTTAACCTATGCAAGATAATAAAGATTCATTTTAAGGAGGTTAACATGATATCAAAATGAATCTAAGGGATCTTAAGATGTGAAACATTTGAGGGATAAAGTCCCTAAACATGTTTAACTAGTTTGGACTTAAAGGAATGTCTCTAATAGTAAGTATCAACCTAGAGCAAATTTCATTTAATAAAATTTGCCTTAGTGCTAAGATTCTACCTACTTATGAAAATTCAAGGGTTTACCATGCAATTTTAATCATGAGTATTGAGACATTATTTAAGCTTAGGCATTGAGATATAACACAAAGATTTGAATTTATCAAAGTTATACCTTATTCATGATGATTTAGCCAAACTAATCCTTTTTATTCTAATTAGCCTTCCATTTACAATAACTTGCAAGTATACTTCATTAAAAAAAATGAAATCAAATCTACATGCAAGCTATCAATCTAAATAGCGAAGTGAAAAATCAAGTATCATTTTTCAAATTCAACTTCACTAAATAGCATGGATTCATTTTCATATAAATTATTTATGATAACAAAATGAATCAAGAGATCTCAAAATATAAAATTTTGAAAAATAAGATTTCCAACCCTTCCTATTGGTTGAAAACCGAAAGACCACAATGAGCATACGATTTAAAATCACAAGGTCTCATGAGCCCATTACAGACTACATAGGTCTCCGAAAAGACCGAGAAATTAAAATCAAAAATCAAAAGTATTTTCAAAAGAACTCTTTAGCAAGAGCGGGAAAAAATAACTCAAATTAAACATAGTATCATAATCTCCAACTAAGGTAAACCAATGCAAGTTAGAAGATGATACCAGAATAGTTTTGATGCCAACTTTACCTAAGGCATCAATGTAGCTTGAAGTTGCAACCAAGGGAGGATTCATCATTCAAGTCCATGGTCAACTTCAATTCTTCAATCTCCTTTACCCTTGTGTGGTATCTCCCCCTATCAAAGAGCATGAGAATTTTGGTACCCAAATGACTTTGGGTCCTTGGGGGTTAGATGGCCTAGGAATCCAAAGTGTCTTAGCAACACTTGGATTTCTTTTGAATGCACAATCATGAATAGCATGAACATATATACCACAACAAAAGCAATGTCCATGAAACTTTTTCTTTTCATTTTTAAGATGGACATGAGGTTTAAAGGAAGAATGCTTGACATGAGAATGATGATGAACCTTAGCATTCTTTACATAAGCATTTTTATTTTTAGAATTCTTAAAGGAAGATACATTTGATAAATCATTGATTTTCCTATTTAAGAATACAACCTCATTTCTCAAATCACTCATGGATTTGTGAATAGCATGTAATTGAGATTTCAACTTGTTATTTTCATTTTTTAATTTTGAAATCATTTTTCAAGTCATTATTCCTAAACTTCAATCTAGCTTTCAAATCCTCATTTTCATTTTTCAATTCTTTTACCTCACTTTTTAAATTCTCACTTTCAAGCTTAAATTCATCATGGCAAGAAACAAGTGTACTTGTATTCAAATTTTCATTTTCTAATTCATGCACATGAGAACTAAGCCTTAAATTTTCTAATTCATGCACATCTTCTTAGATTCTTCTAATAGCTCATCATAAGTCATACCTAAAGAATTTGAGCTACTATCATCATTATCACTATCAAAATTTCTATCATGACTAGAAGTATAAGATTTTACCTCATTCCGAAGACTCATGAGGCAAAAGTTCGATGTAGCTTCATCGTCATGATAAGAGAATGCTTCTTGTGATTTGGAGGTGGATGTTGAAGCACTTGTCCGCTTCTTGGCATTCTTCTTTGATGAAGGGCAATTTCTTTTAATGTGCCCCTTTTCCTTGCACAAGTAGCATATCACTTTTCTTTTTCGGCTTTTTGATTTGCTCCTTTGACTAGAAGCACTAAGATCATCAAAACTGAGGTTAGTACTAGGGGGATGGCCATTGTCATCACCACCCTCAACGAAAGTATTAAGCTCTTCGGTTATAGCATAATCATATAACATATTTAATGTTGCCCAAATATCAAAAGCCGAAGTACAATGCATAACTTTTTCAAGTATTTCATTTGAAAATGAGCAATATAGGAGATGCGTTATTTTAGCATTCAATTCAAATAATCTAACTTGTTCTTGAGTCCAATCATTTATGTCAATGGTGGGCTTAACATACTTACTCTTTAGCATGCACAATAGATTTAAACTTTGTGTTTAAGAAAGGTATACATCCTACTCTTCCAAACACCAAAGTTTTCTTCATCAAATCTAGGTAGTGCAAATGCTATACTCTCTAGTGTCATTCTAAGATCGAGAGACAATGTAGAGGAGATGGTGAAATCTCAATCTACGACCTGCTCTGATACCAAATGTAGTCGAAATGGCAACACTAGAGGGGGGAGGGTGAATAGTGTGTTATCTAAATTAATTAGCCTAAATCCAATTTTTATTCATTTCTTAAATCGTTTAGGCAAGTTGCAATTATGCAATTAAATGCGGAAGCAAGATAAAGCAATTAAGCACAAATAAATTATCAATGCAAACACACAAATTTATAGTGGTTCGGCCCCAATGCCTACTCCACTACCTAAGCACCCTGCTTAGGATTTCCAAAATAGGTTTACTAGATTAATTCTTATTTCCCTTACAATGAGGACTTTGACTCGAAGAGTCGCACTCTCGACCTAAGACACTTCCATACCCGAAAGTCACCGCCTTCTTACCGAGAGCACTCTTCCACCTCAACCCTAAGGGACACCTCAACTAATCCTAGTAAAACTAAGTTTACATAAGTGGTTTTACACCTTCACAATAAGATAACCACTTCCACAACAAGACCTAACAGCCTAGGTCTTCTTACAACCTCAAAATCAAAGAAACTAGATTCAAATAACAGTTAAAATACAATCAAAAGAGCTTAAGAAATAAGAGAGGAACCACAGCTCTTTTCCAAGCCTTCAACGCATTCAACTCAACAAGAGGTAGAGCTCGAATCAATTCCCGAGTTGAAGCACAGTGTGCGCTTGAAGAATTTGTTGGCAGAAGAACCGAGCGCAAGCGATTAATCTTTTGGAAGGCTCAAAACTCCCTTTTAATTGCTCAATAAAATCTGTAAGAGTGGGAGAGAGAGGTTAAATGAGTTATATGAATGATATATATAACCTCTCAAAGGAACGACAACTCAACGGGCTAAAATCTAGTTATTACAGTCGCTCGGTCAATTGGTCGGTCGACCAACCGATCGACCGATCAATCGCTCAAGCGACCACCGCCTTCCTCTTTGTGTGCGATCGGCCGACAAGTTGACCGTCAGACGCAAAATCTGTGATCCTCAATTCGGTCGACCCATCGGTCGACTGACGCAGGTCGCGTCTTTAGCGATCCGCAGGTCGGTTGACCGACAGAGCTGCTGCCCATTTTAGGCTTCGATCGGTCGACCGCCCGATCGACTGAAGTAGCTTCTGCTGGTTTTTAGCACTGTTCGATCGACCGGCTGGTCAATCGAAATGGTTGCTGCCATTTTTCTTACACTATTCAGTCGATCGAATATAGGCTGATATTGATTTTTTTAGCCCTTTTCCTTGTGTGCTTCATTTCCGGGTTCTGGCTTTCAACGAGTATCAACTTAGAGAGCTTTCCATGTGATCTTTGAGCTCGCCCAATACGTCTTTGGTGCATACGTCGATCTTTGAGATGTTTCGCGATGAACCCGAGCGCGACGATCAATGTCCTTCCGATTTTTTGATTTCTTCCTATTTTTCTGATCGAGGACATCGAACGCTAATCGATATGGAACCTGAAAGATTTCTCGATGACATATTAGTTCCATGTTTGTTATCATCAAAACCGAGATTAAGAGATTAAGACCAAGGTTGAAGACCTAAAGCCAACAGTTCGGATGGGCGAATCCCGATTGTTCCTACGCGTCTCATGGAACAAGTTCGGACGGGCAAATTCCAATTACTCCCGAGTTTTTTTGTTATAGGATAAGCTCAGATGGGCCAATCTCGATTATCCTAGTAACTCTTGAGTATGATTTGTTGTCTTAGGGCATGGTAGGCTGAGGCTTGTTGTACTTCACTACTAGAGTGTTGGATGCCTTCGGACATGTGGTGGCCAGATGGCCTGATAGCTAGTCACACCCTTGTGACTTTATTCCTATTTGAGATAGGTATTTTATCATATGTTATATCTCTGTGTTTGGTTTCTCGTGGGGGTTGGTAGTTCCACTCATTGAGTTCTTTTGAACTCATCCGTTGTCATTTTTGTTTTTTTTTTGAAGAGCCTGACTGGTGAGGTGGGCTGGAGCACTTGGCGCGGCTGGAGGGCAGAGGAGCCACATTGATCTCATAGTAGTCCTAGTTGGGGGTCGTAGCCGAGTCTTTGGTAGTTTGTCATGCACCTATGTTTTTGTATTTTGGAATTATAGTCCCTTGGGGACATTCATGTCTTTTATTTCAGATTTCACTCGTAAATGAACCGTTGAACTTTGATTTATTATTTCCGCACTTTACTATTTTGCTAAACTTGTCTCTAATGAAATCTAATTTGGTTTTCCTTTTCATTGAAAATAAAACTCATTACATTCTTTCCGCTATGTTTTATTATCATGAGTTGGCATGTGCATGGATTAGGCTGCAGGGTATAGGCACGTATACCCTGGCCTGTCACGTGACCCTGAGTTGGGGCATGATAATGTGGTATCAGAGCATGTGGTTCGGTCTGACTACGACCTTGAGTTGTTATCGTATTGGGCATTGCTAGTGTGTCGGTATACGGTAGGGTTATGTTATGAGATCAACGGGCTAAGTCTGCACCTCAACGCGACTTGCAGTTAAGTTTGCAAAAATGTTAGGGTGAATTAAATTGTCTATTCATGATTATTTTTTTTTGGTGATTCTAGATTGATGGAGGCCTTTAATATCGCATGGAGCGGTAGTGGCAGCAACTCTACTGAGCGCCATGGTCGAGGCCGAGGCTGGGGTCGTGGGAAACCACCACATGCCCGGGAGGAGGTGGGACATGATCCCATGGTTGTGCAGTTGCAGGCTCGAGTGGCTGAGCTGACTGAGTCACTCCGCATGGAGCAAAAATTGAGGTAGCAGCCACAACCGGTGCCGGCAGCACCCGCAGTACCGGAGGTGGTCCAACCAGTGGCGTCGGTGGTCAGAGTTCCCAGAGCACTTTCTTATGCAGATTTTATCACATTCAAACCTCTGGAATATACAGGGACAGATCAGTGGGTGGAGGTCACTAGTTTCCTAGGGGATTGCTATGAGTTGTGCAGGAAGCTCAGTTGTTCTTCTGAGACGACCACTCGACTGATCGAGTTATAGTTGAGAGGACCAGCCAAGGATTGACTTCACACCTCGAGGGATCGCAGAGCAGCAGATGCACCGCCCCCTACTTGGGAGGAGTTTAGAGCTATTTTGGTGGAGAAGTACCTGCCGCTGAGCGTCTGGGACAGTCGGGCGAAAAAATTCAAGCTACTGTGTTTTGCTCAGGTTGTAGATGAGGCACTCCGAAAGGAGGCATTGGTGCCAATAGACAGGCATGATGGACCCCGAAAGAAAAAGTTTCTGCCCCAGCATTCAGGGGGTCGACCAACGATCACTCTGAGGGTACTCACAGGACAGCGAATCCACAGTAGGGCGGAGATGATAATAGTTCCAGAGGCCACATGTGCTCAGGATTAGGTGCGTCATCAAGAGGCTCGCAGCGGAGGCCTGGGCCACAGTCGTGTAATCGATGTCACAGGAAGCACTGGGGAGCTTGTTGGGGACGTTTAGAGGTATATTTTAGCTGTGGGCAGACTGAGCACTACATAAAGGATTATCCTAGCAAAGATAGTCAGCAGTCTAATCAGACCAAAAGAAAGGCATCGATGTTAGTAGGTTTCGTGGCTCAGAGGGGTCAGACTCAGGGAGGAGGTCAGCGAGCTAGTGGTTCAGAGAGGCCTGCTGCTCGGGTGTTTGATTTGACCCAAGAGGGTGCTGAGGTGTCTAGGGCAGTTGTGCCAGGTAACCTTCCTGTAGGTTCTGCTATTGCTTATATTTTGTTTGATCCATGTGCTACGTATTCTTTTGTATTTGTATTGTTTGCTGCTAAGTTGTCAAGGAAACCCTCTATACTTGATTTGCGTCTGGTGGTGTCTACGCCTACGGACGATTCTGTGCTGGCAGAGACAATGGTTTTGGTATTGACTCGGAGGGCGTTCTGAGATTTAAGAATAGGATAGTGGCGCCAGATATGACTAAGGTTCGCAGGCAAGTGCTCGAGATGGCTCATCGGTCTACATACACCATGCATCCAGGAGCCACAAAAATGTACTGTGATCTAAGACAGAATTATTGGTGGAAAGACATGAAGAGAGAGATGGCTGAGTTCGTGTCTAAGTGTTTGGTGTGTCAGTAGGTTAAGGACGAACATTTAAAGCCAGCAGGATTGTTCTAGAACTTAGAAGTACCAGAGTAGAAATGTGAAAAGATAACAATGGATTTTGTGATAGGGTTGCCAATGTCTAGGAAGGGCAATGATTCTATCTGGATGGTGGTGGATCGCCTAACCAAGATGTCACATTTCATACCAGTCAGGATGACCTTTTCAGCCGAGCAGTATGCGAGGTTGTTTTTTGATTGAATCATCGCTTTTTATAGTGTTCTTGTTATGATCATCTCAGATCGGGGTACTCAATTCACAGCTCGATTCTGGCAGTCTTTTCAGGAGTCGTTGGGCACTCAGGTCCGGTTCAGCACTGCATTTCAGCCTCAGACAGATGGTCAGTCGGAGCGGACCATTCAAACGTTGGAGGATATGATGAGAGCATGTGTTCTAGATTTGGAGGGTAGTTGGGAGAGACATTTGCCCTTGATTTAGTTTGCCTACAGAAATAGCTACCATAGTAGCATCGGGATGGTCCCTTTTGAGGCATTATATGGGCGGTGATGCAGGTGGCCTGTAGGCTAGTTTGAGGCAGGGGATTCTCTTATGATGGGACCCGACCTGGTGGAGGAGGCAGTAGAAAAGGTGAAGCTAATCAGAGAGAGATTATTGGCAGCTCAAAGTCGCTAGAAGATGTATGCTGATGGAAAGGCCAAGAAAATAGAGTTTGCTGAGGGGGACATGGTGTTCCTCAAGGTATCCCCTATGAAAGGGGTGGTGAGGTTTGGCAAGAGAGGGAAGCTAAGCCCTATGTTCATTGGGTCGTTTTCTATTCTCAAGCGCAGGGGAGCTGTGACATATGAGTTGGCTTTACCTCCCAGTATGGACCGGGTGCATCCGGTGTTCCATGTATCCATGCTGAAGAAGTATGTTCGGAATGAGTCCCATGTGATTAAGCCTACCGTAGTGGAGGTGGATTCAGCAGTCTTTTATGAAGAGCGACCAGTTGAAGTGCTAGACTGTCAGATCAAGAAATTGAGGTCCAAAGAGATTCCCTTGGTTAAGGTCAAGTGAAAGCACCATTCCGGGCCGGAGACCACCTGGGAGGTGGAGCAGAATATGAGGGAGCGATAACCTTCGTTATTTGATGATCTGGTAAGTCCTTAAGCTTCTTTTTCGAAATTCGAGGATGAATTTTCTTTAAGGAGGGAGAATTGTAATATCCTAGATATTAATATTTATTTCTATCGTTGTTTGTGTTTGACAGCTTAGCGGACTAGTTCGAGGTCGATCCGAGTCGACTCATGGTCCGGTGCGAGCTAGTGAGCTCCGGTAAGTAGGAATTTGAATTATGAGATTTCTTTTCTTGATTAGATAAATTTATTTAATTATATTACTACGTATACTTGATTATTTATTAAGTTGCATTGCTTGAGTGTGCTTGCGTTTTGATGCTTGTGTGGGGCATGAGTTAAATTAAGCTAAGGCGGATTAGTGGGTTGGATTCGGGCTCGAGGTGGATGTGGGTTTGATAAGGGTTGAGGGTTTGGGGAGGGAATTATAACCCCCCCGCCCCCCCTTAGGCATGCGGCTCCCTATTGGAGCCGCACAAGAATCTTGGAGAGAGGAGCAGCCGAGCTGCCCCTCTTCCCCTCTTGGAGACACCGCCTTTGAAGGCCAGTCACTGAGAGATAGTGGAGCTGTCGCCCCTCTCTTCCTTCCTTTGAAGCCAGCCGCCGAGGAGAAGAGACTAGTCGAGCCCTTCTCCCCTTCTCTCTTCTCCTCTCCTTTGGAAGTCGAGTCGTCGGCTTGGTGGAGCCGCTGCCCCTTCCCCCTTGTGGAGTCGAGCCGCTCCCACCGCCCCCCCCCCTTTAAGGCCGAATTCGAAGGTTGCCGATTGGGAATTTCCCCGATTTCCTCTTCCTAAATCAAGTGAGTGATTTTACCTCTCCTTTCTTTAAATTTTCTCTTCGTGTTCTTGAAATCGAGGTGTTCTTGTTGTTTTTCGTTTTCTTCCGTCGAATCAATTCTTGTCGTTTCCTTTATTGGCATGGAAGAGGAGGCTCGAAGACCCCCCCCCCCCCCCCCGTGGGGCTCAGCAGCCCTAGGATTACCCTAGGGGTGCTCGGCCAATGTGGAATTAGGGTCGTTCTCAAGGTGTTCGATGAAATGCCTAAGAGGAAGTTCTTGATCATTGTGAGATCTAGGCTTTGGGATTAATTTTCTAAATTAACTTGTTATGATGCTAATGCATGATGTGTATTTAGATATAAAAATTTCAGCATATGAATCTATATTTTGTATGAGGAAAGATTTGATTTTTATGCCATGTATGTTCTTGTTTGAGTTCTTGGGTTGAAGCTTGAATCTTGATTAAAGATGATGTGGATGCATGCTAAACCTTGATTAGGAATTATGGTTTGATCTTTGTATGTTTTATGTTGATGACATAAATCTGTTGTGAGGATAATTAAGGATTTAATTACTGTGATTTTTGGATTAATTATCTTGACTTGCTGAATTTAAATTTATTGCCTTAGGGCACTGTAGGCTGAGGCTTGTTGTACTTCACTGCTAGACACTACTAGAAATTGAGTCTTCAGCAACGGCTATCAGCAACGGCCGCTCAAGCCGTTGCTATTTGCAACGACATTCTTATGGCCACTCAATCCATTGCAGATATGTTGTATCTGCAATGGCTTTCTAACGGACACGCGAGTCATTGTTGATGATTTTAATTATCAGCAACGGCTTTCTAACGGATAAGTGAGCCGTTGCTGATGATAACTTATTAGCAACGGCTTTCTAACGGGCGAGTGAACCGTTGCTGATAAGTTTATATAGGTCGCATATCGCGCCCGACCCTTCTTCCTCCCGCTGCTGCCGCCGCCACCTCCTCCTCCCGCCTCTCGCCGCTGCCGACGACGACGCCGACGACGCCGAGCTGCCGTTGCCGACGCTGTCGTCCATCCTCGACCGCCGAATTTAGGTATTGATCGCCGTCCGGCCGTCTCTTCCCGTTGCGGCCGGCGGGAAATCCGACCGAAACCCTATTTTTAGGGTTTCGGCCGGCGGCGGTCGGCCGATGGCCGCCGCCGGAGCTTGTACAGTGTCCGGACACAGTTAGTCGGTGGACTCCGGTGCCGGAAAGAGTATATTTTTATATTTTTATATTTTTATTTATATGTTAATTAATTATTTAGATTAATTGTTTAATTTATTAGATTAATTATTAGGGTTTAGATTAATTTCGGAATCGTCCACTTCGGACGCGCGCCGGAATCGTCCACTTCGGATGCTTGCTGAAATCGTCAAATTTGGACTCGTGTCGGAATTATTCCAATACTCGATGATGCAGACACAATGTCAATTCAATTAGAAGTTGAATATGCTGATGATGACGATCATGAAATTGAGGAAGCTGGAGATGAAGAAGATGAAGAAGATGAAGAAGAGGAAGAATTCGAAGACTATTATTCAGATGATGAAGAATAATTGTAAAGTATATATTTTATTAAATATATCTCTACTATTTATACAATAATCTGATTATATGTCTATTCGACAGATATGTCTGGTCGTGGTTATCGTCGCAGGAGAGCTTCGGAGTCTCCGATCGGTGAGACTCCTACACTTACTCATGCTGCTGATCCTCCTGTTGCTGATCCTCATGCCGATGATACTGTTGAGGCTAGTACATCCAGACGCAGGCGGCCACACGGGCCGAACAGGTGGCAGCCTCCACCAGCCACAGAGTCACGTAGATTTATTAGCGTGATTGGGGAGCGGTAATATATCATGAATTATGAATCATTACAAATTCATTATATCATAATATAATATTAAAATTTATTTTTGTTGTGCAGGTTCGAGCAAGAAGAAGTTCCGAGGAGCATTTCTTCTACTATTCGACGATACATGCACGGGGCATGGCCTACGTGGTCTCACGTGCCTAGCGAGCACGTCGACATGTTATGGCGCGAGTTTGAGGCACGTATTATTATTATTTTTACATGCATGATGATTAATATTGGTACTGATATTATTATTTTGCAGGCTCGCTCTACATGGGCCGAGGACCAAAGGCCCTTCATTTACACTGCCCGGGAGGCTATTTCCCGGGCAAGGTACAACGGGCAGTTGGGGCAGGCTCGGTCCCAGGCGATGGCCCAAGCTGAGACCACTAACATCGCGGAGACTCGGGGATACGACCCCGATTGGATTACTCCGGATATATGGGACCAGCTCGTGGGAATATGGTCGACGGATCGATGGCAGGAGGTTTCTCGGAATGCGGCTAGAAATCGCATGTCGGGGGGAGCAGCGCGTCACACCGGCGACTCTGTTGCATTTGCAGTGCACGCGAACCATATGGTAAGTATACCTTTTAATTATATATTTTATTTGTTACTATGTGTACTAATTAATGTATTTGTTTTGTAAATGTAGACGACGGTGTCAGATGACGGGACTGTCTAGCGACCCTCCCCTATGGCGGTGTTTGAGCGGACTCACCGTCGAGCACATGGGACGGGGGAGTACATCGACAACCGCGCTGCATACATTATGGTAACTATATATTTGTTTAAATTATTCATTATATATTTATAATTTAAGTTTTATGATAAATATTAAACAAAAAATCAAACTCGAGTTGGAGACCTACAGCCAGACGGTGGTGCAGCGCGGGGGCACCCCCGAGGACTTTGATGCAGCAACGTGTGTCGAGGCCGCAGGTGGCTGGGACCATGGCCGCGTATATGGCTTTGCAGATAGTGGTCATGCGCGAGCCGTACTAGGGCCACTTGGGGCACCGACCCCTCCGGTCGCTGGTGAGCGGCCGTCCACCTCTAGATCCAGTTATGATCATAGTAGCAGAATAAGGACTCTAGAGGACACGGTCGCGCGTCAGACTGAGATAATGGAGCGCCAGAGTCAGATGATGGCGGATATACAAGCTATGCTACGCAACATGTCAGGTCATCCCGAAGCAGACATCTCTTCGGCATCATCTAATCCATCGTCCTCGAGTCAGTCCATGCCGGTGTACACTCAAGCACTCCAGACCCCGCCATACGATCTAGACCATCCTCCATCGTCATCGTGAGATTTTTTTTATATTGACTTTGTTACTGAGATATTGGACTTGTTTAATTTATTTTGTTTGGATATTGATACTTCAATTTTGCATTTGAATAGTTTTTATACTATTGTGGATAATTATCAATATAAATATAATTGTTTTGATGTATATCTTGGTGTATTTGTGATGTGTGAATGTGTGTATGAGTGTATGAGTGTGTGAGTTATGTATTAGATAATGTATCAATGTATCAATGGAAATTTTAAATTTTAAATTTTTTCGTTACCAGGTTCACATCATCAGCAACGGCTTTCCCACGGCCGTCCGTGGGAAAGCCGTTGCTAAAAGTGTATCGAAAGCCGTTGCTGATGACCTACAGCAACAACTTAGCGACGGGATTTTACTAACGACGTTGCTACGGGCTC
Organism: Canna indica; assembly: GCA_034359265.1. Classification (NCBI taxonomy): domain Eukaryota; kingdom Viridiplantae; phylum Streptophyta; class Magnoliopsida; order Zingiberales; family Cannaceae; genus Canna; species Canna indica. The sequence goes on along the minus strand of CP136893.1, from coordinate 31,031,167 downwards.
AGCGGCCGTTGCTATTAATGTTATCCGCAACGGCTCCGGGTCCGTGGCAAAATCGTTGCTGATAATATTTTTAGCAACGGCCTGAGCGGCCGTTGCTGATCCGTTGCTAAGTATTTATGGGCTTGTAGGCCATGTCGGACGGCCCGCAAAATTGTGTGGGCAGTGCTGGGCCACGAATTTCCGGCCCACACAGTTAGCGGGCCGACCCGTTTGCCACCTCGGCACTAAACGATCTCCCACGCGCTCAACGACCCCAGGTGTGGTCCTGCCTTACACTTCCCGCGAACCTGGCTTGACCCCAAGTGCGATCCTCGGCTTTAGTTGTAGCTCTCGGGCTCTCACGCCCTCAACACTCCTAGCATGGTCCTCGGCCTCAGTGACACTAAACGAGCTCCCACATTCTCAATGACCCAAGATGTGATCTTGCCTTACGCTCCCCGTGAGTTCGACTTGACACAAGACGCGATCCTCGGCCCTAAATGCGGCCTCCAGCTCATATGGGTATGTCTCGCTCTAAATGAACACAATCCCGAGCGTAGTCCTCAGGCCATTAGTGCCACTAATCATGCTCCCATGCTCTGAACGACCTGAAGCACGCTCCTCGCGAGCTCGATTTTCACCGAGTCTGGTCCTCTGCCTCAGTGCCACAAACTTGTGGCCTCAGCACCCTTGAAGACTTGGACCCGTGTCCTCAACGACAAGCACGCTCCTCCCGAGCTCGGCTTTCACAGAGTCTGTTCCTTGGCCTCAATGCCTCAACTCCCAAATTCGAACATATTCGTTTTTGGCAAGAACCTGCACTCGACTTCGACAGAATCATTAGACAATACAATGTCGGCATTGCTCGACACACAGGCCAAGAGAAGGCCAAACAACTCAAGAAAGGGTAGAAGCCATAACAAAAAGTCATCACAAAAACATGAATATGCTCTTATATTCATAAAGCCCCATGAAAGGAAAACATACATTCACAGACCCACGAAAGGGGAAGTGTACAACAGAGAAACAAGCTACGAAAATACAAAACAACTATTGGAGGAAAGACATTCCAACAATATAATAACAAAAAAGCCACCACCAGAAGAGGAAGATGCTACAATGACATCTCTCTAATGCAGCCACATATGGTGCCACCCGAAGGCAGGAGGTTAAGTACTTCAAGAGCCAACAAAGGCTCGAATCACCACCGAACTGGCCAAGAGCAGTGGTCGATAAAGGGAGGAGGGAGGCCACATTGATGGACCACAAGCAAATGTCGGCATCACTGTCGGGAAAGGACGAGCCCTGACATTAAGGTCTCCCAGACCAGTACCATTAGCTCTGATTTCGCTAACGACACGAACAGTCCGAGAAGACTTAAAACCATCGTTGACAAAAAGGAGGAGGCCCTATGGTGAAGAAGGTGACACAACCGCCCTCTCTAGTTCACGGTGAAGAAGGCACCCACTATGTAAGCCCTGTGGTGCAGACTCACCACAGGGCGCCGACCACGGGTCCACAGCGATCTCGGCCACCACAGCTGGACCCTCTCCTCCTACCCTCCAAATAAGCCCAACGGTGTAAACCCACGGCGATCTCTGATATACTCATTACCAGCCCAGGGTTGATCCCCGGAGGAATGAAAACTTTCGATACCTCTCACTCTATATATGCCAAAACTCATACATGCAGAAAATTGGAAAAGGCAGGGGGTTTTTATAGACCCACGAAGGGCTGCCCCCCAACGGTCGTTAGCCACTTCCCCATTAACGGGGCCATGTCTGTCAACCAACAACGGGTACTCAACTGCCTTGGAAACTGACAACCGGATCTCTAGTCATAATTGCCTCTTGTCAAAATTAAAGACTATCCATGCAGCGTGTACATGAAAAGACGCATTTTCCCTCCACACAACCACCACATTTACTGCGAAAATTGAAGCGTTGTGAAGCGACAATGCCGATGCATACCGAGGTCTCCTGCTCCAACATAGTAGTCAAGGAAGGAACCCAACCGATGTTCATCTACTAGACCGAGGTCAGAGGCCAGCGCACTACTAGAGCTCGACACAAAGTCCTCGGGTTCTGACCAAGCTTGGGGGCTGTGGACTGGACTAACACTTTGGGCCCAACCGAAGTAAGCCCAGAAGCGTCCACACCCATGAACCTGACTCAAGTCAAGCAAGACAATACTTAGTCAAGGGGCTCCACCCGGCCATACAAGGACACTTATGTCCTCATTAATTATAAGAGATTCATCAATTATGCACCTGACATCTTCGGGATTAGCCTCGACCCATTCTGAGCATATCCCTACGAGATTCAGGGAGACATTATCATTAAACATTTTTTATCATGCACTATATACAGACACAATGCACATCAGGTAAAAATTTTAACTTATGATTCTAATTTCCATACCCACATTTGAGATTCCTTGAGCGTCAGAGTGTCTTTACAATTCTCCCATCGGAGTCGTACCAGAAGACACATAGGATCACATTATCCCGACTTCAAGCAAGAACAGTATATTTAATGAAAATGTTACCAAGGTTCAAAATAAACTTTCTAATTAGTGAAGTTCTTGTCCTACTCAGGTTGGTAGAATTGTGTTTATTAAATATGTACTTTCTAGTATCCATTCGTGCTCTAACAGTTTGTTTTGTAGATAACATCAATTCTATTATTCCTATTTTTTATGGCAAAATAATTCTAATAATAAAAGACATTCATCTCGTTAATTGGGATTGTGTTATTAATTATGCCTAATCTCATGGGGACTCTGAATTCGTGTTTTTTCCTATGCTAAACAGGCCCTTCATATTTCAAAAATTTCTAAGTGTGGACTTTTATCCTGTAATTTTTGCTGGATCTGTAATTGACCTACGGAAATTGACTGCAATGAACTGTGATTTTAGAGTTCTAATCCTAATTAATAAAATTCATTTATTTCTTTTAAAAATAAAGTTCGAGCGGAACGGTGTTTCCTGTCTCCACCAGCACAGCTGCGCTGGACCCATGTGCAAACACCGAACAGTGCGTCGTCGTCGGTCGTCTATTTGTTTATTCCATTTCATTTCACCGGAACAGCCCGAGTGCCCGACCACTTCTGCCTATTAAAGTATTAATTTCCTCACACATACTCCCTCTCTCTTCGCGTGCATCCTCCTCGCGAGACCGCAAATCGCGAGTAGCTGCCGCCGCCGCCGCCGCCGCCGCCGATGGGACCTGAGGACGAGCACGTGCACACTCCAGCTCCCCCTCGACCTCGTGAGCTGGAGAGCATCGTCGTCGTCCAGGGTGACCCAATGCAGGCGGCTGCTGAGCCGTCTCCGAGGACGTCGAAGATCAAGGCCGGGATACAGGGCTTCGCATCCCGAGTTGGCGGGGACAAGATCAGGAAAATGACGAGGCACGGGTCCAGCGCGCGGATGGGCCTCAAGGGGCTTCGCTTCATCGACAAAGCCTCCAGCGGCAAGGACGGATGGAAAGCCGTCGAGAAGCGCTTCGACCAATACGCCGTCGACGGAAGGCTTCCCAAGGAACACTTCGGCCGCTGCATCGGTAAGTCTCTTGATGTACTTGCTAAAGCTTTAATCTTGGCAGTAACCCTCCATCCAAAATAAGTACTCCTTTGGAAGCAAGATTAGAGAAGACTTGAGTTTAGTATGCACATTGAGCATTTCATCAACCACTTTAGCTGCTGAGTGAAACAATTTAAGTAATATCCTACAGAAACACTACCTATAATTTGGAAGTGATGATGAAGATTGAGTGCTTAGATAATCAACGATTTTTTTCAAAAAAAAAATAATTGGGCATGGCAGTTCATGCATACTAAAAATCTCATCTTATTGCAAGTAGATAATTCATGTAATGTAAGCCATTAGATCTAGCGTTATTTCTTACATCATACTCGGATCCTTTTTATAAGGAATGGGGGAATCAAAGGAATTTGCTGGGGAGCTATTTGCTGCATTAGCAAGGAGGAGGAACTTGGAGTCAGAAAATGGTATGACCAAAGATGAATTAAAGAAGTTTTGGGAAGAAATGACGGACTCAAATTTTGATTCTCGGCTGCAGATATTCTTCGACATGTAACCATTCTCTCAACTTTCTCTTTGTTTGACACTTACTTGATAATAATGTTTATTGCGCTATCTGTTATGTTAACAAGGTGCGACAAGAATGGTGATGGAAAGCTCACGGAAGATGAGGTGAAAGAGGTAAGGTGTCTGAATCTATCATTAATCCCCAATTTCAATTATGCACAAAGGGGCTATTCTTTCGTCGGTGTGGGTACTGAACAATAAAGTTTCCTTAACAGGTTATCGTTCTGAGTGCCTCGGCAAACAAGCTTGCAAAGTTCAAAGCACATGCAGCAACCTATGCTTCTCTGATAATGGAGGAGCTTGACCCAGATGGTCTTGGATATATTGAGGTATGAAGACATCTGTTGGGTTTTCAAATAAGCATCAGAAGTTGGACAAATTACTTAAATGACAATGATTTGTCAGATTAACTTTATCACACCCTGCTTTTCTTTCAGATTGGGCAGCTTGAAGCATTATTGCGAGGGATGGTCAGTTCACAAGCACCTGAAAAGAAACTCCAGCGTTCACACACTCTTGCAAAATCAATGATCCCGAAGCAGTACAGATACCCAGTCAACAGATTTATTGGCAAGACTGTAAACTTCATCCACGAGAACTGGAAGAGAATATGGGTTCTTTCTTTTTGGTTGACTTTGAATTTTGTTCTTGCTGCATGGAAATTTTATCAGTACAGAAGGAGAGCAGCATTTGAAGTAATGGGCTACTGTGTCTGCATAGCCAAGGCTGCAGCTGAGACCCTGAAACTTAACATGGCTCTTATTCTTATCCCTGTTTGTCGCAACACACTCACGAGGCTCAGATCAACTCGTCTTAATTCAGTGTTTCCATTTGATGACAATATCAACTTCCACAAGGTAGAAAGATTTTCAAATAGTATGTGCACCTATAAGATATCTCTTTAGCAATCTGTTTACCATAGATCATATTTCTGTAACAGTTGGTTTATGTTCTCTTTACATATGTAAATTTCTGCAGACCATCGCATTTGGAATCACAATTGGAGCTGTGGTGCACACTCTTGCTCATGTCACATGTGACTTTCCAAGGCTAATAACATGTCCAAGTTCAAAATTCATGAGAACTTTGGGACCTAATTTCCACTACAAGCAACCCACTTATCCATCTTTATTAGCAAGTGTTCCTGGGGTCACTGGTATCCTCATTATCATAATCATGACATTTTCCTTCACACTGGCAACACATTCTTTTAGGAGAAATGTTGTGAAGTTGCCATCACCGCTCCACCATTTAGCTGGTTTCAATGCATTTTGGTATGCGCACCATCTTCTGGCCGCTGCTTATGTTCTTCTGATCATACACTCGTACTTCATATTTCTCACCAAGGAGTGGTACAAGAAGACGGTAGGTCATGATTTTTATTCATTATGGCAATCTCCAAAAAATGGCCATTTATATATTTTGGCACAGCTAACATACATACATTTGGGCAGACATGGATGTATCTCGCTGTTCCTATCCTTTTTTATGCCTGTGAGAGATCAATTCGGAAAATACGCGAACAAAGTTTCCGTGTCAGCATTATTAAGGTATGCTACTCATGAATGTTTATGCCAACATGTAGGATTATTAATATAGCACTAGAAATAAGATAGTGTAAAGTGAAATTTTTCACCTAGAAACTACATGTCCTACAGGCAGCAATATATCCAGGTAACGTGCTTTCAATACATATGAAAAAGCCGCCAGGTTTCGATTACAAAAGTGGGATGTACCTATTCCTCAAATGTCCTAACGTCTCTCCTTTTGAATGGTATATGCTTTGCTTCTATTTGAATCTAACCGAAATTTGCTTCTCCTGTATTTACCTTATTATTGGTTTAAACAGGCATCCATTCTCAATAACATCCGCACCAGGAGATAACTACTTGAGTGTTCATATCCGAACTCTGGGGGACTGGACAACTGAGCTTAGGAATCTATTTGGAAAGGTTGGTTTAAGTGGAAAGTTTTTGTAATTAGGGCAGACTATATTAGAAAAATGAGAATTACTTCACACAGAAATCTCTTTATACTACAGGCTTGTGAGACTCAAGTTGCTTTGAAGAAAGCTAATCTAGTAAGACTTGAAACTACAGTCATAGCAGATGTTGAACTTGAAGAAGACACTAGGTAATTAATACTCTGCATTAGCAAGTGATGACAGTACAGAAAGTTTCAAATGCATAAGGCTTGAACACTGTTTTCTCTTTTCAGATTTCCAAAGCTGTACATTGATGGGCCATATGGTGCACCAGCTCAAAATTATGACAAATATGACATCCTTTTGCTCATTGGATTAGGAATTGGTGCAACTCCATTTATCAGCATACTGAAGGATCTCCTGAACAATATAAAGTCTAAGGAGGTTATATCAACAATTATGTTCTGCAGATAGGTGACAAAATCTAGCATGTACCAGTATTGTTACATTCAATTCTTGTGCAGGAAAATCAAAGAACATATAATGAAGATGTAAATGACATCAAAGGAAGTGGTCCCCAAAGGGCTTACTTCTATTGGGTGACCAGGGAACAAGGATCATTTGAATGGTTTAAAGGTGTCATGAATGAAGTTGCAGAAAGTGATCATAATGTACTTCCTCAAAAGCCTTGCTTCCTTGAATCTTTACTCATTATCTCGATTGTTCATAGAACCATAATTGACCAAAATGGTTGGATATGCAGAATATCATAGAAATGCACAACTACTTGACAAGTGTGTATGAAGAAGGTGATGCAAGGTCAGCTCTTATAGCAATGGTTCAAGCACTTCAACATGCCAAAAGCGGTGTTGATGTTGTCTCCGGAAGTCAGGTAAATTTCATCATAAAGTAATTCAGGTAAAAGTACATTATTTGCTTCTTCATAATTGCTGAGTCATTCATGGCAGATTCGGACACACTTCTCAAGGCCCAACTGGAGAAAAGTGTTTTCTGACTTGGCAAATGCCCACAAAGCTTCTACAATTGGTATTTTTTATTCGAATTCTAATTCTAGGTCTTATTTTTTTCAATGTCTAGATTCCTAAGATGTGGTTTTGCAGGAGTTTTCTACTGTGGTTCACCCACACTCACAAAACAACTCAGTGACCTTTCACAAGAATTCAGCCATAACACCACAACTCGTTTTCATTTCCACAAGGAGAACTTCTAGAGTGGGACGCGGTCATGCCAATATGCAATGTATCATATGTACAGGAAGAAGAAATGGGAGTTCAGTAGAAACATCTTGGCTCAGAACTTTGAATGTTTGTTGATATTACATTAGAGATTGATAGAAAGATTTACAACAGGCGTGAACTACTGGGACCAATCAATGGTCCCAACTTTATTTTATTATTGTGCTAAAAGTAATTCAAGGATTATACAAGAATAAGATTTCACTTCATATGCAGTATGATTTTCTTGGAACATTTTGACAAACTTTATCTGTTACTTCAATATATATCGCAGAGACTAGCAACAATTCCATACTCGTGTCATTATTCTTCTAGGGTTGGTTTGGTATAAAAACACTCTAGAAAGTTATTTTTAGACATAATTATTTTATAAAAGTTATTTCAGAGAATAATAATGTTAGATTAGTTCAAACTAGAATACATGTGTTAAAAAACATATTGAAAAATCTGGTTTGATTGGAGTCTTGGTAGTTGGTTTTCTATACGTGTAACTGAAGTCACTTAAGCATTGCAAAGCTTTAATTGCCACTTCTTTCCTGTTGGCTCATCTGGTACGCTAGAAATTATTTGTTGCATGAAGTCAGACATCCTACCCTGCATAGTCTTGTGATGAAGATCCTAGCCTATACTAAGGACCACTTTGGCTTTAAGTCCGAAGGAAATGGTGGTTGTTAAGAAATTAGTGGGCCTAACTCACTTCAAAAGTTAGCTCATGAGAAGATGATTGCCCAAACTATTTAAAGACTACATTGATCATATTTTTAATCAATGTGAGACTTTAACACACTCCATTCACGCCCATGATTGGACATCTGGAGCGTGGAGTTTTGTAGGATTGGACATCTGCAGGTGACACAATATCAACCACACAATTGGCTCTGATACTATGTTAAGCCCCAAAGCATATCTTTCATTAATCATAGAAAAGACATATATATAAGCCAGAAACATCATAAGCTAAGCCAAAGAACATTATAAGCTAACCTATACCAACAATAAATACAATATAAAAACTATTATATTTAATACTCCCCCTTAAGCTGGAGCATAGATGTTAATCATGCCCAGCTTGTCACATAGTAATTTGAACCAAGTTGGGTTGAGAGCTTTAGTGAAAATGTCAGCAATTTGGTCCCGATAGGAGACATGAGGCGTGATAATTTTTTTGGAAAGAACAGCATCCCGAATAAAATGATAGTCGACTTCAATATGTTTTGTTCTTTCGTGAAAGATCAGATTATTTGCAATATGAATAGCAAACTGGTTATCATAGTGCATACTCATAGGCTTATCGGAAGAGAACCCTAGTTCTCCTAAAAAACTTTTGACCCACATTAGTTCACATGCGGTATGAGCCATGGCCCTATACTCAGCCTCAGCACTTGAGCGAGCTACCACATTCTATTTCTTGCTCCTCTACGTGACCAAGTTTCCTCCAACATACGTGCAATACTCTGAGGTGGATCTTCTATCACAGATGGACCTAGCATAAACTGCATCAGATTACCACTCTATTTTAATGTGGTCGTTTTTCCTAAGCCACAAGCCTTTACTAGGAGAACTCTTGATATAGTGTAGAATTTTTAACAGAGCATTCCAATGAGAATATTTCGGCTGATGCATGAACTGACTAACAACACCAACGACGTAGGAGATGTCAGGACGGGTGACAGTCAGATAAATAAGTTTTCCAACTAACTTTCTAAATCTCACAAGGTCCTCGAAGTCTTTGTCACCTTCAAGCCCAGGAGTAGCACCTATATCAACAGGTATACTGGCAGGTCTGCATCCAAGCATGCCTACCTCACTCAGGAGATCCATGGCATATTTTCTCTGCGAAAGTACCACCCCCGTCTCATTATAGGCAAATTCAATGCTAAGAAAGTACCTCGGACGACCCAAATCCTTTGTCACAAAATATTTTTTCAGATGAGCTTTTACTGTCTCAATTTCATTGCTATCACTGCCAGTGAGTAAGATGTCATTCACATACACTGCAAGAATAACACAACCACTAGATGTCTTTTTCATAAAAACAGAGTGATCAGATTTACATTCCTTTAGCCTAATAGTAGATGCAACATTGCTTAGTTTGTCAAACCATGCTCGAGGACTTTGTTTTAGGCTATAAATTACTTTCTTGATGTGACACACTAGATTCTCCCCTTGAGCAACATACCCAGGAGGTTGCTCTATAAAGATAGTCTCACTTAAGTCCCCATAAAGAAAGGCATTCTTAACATCTATTTGATGCATGGGCCAACCTAGATTTACAGCAAGAGAGATGAGATCCTCACAGAATTTAGCCGAGCCACAGGAGAAAAGGTCTCAAAGTAGTCTACGCCAAATTGTTGTGTGAAACCTTTTGCCACCAAGCGTACCTTGTACCGTTCAATGGATCCATCAGGAAGATATTTTAAGCTGAACACCCACTTACAAGCGACTGGTTTAGAGCCAGGAGGAGGTGGAACAAGTTCCCAGGTCCGTCTGGTTCTGAGAGCATCCATCTCCTCATCCATGGCACTCTTCCACTTAGGATAAAGTAGAGCATCATGGTATGTCCTGGGAATGGAAACAGAAGACAAGAAGAAAATAAACTGACGAAGCGAGGATGATAGCTGAGTAAAAGATACATGATTGCTAATGGGATGAGCAGTACAACTCCCCTTACCTTTTCGTAAAGCAATGGGAAGGTCAACACTGGACAAAGGATCTTGAGAGTGATTCGGAGCTGATAGAGTAGCTTGTTTGGAGAGTTCACCTGTATCTTTATATATGTCTTCTTTGATAAACTAACAAGGAAGGAGCACGAGACAATGACTCATCAGGGTGATGGGTAATAGAAGGAAGAGATGGAGGTAGGGGGACAGACTCCCAATTAGGAGTTCTAGGACTCGGTGTAGGGGTGAAGTATGGATTATCTTCAAAAAAAGAGACATCAACAGAGATAAAGAGTTTTTGTGAAATTGGGTCATAACAACGATATCCCTTTTGAGTGCGAGGGTATCCAATGAAGACACACTTCATAGCTCTAGGAGACAGTTTGTCATAACCTGGACCAAGATCATGAACAAAACATATGCAACCGAAGGTTTTTGGAGAAATTTTAAATGGAGATTGTTTGGGAAACAAGACAGAGAATGATGACATATTCTCTAAAACAAATGAAGAAACACGATTAATAAGATATGCAGCAGTGAGAACAACATCCCCCCATAGATACCGAGGAATATTCATATGAAACATAAGTTTCCTAGCCACATCCAAAAGATGATGATTTTTGCGTTCAGCAACACCGTTCTGCTGGGATGTGTAGGGACATGATGTCTCATGAAGAATACCATAGGAGGCACAAAATTTTACAAAATCAGACTAAAGATATTCACGAGCATTATCAGTTCGAAGAATTTTAATGGAGGTGCCAAACTGATTTTTATTTCAAGATAAAAGGTTTGGAATACATGAAACACATCAGACCGATTTTTTAAAAGAAACACCAAAGTCATACGAGTGTGGTTATCTATAAAAATAACAAAATACTTGTACCTTAAATGACTCACTACAGGACTAGGACCCCAAATATCAGAATGAATAAGTTCAAAAATAGACTCTCTACGAGGACTTGAGCTTTGTGGAAAGGACACCCGATGATGTTTACCTAACTCACACGCTTCACATTTGAAAGGAGAACAGGACACAGACTCAGGGATGATAAACTTGAGCTTTTGAATATAGGGATGACCTAATCGACAGTGCCATTGAAATGCAGTGATGGAATGGTGGACGATAGGAACGCATGTGGATAACAGGTAAATTCCTCTAGTTTCAGCTCCCTCACCAATCTTCCTCCTCGTCTCTAGATCCTGTATCACACAATGAGAAGGAAAAAAAGTTACAGAACAATTATGACTTTTGGTAAGTTGACTAATGGAAAGTAGATTCACAAGAAATTTTGGAAGATGAAAAACTCTATCTAATTTTAGATTGTTCGAAACAATGATTGTGCCAAGACCATGTATAGGAGAAGTAGAGCCATCGGCAATGCGAACATGTGGTGGGTTAGACTCAGGATTATAGTTAGAAAAAAGATTCCTATTACCTGACATATGATTGGAAGCACCTGAGTCAAGAATCCAAAACATACCAGAAGAAGCAATAGCCGCAGTCCCAGAGGAGGAAGTCATGGCTGAGGAAGTGACTGCTTTTATGAACTTTTCATATTCAGACTTTAAGACACAAATAGTCTCCTCCTTTTGATTTTTACTGGTACTATTATCGAGAGCTTGAGTTGATATAGTAGCCTTAGCATGAGGAGGTTTTCCAAACTTTTGTCAGCACCTGTCAGGAGAATGATTGGTTCTCCCACAATGTATACACGGAGAAAAGGAATTTCTACCTCTCTCCCTTCCTCCAGTTCTACCACCACCACGACCCTGGAGGCCTCTACCTCCGGCAATAAGTGCTGAGTTATCTCCTATAGGAAAAGGGGCAGGAGGAAGATTGAGTTCAGTAACTCTCAGAATTCTGGCCATAGCATTTCTGAGATCAGGAATGATATTATCTGCCATGAGCTGGGACTTGACATGATGGAGAGACGGTGGTAGAGCGGATAGGAACCTTGCAACAAGAAATTTCTCTTTTTGTTTTCTTTGTATTGAAACATCAGCGATGAAAGGATGATATTCAGTCAATTCATCTATTTTTCTTTTCAAGGTGGTGTAGAACTCTTGAATTGATGCTCCCTCCTTAAGTTTCATATTAAAAATATCAGAGTACAAGGTATAAGCTCTGGAGATGTTTGCATCTTGAAAGTATGTTTTTTTGAGGGAATCTCACATGCTCTTAGCAGTATCAAGAAAAATAACTGTTGAGGCAATCTGCGGCTCCAAACTATTGATCATCAATGAGAGAACCGCATAATCGTTTGCCTCCCAATCAGAATACTTTTCAATATTGGCTGAGTCAGGAGGATCATCTTCAAGGTATTTAATCTTCTTCTGAGAACCACAGAAAACTCGAAAAGCACGAGACCAGAGAATATAATTGGTACCATTAAGTTTGATAGAAGTACTCAGAGTTGCAGTTTTGGGATCCACCATAGAGTTTGACATTCTTTAAAATAAAGCAATACCAAATGAAGCAATTGACAGAAAAAAAATATCTGTATTGGAACCAAAAACCTGGAATGTTGTAGAAACTCGGCTCAGAAATGGCTTGAAAACGGCTCAGAAATGACTCGGTTTGACTGGAGCCGGCTTGGAGGAAAAAAAATGGCGTCCGTCAAAAGATCCACGTCTGCCTCGTCAATCGAGCTTCGAGAGGAAGAAAGGCGGAGAAAGCCCCCCCCTCCCCACCGAGAGGAAGCCGAAGGCCGACAAGCGCCTCTCGTCCAAGAACGCCGCCGCCTCCGGCGAAAAGAAGAAGAAGGCAAAGGAGGGAGACGGCAAGGACGAGAGGCGAGAGGTGGCGTCGATGAGGTGGTCCGAGTACAAGAGGTGGTGTTGGAGAGGCGGCCCGGGCGCGAGAAGGTGGCGCAATCGGCGAGCTCGGTCCAGGGCCGGCGATCGATGCTTTCTCGCTCGACTACGTACGGTGATTCTCCTCGGCGTCCTTCGCCCTCTGCCGTGGTGGCAGAAGGAAGGCAGCGGCGGGCTGAAGAGATGACGCAGGCAGTCGACTTAGCGCTCAGACTGTGTGGTGACGCGGTGCGCGGCGCAAGAAGCCCCGAGCAAGAGGGAAGAAGAACGCTGTGTGGAGACACGGCATGTGGCGCAAGCCGCCGAACAAGAGGAGAACAAAGCGGGAAGAAAAAAATTGGAGAATTTTTTTTTTTTAACCCTAGGGTTGCTCTATTACCATGTTAAGAAATTAGTGAGCCTAACTCACCCCAAAAGCTAGCTCATGATGAGAGGATTTCCCAAACTATTTAAAGACTACATTGATCATATTTTTAACCAATGTGAGACTTTAACAGTGGTATTAATAGGAAGGGTATTAAATGGATTCCCTCGGAACACTGTATTTTAAAATTAAATTGTGATGCTTCATTTGTTGATGATGCATGTTGTATTGGTATTATCCTAAGGGATAGTAAAGGGATTGTTTAATGGCTTCCTCAATGTTTAGGGAAGGGTAAAGTGTATTCCAATTGGAAGCCTGGGCAATAAAGGAAAGTCTCAAAGCGGCGGTGGACGTGCCGTGGTTTGGCTTTGTAATTGAGACTAATTCTCAAACTCTAATAGATGTCCTGAAGTTGAAAAGGCAAGTCCCTTGGAGAGTTGCATCTGTAATAGCTGATATTAATTCCTTAAATGATTTATGTAATTTTAAATATTTTAATTTATGTTATAGAGAAGGAAATAGAGCTGCCCATTGAGTGGCGAATAGGGCTAGAATTCTTAAGGATCATAATGTTTGGTTGTCTTCTAGACCACCTGAGTTGAATGACATTTTGAGTAAGGATCGTCCTGGTCCTGTTGAAGATACTTAATAAAGATAGTTTTTTTTTGTTATAAAAATAATAGGTAGGTTCAAGTCTCCTTGATGTGAGTCAATTTTGTAATTCAATAAGCAATTCTTTCATCAAGCCAATTATAGAATTTTTCACAAAAGAGAAACATGAAAGGCCAGATTTAAAACGAAAACATGATGCAACAATCTCAACATTGCAATAGTTCAATGTTCGAAATCCTACGTGTATCAGCAAGTTAATGTCATTGTGAATTTGAAAGGAAGTAAAAACCTATAAAATTTGATATTTATTGTAGTTTATTCCTTCCATTTAATATTTAGTTCTTTACTTAGTCTCCTATGTACCTACCCCTTCCCGATGTTGGAAGGCCATCGAAAAACACCCCCTTGAGTTGGTTTGAGTGACCAGATTCCCCTTCAGGACTCTACACACAACAAGAATGTAATATTTTTTGTCTCCGAGGTTAAGCATTTCAATAGAAGACCATTCCCATGTAGTTATTTTTTCTTGTAAGAGAAATACCAGCCCTTTCATCGTGAAAACATATACACCTATTCCTTTCTTTCTCGACCCTTTTAAAGGAAAATAAGATAACACATAGCACATAGGAGAGCTTTTTAGGGCCTTCTTTCCTACTCTGCTGGGGTCGTAAGTTAGCAGGATAACTCTCATGCTCTTGTAATCGGCAAGCTCCCCAACGCCGATAAAAGATATTGAACGAAAAAGAAAGTCAACTATTGAACAGTGTGATTGATCAGACAAGTACCGAGGGCTTTCGGCAGCCTTCTTTCATTTTCGAATTAGATTGCAAAAAGTTCTTGCATTAGGACTAAACCTATTGATCTTTCTCTTGCTGGCTAGCATCAATATTTTGTCTCCTAAGGAATTGATCTTTTCTTTTATATACCAGACTAAGAAGAAATCCTCGAAGGATTGCAATTGGAAGGACACTCACCATAAGCAACCATGGAGAAGGAAAATGGTGTCGCTGAAGCAGCATAAACATGCTTCTATTGCTACGCAACAATAGAGCAGGTTCACCACCCACAAAATATTTGAATGACCGAGCAAAAAGCGAGTGGATCCCATGCATTGAAGCATTCAAAATTGGTGATGCCTTTATTTTGTTGGCAGAAGCAAAAATGATTCAATCCATTTGGGAAGCCAAAAGTGAACTCTTTTAACTTTATTCATAGAAATATAGATAAGAAATAAATGATAAATAAATATAAATGGGAAGGACACATAACAAAAATAGTTTTTTTTCACAATCATGCTATGAATTGTTGAATTTGAAAATCTCCCTTAGTATAAAGGGCCAACCCAACTCCAACATGGAAAATTCAGCTCTTCCTTGGACGAGGAATCACCTCCGTCGGCCGTTAGGTCCAAAGTCGTATGTCATTGTTGTGGTACCGATAGATTCACTACTTCAACACCGTTATCAGACATTACAAGCTTAGCATCTTTTGGCTCGCAATCAAACTAGGAACTTGATCAAGCAAGACCTAGTCCTATCTATCTACCTATCCGTACACAATATCTTGAGTACCCATAATGGTGAATTGAGGTAGAGTAGACCGATGATCTTGTAGTCATTTGGCCAGTGAATGGTACATAGGGGTGAGCGGGTCGGCATACCCTGTATTTTTTATGATACCTAGATCCTATCCTGTATAGGACCGGTTCCTAAGTTTTGGAACCAGACTCTATCATGTTGGAACCTAGAATCGGACCCTATCCAAAACCACATGTTTCGATTTCGATTTCGGGTACCCTATTGGAACAAGTTCCAACAGGTTCTCGAATAGGTTCCAATAGGTTCTGAAACAGGTTCCAGCAATCTAGAACAGGTTCCAGAACAAGTTCCAATACAGGTCCCAGAAGATGTTCTAATAGGTTCCAAAGCAGGTTCTGTACTCTGGAACCTGTAAATGAACAAGTTCCAGGGAACATGTTCTGGGTATCGGTTCTGATTTCAGATATACAATGCATTGGACCCAGAATCGGAATCGATTTTAATCGATTCCTTAATTTTTGTCATGGGCCCCTACCCGAATTTAATTTGGGTCTACCCGAAACCTACCTGATCGGTTAGGTTCCAACCGGTACCCATGCACACCCCTAATGGTATAGTTGTTGGCCTAAGGTTTTCAACCTTGGTCTTAATCTCTATTTTGATGATAACAAACATGGAACTAATATTTTCATGAAGAAATATTTTCAAGTTCCATATCGGTTAGAGCATGACGTCCCCAATCGGAAATATTGAAAAAATCGATGAATCCGAAGGACGTTGGTTGACGCGCTCGAGATTCTTTAGGAAAGTAGAGTTTAGGTTTAAGGTGTCTAGAATGACTGTATTAATCCTCATTATGATGCAAAGATTCCTAAAGAACCAAACCTTAAACTAGAGGTGGCAGTGGGTCGGGCCCGCCCGTGGGCGGCACGGGCCAGGCCAGGCACGACTCGTATGTGCCCAACAGGCGGGCTGGGCTGACCCCTTGGGCACGTGGGCCGTGCTCGGCACGACCCGAAAGCGGCCCGTGCTTGGCACGGGCCCGGGCCCGGTCGGGCCAGCCCCTCCACTCGCAGGCTAGCCTGGTTTGCACCTAGGTTTAGTCTAGTATTATGTGCTGGGCATGAGCAGTAGGTACTTTACTCAGTGATATTATATATATATATATATATATATATAGCCTTGGTGTGGTGGTTAGTTCACCATAAATGAAGCTAAAGGTCGACGGTTTGAGTCTCACCGTCGGCCTTTATAATTCTAATTTGAAGTTAAAAATTAGTTCTTTTGGTTTGAGAACTAAATGTTGGGTTTGGGTTTCCTCCCATGTGGTAAAACTCATGTTTGAATCCACTGGAGTTAGTTTGATCATTTCATGTTAAAAGTTTTGGGCAGCCTCTCAAAAGTAGGGTAGCAACCGCCACTTTATTTTTGAACCCTTAAGAAAACCATCAAGAGAGAAAAAGAAGTTTTTTAGGGCACTGTCCCAACTTGTCAAGTTCATATTTCTCGGCGATCGAACGGCGAGTTGGACTCCGATTGAGCTGATTTTTGGTGGAGAGATAGAGCACACCAAGTTCTTCATTCTGAATTATGGTGATCGTGTTTAGAGGTTAGTAAGCTAGGATTTTGCTACAACAATCGGACTTTTCTCTTGGTATTCTCTACAACGATGAGTTTCATCATCGCAAAGATCAGGAAGTTATCTGTGGTCTGATCGGATCGAAATTTGGTGAGATTGTTCAAGACTCATTGTTCTTAGATTTGAACGGTGGAAATTGTATTTGGAAAACCAAAACCTTGTCAGATTTCAAGAACAGTAGTTGTCCTGGTGATCTCTATCCTCAATCATTGTTATATCCTTGTTGTTTGATGGTCATGTGGTATTCTATTGCATTGTTTCCACTTTGTTGATGATGAGCAGTGATTGTTGAGATTCTAGGGGTGTTAGAAACTCTTTTGTACACTCATTTACCATTTTAGTGGATTGTTGATCTGGACTAGATCCCGTGGTTTTTTACCCATCATCTTAAGGGGGTTTTCCACGTTAAAAATTGTGTGCTCTTTTGGTTATTTTTTGTGAATTTTGGTTTTGAGATCTTGTTCATTATTTTCGTTGTGTTACACCGTATGTATTTTCCCCTACAAGTGGTATTGTGCTTTGAGATTGAACAATGTAACCAAATTATAGCAGGATGATTAACTTGAATGACACAATAATTTACCACAAATGGAAAGGAAAAATGAAAGATCTCATGTTTGTGAAAAAGTTGCACTTACTACTTTTTGCTAGTCAGAAGCCAGAGCCCAAAACTAAAGAAGAATGACAGTTTGAGCATGAGCAAGTCTGTGGTTTCATTCGTCAATGGGTGGATGATAATGTCTTGAATCATATCCAAAATGATTCATATGCCAAAACTCTATGGGAAAAACTTGAGACCTTGTATGCCTCTAAAACACATAATAATAAATTATTTCTACTGAAGAAGGATATGCATTTGAGGTACAAGGAGGGTAGTTCCATTTTAGACCATCTGAATGATTTTCAGGGGTGCTTTGACCAGTTGTCTGGTATGTGTGTAAAGTTTGATGATGAGATTATGGGACTTTGGTTGATCAATACATTGCCTGATTCTTGGGAAAGTTTTCGTGTTTCTTTCACCAGTTCTGCTCCTGGTGGTACTGTGACCATGGAATATGTGAAGAGTAGTGTTCTCAACGAAGAGATGAGACGACGAACTCAAGAGGTTTCTATTTCACATTCTCAAGTCTTGGTTATAGAAAATAGGGGGAGAAATAAAGAAAGAGATCATGGACAGGGTAGCAGAAGTAAGAGAAGAAGTAAATCAAAGTTAAGGTCTAAGAACTTTGAATGTCACTATTGTGACAAACTTGGACACATCAAGAAGTATTGTTACAAGTGGAAAAGGGAGAACAAGGCAGATAAAGGCAAGCAAGAAAACAAAGACAGATATAACAATAATCGTGTTGCTACCACTACTACACTGGATCTTTTTCTTGTTTATGACGAGAAGTTGATCAATGTTGCTTGTGATCAGTCAAGTTGGGTTGTTGACAACGGTGCCACACTTCATGTCACTTCCCAGAAGGACTTCTTCACATCTTATACTCCTGGAGATTTTGGGGTATTGAAGATGGGTAATGGTGGACTATCAAAAGTGGTAGGCATTAGATCTGTTTGGTTAAAGATTGAAAATTGTTCTAGCTTGGTTCTCAGGGATGTTCGGCATACACCTAACATTGATTTAAATTTGATTTCAATAGGTAGGCTTGATGATGATGGGTTTCTTAGCTTTCGGGGTGATGGTATTTGCAAGATCTCTAGAGGATCTATGGTTGTGGCTCGTGGAAAGAAGTATTCGGGTTTGTACGGGATACATGCTTCACTCTCTGTTGATGCTATGAATGCTGTTGAGGATGGCAATGGCTCAGAGTTGTGGCATAAGCGTCTTAGTCACATTAGCGATAAGGGACTGAATTGCTTAGTCAAAAAGGATTTGCTTTTTGGTTTGAAGAGTGATCACTGCTTGGTGAGTAAACATAATAGAGTCTCTTTCAATAGTCATTCTCCTTCTCGAAAGCCAGATTTGCTTGAGTTTGTGCATTCAGATCTCTGTAGTCCCATGAAGGTAAAGACTTTTACTGGTGTTCTTTACTTTCTGACATTTATTGATGATCATTCTAGGAAAGTTTGGATTTATGTTTTAAAATCCAAAGATCAAGTTCTTGGTGTTTTTAAAGAGTTTCAAGCTTCTGTTGAAAGGGAAACATGCAAGAAAACTGAAGTGCATTCACATTGATAATGGTGGTGAATACCTTGGACCTTTTGATCAGTTTTACAAAGAGCGGGGAATTAGACACCAGAAGATGCCTCCCAAGACTCCTTAGTTGAATGGCCTAGCAGAGAGGATGAACAGGACATTGGTGGAGAGAGTCAGATGTCTGCTTTCAAAATCAAAGTTGCCTAAATCATTTTAGGGTGAGGCTTTATATACTGCTGCACATGTAATTAATTTATCCTCTGTAGTTGCTCTACAGTCTGATACTCCTGACCATGTGTGGTATGGTAAGGAGGTTTCCTATGATCACTTACGTGTGTTTAGCCATGTAAAGCTTTTGTGCATGTGCCTAAGGATGAGAGATCCAAGCTAGATGCCAAGATAAGACAATGTATCTTCATTGGATATGGTCATAATGAGTTTGGCTACCCGTATGATCCTATTGAAAAGAAGCTTGTTAGAAGTCGTGATGTTGTTTTCATGGAGGATCAAACCATTGAAGTTATTGATAAGGCAGAGAAGTCAATTTCACAAAGTAGTGATGACCTGGTTGACTTAACTCAAGCTCCTATGACTCATACACATGATGTAGCTGAGTTTGATAATCTCAGTAATGTGTTAGTTCATGTTTAGGGTGATTTAGTTGAGGGTAATGATGAGAATGCCACTATGTTAGATGCTCCTGTTGATGGGGATGTTATTGATGAAATTGTTGATCAACCTGCAACTTCACTTAGGAGGTCTGCTAGATAGAGAGTTCCCTCTACTTGTTATTCACCAAATGAATTTGTGCTTCTCACTGACGGGAGAGAACCTAAGTGCTATGAGGAGGCTATAGAGAGTGAGCAGAAAGTAGAAATGCTTGATGCAATAGAGGATGAGATGAATTCTTTGCATGACAATTATACCTTTGAGCTTGTCAAGTTGCCTAAGGATCAAAAAGCTTTGAGAAATCGATGGATTTACCAGGTAAAGAATGAAGAGAACACTTTCCATCCACGATATGAAGATGGATTAGTTGCCAAAGGCTTCAATCAGAAAAAGGGGATAGACTTTGATGAGATTTTCTCATATGTTGTCAAGATATCCTGAATCCAAGTTGTTTTGAGTCTAGCAGCTAGTTTTGACTTGGAGATTGAGCAGATGGATATGAAAACAACTTCCCTTCATGGTGATTTGGAGGAGGACATTTACATGGAGCAGCCTGAGGGTTTTATGGTGAAAGGTAAGGAGAATTATGTCTGTAAACTAAAGAAGAGCTTGTATGATTTGAAACAAGCACCCAGGCAATGGTACAAGAAGTTTGAGTCTGTTATGTTCCAGTATTATTATAAGAAAACTACTTTTGATCATTGTATTTTTATTCAAAAATTCTGATATTGATTTCATCATTTTATTGCTCTATGTTCATGATATATTGATTGTTGGTCATAATTCTACTAGAATTGACAGTTTGAAACAGGAGCTCAGAAAGTCTTTTGTAATGAAAGATTTAGGACCAGCAAAATACATTCTTGGCATGCAGATCATTCATGATAGAAAGTCCAAGAAGTTGTGGTTATCTCAGGAGAAGTACATTGAGAAAGTGCTTCACAGATTCCACATGGATAAAGCTAAAGTGGTAAGCACACCTCTCTACTCACTTTAGGCTTAATAGTAGTCAGACTCCTAGTGACAAAGAGAAACAAGACATGCATCGTGTTCCTTATGCTTCAGCAGTGGGAAGTTTGATGTATGCAATGATTTGCACTAGGCCAAATATAGCTCATGTAGTAGGCACAGTTAGCTGATTTCTCTCTAATCCAGGTAAAGAGAATTGGAATGCTGTGAAATGGATTATGAGATAGCTTTGGGGCACTTCCAATTTGAAATTGTGTTTTGGAATGGGTGATCCTATTATTTATGGAGATTCAGACATGACAGGTGATATTGATTCTAAAAAGTCCACTTCAGGTTATCTAATTACCTTCGGAGGGGGAGCTGTGGTATGACAATCCAAGAAAAAGTTTGAAGTATGTCGGATGATTGCCGGTTTGGCAAAACTCCTCCACATAGTCGGGAAGGGGGAGAATTGTTGGGTTTGGGTTCCCTCCTATGTGGTAAAACCCATGTTTGAACCCATTGGGGTTAGTTTGGTCATTTCATGTTAAAAGTTTTTGTCAGCCTCTCAAAAGTAGGGCGGCAATCACTACTTTATTTTTGAACCCTCAAGAAAACCATCAAGAGAGAAAAAGGAGTTTTTTAGGGCACTATCCCAACTTGTCTAGTTTATCTTTTCCCACGATCGGGCGAGTTGGACTCTGATTGAGCTGATTTTTGGTAGAGAGGTAGAGCACACTGAGTTCTTCATTCTGAACGGTGGTGATTGTGTTTAGAGGTCAGTAAGCTGTGATTTTGCTACAGAAATTGGACTTTTCTCTGGGTTTTCTTTGCAGTGACGAGTTTCATCATCGTAAAGATCGGGAAGTCATCTGCGGTCCGATTAGGTCAAAATTTGGAGAGCTTGTTCAAGACTCATTGTTATTTGATCTGAATGATGGAAATTTTATTTGGAAAACCAGAACCTTGTACAATTTCAAGAACGGTAGCTGTCCTGATGATCTCTATCCTCAAACCTTGTTATCTCCTTGTTGTTTGATGGTTATGTGGTATGTTATTGCATTGTTTCCACTTTGTTGATGATGATCAGTGATTGTTGAGATTCTAGGAGTGCTAGAAACTTTTTTGTACACTTATTTATCATTTTAGTGGATTGTTGATCTAGACTAGGTCCCGTGATTTTTTACCCATCACCTTGAGGGGGTTTTCCACATTAAAAATTATGTGTGCTATTATGGTTGTTTTTTGTGCATTTTGATTTTGAGATATTGTTCATTATTTCCGTTGTGTTGCACCGCACGTATTTTCCCCACACTAAATTACATGCATTGCATAGTTCTATGAATGATTTGAAAAATGAGATTTTAATCTTGAGTAGGAGAGTTAATGAACTTACTAATGTTTCTTCTCCTAAGAATTTTTGAAATAGAAATGTTGCACTTAAGAATGCTCATGCTCATCATGCTTCTCATGTCAAGCATTCTAACATTAAATCACATGTCCATAAAAAGAATGAAAAGAAATTTCATGGGCATTGTTATTATCGTGACATTTATTGTCATTCAATTTATGATTGTGTCTTTAAGGAAAATCCAAGGGGTGTTTAAAAACTTTGGATTCCTAGGTCTATTAATCCCCCAGGACTCAAAGGGATCCAAAGCCATTTGGGTACCAAAAATTTCATGCTCTATTGTAGGGGGAGCCACAACACAAGGATGAGGAGTTTGAATGGTTGAAGTTGCTTGAAGTGTTAAAAATTTGACCATGTCAAGATGCAACTTCAATCTACTACTTCAATGCCTTCGGTATGAGAATTAACATCTAAATCATTTTGTATCATCACCTTTCTCTACTTGTCTTTTTGAAGTTGGTGTTTATGATACATGCTTAAATTTAGTTGATTTTCCTCACTCTTAATATATTTCAAATAATTTTTTATTTTAATTTTCGGTCTCTTCGGAGACCTATGTAGCCTATAATGAGCTCATGCGACCTTGCAGTTCTAAATCGTAGGCTAATTATGGTCTTTCGGTTTTCAACCAATAGGAAAGGTTGGAGATCTTAATTTTTCAAATATTTCATACTTTGAGATCTCTTGATTCATTTTGGTATCATGATACTTTCTTTTAAAATGAATCCTTACTATATAGCTTGGTTGAGACTTTTGAATGAAACCTTCCACTTAACCCTTGGTATTTAGTATATTAACTTGCTAGTAGTCACATATTTTTATTATGCTACTGATGGTTGTTGCTTGCAAGTTATTAAAAAAATTGATGGAAAGCTAATAGATTGAAAAGGGAATGAGAGTTGACAAGTTTGACAAAATTTATCTCAAATGAGGTATGATATTGACTTTTATTAAAAATATAGTTTAATTACCTCAATAACTATGTTTGGATGATTTCTCTATACTCATGATTGATTAGGCATGATAAATGTTTAAAATTTCATGAGTAGGTAAAACTTTGATAACTTAGGCAATTTCATGATATCTTGATTGAATGAAACTTGCTCTAGCTTAAAATTTATATTAAAGACCTCATTTTGAGTTAGTAGTTGGAAAACATGTTTAGATACACATATCATATGATTCTAGGTATTTAAACTTGAAAATCCATGTGTAAATGAACAAGGTGATAATTAGACCACTTTAGAGGACTTAAACTTGGAAAAGTTTGACCTAAGTCAATAAATCGACTTGGACACTTCATTTTAAGTCCAAACTTTATAAACATGTTTAGAAATAGGTATTACATGTTTCCATGCTTTTAGAATCAAAATTTTATATGAATATGGATAAAATGACATAGAGGTCATTACATGATAACATCTTTTGAACCAAGTTGACCCAAGTCAACACATTGACTTAGAGGTCTCATTTTTAATCCATATTTGAGGAACATGTTTAGATTTACTTATGTTACGTGTCCATGTGTTTAAACTTGAAAAACCATGAGTAAATGATAAGGTTGATACTTAAAATTTTCATATTTTCAAACCTATTTTTAATGAAATTGTGCAAAGTTCATATTTTGATAAAATGACATTATCTTCACTTCAAACTTGATATACATACCTTACATGATCATATCTTGGTATTATGAAATTTTGAATGAATTCTAAATACCCAACTTTGATCATAGTTGATTTTTTTTGCTCTTTTTGATTGATGTCAAAAGGGAAAGAAAAATATAGGTAAAAGGAAAGAAAATATAGAAAAATCATACATATAGATAGAAGAAGTTTATTTTCATAGATACACATGTTGATAGAGGGAGAAATCTCATGATTGACTTCCTTAATGTTTTATTGAAAATATTTTCTTAAGGTTGTTTGTCATCATCAAAAAGGGAGAGATTGTTGGCATAAGATTTTCAATATTAGTCTTAATATAGGTTTTGATGATAACAAACATGGAACTAATGTTTTCATGGAGAAATATTTTTAGGTTCCATATCAGTTAACGCACGACGTTCCCAATTGGAAATATCGAAAAAAATCGGTGAATCGAAAGGACGCTGGTTGACACGCTCGGGATTCTTCAGGAAGATAGAATTTAGATTTATGTTGTCTAGAATGATTGTATTAAGGGTAAATTACACTGACCTCCCCTGAGGTTTAGTGAAATTACACTGACCCCCCTCTATTTGTCCAGGTTACAATCACCTCCCCTAAGTAATGTTTGAGTAATTTTTTTAGGAGAGGTTTGTGTAATCTTTTACAAAACTCAGGGGGGTTACAAGATAAAATTACAAATAGATGAGAGGTCAGTGTTTTTTCACTAAACCTCAGGGGAGGTTAGTGTAATTTACCCTTGTATTAATCATCATTATGATGCAAAGATTCCTAAAGAATCAAACTTGAAACCCGAACTAGAAGAAAGGACCTTACTGGTTCGATCGACCAGACTTCAACCAGAATATTCCAGTATTTTCCAGTATTACCAAGAGTTTCCAAGTCATAAACAACATTCCGAATGAGATGTTGTAACATCTCGGAATAACCCGAAACACCCTGGATAGACATCCCAGAATATCTCAGAAATTGTCCAGAATATTCTCAGAATGCCTCCAACGGCTCTATTTCAAATTTCTACCCGTTGAGCTTGTCGGAAACCAAGCCCCTACCCTTGGGATATCTATATAAGACCTCAAACTTGCCTTCCAAGCCACCTAACGCTTCATGAGATATCTATTGATCATCCCTAAGCTTCTTTGAGCCAATCTTTGTGAAAATTCCTAGCTTTGAGTTTATACCTCCTTGATTGAGCATTCAACCTTGTGTTTTATTATCAAAGGCATCAAGAGGAAGCTAGGATCTTGTGTTGAAGCTAAGTATTTTTGTTATTGTATTTGTAGACTCCTTTTACTTGTATTTTGTCCTTTATTTTCTTGTGTTTGATCTTATGTAAAACCTAAGTTGTTAGGTCTTGAATGGTTGGTGGTTGCCTTGGTGCTCAGGCTTAAATCTATCGGTGTCAACTTAGTTTGCTAGGATTAGTGATTGTTGTCCTTAGGTGATTGTGAGGTGGGAGAGTGCTCTCGGTAGGAAGGCAGAGACTTTCGGGTATGGAAGTGTCTTCAGTGTAAGGGTGAGACTTCTGGGTGTGGAAGTGCCCTCAGTGTGATAACGTAGACTTTTCGGAGAAAATTACTCATTGTAAGGAAACACTCATAATCTAGTAAAGTTAAATTTGAAAATTCTAAGCGGGGGAGTGCTTAGGTAGTGGAGTAGGCATTGAGACCGAACCACTATAGATCAAAGTGTTAGCATTGTTACTTTGCGTATTGAATTACTTATTGTTTATCTTACTTCCGCTTGCTATTAAATTACAATTTGCCTAACTCATCAAGCAATGTTTAAAATCAAAATTAGGTTAAAATTTAGTTAACACACTATTCACCCCGCTCTAGTGTAGGTCATTTCACTAACAACAATGTCTTGTCTATCTAAGATGCTCTTTCCGATTTTGATAATCCATTTTATTATAGGAGAATCAAATTCCCTACGGGATAGGATGCTGCAATGATCAACCTCTATCTAACGATACGATCGGTGTCTCAAACCAAGATAGTTAGAACCATATTTTTGGTCACCCTATAACTTCTTCTGGTTGTTGCTAGGCTCTTTGATAGAAAGGCCAATAAAACAGTGATTCTCATAACAAGAGAAGTTTCATGCTTCTGTCAGGTCCTCCTTGTCTCCTAATCGAGCTTGTGTAGGTAGATGTTGTTTGATAGGGCCAATAGTAGTATATTGTGTGGGACAGAGTAATGATCCCTTCTCACCTCCTATCTATTCCAAAAATAAAACTCCTTAGGGAAGAGTTTACATGATTTCTAGGTTGATTATTCAAAGCCAACAATTGGCTGCCTAATTTCGTCTCGTTCGTAGCGATTCAGAAGTCACTCTGGTGTGACTGAATGTGGACCACTTCGGACAGAAGCCGTTGGTCCAAATTTACTCTTTGTTTTTTTTAAAAATTAAATATGTTATCTAAAATTTGAATGAAAATTATTTACACTTGCAAGTGATCAATGTACAAGATTAAATGTAGCTAAAAGATTCAACTTTATTGATGAAAATCATTTTAAACTTGATTAAAGATTTAAATCATCTATTAATTTTTAAACAATAAAAATTTGAAGTCAATTCATGTCAGATTTGAATTTTTGACACATTAATTTAACCTCAGATATTAACAATATTAATAATGCAAGCCATTACAATCTATCTTCAAATTTTACATGACGGTCCCGAACAGGAAATTTTGGATTAAGATAAAAAAGATAGAGGCTGAGTTAAAAGATTTAATATTCAAGAAGAAAAAATTGACTATGGTTTTCTTATTATCAAACTACTAGTCCTCGAAATAATTGAGTACCTGTCAAGATACCTCAGAATATACTTATATACACATATATAGTCAAAAATCAATACTGTCGACCGGGTCGAATATGGATCATAATTTAGCGAATTAGCGGATCGAATGGGGCTTTCTGGTAGGGGTGAGCATCGGTTCGGTTCGATTAAAAAATGAACCGAAAATTCGGTTAACCGAACCGAACCAAAGAAAAAAATTTAATCGTTTACCGAACTGAAAAAATTCGGTTAATTCGGTTCGGTTAACCAAAAAGATAAAAAAAAATTCAACGAATGCATATGGACTCGAATTCGGTCCAACTGAGAATTAAATTTTAATTTTTACCCTTTTAACCATCTTAGCAAACATTACTATCCATTTATATATAACTAACACCTATTATATATATATCAAATATTAAATAAATATTGTTGCACAACATAGGATTCGAACCTGGCGGCAGAAAACTAAATCTAACACTTAACCACCAAGACAAATGTCAAGATCTAATATATTTGTTATTATATATATATATACATATATAATCGGTTAATTCGGTAAATTAACCGAACCGTTGGTTAATTTACCGAATCGAATCGAAAACCGAACCCAAAAATTTTTTTAGCCGAAAACCGAACCGAAATTAATTCGGTTCGGTTAAATCGGTTTCGGTTCGGTCGGTTTCGATTCGATTTCGGTGAATCGATGAAGTTTGCTCACCCCTACTTTCTGGAACGTCATACCGGATTCGGGTATCACCTGTCCGTATTCGATCCGCTTGCGCTGCTGAGAAGGTGCCTTCAGCGTTAGCGCTCAGATCGAGGGATCGAATTCGAACGCTAGTTTACGCCGAGAGGGGAAAGGCAGCGACAGGTGCGGCGGCCACTATCGGCGTACCCTTTTCTGCCCTCGTGCTCGTTCCTGTTCGTCGTTGCCTCGTTCTGCCCCCTGACGCGATCAAAGAATATCTCGATTTAATTTCAGGTTTCAGTTCATTTCATTGTTCTATTTTTTTACCGTTTAGGAAAATATCTTTTGTTCTACTATATCATGTATAATCTTGTGTTTCTTTGAATCAAATGGTTGATTAATAAGGGAAAAGGGGGGAAATAAGATATTTTGATCGTTGCAACCCTATTTTTACTAAGCACCGATTGGGGATTTTGTTTCTGAGTGAGCTATTTTCCATAGAGATTTACAGAAGTAAAACCTTAGAGTAAGCAAAGTCATACGGAGGATTTCTGTGGGTTTTCAAGGAATGGGGATCTTAAGTTGTTCTTGTGTGTAGGATCGGTTATTTTCTCAGTCAAATTATGTATGCTCTTTCTTAACATTAACTTATTAGTGCTTATCGTTGAAATAGGCGCATTTTGCTTTTACATCTGGCTTGCAAGTTTTAGATACTTGGAACGGGATGAACAGTTTTAGATTCTCTTTGCGCCCTTTTGAGGGTTCAAGTTAGTCTTGTTCTTGAAAAGATCAAGGTTAAGTTTTGGATCAAATGGAATGCAATTTTTTGAGACTACTGCTAAGATTAGGATAATGCTCTCAATCTTTTTGGCAAACAATCACTTTTTGATTAATTTTTTTGACTGGGAAGTAAGGGGGCGTTTGGTACATTACCACTTAAAGATTACAGTGGGAATCTAGATTACCACCCAGATAGATTACCACTTTTAAAATTACCGGTAATGTTACATTACCATTTTTGGCATGTACTGGTAATCTCGCTAGTAACTCACATTATCTATTTGGTATAAAAAAAGATTATTAGGAAACTTATATCTTTAACTAAAATACCCTCAAATAAAAAATAATAAAATAAAATAAAAATAGAAAAATAGAAAAAATAAAAGTAAAAAATAGGGATTACCAATTTACTATGAGATGAGGCAAGGATTTTTTTTCTGTGTCAATAGAGGATAATTTAGTTGGGAGTATTTTTGTCAAAAATAAAAAAATAACATTACCACCTTACTAGTAATCCACATAGCAACCCTCTCCCTTGGTAATGTGGATTACCACTTGAGTGGTAATGTGGATTACCACTTGAGTGGTAATGTAGATTACCATGGGCATCCATATTACCAGTAATTTGTTTCAACCAAACACGGTAATCTGATGGGGCCCAGGTAATTTTAATTAAGATTACCAGTAATACATTTAGATTACCTCATACCAAACACCCCCTAAGGTTCTTCTGTGTAGAATTAGAAATAAAGGCCGATCTTTATAAATTCATGTACTTTAATCATCAACGAGTTATTTTTTTGGATATTCAAATATATATCTCCCAGAGAATGACATCAATAGTTCACATGTACAGATGTACTATAAGATATAAATCTTGGTGATTTATCAACTGGAGTTAGAACACTACATATTTTCTTTTGAACAACTTAAATATTTAAGTTAATTAAGAATATAGAAAATCATATGAATGCCCAATTTAAAACATGCATTCCTTTTTCTTCTCTATCTTTTCTTGATTATTTCTTCAGCTTCTAAAGTCTAAAGAAACGACTTAGAATATGGACGACCTATGAACATCAACTATAGATATTTTATAACTGTTCAAAGCAAATTTAGAGCATCACCAGAAAGCATGCTAATAATTATTATGCCTCTTCTTCTTACTAGTCAATACGGATGATAACAATATTGGTTAAAACAGGGTGTAATATTGTTACAACCCGTTAGCCCATTATGATTTTTAAAATAAATTATTAGCCTAGGCAACCCACACCCGCTACCACTATAGTGTCAAATCTGACCTTTTCTAACCCAATAGTAGTCGATATGTCCTTTTCGTTATCATGCTAACAGGCCATGCTAGGCGACCCGTTAATTTCTACTTGTCGTGCTCGGTCTGGTTCCAAATCCCAAATTTTTATCGGGCCATGCTGAGCCGGCCCTAATTTTTGTTCGTTCCGGCCCGACCCTTTCGCCCGGGCTCGACATGATTTGCCACCTTTACTTGTCTCCCAATTCTCTTCCTAGTTCTACATCAACGGGTATAAGAGCCTTCTTTTCCTCCCTCTCTTCCTTTGTCAATCTCTTCTTTCACCTTTCTTCCTTTGTCTTTCCTTAGCCATTCTTCGCTATCTCTTTCTCTATTCCTCTAGTTTTACGCATATTCATCCATCAAACTCTCCACAAATCACCATCATCCATCCATTAAAAGAAAATAAAAAGAAAAGAAAAAGAAAAGAAAAAGAAAAAAAATCTAGCAATCACTGCTGCCGCCCAGCATCACTCTCTCCTCTCATCATCAGCCCACACATCAATCACCATCCACCATCTCAACCATCCCTTATTCAAAAAAAAAACTGCACACCTTGTTTCTGTCGTCCCCAATGAACAATATCATCAGCTGATCAGATTCCATCAGACCCTCTGCTGTCTTGGTCTGAGTTGGCCCAATTTTACTTTTTTTGACCAGATTTAGGCAGCCCCACACCTGATCAGATTTCTTGTTTCTACCTGGACTAGAACTGCTCTATCATAACCTAGCATTGCTACTCTATTTGGATTCAATTTGCTGCATGCCTTTGGTAATCCAGCTTCGCAGGAATTGCAACTGCAGGATTGCTCATGCAGTCATGCCTGGTAATTGCACAGACCTCTTTGAAATTGGCAATTATTTTGTTAGCTTATCAATTTTATATTGCTTAGAATCGATTCTTCTTCCACATAAAAAGTGAGGGTGATAGTCCACAAATTGGTGAGGGAGAGAATTTTGAATTAGTCTTTCCTTTCTTCATCAACTTTAGCATCCTTTCTTTATTATGCTTTAGAATTGCAATAGTTAGCATCTATTATAATTTAATTGCTTGGTCAGTTCTTGCATTAGCTTGTGAGGATTCCACCTTCCATTAGGAGATTTTATATTATTCCAAAATGACCCTCTCAAAGAAGTATCTGCTAAATGTGGGGCCTTGGAAACCAAGTTGATGACCTTATAGACAAGGTGAATGCCATAAACAACATATTGGAGTTTAGATGCTTTGCCAACTAGAGTGGAAAATTTGGCACCAAAAATAGAAATGATAGATGAAATAAACAGTGATGTACCTGCTATAAGGCACAATTAGATTTGTTCAGGTCATTGAAAGAAATGGTTGAAATTTCATTTAAACAATCTGTTAGGTCCCATGAGAAGAGTGATGTTTAGGAGCATTTAGGTGCCTCTACTAGTTATATCATTCATGCACAATCACACATGAAGGATTATTGTTGAATCCTAGTAGCACCCTCGTCCTGCCTATGTATTTATGCAGTCTGTTAGGTCCCCTATTGGACATTTTGATAACCATAATGTTGCACATGATAACCATGACCCTTTTATGAATGAATCATTGCACAAAAAATTTAATGCCGGTTGGAACTAGGTGAATAGACAAGAATTTGGGCTTAGAGATATACAAGATAAAATCCTTAGAAAGGTTAGGGTTGAAGCCAATGTTTTTATGGGAGAATTGGGACCTAATGTCTTTCAAGATTGGTTGATGCAATAGAAGATTATTTTGGATGGTATCACATGGAAGACCCTAAATGAGTATAATTTGCTAGAATGAAGCTAACTGGCCCCATGAAAATAGTTTTGATTAGGTGTTGTGATCGTAATAAGAACAGTCAACTCCCAATTAGAACTTGGCAAGAAATGAGACCAATACTTAAGGAAAAGCATGTCCCAGAGTATTTTCAGGTCAAATGTTTACTCGCTTAACCTGAAACAAAGGACCTAAGTGTAACTATCATAGCCAATTCTTTGAGTTAAACATGCATTGTGAAATCCAAGAAGATCCTAGGTTGACCCTAAATCTGTCCATTAATAGACTTAGGTTTGAAATCAAAAAGGAAGTCACTAACTGTAGTAGTTGAAAGTACCTTAAGGCTCCAACCTTTAGGCAAACCAATTCACTAACTGTTTCTTTTATAGGAAGAACTACTTCCTCTGGCTGCCCAGGGTCAGTTATCCAGAGGGTAGACCTTGGATCTCATGTCACATCCCAATACCCTAAGAAGTTAGTAAAACCTTAACCTTAATCAACAATTTCAATAGAGGGCACTTAAATTAATAAATTGTCATATTAGGGATCACATAGCCGGTCAATGTCTACACCGCACCTTTGCAATTGAATCTCTAGATGATTCAAATGGACATGATGCGTCGCATTCTTGTTTCATCAGTGTAAGATGACACTTGGAAAGGAACCACTGTCTTTCATACTTTTGTTATTTCTAAAGACAAGACAGTTAAACTCATAAAGGAAGTTGCATGGTAGTGTATGTTTTTGTACCCTCGGATAGGTCTTACCTTTGAACCCTATTCTTACCCTTACAAAGTTGCATGGGTAGATAAAACTTCTTTACCTATAACCCGGAGATGTTTGGACCCTATCCAGCTGGGAGACTACGATGATGAAGTTTGGTGAGATGTTCTTCCTATGAATTTGTCATGTTAGGATGACCTTGGTTGTACGGCCTATCAGCAATCCACTCCCCGATAACATGTGCACTTTCAAACATAAGGGAAAAATCATTCGATTTCTAAATCCTGATTTCCAATCTAGCAAAAAGTCAAATTCCACTCAATAATTGGTCAAGTGATCCCTTCACCTTCTTAGACAGTCTCAATTTTGAAAAAGAAGGAAAAGAAGCTGGAGTAATTTTAGCATTGGTATCCAGGAAATCACTGTAGGTATCCCAGATTTAGCTATTGAGCATCTACCTGAAATCAGGAAGCCCTTGAGTGATTTTCATAATATCATCCATGCAGAGATCCTTGACAAATCACCCCCACTCAGAGATATTCAACATGCCATTGATCTCATTCGAGGCTCTTAGTTACCTAATCTCCTACATTATTGTATGAACCTAAATGGGTGAGTTGAATTGAATGCTGAATAGGTAAGTGGAAGGACTTTTGAGAAAAGGGTTTATTTGGGAAAGCCTAAGCCTATGTGCTGTCCCTTCTTTGTTAACTCCAAAGAAGGATGGATCTTGGAGAATGTGTGTACATATTGTGTAATCAATAAAATCATTGTCAAATATAGGTTCCCTATTCCTTGACTTGATGACATGTTGGATCAAATAGCTAGATCACATTGGTTTTCTAAAATTGACTTGTGTAGTGGCTGTCACCAAATAAGTGTTCAGATTACAGATGAATAAAAGACTACCTTTAGAACTCAAGATGGTCTTTATGAATGGTTAGTAATGCCTTTTGGATTATCTAATGCACCCAGTACATTCATGTGAAATTCCTTATATATAGCCAATCCAGAAGGGAACATTCGGAACACCTATGCCTTGTCCTTGAAGCGCTTAGAACCGAGAAATTATATATCAATTTGAAGAAGTGCCCTTTCTTGTAAAATTAAGTACTTTCCTTTGGATTCATTGTTTCATCACACAACATTTTTATAGACCTTGATAAGGTTAAGGCAATTAGGGATTGGCAAAACCAAAATCTGTTATAATGTATGTACTTCAGATTAGTCACTTTTGATGGATGATTTATCAAGAATTTTAATTCCATAATGTTTCCCATTACTAACTGTCTTAGAAAGGGAGAGCTTCATTGGACGAAATCTTTTTTGCTAAGGCCTTTGGTGAAATAAAAGAAAGGGTGACCCAGTGCATGAATCAATCCCACTTTTGTGGGCTCTGGGGAGGTTGATGTACACAACCTTCGCGTACATCCTTCCCCTGCTTTTTGCGGAGAGGTTGTTTATGTGGCCTTTGAGGAAATAATGGAAAAAATATCGTAGGCTCCTACATATTCTTAAGCACTATTAGACCCAGTAATTCGTGCCAGATTGAGGATACCAGCTCGGCCCAAACAAAACCGTGTCCGGCCAGAACAAAAATCTTGCCCGGCTCGACTCAATAAAAGTTCGAGCCCGGGACCTCGAGCCTGGCATGACACGAAAAAAAAAACGGGCCGATTAGCACGATAACGAAAAGAAAAAAAAATTGAAACATTATACATCGAGCCAATTTGACTCGATAGCCCGATAGCTCGATGTCTTGAATTATTAATGAGTTTTTTTAAAAAAAGATTTTATCGGACTATCGGGTCGGGCCTACATCGCCTGGCCTGGTATGGCCCGAAATAGTTCGGACCTTACCTGACAAGATAAGGGTCGGCCCAAGCACGATTTTATCGTGCCGGGCTGAAATTTGCCAAGCCTAAGTGTTGTGACCTCATGAAAACAATTTAACTTTCTTGTGATGCTTCTAGGGTAGGTATAGGAAGTACTTTGAGTCAAGAAGGATATCCAATTTAACTTTCTTTATCGAGAATTTCTAGTTTGGGAATTACATGCCACTGGTCTTATTGGGCATTTTGGTAAGGATAAAACCATAGCCTTTGTTGCTTATAAATTTTTCTGGCCTTCGTTGAAGCGTGATACTACTAGGATAATTTCCCAATGTGGAATTTGTCAATTGCCTTCGTTGAAGCGTGATACTACTAGGATAATTTCCCAATGTGGAGCTTGTCAATTGGGTGAGGCCACTAAACAATACAGCAGACTTTGTACATCTTTGTCAATCTCTCATGAACTGTGGAAAGACCTAAGCATGGATTTGTTTTACGCTACCGAAGAGTGCTCGTGGTCTCCCTCAATATGATATGAGCGCAAGGTTTAGGATTAGGGATTCCCTAATCCTTTTTCCCTTTCTCCATCTTCTTCTCATTTCCTTCTTCTCCCTTTCTCCTCTAACCTAGCCTAGATGGCAGCAGCAGCCGCCAAACCCACTAAGGGAGGCAGCCACCAGTGATGCCTCCACTACACGAAGAGGCAGAAAAGGAAGCAGCGGCTCCAATCAAGGTAGAGCAGTCGCCTGCCCTAACTAGGGCTGCCAGCCCCCTTCTTCTTAAGACACTTGGCGGGTCCACCAGCCCTAGAAGAACCAGCGACTGAAGAGCTGCCAAGTGCTGCTACAGCTGGAGTTGCTGCCATAAAAGGGATTTCTAGCCGGTGTTTTCAACCTGCCCTAAAGTAAGGGCTGTTCAGTTAGGGCAACAGCCTCTACCCCCCTATCTTAGTGTTCTCTCAAGTCTCTTTATCCAAAGCTGCTCCTCTGCAACCTCTGCTGCAGCCATGTCTTTCACCCTTGGGGTTGTTGCCAACTTGCCACTGCTTGGTATGTCATGGATTCTTGATTCCAGTGCCTCCAGACATATGTTAGGTAATCGTAATTTTTTCTCCACCCTCCATTTATTGCCTAATCTTCCACATGTTTTTCTTGTTGATGGTTCTACTTCACTTGATGGAGTTTACTATCTTCCTAAATTCCATGTCAATCTTCTTTTTATTAGTCAAATTAACAAAAGCCTCAATTGTTATGTAACCTTCTACTCATCTCATTGGTGGGGGTACAGAATCTAGAGGAATTTATTTGCTAACAACCTTTCCTATTGTTGCTCATCACTCCACCACAGTCACCACAACATACCAGTGGCACTATTGAGTTGGTCATCTGTCAGTAGATAAGTTAAAGTTCTTTCTTTCTAAGCTTGTGTCTTTTGTTCCTTTTCCGCTTGAAGCTTGCATGTTGGGTAAACAACATTGTGTGTCTTTTTCACGCAGCTCACATAGACGAGTGAGTCCGCATTTTCTCTTGTCCATTCAAATATTTGGGGACCCAGTCCTACTGTTAGTCGTTTGGGATACAGATGTTTTGTCACCTTTATTAATGATCACACTCATATGACTTGGGTCTACTTGTTAAAGTATGGGTTCCAAAACTTTTATTCAGCAATAAAGACTCAATTTGATGTTTCCATCAAAATCTTGCATATTGATAATGTTCAAGAATATCTATAGTCTGACTTTGTAAGGCTCATGGGATCATTCATGAAACATCATGTTTGTACACCTCTCAACAGAATGGAGTTATCGACCATAAGAATTCACATCTTCTTGATGTTGCCCATACCATGATATTTCATATGAATGTTCCCCAAGGATTCTGGTGTGATGCTATTCTTACTTCCAACAACTAGATTAATAGAGTGCTTTCCTCTGTTCTTGGGGGCAAGTCATCCTTCTCAATGCTCCACCCTAACCAACCACTCTTCGGTATGTCTCCATAGGTATTTGATTGTGTCTGTTTTATTCGCTCTCATGGATCTGGTCATGATAAGTTGTCTCCCAGGGCTATGAGATGTGTCTTTATTGGATACTCTCGCACTCAAAAGGGTATAAGTGTTGTGATCTAGTTTCCAAACATCTCTTGACATTTGTCGATTGTTACCTTCTTCAAGGAGACACCATTCTTTCCTCTGTTCTCCTTCTCAGATAACAGAATTTCCTCTTCCACCCGCTATAGACTCTTCACCATTCGCTATTCATGTCTCCTAACTGTGATACCACCTCTCCTCCTCTTCTTGTCTACCAACGACAGAACAAAGCAGTTGCCTCTAGGTCAGATTCACCTCCTACTCCTATGTTGACAGATTCAACCATTGAATTTGATCTTCCCATTGCTCTTCGAAAGGGTAAACACATTTGCATTTACTCACCTTTAACCTACCCTTCGTACTTTTGCTTTGTCTTTGTCCACCGTATCAATTCCCAGAATATCAGGAAGCTCTACTTAGACCCCAATAGATGTCAGCCCTTACTCTAAGGCAAACATGTGAACTTGTTTCACTCCCTTTTGGAGCTCCACCTATTGCATGCAAATGAGTCTTTATTGTAAAATATCTTCCTGATCAAGCTTGTCAAAAGCGCTAGGCGCAAAGGTCCCATATCTCCTAAGGCGCAAAGCCCAAAAAAAAACGCGCACTTGACCAAAGAAAGGCACACCTTTTTAAAAATATTGCCTATACTATTCTCAAACAATAAAAAATATGATTTCTAATGTAAGAATTAGATTATATGCACCATTGCACCTATAACATCAACAATTCCAACGAATAATTAAAACATTGCATATCATGAATCTAATTAAAGAGACAAACAATAAAATCTTTTAAAGACTAAGAGTTTTTCACAATCCATCAAATTAGGTAATTCAAATCAGAACAAACATGAAAGGCACCAAAGCTTTTGAGTTTTAACACAAAGTTTGTGACCCTCCTCGTCCCTACTCCCTAGACATCATCCCCGGAGTCCCCATCACTAAAATTACTATCATCCCCATCCGACTTGTATCCTTCAACAATAAAGTGTGCATGCATTAGATCAATAAAGTCTTTGAGACTTGTGGCTAGGCTGAACTCTGTAAGGATCTCTGAATCTGTAGTGGCGAATGCATTAGATGGATGTCAAGAATGAGTTCCTTTATGGTGATCTTTCAGACATTGCATATATGGAGTAACCTCTAGGGTATGTTGCTCAGGGGAACAATAAAGTGTGCAAATTGAGAAAAGCTATATATGGTTTCAAACAAAGGCCTAGAGTCTAGTTTGATAAACTAACTCAGGTGCAGTAAGGCTGATCAATCCATTTTTGTATGACATTGATCTACTGGTGTGGTATCCTTGCAGTGTATGTTGATGATACTTTGCTCACTCGAGGATGACATATCTGAGGTTAAGTCTCATTTACAGAACCACTTTGTGACCAAGGATTTGGGTTGACCTATGTACTTTCTAGGCATAGAATTTGCTTATAGTGCCAAGGCTGTGGCCCTATCTCAAAGAAAACATGCCATTAACTTACATAAGTAGGGTTGCTGCAGTGCAAACTGGTTGATACTCCAATTGAGGCTCAATTGCCTACTGAGACTGAGACTGAAGCCAACTACACCAGATATCGAAGACTTGTTAGTAAATTGATTTATTCGACTATGACCTTACTTATGTGAGTTAGTCATTTCATGCAAAAGCCAAAAGTTTGCCATTAGAATGTTGTTCTTGGAATCCTGCCCTACATCAAGAAATCTCTTAGCTTGTGGTACATGAAGAATGGACATCTACAGGTAGAAGACTATTTTGATGCTGATTATGCAAGTTCTATTAGTGATAGGAGGTCCACATCTGGGTATTGTAGTTATGTTGGAGGGAATCTTGTTACTTGAAGAGCGAAAAACAAGGTGTTGTAGCTCGTTCTAGTGCCGAGGCAGAATATAGAGCAATGATTCACATAACTTGTGAAATGATGTGGATTAAAATTCTACTAGAAGAGTTTGGATTTGCCTTCAGTAAATCTATGGTGATGCATTGTGACAATCAATCTGTCATTTACATTGCAAATAATTTTGTGTTTCACGAGAGAACAAAGTATATTAAGGTTGATTGTCACTTCATTTGTGATGCTCTACTCTCTAAGACCATTACCCCTCACCTCTTCACAAGAACAAACTGAACAAACTGCTGATATCTTCTCCACTCTCTTGCCTCTCTGCTCACTATTTTCTTCTTGTTTCTACATCATAATATTTTTGCAGAACTTTCGCATCACCATAACCTTCAACTTTGCACAAGTGACCCCTCCATGAAAAGATTTCATTGTTTATGCTGGATTCCATAAAATATACTATCTTGAGTCCACCATACGAACCAACTTATTATGAATATCGTCACATTCTTTAATCTCCAGAGCTATTTCTTTGGATGTCTCTGATATGTCATGTTCTGATGCATGTGCACTGTAGCTCCACAGTAAAGGGAGTTTAAACCATGCATGATACAACTGATTTTTAGATCATTGTTATTAACAATTACTGGTTCACATACTATTTCCTGCATTCCTGTTCTGCAAACTACTGAAGCATAAGTTCTTAATCCTCTCTTTCTCTCTCCTTTTTTCCCGATTTTTAATTGCAGAGTCGTTTAAGATGGGGATACTAAGAGGCAGTTTCTCTTTTTTACTGGGGACTGGTTGCGGAATTTACATAGCTCAGAATTACAATGTGCCAAACATAAAGAAACTCTTCAATACATATATGTTTGTGGCTAAGCACATAGAAGAAACCTACAGGAAGCCTAAGAGAGATGAAGATTAGTTAGTGTGAGTATCTTTTATTAAATGCTAAATTACAAAGTTCATAGAAGAAAAATGTA
This sequence comes from Canna indica, assembly GCA_034359265.1. Classification (NCBI taxonomy): domain Eukaryota; kingdom Viridiplantae; phylum Streptophyta; class Magnoliopsida; order Zingiberales; family Cannaceae; genus Canna; species Canna indica. Next base: position 30,992,619 of record CP136893.1, on the reverse strand, counting down.
AAGATAGTTGAAGATTACTACAATTTGGCTGATCATGGTTACCGTGATAATTATTATGGCAAGAAAATACTTGTAGCCCATTTTGTAGTGTAGTGCTTCATTCAACACATTTTAGATGGTTTGTGTGAAATATGTTAATAAATTCAATGGACTTTTTGATGAAGAATTTGAGTTCCATGCCTAAAACCCTTTTTGTTGATTATTAATAACTCTTCAATTATTGGGTTGGTTATTGTTGATTCTTCTGTCCTGCCCTCTCTTCTTTATTTTTATATTCAAAATTTCACTGTATAATTAGAAATTTGACCTTAAATATCTGGGAGTTCACAACTTGTACCTCAAGTGTGTGTTATCATATCTCGAGTATCTGTCGTTTTGGGTGCAAATGCAAATGCGGAATGCTCACCTATGTAAACTTATTGATGGCTTGATTGTGGAATTTTAGGTTTAGAGAGTAAAATGCAGTGAAGCAATTGCTTTTATAGACGTAAAAACACAAGAACAGTAGCTTTGATTACAAATACAAATGCTGCCACTCTAAACTCTAGGTTTACTAATATTTTCATTCTTGGACTTGCCATAACTCTTAAATTTTGATGGTTTTTTTCATGATAGGATATGATATAAGTTAGGATAAAAAAGAATTGGATATGATTTTTGTATTTGGTCTATATCAAATATATCATCAAATTTATTTTTTAAAAAATCATATCTTATTGTAATCTAAGCATTAAATAAATGAGATTAAATTATCTCTCTTGTTATATTATCTTTTATCCCGTTAGGGAAATAATATACCCTGAACAATTTAAGAGGGGAATTGCTGAACGTGAGATTTTTCTTGCAAGCAAAGCAAACCTATATATATCTCATCCTTCAACAATCTTCAGACACATGAAAGGCGGTCAATTCCTATGGATTGACTTTGACAGGTATCAGGCCACAGCTTCAGGAAAAATTCCACGATTGAGTGCAGATGAGATATGAATGAAGTTTCTGCAATTTCTCGGATCCGGAAATCGGGAATGTAGGTCTTTTTTGAACCGGAAATAAAAAATAATACTTATTTTTATCTCCTCTGTAAAAGTCCGTATATTTTATATATTCGTATTAGAAGTTCAAAAAATTTAAAAAATAATTGTAATTTATAATATATATATATATATATATATATATATATAATAAAAAGAGGTTTTAGGAGTTTAAACAGTATTTTGGACCAAAAATCTTGAATTTATTAGATACTTTTATTCAAAGATTAAACTAAACTTAAATTAAAAATAATAAAATATTTTGATCCATTTTTTTAGATTTTAACAACTCTTTTATATCAATGAATTGAAATTAATTTTTTCAAATTTATGAAGTTATTTTAGGCCTTGGATATATAATTAAATTTAAATTAAAATAGTGAATTATTTTGATCAAAAATAGTTTTTAAGACTCTAGCATATGTTTTATGCCATAGAAGATATATTTCATGAATTAAAATTAATTTTTTAGATTTACGAAACTATTTTAGATTTTGGGTAAAAATCTTTAATTCAAAATATTTTTTTAGATCATAGCACATCTTTTATTATAAAAGAACAGATCATGAATTACAATTATTTTTTTAAAAATTATTAAGCTATTTTAGACTTTGGACAAAACTCTATAATGCATTACAAACTTTTGCTCAAAGTAAGTAAAATTAAATTTAAATTAAAAATTATTTTGATCTAAAATCTTTGTTAGACTCTAACATCTTTTTTATATCATAAAAATATATTAATTTTTTTATAGAATAAATATATGTTGGATTTTGGGTAAAAGTGTTTAATGGATTAAAGACTTTTACCTAATGTCTATAATAGTTTCATATCTCTATATTATGTGAATTAAAATAAACTTTCTTATAATTATATAAAAAAGTTAGTGTTTGGTCAAAAGTCTTTGTATTAAAGACTGCGCCTAAAGTCTATAATAGTTTCATAACTCTAAAAAATTGAATTTTATTTCACGAATAATATTTTTTATAGTATAAAACATATGCTAGGGTCTAAAAAATATTTTTTGATTAAAATAATTCAGTATGTTGAATTTAAATTTAGTTAATGTGTTTTAGGCAAAAGTCTATAAAAAAGTCTATAATACGTTACAGACTTTTGTCTAGTCTAGAATAGCTTTATAAATTTGAAAAATAATAATAATTTTAGTTCATGAAATATTTTTTACAACATAAAAGAGATGCTAGTACACACAAAAATATTTTGAATTAAAGACTTTTGTCTAAAGTCTCATAATTACTTCATAAATTTTAAAAAAAATAATTTTAATTCATGAAATATATTTCTCATGGTATAAAACATATGTTAGGGTTTAAAATAAATATTTTGGACCAAAATAATTTAATATTTTTAATTTTAATTTAGTTTTATATACTTCATGCAAAAATATGTAATACTTTCTAGACTTTTGTCCAAGCCTAGAATAATTTCATAAGTTTGAAAAAAAATAATTTTATATCATGAAATATTTTTTATGATACAAAAGAGGTGTTAAAATAAAAAACCCGTCATTATGCCTCAAACAAGTCACATCATCCGAGTTGATAAGTGACTTACCCCCCTGATCCTCTCTACTATTGCACCAAAGGAGTATCCGTCTTCTCTGATCTAATTGCGAGAACACCCATTTAGGTGCCCTAAAAATCGAAAGGAAGTAGCCCGAAAACCGCTCAGCACGGTGTTAACGAGAGTGACATTGCCTGCTCTAGAAAGTAGGCGACCCTTCCATATTGCCAGCTTGCGATCCACCTTCTGTATTATACATTTTCAATCCTCCTTCCTGATCCGCCATCTCCAAGGCAAACAAAAGCAGCTTCAAGTTGATTAATTCATTTCTGCTACCGCCAGTTGGTGCTCTGTAATTTCCACAATCCTTGCCGTTTAGCGCATTACAATTTTCTTTCCTTCGTAAGTCTTGGACTCATAATAAGTTGTAAGGAAGAGATCATCTCTTATCAGAACACTCATTCCATAAGTAATACAGTTGATTTTGAACGGCTCCAGCTCAGGTCTGTCGTCCCATCTTAATGACCGATATTGCACTTGACTCTGAACACTCCAATTCATTCCCGAACTAGTCAATTGCAATTGACTTTGAAGCATTCCACAAGTCTTGCCTGTAGCTAAAAATGAAGCCCCACAAGAAAAACATTCCTTTCTCAAGCTCAGAAGACAGTAGAAGAATTGGGCGTTACTTGGTCTCTAACATTATGAGAAGGAAGAACATCACTAGAATCAAATGCTTACCGCATCAGAAGTATAACGAATGGGATCTTAAAAATCATCTCATATATGAAATAAATATAAAAGCTCTTATACAAGGTGAAATCTCCATGGAACTCCGAGGTTGTTAACATTCTGCGACTGCTGCCTTGCAAAATGCATTCACGCAAGTGTGGAGTCTGGAGATAGGAAAAGAGGAGATAAAGAGATATGGACTTGAATTTAAATAGCTTAATATATCTTCAAGTTTAATGTTTTTCTTAATGTGTCAATTTGATGATAGACTTGAATTTGATTCAATTATATCAATTTGTTACTTGTCTGTCAAGAGAGCTCAATTAAATTGATGAGCACTTATAAATTAATATAATATTTAAAAAATAAGCTATTTGACATGATTCGCGTCCTTCCTCCCATCTTTTTTGCCTTCCCCATACGAATTCAACGTTGTAAACTCAAAATCTCGATGATCCTGCAACAATGAACACCTTATGCTAGGACTCACGAGAAGTTCTACTCTTTCTCGCCATCCCTCCTTGCCTTGCTTCATGTACATGGTGAGCATTATCTTTGATGAAGGAGTAGAAGAAGAAGGTAGAAGCTTATAATCGAGACAGCGGGGAAGCAACAGAGCTTGCTGACAAAGAATCAATGTATGGTACGGTTATGGTATGATAATTATTGTTACACTATTTAGAAAGATGATAGGATATGGTACGATTAAATAATTTATTTTTCTATTAATAAATAATAAAATGATCAAAATGAATATCAAAATTAAATAGAAATGCATAAATTTTTTCTATTAAAATCTCACCAAATGCATATTAAAATGACCAAAGCTGGACTGACGAAGAACGATAAAAAAAACTTAATCCGATAAGAGCAAATAAATGGCATAATAGGAATTATATAATTTGGTTGAGGGTATTTTATAAAAAATTTATTAAACCATGGGAAACTATTAAATTCATGATTTAAAAATTTGACCAAAATATATGATTCTCAAACCATGAGGTTACCACCATAAATCATGATCATCCCTTGGAAGTCTTCACAAACAAAAGATTCAAGAATATCATACCTTATCATGAAACAAACAAGGGATAAAGTAAAAGTGTTAGGTTAAATCTTTCACAATATAGGTAGACTCTTACTTTGGGTTCAATATTAATCATACTAAATTTAGTTTTGATAAGGTTAGATTCACTTCTATTGGTTCCTATAGAGCCATGCTCCATAGAAGTAGCACTAAGGTGAAAGAGGAAGGATATAAATGATGTGACATATATATTAATTCAATATATATTATATTAATTTAATAGTGCCCACGTCCACTTGCTACACCATCTATTTAACCGAGCTCTTGATGGACATATTAAACCACTAAAATTGATATAAGTAAAAGAATTGGAAAAATTAATGCAAATTGTCCTAACTTCGACGGTTTTTTAACAAATATGACTTATTCTTTTATTTGAAACAAACATGTATTTCAACTTTTGAAATTATAACAATTATAGACTCTCATTAGATCTCTGTTTATTTACCCATTATGTGCTGACGTGGAATGCCATGTCAGCATATAAAAATTATTTTTTAAATATGGGATGCCACGTAATTATTAATCCCATGTGGCAGAATTTTTTTAAAAAAAATAGAGAAGATTAATGAAAATGGCCCGAACTTTGACGTTTTTAACAAATATGACTCATTCTTTTATTTGAAACAAATATGTATTTCAACTTTTGAAATTATAACAATTATAGACTTCTGTTAGATCTCTGTTTATTTACCAGTTATGTCCTGATGTGGAACACCGCGTTAGCACATAAAAATTATTTTTTAAAATTTAGGATGTCACGTCATCATTAATCCTATGTGGATGAATTTTTTAAAAATATTAAAAAACTAAAACTAATCCACGTCACCACCATAACTTAAAAACTTCAAACCTAATATTCGACCAAATTAAAAAACTAAAATCTGCCGCCCAATCGACTCAACACCCTCGACAAATCCCTCGACGAAGGTGTTCCCTGTCGCCGGCGCCTCACCTCGACTGGTCTCGCCTCACGTCGCTTATTGTTGCCGGCGTATACTTATTGTCGTCGCTAATATCAGTATACATATCAGTATACTAATACTGATATTTAATTAAACGAACTGATATCAAAGAACTGACATAAAAATGCATTCAAGGTAAAATATACCGGAGAGGGAGCTGATGATGTATCTCGTCGTGTAGGTAAAACAGTCCTCCGCTGCCGATTTGATCTACGAACCATGGTATGCAGTTAGATTGATATCTAGGTTTAGGATTCAGGCGACAAGCTTCGGTGACAAAAAATAGGTATCTCGGACATGCAAGAAAGATTAGGCAAAAATTACTTTTAGGGTGAGGCGCCGACGATAATAGGTGACGTGAGGCGAGACCAATCGAGATGAGGCGCCGAGGACAATGGCATGCAACATGAAGCGCCAGCGACAAGAACACCTTCGTCGAGGGTGTTGAGTCGAGTGGGCGACAGATTTTAGTTTTTTAATTTGATCGGATATTAGGTTTGAAGTTTTTAAGTTGTGGTGGTGATTCTAGTTTTAGTTTTTTAATATATATTTTTTAAAATTCTTCCACATAGGATTAATGATGACGTGACATCCTGAATTTAAAAAATAATTTTTATGTGATGTCGTGGCGTTCCACGTCAGCACATAACGGGTAAATAAATAGAGATCTAACGAAAGTCTATAATTTTAAAATAAAATAATATGTCATATTTCTGGAATACATATTTGTTTCAAATAAAATAATATCATATTTGTGAAAAACATCAAAATTCGGATCATTTTTATTAATTTTTTCTATTTTTTATAAAAAAAATCTGTCACGTGGGATTAATGATGACATGACATCCCGGATTTAAAAATAATAATTTTTATATGCTGACGTGACGTTCTACATCAGCATATAACGGGTAAATAAATAGAGATCTAACGGGAGTCTATAATTGTTATAATTTCAAAAGTTGAAATACATATTTATTTCAAATAAAAAAATATGTCATATTTGTTAAAAACGTCGAAGTTTGGACCATTTTCATTAATTTTCCCCAAAGAATTAAATAAATTTGAGAAATCTTCAAAGTTTAGGATATATTAAACTATGGGTTGATTAATGAATATATCTTGACCTTTTACCAAAATTCTCAAATCTTTCACCACTTTTCATTTGTTTCAAATGCATGCTTCAATTCTCAATTTGTTTCAATTGTAGCACACTGTCAATTCTCAATAAGTTTTTCATTTACCCGTTGATATGGCAAGGATGATGTGTATAATGAGGTCCAGTCATCCAATATTTTAAAATTTAAATAAAAAAAAATTAAAACAACTCCCTCATTATACTAGCTGACTGGACCTCAAATAACTCCCTCAAAGAAAAATATTGACTGACTGAATCTCATTATACACGTCATTCTTGTCATGTCATCAGGTAAACAAAAAACTTAACCCTGGACTGACGGTGTGCTACAACTGAAACGAATTGAGAATTGAAACCTGCATTTGAAACAAATGAAAAGTAACGATAGATTTGAGAATTTTAGTAAAAGTCAGGATATATTCATTAATTAACCCTTAAACTATTTACCCTTTTATCTATTACTCAAAAGGGCACCCCAAATGTAAGTGCAAGTCCGGAACAAACCACTAAAATAGTCGTATAAACTATAGAGCCTCCTAGCTAGTCAAATTAGCTAACTAAATGAATATTTTGAACCCCAAAACATACTTACACTATAGCAGTATAGCTAACATAAACTAAAATAGTCTATTTAGTCACACCAATACTAAATGCACTATGTCACATAGTCACATGTAGGATGAAGAGATGAATAGAATGAAAACAATTATGGGAAAAAGAGAGAGGACATATTAGAGAAGAACCTATAAGATTATCCCATAAACTAAGAGCCAAAGTTGAAGCTCAACAAATTATCCTAATCTGACGCTACTGTCAATCAGAATATGCAACTTAATTGAGCATCAATTTTCTAATAGCTTCTTCTGTAGTTCCAACAAATCTTGTTCAGAACCATAGCAGTGAAGATATATAAAAAAAAAATGATTGTTGCATGCTTTGCTTAACAAACTCACCCCCTACTACTTGTTAGGACTTATAAAAGTAACCATATATCCTGGGGCAGTACAATAATCCAAGCATTATATTTCAATTACTACATAAGAGCAAAGCTCGACATAATTTTCTAAACTAATGGAGTCATTGCATTAGCTCTTTAGAGTCAATGTAATAGGGCAACTAGCCGAATAAACATAATGATCCAAATTATGATTAAAACTGAAAATTTTTGTGGATCTTCCTGTTTCCTGTTCAACCATTCAAGCATTAAAACTGAAAATTCATCCCTAATTTCTTGATCTCAGTGTACAAGAGTATCAGTAGTCCATACTAATTTCCTAAACATAAGCTCCAATCTCAAAAATATAGAGTACTACAAGTAAATTTAGATGCATAAGAAGAAAAAAAAAGATTACTAGGGATCCAGAGCACTAAATGAAGCAGCCAAAAATTATAATTAGACCAAAAAGAGGTACAACAAGCATTACTGAAATTTTTTATTCTATAGAATAACAAAATCTAAATGGAACTGAAACCACACCAGGAAGCACACATACAAATGACTCCACTGCCCTTTAAAGTTCAAACTCTTCATCACGAAGAACCATCTCTGCAGCCTCTTCCTCTTCTTCATCAAGCACGAAGTACTGGTTCTTCTCCTCGGGCCTAAACATATAGAACATGAAGATATAGAAGGCAAGGTTTGCTGTCTCCTCAGTTGCCACACTGACCCACCGATACTTGTAAGATGCAATTGTCTTTAACGCGTAAACCACAATCCTGGTGAAGTACAGATATCCAATCACAACAATGTAGAACTGCCGGAAAAGCGTCAGCTTGGCAAGGTTTCTCGCAGCCTTCCCATCAGTCTTTGACGTTTCGCGCAGAGATCTGATCGACCAGATGATTGGGAAGAGTATGGCACAGCAGCAGATGACATCGATGAGGAGAAAGACCTGATTCCAGGTGACCCAGTCCCGGATGAAAGGCCCAGTCTCCCCGATAACTATGGAGGCAATGTTGGCAATAACCTGGAGAGGGATCACAATCATAAGCACCTTCTTCTCTCGCTCCTGGAGGAAGGGCTTGAGGAAGGACCATCCAGTGCCGATTAGGACGATGACGGTGAAGAGGAGCACACCTTTCAGGAACTGGAAGATGTAGAAGAGGACGTCCCACCCATGGGGTGTACCGGTCTGGCGAATAAAGTGCTGGTCTTCAGCAGCGAAAACAAGATTGAGGGCCTTTGTGAGGAGGAGGCCGGCCATGAGATGGTGGATCCGGTGGGAGGCGAGACGGTTCTTGAAGAGTGTGAGGTAGATCCAGATGCCAAAGAAGGCGGCATACGCAATAGCAAAGAAGGTGTACAGAGATGGGACGGGAGACTGGCCGACGGAGAGGTAGTCGCGGGTGCCATCGGGGCGGACGTTATACATCTCGGTTACGACGGACATGGATACGGAGGTTTCGGGGGCGCAATTGGCGAAGAAGAGGCTGTATTCGTCCGGATGCGTGATGGGGAAGGAACGATTTAAGATGGCGGAGGGCGACTGCGATAACTCGGCGAAGGTGAAGAGCAGCTTGACGTAGGAGCTATGGAGGACGCATCCGGGGTAAGGGTTAGGGTTAGAGTTGGAGCTGCGTTCGTGCTGGGAGTCGTAGGCAGCTTGGATGAGGCTCTCGTCGGAGAGGAGGAAGAAGCCTAGAAGGCCAGGATCTGGGGTGGCCAGGGTGGAGGGCACAGAGACATCGGAGACGGTGATGGTCACCTCGCCGCGCGGGGTGAAGCCGAACTTCTCGAAGAGGATGGTGGACCGGGAGTCGGAGGAGATCTTGAGGTTCTTGATCTCCGCCATGGACGGAGGGATCGAAGCCATGGCAACGACGAAGCCGAGGAGCAGGAGAAGACGAAGCCGGAGAGGCGTCGCCATAGCGATAAAGCTTGGATCTCCTGGGAAGGCGTCGGTCAGAGAGAGCAGAAAAGAGATGCGTTTGATGTAGTGAAGACCAGCGACGACTAAGAAGGTTAACTGGTTAAGTCGGTGAGTAGATGCGCGGTCCTATGCCTTCGACGTTAAGTGGTCCAACTTTGACTCCCACCGTCGGTTTAACGTTAAGGTTCGTGAGGATAGTGGACCCGAGGGATGATAATATTATCCACCTAGATGGAAATTCGTGGGTATTTATCCGTTTATGACGGATACGGGGGATAGTTTTTTATTCGCGAAAATTTCGCGGATAATTTTTCTTACTCATTTATTATATGAGGCGGGTATGAATATTATAGTACCCGTACTCGTGGGTATCCGTTATCCTGAAAATTACTAATTTATAATATTACCCTCGGTGTATATACTAAAAAAATTCTAACTTAATTCAATACTCATATATTTTATGTTTCAAAACTTTACGATGATATTATCAAAATATTATGCGCTCATCAAAATAAAATTGTTATACTTTAAGTTGTTATCAAAATACTTGAAGAGTTAAAGCGTTATTAAAATATTATAATTTATATTTTTTTAAAATATCATGAATACCCGTCAATATCCGTGAATAACGGATAGGCACCCCAAATCCGTTCCACCCGTTGACATCCCTGGACCTGAGTCACCAAAATGACGTAATTTACCTGCCTTCAAAATGGAAGTGGAAGCCTAGAAGGTTTGAGATTTGGGCAAATATAGAATTTAGACTCGGTGAATTTAGAAAATAAAAATATTCAATTGCTTGAGCAAATTATTTACTCCACATATATTGACCTAATTTAAATTGGATACATGACATATAGTATAAACATTGAAGAGGTAAGGATTCAGATTCTTTTCATGATTGCAACCAGGGAGCTAAATTACCAATATGCTTTCAGATGCAATTTCTTAATCCAACATCAAAAGATATGTATTTTTTATGAGTAATTCTTTTAAAATGATAGTATCCAAATCAGTTTGACTAAAAAAGAGTTAAAAATCCTCGAATCCTGAATTAGAAATTCAATAAGTTTTTTTATAATAATTTTAGCTCATATTCAAAAATCTGTGAAATCATCTTCAACTTTCAATATCAGATGTAATAAGAGCAAAATTTTGCATTGCATTAGTTGCCCAGAAGCATAATAGCAGTCTCAGATATTACATACTTGTGATTTCAATTTTATAATGTTACATTTATCTCCCTCCATATGATTGGTACAAGGATACTTGCTTACATATTTTGCTATATGATTCTTGGTCTTAAAATGAATTAATAATCATTTTCCCTGACAACTTGGAAGGATTTAAGCAAAACCCTAGTCCATGTACATTTATAAAAGTGAATTCTTTACATCAGAGACAAAGTAAATAAAATTGATAAATAAGATACTGAAACAAACGTAAAGTTTCAAGCAATTCTAGTCTATATATCCCATGTTAATTCACCTTCTTCTTTAAATGGCATATATTGGATTGAACTCAGAATCTGAGAAGTCAGTGGTGTATTGCCATGAAGCAGAGCCACTTCTCCTTGATGACATCTCCCTCTTTCTAATCTTACGCATGCGCTTCGATCTCACCACGAAGTAAGTCATGGCCCCAAGAACTCCGGTCATAATGACTCCCCCGATCAATGTAACCAATGCTGCTGCCCACTGCAAGCGGCGACCCAGCACGATGTAGGTGGAGGATAGAAATGCAACTGTGGTGCATACAGAGGCCAACCACATTAACTTGTTGATCACCTCCACAACCTTCCTCTCTGACCTCGTTTCCCTCCTCACAAGCGTGATTTGAATCACAACAACTGCCAGTGATGTGAACAGAGCTATCGCATTGAAGATGAAGAAAACTTTGAAGGAGAAAGCATGGACAGCTACTGCAATTCCAGCGTCCTCACTTCCACCTGGCACGGTGAAGATAGCTGCAAATGCCACGGTTGCAAAGAGCACAGCAACTACAGTTACAGAGTTTGTGGCATTATTGATGCCCTCCCTGTGGAGTTTCCTGAGCTCCTTCGCAATGCCATAGACATTTTTATTGGTTTTTCTAGTTTGTTCAAGCTGGGTATGGACATCTTTCTTGATCTCTGTAACAGTTTTCCGAAGCTCATCTTTAGGCTGATTTAATTCCTTTGCTCTCAATGCGCCATAGTGAGATAAACACTCCTTGATATGTGTGGACTCCTCGGAGAGAGGCAACTCTTCTGCAATATCATATGCGGTCTTATGGTCTCTTGTTAATGCATTGACATGTGTGTCAGGTAGACGTAATAGAACATTTATTATCTGAAAGGAAATGAAAAATGGTAAGAAAAAATTGATGAAATTATCAAAAACAAACTCATTCCGACCAAAGCCGCAAGATCCTGATAGGAAGGAGAATCATAGTTAAAACAAATAGTAAAGTTAGCAAAACATCAAGAATGTCTTAATTGTTTCAGAAACATAGGTGAATTTGGACCGAAACAAGAAAGGAACATCTTTTAAATTAAATTTTCCATTTATTACTTGTCCTGAAACTACACTAATCATTATCTGGTTATTATTAACTATAAAAAGAAATTCTATAAGATGGTTGTAAGGTCAAAATCAGATGATGGATAGCCAAGAAACAAGTATAAAGGTTAACATCACTTGGACAAGGACAGTAAGATGAATATTCTAAGTTACCCAAAAAAGGTACAACATAGCTACTTGTATTTGTAAACGAATAAAGTAAATTCCTCATCAATTATCCAGTGGAATATTCAAATAAGATCACCAGGTGCATTGACTAAACAAGATGAATCAATTAGATCAGTAATGTGACTAGGGGTAAACCAAAAACCTTTTACTACTGTTATATTGAAAAGGATTTACAGGTCTAGTTTAATTAGTAATGTTCAATGATGGGAAAAGATCATTGCCAAGTTGGCAATATTATCAACCATGATTATTACGGATTCTTCACCTTTTCTTGTTGCTGAATGCAAAGAGTTCTTGTCATTCACTTAAAGGTACTATCAGAATGCTTTGTGTAGCAACAAAAGGTATAGAAGATGAGAGTCAATCAGATTTAGAGCTGTTCTACTTAACACTTGAAAAATTACATATCACAAGCAAACCCAAAGTTTTACCCTTCTCGGAAAGAAAAATGTTGGAGGTTTTTTGTAAAAGGAACGGAGAAATTTGGTCATTAAAATCCTATGTGATTGCTCAAGTTTTTCAATATCAGAATTTGAGGAAATTGTCAGAATTGAACAGCACCAAACCAAATTATGTACAAGCTCATTTAGGTTGCTTTAATGGACAACTAACTCGATGAATGAATCAAGTTCAATTGCAAAAAAAGCTCAAAGAATTATACCTCTGCTCGTTTTTTCTTTGTTGCCACATGCAAGGCCGTATTACCAAATTTGTCAGGCAACATAACTATTGCTGGATCAGCATCCACAAGTGCTTTAATAACATCATGGTTTGTTCCTTTTGCAGCCATGTGAAGTGCAGTCTGGCCTTTTCTATCAGTCATGCGAGCTAGTTGTGGATCTTTATTCAGTAATATTTTCACAACTTCTACATGGCCTAGCCTAGAAGCAAAATGCAAAGCATTCTTCCCATTGCATTTTGCCAGCTCAACCATACTGAAACCTTGAGCAAGCAGCTGCTTGACCACTTCACTATGGCCCCTCGCTGCTGCAGATATAAGAGGAGTTGCATTTGAGGGGCCAAATGTATTTCCAAGTGTTGGGTCATGGCTGAGAAGTGCCTGAACAATGTCTGTCTGAAATTAGTTAGTATAACTCTAATGTCAAGCTCAGAGTTCACTGTTTAATAGCATTATGAAATTCAATTTAATTCTACTACGAAGAAAAATAGATATTTGAATGAATAGAACTCCTGCAACAAATAGAAGAATAAAATTAGTAATGGGAGACCACTTCAAATTCGTAACTTCATGGTTCAGTGGATTATTGCAAAGAAAAAATTATTATATATCAAGGTGTAGTGACATAGCAACTGAAAATTGTACATGCTTAGCCAAACATAGGTGAACTCCACTCACTAAGCTGTGAATATCCTTGTCAACAGTCTGCACACACACATTTATGAGCTCGCTTTAGATTTGTTTATAAACTTATGTGTCTGTCTGTTTGAGATTAAGCTGATCTTGTTTATGATCTCAAGTTTGAGCTCAGATGTAAGTTCAGGCTCAATTTACAGTGAGCTTGATAAGATCTCGAGTGCAACATGTTTTTGATAAATAAGGTTAGAACATCTATTTTAGTGTACATAGCCAAGCTCGACTTAGAAGGGCTCATTTACAACCCCAATTCAAAGGAATAGTTAGGCTTGTTCAAGATAAATGAGTTAGATTCAATAAAACACTTGAGCTTGCAATAAATTGAAGTATTGAGAGGTGACACAATCAGATTAAGATGTCAGGATACACATATCCTAAATTGGATGATGAAACCATGAATTGAGATCTAGACAGAAGAATTCACCGCAAAACAACAAAATAGATTAAGACAAATACACAGTGGAGAAAGCTTCACCTTCGTGTCCTTCTCGTACCGCCATATGAAAAGCATCGAAGCCGGACCTATTCTTCCTCAAGATGTTCTCTTTATCTGTATACTTGAGCAGCTCCGCTACCACATCCAGATGTCCCTTCTCCGACGCTATGAACAGCGCCGTCTCCCCGAATTCATTGCTCTCGTTGACCACCGCCGACAACACCTCCGCCGTGTCCGCCTCCAACTCCGTCTTCTCCGCGCTTCCTATTATCTGCAAGTCGAGGTCTCCAAGAATCCGCCTCACAACCGCCAGATCCCCGCTCCGCGCCGCTATGTGGAGCTCCGTGTCGTTGTGCCTCCCGGTCACCTGCCTCACGTACTTCTTATTCCTCCGGTCCATCCGCTTACCGGAGCTCGACAGCACCAGCGGCGGCGTGGCGCCGGACGGCGAGGGCTCCGCCGAGGCCGATCCCATTTCCGAGTCCCTCTCAGCCGCTACACCAAAGAGGAGTCAGCTCAATCAAGATACACTGCAAAGTAGCGAAATTGAAGAGCTAGGAGTGAGAAAAGAAGCAGCTTTTTCGATTTCGAGCCCCATTGCTGCTGCTCTTCGGCGTGTGGGTAAGACGCGGTAGAATCTGCGCTAGGGTTTGGGGGGAGAAGAGGTTCTTTGAAGCGGAGGCAGGCATGAGAAGAAGAGGATTGGCGAGGAAGCAGGGAGGAAGGCGCGCGGGGGCCAGGGAGCAAACTTCGGCACGCCTCGGTTCCTTTTCTCGTGCCGTTTGGTGTTCAAGTGAGAACAAGACGCCGCCGGGCCCACCAGTTGCAGACAAACATAATGGGGACAAACAAGAACAAGAAGGCGACCCCTCATTGTAAAAGTAGCAGCTTCTTCGTGGAAAAAGATGATGGCAGTGGAGTTTACCTTCGTCCTTCCAAATCCGAGAAATGTTATATTAGTTTTATATAGTTGTAGCCAATTAATTAAGAAATAATTTCCAACTATCTCACAATAACTTGGTAAGATAATATAGAAAAGTTGTCACAATCTTCAAACAAAGATATATGAGAAAATGTACAAAAATATCCCCGATATTTTTTCGCGGGTACTAAAATATTTCTAATATTTTTTTAGGATCAAAAATACCCCTCACGTTATGAATTGGATACAAAAATGCCCCTATAGGCAAACAATGTTAGTTGATAGTAGGGCTGAAAACGAGCCGAACACAAGCGAGTACTGATCTGCTCATGTTCGGCTCGGTATTAAACATGGCAAACTAGAATTCGATTCGAATTCGAATCATTACCTATACTTGCTGATTATATTCGGCTCGATTCGAATATTCGAGCACTCGAGTTCGTAATTGCTCGACTCGGTTCGCAATCGAACAGTCCGATTGAAACGAATCGGAGTACGAATTCGAGTATTGTTCGACCTAAATGCAAACCGTATGAAATTAACAAACTTGGAATTTCAAAACCAATGCATACAAAATTTGAAATTAACAGATTTAATCTTAACAATTTGAGAATTGAGATATACAAAACCAAGATCAACACTTGGAAAATACATTAAGATCAAGTGATCCAACACATGTTTAACAGATTTACAACCTGTAACTAACAGAACTTAAAAATACACAACAGCCTTAATCTTAATAATTTGAAAATACATTAAGATCAAGTGATCCAAGTATCCAACACTGCAACACATGTTTAACAGCTAACAGAATTTGAAAATACACAACAGCCCACAACCACTTCATTAAGTTAATTTATATATATAAACCAGTTAACTGAATTGAAGACTTTGAAGTAGTCAAGTAGTCAAGTCAGTTCAATTTTGGTGCACTGTTGCTGCAGCAGAAAATTATTTCATCAGTTCATCACGTATTGACAGACTGACAGTTGCAAAACAGTAGTCCATATTTTTGTTACTGAAAAGAATTGACAGTAGCAAAACAGTAGTCCAAAAAGAATTTATTCCTTATTGACAGAAGTCCAAACAATAGTCTAAATTCCTTCCTTCACTCAACTGAAAAGAATGAAGATGATGAGTTCAACTTTGGTTTCTTGATACTACAGTAGAAAATAATACGTTAGAATTGAACATTTAACCTACTTGCATATTTGAACATTAAATCAATTCTGCCAAACAAATTCAGCAAACTAAGAAAACTTTTGTACCGAAAAAACTATAAACATTGATACCATCATGTGACATGGTTCAATGAACCGGAGAAAAATTAACATATTAGACCATGGAGTACACAATTAAAATCCTCTAAGAGTAAATCTAATTTCATTGAAGAATGCAATTAAATCAATTTGCTATTGCAAACAATTTAAAATATCATCCTCAACAAGTTACATTGCTCATTAGGTGATCATTGAATATAGAAAATGCAAGAGAAGAAGATATTTCAATGAAAGTAAACAAGAATGGTAAATGCCAGCTTACTAGTTGCTGAAACTAAAAAATAGCGAACCAGATGCCTCCATTAATCAGGTTAATCAGAAGGAACCTGTGTTATTCAATCTGGACTATGTTATAGTTCATATACTTAAACTTGCATATCTCTTTGAAGAAATCACCAGTTGTCTCATGACAGTTCTTCATCTGTGACCTAGCTGTAGGATCAAAAACAATATGCACTGATAACTTCCGGCCACTGTTGCAAATTCAACAGATATATCATAATTAAAAGAAAACCAATATGAGGATGAAAGAACAACAATTCATCAATACCTGAAAGGCTGAAACACATAGTTATGATCACTACCTGAAAGGCTGAAACAATCAAACAAGCAGTTCATCAATCATGTCTTGTTGAATCTAAACATAAAACTAAAGTAAACTACTAAACTAAACTAAAGTAAAGTAAACTTGAACACTAGAGTTTACCTGAGGAAGTGATGTTGAGTTTACCTAAACAGTGAAAATAATACTCATGTATAGTTGAGCAGCAACTAAAGTCTCAGTTTAAAACATCAAAATAAAATCTTCTCCAAATAGTAGTCATAATAAACAGTAAACACTAATTGAAGATAGAGTTCAATCTCCAAAAAGTAGTCATAATAAACAGTAAACACTAAACAGTAGCAAAACTAAAGTCTCCAAACCATACTATTAGAAGTACAGTTAAAAGAAGTAGAGTTCTCCAAAACAACACTTAAGTCTCCAAGTTTTCTTCTTCACCCTATCAATATCGTAGCATACATTAGTCATAATAATTTGTACATAAAAATAGAAACAACATAAAAAATTATTAACTAAATAGTCTAAATCTACCATATAAGAAGTAGAGTTGATAATTTTGTAATCATGTTTCAGCCAATCTCCGGTGCATATCAAAGCTTGGACAATTTTAGGCTTTAGAGAGCTTCTATACTGATCCAAAATTCGACCCCCAACACTGAATGTGGACTCTGAAGCCACTGTGGTCACAGGAATTGAGAGTACATCTTTTGCCATTTTTGACCAAATCTTAAACTTTAGAGTGTTTGCTTTCCACTATTGCAAAACATCAAAACTTTCTCCATTAGTAAAAATGTATCTATCTTCCTCAAGATACGCATCAAGATCAGATTTAGAATGTGTGACACATTCTACACTTTGAGCCCACATATCAAATTCACTCCTGTTTTTTGTTTTATTTTTTTCAAGCAATGAAGTTTTATTTGAAGAGTCATTGTCCATGTTGGTTTGAGAAGGTTGTTGAGACTTATGCATCTCAACATAATAGTTGTAAAGATCATAAATTGCATCTTTCACAACTTCAATTTTTCTTTTTGCTTCAAACTCAATCAAATATATTTTCGAAAAATAGAAAATAACTAATTGCATCTTGTATCGAGGATCTAATATAGATGCAATTGCCATTAACAAGTTGCACTCACCCCAGTACTTATCAAATTTGTCTTTCATTTTGAAAGCCATGTCCTTCATGTAATCACAATCATCAACTGTAGTTAACTCCAACAGTTCTTTGATTTTCCAAACTTCAGGTAAGAAAAGATTAGCAGTCAGGTATTCATAACCAGAGAAAACATTAGTTGCTTCGTTAAAAATCTCCAAGAATTCCATGATTTTAGCCGTTTTTTCCCAATCCTCATATGATGACACGGACTTATAGTTAGGATATCTTTCATGGTATCTCGGAAACACATCTTTAAACTGTAAAGCTGACTCAAGCATGGCATAAGTTGAGTTCCATCGAGTAGACACATCTAATATAAGTCTTTTGGTGGTGGACAGTTATAATTGTCTCGCAATTTCATTAAACTTGTGAAGTCTAGCAGATGACCCCTTAATATATTTAACACTTTCACGAACTTTAGAAATAATGTCATGAATTACGACCAATCCATCTTGAACGATGATGTTGAGGATGTGAGCACAACACCTCACATGGAATATTTTTCCACCAAAAAATAGACTTTTCTTTAAAGTAAAACTATCTTTTAAATGTTTAACTGCTGAATCATTTGAAGAAGCATGGTCAAGAGTGATTGTTGAAATTTTATTTTCAATGCCTCAATCATTTAGACAAGAAAAAATACTATCACTAATCATGAGACCAGTATGAGGGGGTGGCATGCTAATAAAACTCAATACTCTTTTCTGGAGGTTCCAATCATTGTCTAAAAAATGGGCAATCAAGCACATGTAACCAATAGTTTGGTTAGAAGTCCACAAGTCAGAAGTAAGACTTATCCTATCAACACTACCAAGCAAAGCTTTGATTTTTTTCTTCTCTAAAACATATATCTTCATGCAGTCGGACCTAACAGTCACTCTTGACATGCTTTCAAATTTAGGATTCAAAGTTTTCATGAGTAGTTAAAAAAATGCATGCTCAACCATCCTAAAATGATACTCATGGACAATTATCATTTTTGCAAGTATGTTTCTAACTTTTTCCTTGTCATATCTAAATGATGTCAAATTACCTATTGTACCATCAGGTTCCATAGTAGGTAGTGCCAATACTTGCTGAGTTTTTCCTGAAATGGTAGCTAAGCGAACTCCACAAGTGAGCATGTGTCTGTTTAGATGTGTTGTTGAACCAGTGTTTTGATAAGCTAGACGAGCCCGACAATAATTGCATTGGTTTTTTTTGGTACCATCCTTCATTATGACTACAGTGAATTTATTTCAAACTTTAGATGTTTTTTTTTTCTTTTCCGGAGTAGTAGTATCATCATTCCCAGTTTCGAATTGTAGTCCTGAAGTCTTGTTTGGAGCCTCTTGGCTTGAATTGACAATGACGGAATTTTCACCGGCTTCAGATTGTAGGACTACAGTCGTGTTTGGATTATTCTCAAGCAGCGCAGCACCTCAAAAGCAAACAAAATAGTAAAAATTACAGTGAAGAAATATAAGGGAGAATGGAGATAACGGAGAAAATTACAGTATAACAGTTATAATATAACAGATTTATTATAAGAGTTAAAATTTACATTATAACTATGAGAGTGAAAGGGACTGAAAACTTAATGAGATGAACAGATACAGGCTGCTCTACAAGCCATGCAATGGGAGGGCATGAAAAAGATTCTAAGGGCAAAAAATGAAGTGATTGATATATATATTATATGAATGTTTGAAGGTATATCTTGTACGGGGCTGATTTGAACCAATAATTCAAAAAGCCAATTGCATGGCAAATTCAATGCAGCATCATTAGCCCTCTGAATTAATTAACCAATAATGGAGATCCTTTCTTTCTTTCTTTCATTCCTGAGTGCCGATAAGAAAAGTGCTTATCTATAATTAAAATAATATTATATATTATGATGAAAAATGTAGGAGAGTTAACCAATGAGGAGTTTCTGTGTTGGAGTAGCTAATCAGAAATCAGGATGATGCAAGTATGCAATTGGAAGAAACTAAATTGAATTAAATAAATAAAAAGCTGAAATGAAGTATGTATCAGTCTGTACAGCCTAATTAATGAATCATATGTAACTTTTTCTTTTAAGATAAAAGAAATCACTTTAATTACAACGAGGGTCTGCAGATCTAAATTACGATGATGATATCTCAAAGCATTAGCATAAGTTAATTACAGTATAACAATTACAATATAACATATTCAATATAAGAGTTAAAATTTATAGTATAACAAAACAAAAATATAAGGTAGAATGGAGAAAATTACAGTATCATTGTTTACCATTATCTGAGTTAGACATGATGCAAATGGAGAAAAAATGGTTCACTGCTCGTTGTTTGTGCTTACACAGTGAAGAAATGGAAGGACTAAAGGAGGATGTTGCTCACTGCTCACTGTCCGTGCTTACACAGTGAAGAATTGGAGGAGGATGTTACCCGACGGTGAAGAAATTAGGTTAACCAACTGAACATAAGGGGGAGAATGAGAGATTACGAGTTGCGACTTGCGACTACTGGAGATTGCGAGAACTGGATGCCAAATGGCCAACTATTTATAGAGTTTCAGAAGCTCTATTCATGCGAAACATAAATTGAATTCAATGTTTTGAATTTTAAAAGTTGAATCTTACACGATTACAGGAGCAGATCTTCTTGGAATCGAAGAATACCTTTCAACTTCTTCATCGGCTAGCGATTTGGACTCCACGAGACCACGAAGATGAAGAATGATTTTCGATTGACTTGGAAATCGCCGATCGGTGCTTGAACTTCTCTAGAATTAGGGCAGAAGTAATGGCGGAAGCAGCATGATACATCGGGAGACGGGAGTGGAGTCTTGGAGACACCGAGAGTATTAGGGTAGAAGTAATGGCTGACAGCCGATCGAAGTAGTCGAGCTCTTCCCGAATAGCTCGTGCGATGTCGAGCGAACACTTCGCAAAGGGTTCGGGAACAAGACGAGTAGTTCGATGGGTTATCGAGCTGAACTCACCATTGATTATATTCGGCTCGAGTAAAGGGTCGAACCTTAAACTGGGATCGGATTCGGCTCTAACCAACATCGAATCCGAGTCCCGCTCGCCAATTTCTGAGTCAAGCCCGAGCAGTTCAACTCAGTTTTCAGGCCTGGTTGAGAGATAACGGAGCTGACGTGGCTGATGACTGGGATTGATGATGTGGACATCTGACGCGCAAGCAGGTCAAGACGTTTTCTCACGGGTACTAAAATGCTCATAACATTTTCTCACAGGTACAAAAATACCCCTAATATTTTCTCACGAGTACTAAAATACCCTAACATTTGTTTTGGACCTAAAATACCCCTGAGGTTATTGAAAATGATACAAAAATAACATCAGACTAACTTTTGTTATGTGAGACTTAACGGAGATGTCATGGATGCTGATAAAGATATTGACTTTACACGTGATGCATATGCAGAGAACAACTTGCCACGTAAGCGACACATAATAAATTGAAAACTGCAAAATTTGGTTCGATTTCAAACCGATTTTTTAATTAACCAAATTTTTGATTTTTTTTATTCACTCATACGATTGCGTGGCAAATTGCTCTCTGCATATGCGCCACGTGTAAAGTTAACATCTTTGTCAGCATTCATGACATCTCTGTTGAGTCTCACCTAACAAAAGTTAGTCTGATGTCATTTTTATATCATTTTCAATAACCTCAAGGGTATTTTAGGTCCAAAACAAACGCTAGGGGTATTTTAGTACTCGTGAGAAAACGTTAGGGGTATTTTTGTACCTGTGAGAAAATGTTAGAGGCATTTTAGTACCCGTGAGAAAACGTCAGGGGCATTTTAGTACCCATGAGAAAATATCTTGGCCCGCATGCGTGTCAGATGTCCACGTCTTCAGTCTTAGTCAGCTCCGTTATCTCTCAACTAACACCGTTTGCCTATAGGGGCATTTTTATACCCAATTCATAACGTGAGGGGTATTTTTGATCCAAAAAAATATTAGGGATATTTTAGTACCCGCGAGAAAATATCGGGGACATTTTTGTACCTTTTCCCAAGATATATTTATGATGAGCCTAAAGTAAATTGTGGGTAATGGGAAGAACATCCATTTCTGGAATGCTTGGCATATCTTTTGTCAGGGAGGCGTGATAGCAATTTAACTACTTTCTACATCTTTCGATCTATGCAAGATACTTGATAATCTAGATCAAGACATGATAGGCAGGTAGCTGCTGCACGAGTGGTTACTCGTTTCTAGCTTCAACATCACTGTACTAAACCCATCCACCTTGATCTTTCCCCATATAATTATTGTTTGGGACCTTAATTTAGATGCTCCTGTCATTTTTTTTTTCTTTTTTCGACTCACTAATAACTTAGTGGTTAGACATTCGAACACATAGCCAATAAATTGTGAATTTGATTCATGATTATAGCACTTTTATGTGTATACTTCGTGTCAATGCACACTTTGTAATGTACTTTGTGTGTATATATGTCTATAACTATATATATGTGTTATAATGGCTGTCTTGGTATGCTTGATGATGATAAAGAAAACTAAACTCGAAACTCAAAATTCGAACAGAAACCCAAACTAATGCTGAAACCGCACATAGTGCAATTTCGGTCGAATGTTTGATTGATTGGAAATCGACAAGAGACTCTAACGGTCGTTTTTCAAACCGTTGCATGTCGTTGAACCCGAGCCATATATCATTGTATTCCTTAACACTATGTTTGGATAACTTTTAGTAAGGGGTTTGGAGGGGAAGATGTTTGAAGGGTTTTGGAGGGTTTGGAGGTTTTTGAAAGGTTTTAAAAATCTTATTTGGTTAGACTTCACAAGAGGTTTGGAGAAATTTGGTAGACCACTATGCCATCGCTTATAATATATATATATTATTTTAGGGATATTTTTGTAATTTTTTTTTAATTCATTAGCTCTCCAAACCCCTCCAAAACTCTCCGAAACCTTCAATCCAAACATTGTGTAGGGGCTCATTTGGTACAATGTATAGTACTAACCTGTACAATACTAGCATATATTGTACTATTATTATACAGTGTTTCATGTACTAGACTGTATGGACTAGTCTATATAATATAATATAAAAATTATATAATATATTTTATCATTAAAAATATTTCATAAATTAATATTATTTTTTTAAATATTTTAATATACTTTAATTATTGGGCGGGGATAAAATAGGTATCCAAAATATTGAAGATTCTAATGTTGGTTAATGAAGAACTTTGAGAGTGTATTATTAATACAATTTATGACAGCTTATGGGGTACTATTTTTAGTTGAGGTATTAGTTAATACTCTCCCCAAATACTGTCCTAATATTATACATGAGGCTTATACAGGGTACCAAATGGGCCCTAAGGGATTATGAACCTTATTAAGCCATCCTTGATCCTTATTTGAGATTCCAAGAGCCATTTTTTGATATTAGCCCTAGCTTATGCTTCCCTTCTTGATTGAGCATCAATCTTGAATTCATTCATCATCGAAAGACATCAAAAGGAGCCATGAACTTATCTTTTGGAGCTAAGTGTATTTGTTTTCATTATTGCTCTATTTAATTATATTTTTACTTTTTGTTATT
Organism: Canna indica; assembly: GCA_034359265.1. Taxonomy (NCBI): domain Eukaryota; kingdom Viridiplantae; phylum Streptophyta; class Magnoliopsida; order Zingiberales; family Cannaceae; genus Canna; species Canna indica. Next base: position 30,969,230 of record CP136893.1, on the reverse strand, counting down.
TGCACTTTGAAGTGTGGTTAAAGACTTAGGTGTTTAGTGTTGGTCTAAGGTTTTTAGCCTTTGTCTTAATCTCGATTTTGATGATAATGAACTTGAAACTAATGCTTGAATGAGAAATAATTTCAGATTCCAAGTCAAGTAGTGTGTGATGTCCACGATCGAAAGATTGACGTAAAATCGGAAAAACTCAAGTAGACTTTGTTCGGTGCTCGAAAATTGACAAAGATTTAGAGTTTAAGTTTTTGAGTTTAGAAAAATGTATTATCATCAAAGTGTGTATTGGTGATGAAGAATCCACTAAAATCCAAAACTGACACTCGAAAATTAAGTTTGCGAAATTCAGCTTGAGATCAAACCAAGGTTGATGTTTGGTCGACCCAAATTCAGCCCAAATTTAGCCCATATTTGACCAAATTTGCCAACGGTTGGGAACATGACTGTTTTGGAGCAGTTGAAACCTGAGTTCTCTCCCTATATATTTGCTTTTCCTTTATTCCTTTGAACTCTTAAAATTTATTGAGTCATTATTTGATATTTATTAAACACTCTTGAGTTATTTCTTGTGAAGGCCTAGCTTTATATTTCTATCTTCTTGAATGAGTCTTGGAACCATTTGATTCATCATTGAAAGACATCAAGATGAGTTAGAAACCGTTATTTGGAGCTAAGTAGTATTGGTCCATTTTAAATTATATTTGTTGTTTGATTAATTTACATTGAACTCGTGCATATATAATTCTTTTACATAGACAATTAAAATAACTCATAAATTAATTTAAAATTATCCAATATATTTATTATTTCATTTGATTTATTCAAAATTAAATATATTTTCATTGATTGGTTAGTAATTCTTAAGCTCAAATTTGTTTGTAATGTAAATAAGCTAAGTTTGAGCTCGAATTCAGTTAAGAAGCTATGTCCATGAACAAGCCCAAGCTTGGCTCAGACTCGAAAAAATTTAGACGTACTAAGCTTGAATATTATTTTAGTAAGCTCCATTCAGACTCAAACTCAACTAAAATCTTATGATCCAAAGCTTAACTCATTCGTAGGGATGGCAACAGTTCAGTTAACCACACTTTTGAGGATTAACCGAAATCGAAACCAATTTCTAAACCCGCTAACCAAAACTGAAACCGATCGGTTTCAAAAATCTAAATTCGAAATCGAAATCAGCTCGGTTTCAATTTTCCGCGGATAATTGAAACATAATTTTTTAATTCGAATAGAATCGGTTATCCGTTTACTAACCGATTAAACAGATAACCAGTTCAAATATTAAAATAAATTGAAGATAAAACATTGCAGAATATCCATTGAAATAAAGAGTTCAACAATAAGATTCAAATGTCCTAAGAACAAGTACAAAAAGATTTATCTTTCAAGGGAGCGCTTGCTGGGAAGTCAGAGGAAGCCATCGAGTGTATCAGTCCAATACTCCAGTGCTGCCGTGCTGGGAAGCCGTCGTCGCCGAAGTTGAGTGGTTGAGTGGGGAGTCGGCGAGAGCCAAGGGGGGAGTCGGGTGGTCGGGAGTCGGCGAGGGGGGAGTCCGGGAGGCAGTGAGTCGGTGACTGCGAGTGATCGACTTGAGTGGCTGAGGCAGCGAGTCGAAGGAGGGAGTCAGGTGGGAGTGTCGGCAGTCGGCTGAGGCAGTGAGGCAACGAGTCGAAGGAGGGAGTCGGGTGGGAGTGTCGGCAGTCGGCCGAGGCAGTGAGGCTGAGGGAAATTTAGGGTTAGGTTTTGGACTTTTGGTTTTATACATAAGGTTAATGGATAATTGGGTAGATGGGTTAGTGGATAGTAACAGGTTTCGGGTTTAAATATTTTAATAATTTATATTTTAATGATTTTGGGTATCGGTTAACCGTGAATAATCGATAATCGAAATCAAAATTTATAACCAATTTCAGTTATCGGTTATCCATGATCCGATAACCGAAATCGAACCGTTTTAAAACAATTTTTGAGTTTCACTAACCGAAACCAAAGCCGAACTGCAAAATTATTATCCAAAACCGAATTTTACGATTCGGTTAACCGGTCATCCCTACTCATTCGTAGCCCTCAAATTGGGCTCTATACAAGCCCATGATTTATTTGCTCATATAAATATTATAGCCCAGTAAACTGACTATATGAAGTCCACTTTAGGGCCTCGTAGGCCTATTATTAAACCCAAAGGTAGGGTTTCAAAAGATCTCTCATTTTTGCTTCGCGGCCGTGTTAAGCGCCGCCTCTGTTTGGTCGCTACCTCCATCGATCAGAGGTCCAAGGAGGGGAAAAGAGAAGACGCCAATCTCCAATGGGTAAGAAATCCATCTCTTTAAATCATATTATTGTCGATGCGGTATGGATGCGTACTGCTTGATCTCATTTCTGATGACTTGTCGCAGCGAGGATTAAGGTCCACGAGCTCCGCGGCAAGACGAAGGCGGAGCTGCAGAGCCAGCTCAAGGACCTCAAGAACGAGCTTAGTCTCCTTCGCGTCGCGAAGGTCACTGGCGGCGCCCCCAATAAGCTCTCCAAGATGTAACACGTTTTATCTTCTTTTCCGTTCCGTTTTCCCGACTCATGTGGTTCTCAAATGTGGTGCGCCGCATTGCCTTTCCTCTTGCAGTAAGGTGGTACGGCTGTCGATCGCGCGGGTGCTGACGGTCATCTCGCAGAAGCAGAAAGCGGCGCTCAGGGAGGTGTACAAGAATAAGAAACTCATTCCGCTCGACCTCAGGCCGAAAAAGACTCGCGCCATCCGCCGCCGCCTAACCAAGCATCAGGTGATGTTCTTTTCTACGCTCTTCTGATTTATGAAACCGTTTTCAATCTCATATGCAGTCATTCATCGCGGAGTGTATTGAGTTTTAGCTTGCTGATCATGACGTTTATCATATCATTTGAATATGTTGCTTGTTTTGTTACGTTAGACTGTATGCCGTAAAAAAAAGTAGCTTAATTTGAGGGGGTGAGAAAAGCGCAAGTAATAGCAATCACGCTGGTAGGTTTCATTGCATTCTCACCGAAGGCTAAGTTTATTGCTCGGTATTTCTTGATTACATAAGCAGAAAAGGATTATTATATTTTATTACTTTATGTTTTATTGAGTTGTTTTGTCTTGGCAGAATTTGGCTTTAATGATAAGACACATAATTGCACGATTCTAGTTGCTTAAGTATTTATACGATGCATTGGCTCGCTGAAGCTTGTAATTTAACAATGTAGATGAACTAAATCTCCTCTCCTATGGTGGCGGCTATTATGTCCTTTTTGTTCTCCTGTCTTAATATCTTATGATTATAACTTGTCACAACTTAATCCTATTTACCTATTATCCCAATTCCATGGAATATCTAGAACTGTATGGTTGAACTGCTTGAGTTTAAATCGTCATCAGTACGTCCAATTAGAGTTATGATGTATCACAATCTCTGCAGCACTTCAATACATGGCTAATTGGATATTACATGAATTGAATCCCTAATATACTTTCTTATCCTTCCAACTCAGTCATAGATTGGTACATTGCAGACCTTTTGACTTTCTGATTATATGTTAATTGTATCTTGTGCTCTCCGTCATAGGTTGCAATATATGCTGCACTATGGTTTAAAATACCGGTACCGATCTCGGTCAGTGACCGGTACCGGTACCGATCTCGGTCAGTGACCGGTACCGGTACCGATCTCGGTCAGTGACCGGTACCGGTACCGATCTCGGTCAGTGACCGGTACCGGTATGTACTATGGTTTAATTTTTTTTTGTTTTTTTTTGCTTTTGCTGTTAAAAGTAACTCCAATAACACTTAATTGAGAAAATAGAGAAGAGAGAGAGTTTGAAAAAGATTGAGAGAGATTTGAGAGTTTGGAAAATGAGAGGGGAATGAGGGGGTGAAATAAGGTGTTTGGGGTCTTTATATAGACCATAAACAGCCTTAAATCCGGCCCCAAACTGTTGTCGGTTACTGTAGCAACTTTTAAAAAGAGCCGCTGCGTCATACCGGACGGTATCGCCCGGTATAACATCAAATACCGCCCATACCGGGCGGTATAAACCGAGATACCCGGTACCTCCCTATACCGGGTATCTCGTATACCCCGGTAAATATCGGGTATGGTACCGTATTTTAAACCATGTGCTGCACTATGTTCTGGCTACTAGCTAGCTTATAAAGTACCAAGAGTGATTTATGGGATATTTCTCCAAATAGAAGTGAAGTTGCTTGTTAGCGTCCTGTAGCTGAGGTATGCGAGTAACTGAGGTATGCGATCAGAAAGATTTGATGCCCGAGTTGTGATATTGCAATGAGAAATAATGAATACTATTAAATTGAAGTTGATATTGATGCGAAAAGAATTAAGCTCTGCAAATGTAGGATAAGAATTAAGCTCTGCAACTTGTAATAGAATTCTTTATATTGGCATTGCCAATACTAGTGAGCATGGTGTCCTATATTATGGTCTGTTAGGCCTCTATGCCTTTATACATCTTTACGTCTCGATACTTTGATGAAGATAGTAAACATTGTTTGATATGTTGGAACTGATTAAGATGCTAGAACATCCCTATATCAGTAGGGTATCAACAGAAGGTATTTATTGCCTATTGAAATTTGCACTAAGTTGCATGTGCAACTAATTGAGCATGGATGTTTTAAAAAAATTGTATACATGCCCGCACTATGTTACCTGGACATCTTAAAATGGATTCAACCTCTATTCCATTCTGTATTCATCTGCTAAACTGGTTGAAATGCTGTTGTACTTAACAATGTGACATCTTAGTCATAAGATATTTTCATGACAAATTGTCAACTAATACACAAATCTGATTTTGTAATCTTCATGTGCCAGTGTGTAGCAGCAGCATTTTCTTGAGTTCTAATAAGTATGTATAATGAAAAATAGTTTTCTTATTCCGATTGCAGGAGTCATTGAAGACAGAGCGGGAAAAGAAAAAGGAGATGTACTTCCCAGTCAGGAAGTATGCAATCAAAGCTTAGATCAAAGTAGGTGTTAGTTTGCTCATCATTTGTGGTCTGATTACATAATCGAGTCGTGTATGTTGGAAACACCAAGAATTTTTTCGGAATATAAGCTATAAGTTTGAACCTTTTAATATTTTTATCCTCCAGTGAACTGCATGTTAGTTACGGTAATGGCTTTCTGAAGTCTGAACCTTTCGTGTTAGTATCCTTGTTTTGTTATTGTCTTGGTGCTTTTATCTGTTTTACGATCAACTGCTATCTTATAAACAGTGATATAGCCTCTTAGGGGTTTTTTGGTTGCCTGCAATTGGACTTGCAGGGGCAACTAGATTTACGGCATTTATCATCCTCAACTGTTTGGTTACCTGCAATTGGTCCAATTGCAGGATTTAGATTTTGCAGCCTGCAAAATGCAGGCTGCAAAATTGGTTCCAGGCTCAAAAGACTGCAAACCCAACTTGCAGGCTGCATCAAGGGCTTTTGACGCCCTTGCTGCCCTCGACTCCCCCTGACTTCCTCGAGCCCCCGACGCCTCCTACTAGCCCCCTAGTCCCCCCAACGCCCTCTACTCGCCCCTTAGTCCTCCCGACCCTCCTGTAGCCCCCTACTCTCCTTGACGCCCCTTGCTCGCCCCCTAATCCGACGCCTCCTGCTCGCCACCTACTCCTCCGACTCTCACTGCAACTGTGACTTTCCCCTCGACTTTGCCGCTGACCTTCCCGACTTCACTTGTCTCTGTTGTGAGCAGTCACTGCAGATTGCCCTATCGACTCTTCCCAACTTCTTCTCCTTCTCTGAGCAATCACTATCGACCGTCGCCTACCGTGAGCAGTCATCGCCGTGAGGTAATCCACAAGACTTTTTGCCTACTGCGAGCAGTCACCGCCTTTGCCCATATCATTTTCTCACAAGACTTTTTGCCAATGTAGGTAATCCTCCTTGACTATCTCCACTTATCTGTTTTCATGGTGTAAAAGAAATAGTTATCATATATAAGTAACACAACCCGACTAAGGAACATGTTAATAACATTCCTATTTGTTGTTCTGGTTTGCTTGGTTAATTATCAGCACTATTGATGCTTTGAATCAAGAGCATGAAAGAAAGAAGCTCTTATTTGCTTCTTCTTTGGCTTCTATCAGATTAGGTATTACCTTCCATTATCTTTGTTGCAAGTAAAAATTGAACTACTGGACAGTCACTTTTTTATGAACTAAGCTTAGCAGTTTCTTTGGAACTTTTACTCTATAGATGCTTAAGAAATGTAGCGAACAGTTAGTGGAATTTAAAGTTACTCTTCAATGTGTGAAATTGAGAAAAGGTATGCGTTTTAAGAGATCAAATGGATCAATTCCAATTCTATTAGTTGAAAATAATTGAAATTTTATGCATTATAAAAGATTCTAGTTCGATCAATTTTTTTTCCCAGGAATTAGTCATGAAGAGTATCAAGAAACATAACATGATTAATTCTATGAGATTAGTTGAAGACCATTCCAAGCAAGTAAGTGGTTTGAAGGCCGACAACAATCTTCAGGCATATATGTTTTATTCTCTCCTTATTTGAATTGTACAAGCTGACACATATGTAATAACAATTCAACCAAGAAGAGTTTATTCACAAGAAGACCTAATAGATAACATAATTTTATTCATGAGTGGAAGAATCAGTATCAATTTGATTTTTGCATCTGATTAGTTGGATTCCGAATTTTTTGAGTTAATATATAGTTTTTCATTTTTGAACCAAATCTTCCAATACAACAGCTTGAGGAGAGATAAATTGGAGCTTATGATAACAGTTGGACCTATATATTTGTTTCAATATTGAACCTGATTTATTTGGCATCTGTGAATTAATTTGCAATGATATAGGTAGTATAATTTTTGACATCAGTTTCTAATTTTTTATGTTGTTTCTTAATTTCTATCTGATATTGCAGTATAATTGAGACCATCAATTAGTAGAAATAAATTAATCCAAAGCATATTGGAGCTTTGACACTTTTTGAGCTCTCCATTTGTTTGAAGCTCGATACCCAATACTGATATATTGAGACTCAATACCGATATCAATTCTCAATACTAATATATTGAGACTAAATACTGATATAAGTAGTTTTAGCTTTTGAGACTACTGATATCAGTAGTTTTAGCTTTTGAGACCCAATACTGATATCAGTATTGAGGATATTAGTATTGAGTCAATACTGATATCAGTAGAAAAGTAGTAATGTACGTTGTACATAGAAAAGTAGTAATGTTTGATATCCTCAATACTGAATTAGGAATGTTTGATATCCTCGTTACATAGAAAAGTAGAAAAGTAGTAATGTACATAGAAAAGTAAAAAGTACACTCAATACTAAATTAGAAATATTGATATCCTCGCTATTTCTAATTCTAATTTTGATGTACATAGAAAAGTAGTAATGTTTGATATCCTCAATACTGAATTAGGAATGTTTGATATCCTCATTACATAGAAAAATAGAAAAGTAGTAATGTACATAGAAAAGTAAAAAGTAGACTCAATACCGAATTAGGAATATTGATATCCTCGCTATTTCTAATTCTAATTTTGATGTACATAGAAAAGTAGTAATGTTTAATTTCTGAACACAAACATCTAAGAAGATATGGTAGGTGTCATCAAGCTACATGATTCACATTCAAAAGATGCCTGACAAACTTTTAAGAGATTTTGTATATAATTGAGAGGATGAAATCAAATACTATCATGGAGTGGTAAGCAAAGTTTATATTCATTTACTTTTTGCAAGTCCATTTGTTGTGGCTTTCATCAGAAGCTTACACATAGAGAACAATTAATCCACTAGAAAATGTTAGCACATTATTCTATTTTAACTAATTGGGAGCAAGCAGATTGGGTGTTGGGGACCTAGTTTGGTTTTGATCTCTTAGGGGACGGAGTCTTTTATCATTCGCAAGCTGAAATGTTTTTTCTTCTTACACCCTTTAGCATACTTCAATTCAAAATTGTCGATCATCTTTAAAAAAAAAACTTGTGAAGAAACTAGTTTCCAGGATATGATATTGTTTAACTGTGATTTTGGTCCATTTAGCACACCCAACAGAAAATCTTATTTTTGTGTAGCTATCTAACTTTTTGACAAGGAGTGGAATATCGAGAACTATGGAAAAGAAGTGTCAAAGCTTAGTTCCAAGATTAGTTTTTCTTGTTTATCAATCTTGATATTTTGGATATGTAAAGACACGGGGGGATATGCAGGTTGCATTGATCTTCACATCACTTTTGCATCTTTTTACTTAGGAAAAACATATTAGTCTTTCTAAAATTTATATGTTATGTCCTAGTGTTTAGCGAGGTGGTCAGTTGATGAAAGGTGGATGGATGATACTGAAAACTATGCTGGCATAAGAAAGCATGATCTCGAAACTGAGCTTGAGATAATGAAGGAACATCCGAGAAAAATGATATGGAATGCTGCTTCGCTTGCTGGGTGCGTCGGATCCCACTCGTTCTTTACTCAGTCATTCAAACATTTTGTATTTATTCAACATGTATTTTTTTCTATTTATTCAAAATATTATTGTAATGTTTAGATGTAAAATCTTTCGTAGGTCATCGGCGTTTCTAATACTAATTAATTTATTAATTTTTAAGTTAATACGAGTTGCAATTTCTATTTGCGGCCAACCAAACATCCGCAAATAGAAGTTGCAAGTTGCAAGTGTACTTGCAACTTCCATTTGCGGCCAATCAAACGCATGTGAATAGAAGTTGTAACTCACTTGCGGGCAACCAAACGGTAGGTTGCAAAATCTATTTGCGGCTATTTGCTTTTGCATGCAAATAGATTTTGCAGCATTTGCACTTGCTTTCAACCAAACGCCCCCTTAGTGAAATTGCTGTCTTCTTTACTAATCCTAGGCTTGTTTCACGCATTAAGTAACAAGACATATGCTTTATTGTATAAAAAATGTAAGATATAACAGCTTATGCAGTTGAACTCTACTTCTATTCTTCTTGCTAAATTGAGTTATTCTCTAGTCAGTGATTTTCTCAAAGTAAGCCTATTGTTGGTACTTTCCATTGTGAGCATCCCGATAAAAAAAATTGTGGTGGTGAATGTGGCGGAGGCCCTTAACGACACCGAGCGCAACTTGGCGACGCTTCTCCTACTTCGGAACCTCTGCCACCTCCTCGATCGTCACCCACCTCCCACTATCGTCACTGTTACTAGCAGCTTCGACTGACCTCCCACTATCGTCACTGTTACTAGCAGCTTCGGCCTTGGTGTTCTTGAACGACGTCAAAATTGAAACACTAGGAAATTGCTCAAGAAGAAAACAATTGTGTGATCAAATCCACTTGCTTATCTCACCGTTCTCCAGGTAAGCTTTTGATGATGTTCGAGTCACCTAGGTCAAAGATGCTAAGACAGCAAAATCTGAAATATTTTCCACATGTTGTTCCAAGATCAACATTGTTTCCATTAAAATGATGGACTCCTTACCTTCGCCGACATTGCATAATACTCTATCTCTGACTTGTGATGAGGACAGTTGTTTAATATCATGATCAACTTTGGTTTAGAACTCCGAAGAGTTCTGAGGACTATCTTATAGCCGAGGGTGTACTTCCCGCTCTTCATCACGAGAGCAAGCCTATTGTTGGTACTTTTCGTACTCTTCTTCTCCTTCTTCACAGGAGCCATTGCAAAAGAACTAAGATTACCAGATGAATATGCCTCAAACTTATCTTGGTGTGTGAACATCAATGATTGTAAAATTTCGGGGATGAAGAGCCATGATTGTCATGTATTAATGCAGAGATTGCTTCCGATTGCTTTTCATGATCTTCTACCCGACAAGATATATGTGCAAATGTCATTCGAAAAGAAAATATGTGAGAACTTGAAATTAATATTGTTGAAATTATATGCAAGTTGGAGCAATTTTTTCCTCCCACATTTTTTGACTCAATGGAGCATTTACCTATAAACTTGACTTATGAGGCACGAGTTGATGGTCCCGTTCAATATAGGTGGATGTACCTTTTCGAGAGATACATGAATCATCTCAAGAAAAAGTCAAGAATACAACAGCGATTGAAGGTTCAATATGTGAAACATATATTATTCAAGAAATTTCAAGATTTTGTTCATTCTTTTTTGAATCGATCGTTCAGACAATATTTAATCGTGTTCCACGGAACGACGATAGGACAATACGACTATCAGACGATCATTTAAATATCGTTTGTCACCTTGGTCGTGCTTTGGATTCTCATCCTTCTCAACACTTGAGCGATGAAGAGTACCATTTGGTACACTTGTATATATTACTCAATTGTGATGAGATTGAAAAGTTCATTAGAATATTTGACGTACAAATGGTTGAATAACACTTAATTACTAGTGAGGAGGAATTGGAAAAGTTACGCAATCAGACATTCCCTAATTGGCTTCGATCTTTATACAACTGGACACAGGCTGAAATTTATGACAAAATATTTAAGTTTGCAAGAGGACCAACAAGACTTGTAACCTGCTATAATGGTTATTTTGTTAATGGGTATAAATTCCAAACAGTTGAATATTCATACACGAAGAAGACAACGAATGCCGGTGTCTGCGTGAAAGGGACAACATATGTAGAATGTAATATTGATTTTTATGATTGCTGGAAGAAGTCATAGAAGTGCACTTCTTTGCCTACAAATCAGTCACTATTTTCAAATGTCATTGATTCGATACAAACGATAGCGGTATGAGAGTTCACCCAAAGTATAAATTTATGGAAATCAACTACAAATCGAAATTGGCTTCGAACAAGCCTTTTATATTGGCAGCACAAGCCCAACAAATATATTATACTCAATATCCATCTCGAAAGAAGGATAGAGTAGATTGGCACATAGTCTGTAAGAGTAAAGCAAGGGGAAGAATTGATCTAGTATCAGGAGAAAATGAGTCGATACATGATTTGTCGGATGACTTCTATCAAAAAGATGATACCCCCAAAGTGCACCGAGTTACTTCGATACTCGAAGATGATAACAACAATGTACATCCTCGATTAGAAGTAGAATATGTTGTTGACACGGATAAGGAGATAGAGGAAGGAGCAAAAGATGATGATGATGAAGAAGAAGAAGTGTTAGAATTGGATGAAGAGGAAGAAAATGAAGAAGACTATTATTCGGGTGACGATGATGTCGATAAAAAATAAATGTAATATTCGTACGTGAATATTATTTATTCAATTGTATATTTATTATTGATTACATATATTGTTTATTTATATATTTATTCTACATATATGTCGGGATCTTTTCTTGGTTATCATAGATCGCTCCGCCGATCGAAAGGAGCGAGCACCTCTGCCCCCGATGACTCCGACACCTCCGCCGCTGATGTCGCCCCTATCACCACTCCAAATGCCTCCGTCGCTAATATCGTCACCACTCTAGACGAGGAAGCATCACATCACGGTGTAGGCCACAAGGGCCTAACCACTACGCACTGAAGGCGAAATGGTGACACTAGAGAGGGGGGGGGGTGAATAGTATATTTACTAATTCGATTAGCCTAAATTCCAATCTAATCGTTTACTTAACTCGATTAGGCAAGTTGCAATTATGCAATGCGGAAGCAAGATAAATGATAAGGCAATTAAGAACGAAATCAAGAAACAATGCAAACACGATATTTATAGTGGTTCGGCCCCAATGCCTACTCCACTACCTAAGCACCCTGCTTAGGATTTCCAAACTAGGTTTTACTAGATTAATCGAGTTTCCCTTACACACAAGGACTTTTCACCGGAAAGTCTCCGCTCTCCAACCGGAGGCACTTCCATACCCGAAAGTATCCCGCCTTCCTACCGAGAGCACTTTCCCACCTCAACCTAAGGGACAACTAGAACTAATTCTAGTAATCTCTAAGTTTACACAAGTGACTTTACTCTTATACCAAGATACCACTTCACACAGAAGACCAAACACCCGGTCTTCTACAGACGCACAAATTAAATACAGTTTAAATAAACAGATAAAATACAATCAAATAGCTAAAGAATAAAACCAAATTTAAGAGCTCTTTTGCAAGCCTTTGGCTTCCTCGTCAGGAGGTAGCTTGATCAAAACTCGAGTTGAGCCCGCAGCTGGCGCTTGAAGAATGAACTCGACAAAGAATTAGGCGCGCTTTTATCAATCGCTTGGAAGGCTTTAAACTCCCTTTAAATGCTCAATAAACTTTGTAGAAATCAGGGAAGAATGTTAAAAGATTTATATCAGGGTGTATTTATACCCTGGTGAAGCAACGACAACTCAACGGACAAAAATCTATCCGTTACAGGCCGCCGGTCGAAGCATCGGTCGACCGATCATTCAACCGTTCCATTTCTCCCTGTGGTCGGTTGACTGACTGGTCGACCGCCAGACGTGGATCGCATGATCCGCGATCTTCTATCGACCGACGCGATCTCGCATCGCGGCATTCAGCAGGTAGGTCGATCGACGGGTCGACCGCTGCTCTCTGCCCATTTCAGGCCTCTGTCGGTTAACCAACCAATCGACCGAAGTAGCCAGCAGTCGACCGACAAGGCTACTGCCTGTGGTCTTACCCTATTCGATCGACCACCCGGTCGACCAAACATAGGCTGAGTTTATTTTCTTAGCCGATTTTCTTCTGCGCTTCATTTTCGGGTTCTGGCTCTCAACGAGCATCTTCTTGGAGAGCTTTTGACTTGATCTTTGGACTAATCCAAGCGACTTTAGTGCACTCGTCGATCTTCGAGAAACTTCCACGACGAACCCAAGCGCGACGATCAATGTCCTTCCGATTTTGCGATTTCTCCGATTTATCCGATCGAGGACATCGAACGCTAGTCGATATGGAACCTGAAAGATATTCTCAATGAAATCATTAGTTCCATGTTTGTTATCATCAAAACCATCAAAACTGAGATTAAGGCTAAGGTTGAAAACCTAAAGCCAACAATATCCCCCATTTTGATGATGACAAACATCCTTAAGAAAATATATAATCATTAAAGCATAAGGATATCAACTTAGGGATTTCTCCCCCTATCAACATGCATATCTATAAGAATAAACTCCCCTTATCTATATGCATGAATTTCCTATATTTCCTCTCCCCTTTATCCATAATTTTCTTCTTATTAACCTATACTTTTCTCCCCCTTTTTCTTATACACTTCTCCCCTTTTGACTTATACATTTCTCCCCTATTTTCTTATACAATTCTCCCCCTTTTAACATCAATCAAAAAGGGCAAGAAAGGTCCATCTAGAAAACGGGATGAAACACAAATATATTTGTATGAAGTTGAGATTCAAAGGATTATTTTTCATGAAACATGAAAATCTCAACCAAAGGGATGGAAAACAAGTATTTAATAGGAAACTTTAAATCATACATGATATGAAGAAAGTGATAGATACAATTCAAAATTAAATCATGTATGATCTCAAGAGTTTATAAACTTAGCATGATTCCATTCAAAGTATGCTTGAAACCATGAAGATGCTAAGTATCAAATTTGGCTATCTACTCATGTTTTTTTTATATAACTTAGGCATGTAGACATTAAACATGATAGAATGTAAGTCTATGAATCGAGTTAGGGCTTTAGATGAAATTTTTAAGGTATTTTGTTGACTTAGGGTCAACCTATACTTCAAATTTTTAAAAATTAAACTTTTAAGTTTATACCTAAACCATATTTTCAATGAAAAATTCGGTACCAATTTTTGGATGAAGATTTTTGATACCAAATATAGAATGCTCATTTTGATACCAATTATTGAATAGTCATTTGAAATGCATGTATCAAATTTGAACTCAAAATGAATTTAAAAATCAAAGTCCATTTTTCATCCTATATTGTTTTCAAATAAACAAATGGATCCTAGCTATCATCCAAAATGTCAAAATCATTCTTAGAAATGATTTTACTCATGAAAATGTGTGAATGATATTAGAATTAGAATCCAAATGGTGTACATGAGTTTTTATTGAAGTTTTTGAAGAAAAATTAAAGTATAGAAAGATTGATATTTCAATTTAGGACGATACTTTGAGTTTTGAAATCCAACTTCAAAAATTCATTATAAATTAGATTCTTGATGAAATATTTTGAAATTTTTACTTAAGAAATTAGATTTTTTTCAATTAAGGTGTAGTTTCAAGAATCACCTAAAAAAGATTTTTCTATATTTTTGTAGAAATAACTAAAATTTGATACCAATTGTAGATTGAAGTGATATTTTTGTAAATTTTAATTTTTCTTAAAATTTCTTTAATTTTCATTCAAACTTTCATGACACCACACGATGGTCATATAAAGAGTATATGTCAAGTTTGAAATGAAAATTTTGTCCTTAAGTCAAGATATCAACCTAGCATGGTTTCATTCAAAACTAAACTAGTTTTTATGAAACATGCTAAGTTTCAATCTTAACATTTAGTCAAGATTTTTCAAACTTAAATCAATGGATACCTAACATGAGTAAACCTAAACATGTTCCCCAAATATGGATTCAAAATGAGACTTTTAGGTCAACTTGTTGAGTTGAGTCAACATGGTTCAAGAGAGGTAAGCATGAATTGACCTCTATGTCATTTAATCCATATCCATATGAATTTTTCATTTTAAATGTATGAAAATATATCATACCTATTCCTAAACATGTTTATGAAGATTTGGACTTAAAATGAAATATCCAAGTCAATTGATACCAATTATGATTTGTTGACTTGGACCAAGCTTTTCAAGCTTAAGTCCCCTAAAGTGATATAGATATCACATTGTTCTTCTAGACACGAATTTTCAATTTTAACTTTCTAGACTTATGTGATATGTGTATCTAAACATGTTCATCAAATTTTAACTTAACATGAAGTCTCTAAAGAATAATTTTAACCTAGTTTAGTTTCATAAATATCAAGATATCATGAAATGAGCTAAGTTATCAAGATTTTTTCTACTCATGAAAATTCAAACATATATCATGCAACATCAATCATGAGTATATAGAGACATCATTAAACATGAAAATTCAATTTCTTTTTTCAAAGATTTTTGCAAAATCAAAATCATACCTTTTTTCTTGAAAATTTGCCCTACTTTTTCATTTACTTTTAGATATCATAGCTTTCCAATTTTTAACTTGCAAGTAGACTTCATTAGTATCATAATAAAATAATAAGACTACTAGCAAACTAATTTACTAAATAGCACAAGTTTTAAATGCAAAGTTTTATTTAAAACCTTAACCTATGCTAGATAGTTAAAGATTCATTTTAAATTATTTTTCATGACATCTAAATGAATCTAAGAGATCTTAAGATGTGAACTATTTGAGAAATAAGATCTCTAAACAAATTTAACTAGTTTGGACTTAAAGAAATGTCTCTAATAATAGATATTTACCTAGAACAAGTTTCATTCAATGAAATTTATCTAAGTATCAAAGTCCTACCTACTCATGAGAATTCAAGGATTTAACATGCAATTACCATCATCAGTACAGAGACATAGTTTAAGCTTAACCAATGAGGTATAACACTAGGATTTTGAATTAATTGAGGTTATACCTTATACATGAAAATTTAGCCAAACTAAACTTTTTCTTCCTACTTAGCTTTCCTAAAATGTTTATAACTTGCAAGTATACTTCTTAAGTAGACAATAAAATTAAATCTATATGCAAGCTATCAAATTAAATAGTGAAGATACAAACAAAGTATCATTTATCAAATTCAACTTCAATTCACTAAGTAGCATGGATTCATTTTCATATAAATCTTCATGAAAACAAAATGAATCAAGAGATCTCAAAATATAAAATTTTGAAACATAAGATCTTCAACCCTTCCTATTGGTTGAAAACCGAAAGCCACAAGTAGCCTACGATTTAGAACCACAAGGTCGCTTAGGCCCATTACAGGCGCGCCACTGGGATCTCCGAAGAGACCGGGAAATCATAAAATCAAAAACGTTTTCAAAAAGAACTCTTTTACAAGAGCGGGGAGAATAATCAATTTAAACATGTATCAAGACTCCAACCATAATTTAAGCAAGAGTGTATAGGAGATGATACCAAAGTCATTGATGCCAATTTTCATACCTATGACATCATGAGTGAGAATCTTGAAGTTGCAACCATGTAAGGATCTTTCATTGAACTCTTGGCCAACTTCAACACATCACTTTTCCTTATCCTTGTATGGTGGCTCCCCCTACAAAAGAAGATACTTTTAGTACCCAAATGGCTTTGGGTCCTTGGGGGTTAGAGAGTTTAGGCACCCAAAGTATCTTCACAACACTTGGGTTCATTTTGAATACGCAATCATATATAGCATGCCCAAATACACCACAACAAAAGCAATGTCCATTATTTTTTTTATTTTTTTTTGTTATGGACATGAGGTTTAAAGTTTGAATGCTTAACCTGTGAAAGATTATGAGCATGAGCATTCTTGTTTAGAGATTTTCTAAATGAGACATTTTGATTTTTAGGATTCCTAAAAGATGAAGCATTTGATAAGTTACTAGTTTTCTTACTCAAGAAAACAACCTCATTTTTTAAGTCATTGATGGATTTGTATAAAGCTTGAATTTGAGATTTCAACAAGCAATTTTCAATTTTCAAAATGTTATGCTCAAATTTGTAAACACTTATACAATCCTTACCCTTGAGATTCACATTATTTTTTGTGTTTACATTCTCATTTCTAATTTTTGTAATCTTAGTTAACAACTCATCATTCTCAATTTCTAATTCTTCATTTCTATGTTTCAAATCCTTAATCTCAAGTTTCATATCATCATGGCAAGAATTAAAAAAACTAGATTTCATTTTCTCATTTTCTAATTTGCATTCATGCAATCAAGAACTAAGATTTAAGTTTTCTTTCTTTAATTTTTTGTTTTCTTTATCTTTTCTAACAAGCAAGACATACATGCTTTTATATTCATTCATTAATTCATTATAAAGAACATCATGAGAACTAGATGAATTAATACAACCATTTTTGTTATCATGACTAGAGGAAGAACATACCTCCTCATTAACGTTCATGATGTTGACTTCGTGATCATGGTGTGAGGATGCTTCACTTGATGCACGTGAGTGAGTGGAAGCATTTGACCTCCTTCTTGCCTTGCTCTTCATACTAGGGCAATTCTTTTTCACGTGCCATTTCTCATTGCATAGGTGACATATCACCTTTCTTTTCCGACTCTTGGTGCTCCTATGACTGGAGACACTATGAGCTTCAAAAACCATGTTAGTATTGGGTGGGTGACAATTGTCATCTCTCCCCTCATCAAATGTTTTGAGCTCTTCGGTTTTTGCATAATTATAAAGCATATTTAAAATAGCCCAAATATTGAAAGCGAAAGTGCAATGCATAATCTTTTCAAAAATCTTATCATCCAAAGAACAAAATAAGTAATTTGTAGCTTTAACATTTAACTCAACCATGCTAATTTGTTCTTGGGTCCATGCATTCATATTTTCCTTAGGTTCTATGTATTTTGACTTAACCATATTAAAAAAACTTAAACCTTGAGTTTTTAAGAATGTATACATTCTTCCTTTCCAAAGACCAAAGTTTAATTCATCGAACCTAGGGGATGAAGACGCTACACTCTCTAGAGCCATTTCTAGATCGAGACGAATTGTAGAAGGGATGGTTAAATCACAATCTACGACCCGCTCTGATACTAATTGAAGGCGAAATGATGACTCTAGAGGAGGGGGTGAATAGTGTATTTACTAATTCAATTAACCTAAATTTCAATTTAATCGTTTACTTAACTCGATTAGGCAAGTTGCAATTATGCAATGTGGAAGCAAGATAAATGATAAGGCAATTAAGAACGAAATCAAGAAACAATGCAAGCACGATATTTATAGTGGTTCGGCCCCAATGCCTACTCCACTACCTAAGCACCCTGCTTAGGATTTCCAAACTAGGTTTTACTAAATTAATCGAGTTTCCCTTACACACAAGGACCTTTCACCGGAAAGTCTCCGCTCTCCAACCGGAGGCACTTCCACACCCGGAAGTATCCCGCCTTCCTACCGAGAGCACTTTCCCACCTCAACCTAAGGGACAACTAGAACTAATTCTAGTAATCTCTAAGTTTACACAAGTGACTTTACTCTTATACCAAGATACCCTTTCACATAGAAGACCAAACACCCGGTCTTCTACAGATGCACAAATTAAATACAGTTTAAATAAATACAATCAAAGAGCTAAAGAATAAAACCAAATTTAAGAGCTCTTTTGCAAGCCTTTGGCTTCTTCAACTCGTCAGGAGGTAGCTTGATCAAAACTCGAGTTGAGCACGCAGCTGGCGCTTGAAGAATGAACTCGACAAAGAATTAGGCGCGCTTTTATCAATCGCTTGGAAGGCTTTAAATTCCATTTAAATGCTTAATAAACTCTGTAGAAATCAGGGAAGAATGTTAAAAGATTTATATCAGGGTGTATTTATACCCTAGTGAAGCAACGACAGCTCAACGGACAAAAATCTATTCGTTACAGGCCGTCGATCGAAGCACCGATCGAAGTGCCAGTCGAAGCATCGATCGACCGATCATTCGATCGCTCCATTTCTCCCTGTGGTCGGTCGACCGCCAGATGAGGATTGTGTGATCCACGATCTTCGGTCGACCCGTCAGTCGACCGACGCGATCTCGCATCACAGCATTCAGCAGGTCGGTCGATCGACGGGCCTACCGCTGCTCTCTGCCCATTTTAGGCCTTTGTCGATCGAACAACCGGTCGACCAAAGTAGCCAGCGGCCGACCGACAAGGCTACTGCCTGTGGCCTTACCCTATTCGGTTGACCGCCCGGTCGACCGACCATAGGCTGAGTTTGTTTTCTCAGCTAATTTTTTTCCGCGCTTCGTTTCCGGGTTTCGGCTCTCAGCGAGCATCTTCTTGGAGAGCTTTTGACTTAATCTTTGGACTCATCCAAGCGACTTTGGTGCACTCTTCGATCTTCGAGAAACTTTCACGACGAACCCGAGCGCGACGATCAATGTCCTTCTGATTTTGCGATTTCTCGGATTTACCCGATCGAGGACATCGAACGCTGGTCGATATGGAACCTGAAAGATATTCTCAATGAAATCATTAGTTCCATATTTGTTATCATCAAAACCATCAAGACCGAGATTAAGGCTATGGTTGAAAACCTAAAGCCAACACGCTCCTCCGTCGATTGAGGGTCAGCTGCGCCCTCATATTACAGTACATGACGAGAGGTAATATTGTATTATTTAAAATTAATAATTGTTTATATATACGGTAATATATAAATGTTCAAATTTTTTTGTGTAGGCTCGAGCAGGAGGACGTACCTTGGACTATTGCCAGTTCTATCCGGCATTTTATGCATGGTGCATGGCCTATGTCCATGTGCCAAGTAGCCATGCTGATTTGTTATGGCGTGAGTTCCAAGTACGTATGATCTAATTAAATTTAATTATATATATATATATATATATATATATGTTTACTAATGTTATCATTTTATTTTATAGGTACGCTATACGTGGGCCCCTAATTAGGAGCCCTCTATAGCAAATGCTTGGGAGGCAGTTGCCCACGCTCGCTATAATGGCCAGATGAACCAAGCCCGATTGACTCCATTGGAAAGATGGGTGCCACCCACATCGGGTAGACTCGGGGAGATGACTCCGATTGGATCCCAACAAATGCGTGGGATCAACTCGTGGACCATTGGTCTTTGGAGGAGTGACAAGAGGTCTCTTGGAATGTGACTAGAAACCGTATGTCCGGGGAGGAGGACTCGTGGGCTCACCATATCGGGGGTTCAGTGTCATTTGTCGTGCACGAGCGTCGCATGGTAAGTATATATTATAATTTAATTTAATTATTTATATTGGAGTTGTATAAATTATTAACGTATTTATTTTCTGAATGTAGACACGGATCAAGGATGACGGGACCGTCCACCGCTCCTCGCCGATGGAGGTCTTCGATCGCACGCATCACCGACAACACAAGACAGGGGACTACATCAACCAGAGGGATGCTACAATTATGGTACGTATAATTTATATTTTTAAATGTATTATCTCTTAATTTATATAAATTTATGAAATGCTAAACTAACTCTTATAGGAGACGTGCATGAGGATGATCACCCAAAGCGGAGGGTCGATGCAGGATAACTTTCACACTGCCGTGTGGGTTGAGGCCGCAGGTGGTTGGGATCACGGTCGCATATTTGGTTTTGGAGATAATGGTCATGCACGACGAGTGTTGGGGCCACTAGGGCACCGACCCCCCAGTTGTTGGTGAACGGTCCTCCACATCTCGGATGGATCGGGACCAGTACCAGATGACAACCATGGAGGTGGAGTTAGCACATTAGAGGGAGATGATGCAACACCAGACACAGATGATGGAGGACCAAAGACAGATGATAGATCGATGGAGACATGCGATGGAGAACATGCAGACTTTCATGGTGCAGCTTGCGGCTCGCTCTGGTGTTTAGTTACCTCCTACCTTCGATCCGCCCTCCTTATCCAAGTCTCCACCAGAATTTTATGATATGTTTGTTTTGATTTGATGTACTTAAAAATACTTGTTCTGAATACTTCTAAAAATACTTTGAATGACGATCATGATACTTAATTTTCACTAAAAAAAATAAGAATTTATGTCAAAATTTTGGAGTGGCCAACAACAATTGGCCATAAAAGGTGTTATCTGTGATGAAATTTGTGGCAAAAATATTTTTGTGGTTAAAAATATAAGTTTGAATAATTTGCGATAATTTTTCTAATGTTGCCATTATTTTGCCACTAATAATTGAGTCAATGTTTAAAATTTATATTTTTTAAAATTTATGACAGCAGGTTTTGTCACTGGTTCAAAATATTTTACCATGGCAAACGTTTGTGACAAAACATCTCTCTCCCCCTAATTTATCTGCCGACACCCGCTTGTGCCGCCCCCCCGCCCATCACTCGCCACCCGCCACCCGCCACTCGCCTGCGTCGCCCTTGCTGGTATTCCTCTCTCTCGCTCGCGTGAGTGTTGTGTGTGCTGCGAGAGAGATGGATAAAAGTATAAATATTACTAGTTTCCTCTCTTTGTAACATAGAGCGAGGACGGGGGAGGAGGAGGACATGCGATTCGAGTCCCTCTCGGGTATATAACGGGAGCAACAAGCAATCAGGCGGCGCAGGGGACATGTCGGAGCTCAAGGACCTGACAATCAAGCTCTTCGGGACCACCATCCCTCGTCGCGGCAGCGGCGGCGGAGGAGGCCGCTGATGTCAATGAACCGAAGGCGGAGACCGGCGCGTCTCCTGCTGAGAGGCAGAAGGTGAGAAGAAAGTTTCCCCTCTTTCCTCCTTGTTCTCATAGGCTTGCTTTAACATTCTTGTGGTGGTTTCGTTTAAGGTTGTATCTTTTCTTTTCTTTTTTGTAATATCCAAAAATTTCTAATTTAAATTTTGTTTGGTTTAGCGAGTCGGTTCGAAGACTAGCTAGGATGAGTCGCGAGATCGCCACGATTAGAAGGTATGGTTGGGTATACCTTAATTTATAAAATTGTGCTTTTGTATTTTATAAATAGATGTTGGATTCATGTTGGGTTAGAACTAGGTTTACGGGTTCAATCGGGGCTCAATTTGGATACGAGTTGAGTCAGATAGAGAGTTAAGTGAATAATGGCATAACTATAATTAATTGAAATAAAATATATAAAATCCCACCCCAACCGTCGTACGGCTCAAGAAGAGCCACACACAACTTGAGGTGGGAGAGAGAGGGGAGAGCTTGAGAGGGCGGTGCCAGAGTTCAGGATCGTCGTCGAAGACCGAAAACGTCATCAATATTTCCTTCCTTCAAGGCTAAGGTGAGTGGTAGAATCATGGATTTAGGGGAAGGCCCTAGCCGAACCCCCTTGTGATGATATTTGATGATTCACATGTGGTTCTTGTCATGTTCTTGAGGGTTCTTGAATCTTGAGGTTTCTTTATGCAATCCTTATTGAAATTGTGATTTTTCCGCGTCGATTTCTTGGTTTTAGGGTGCCGACCGAATTGAGGAAAAAGGGGAAATGTCATGCTGAAAATGTCACGCCTCAACTCAGGGTACGCGTGACCGGCCAGGGTACGTGTTGGTACCCCGAAGCCTACCCTATGCACTGACCAACAACTCATAAAACACAACCAGACTGACATCGAAATCATAACAAAAGCAATAGTACCAAACTATATTAGCTGTTTGAAAATAGTTTAACCAAACCAAGTTCGAAAACATCACAAGTTTTAAAATAAACATCTAAAGGTTTTCAAAGAAACATCTCAATGCTTTACAGAACCAACACAGTGCATATACACGACTCTACTCAAACACGACTATGTTTATAATGCTGCCGGCTACGAGATCTGCACCCACGTCCGCCCTCCAATCGCACCATGCCACCAAGCCGTACCTCACTGGTCGGGCTCTGCAAAACAATAATAATGAAATTGTAGGTTCGCAAGGAACTCAGTGAGCGGTTCTTTCGAACCTCCACTTAAAACCTCGGCAAGATAACATATACAAAGTATGATGTAGATAAGAAATTAAAATATGATCACACCACAAAAGTTAACCAGTTTGTCAAAACAGAAGAATGGATGAACCGACCTATTGGGCCCTTATCCATTTCACTACAGCTCGGCCACTAATGGTCTAAAAATATATATGGAAGGTTCGATTCTTCCTCTATATAACCATGCTGGTCGGCCACCAAAAACCAGCCCTTATGGGCACTTCATGCTAAACATTTGTGTTATGGATTCGTCAGCTAGGATGGCCACTAGCCTTAGATATCCTTCGGGTTAGGGATAGCTAGTCCCACCCAACTCGAGTCTACCGTCAGTGTGGCCCACTTACGGAATCTCAAGACCCTCCGCCACTCGGGTCTAACACCTAGCGGGTCCGCTAGTGCAATCTCAAGACCCAATAAAACCGCTGAGTCATGTGGTAGCCGCTCGGCTAATGACACTCCTCAGTAGACCATCTCAACCACAACTGAAACCAGGTTGTGCAAATTCCCCTATGTTTTTCTTTCCAAGCATTGCCCATATCCGACCCTACCTCCTCGGGTCGCACTAGAAGGATATTGATGTCCGCTAGCTACCCCTAGGTGTAGAACCTAGCAAGGGTACTTTGTCTCTAAGTTAGATGTCACAACTAGTACCGAATATAGATGAGTACACAGTCTACCATTACCAACAACACTTGCCAAAAATACTCATCAACACAATTATCATGTCAAAACCAAATTTAAAAGGATAATTTCTACTAAATAAACTGATAAGGAACATGCAACATACATAGCAACGATTGAACATAATATCTGAAAATTTATGAAACCTTTCCTTTGATTCATATGCCATAACAATCCTATCCATGTATGCATTAGCAAGAACATTTCCATAAACATGAGAATATAGATCTATAGTTACTAACAATTCCTAGGATGAACGACATTCATATAACATAACTAAAATCTAACACTAGCATATAAGTATGAATCAAGACAACATAACATGAAACCTAGCATAATAATTCGAACAGTCTTAAAATTTTCGCCCTTGCCCTTGCTCGGCCAACTCAAGCAAGGTAATACCTTGCTTGGCCGAGCCCTCTAGGGAAAGGTGGGCATGTTTGCGACAACTACGTAAGCATCAACCCAAAGATCTACATTTAACGAACATAAAACGATCCATGAGTTGAAAGACGATCGAGGAAATTGGGGAAAATTTCGGCATGACCTTTCCCCTTTTTCCTCCACTCGGCCAACCCATAAAATGCAAAATAAATATGATTTAAAACATAAGATCACAAGTACACAAATCGTTTTGAGTTCCAACACGAGAAAACACGTCAATCGACAAGAAACTCGCGAAAGAAACCCGATTCCAAAGACTTCTAGGGTCGGCTACCCGCCTCCCTTCATAATCACCCCAACCACTCACCTTGACCGGATCACAAGGTAACCGCGATGAAGACGAGCTCCGATTTCCTCGAGCGTCAACGCGGACTTGACGTCGAACAAAATCCCTCTCGCTCCCCCTTCCTCTTGGGCTGCGTGCGGCTCTCCCCTTGAGCCGCACGACTGGCTTGGGTGAGGGGTTTTATTCCCCTCATCTATTGACTTAAATGCTCCCAATCACTTACTTATCTCCTCATCCGACTCCACCTAACCCGGATTGAGTCCCGACTCGATCCGCGAACCCAATCTCAACCCAACTTGAGTCAACCAATATACTCATCCACCCAATTACCAACATTAGGCTATAACTTAAATTAATTATACATGCTATTCGTGGTGATCTCGCGACTCGGCCCGACTAGCTCCCGACTCGATGGTCTGCACCATGAAAAATTTTATATTAGGAAACCTCGGGCATTACAGAAAATTTCCCCAATTTCCTCGAGTCGTAGAAACTTGTAGATCCGGGTTCCTTGTATGCTTAATTAGTGTAGAGATTAAGGAAAACTTAGAATTTGATGGAAACATATTTTCTCCACTCTTAAGGTTCAGTCGAATAGAAGAAACCCATGTTTAGGGGGTTCGACCGAGTAGGGCATAGGGGTTTTGGGGTAGAAAAATATAGGTAATTGCCTGAATATATCTTGAACTTTGGACTTTGTCTCAAATATATCCTGGACTTTCACTTCACTAAATTGTATCATGAACTATTAAATTTGTATCAATTGTATCCCTTCGTTAAATTCCGTCACCCACTCCGTTAAAAGTGTGATGTGGCTTGCACACATGAATTAAAATATAATTATTTATATTTTAACACTTTCTCCGTCACCACCTCGCCGGAGAAACCATCGGACCTTAGTCATAAACAATTCTAATAGAAAGGATTCTCCTGCGAGGTTCGTTGATTTCTCCGACGAGGTCCAACGAGGTCTGGCAGTTTCTTTGGCGAGGTCCAGCGGTTTCTCCGGCGAGGTGGTGACGGAGAAAGTGTTAAAATATAAAAAATATCTTTAAGTTAATGCGCCGGATAATTAATGCCCGACACATTAATGAATGCGCTCCATATTAATTACCCGGCGCATTCATTATGCGCCGAGTATTAATTTTTATACCCCTGTCATTTTTTACCCCACAATCGACGCTTTTAGAAGGGCCTAAAATGGAACTTTAGGCCTTAAAAAGGGTTGATTTTCTATGTAATAAGCGCCGGTTTTGCTTTAATTTGTTGTTGTGTTATTAAGATCAATTGAAGCATATATCGAATCAGACTAAGGTAAACATCAAGTCTATCATTGTAAGCATCAAGCAGGTTCTGAAGTAGTGTCAGTCTCTGGAAGGTATATAAATCCCACAATTGAGGACTTTGAGTTGCATCTTTTGGAACTAGCTGGAAGATACTTCATATATGTGCTATATGTGAACTTTTGTGTTTACGAAGTTGGCGAAAACTTTTGTACTATTAATGTTTGAATATAATGATTTATATTGTTTTAGATTAGTCAAATAATTAGGAACAAACATGTACTATTATTTTATTTCAAATTCAAGTGAAATAATTTCTGAGTATATTTGCTTCTTTCTTATAATTGTTGAGAGGTCTCGGTACAATGCATGAAAAATTAATGAGAACTCATAGAAGGTAAGATCTGTGTTTATTTTGAAGTCTTATTTATTTGTTGCATCTTGTTAAGTTTTTAGACAAGAAGCAAACTCTAGTAGATTAAGTTTTCACATATCTGAATTGTCATGGAATCAATGTTATACTCCTAAGTCAATTACTGTAATTACTTTGTATATTCACTCCCACCCACTCCTAAGTTTTCACATTCATCACATCATGTGAATGCAATGTATACATTTAGTTTGATATAGTAAATATTTTATTTCTACCAAATTAGTGAGTACCAGTTTTAACTTAGTTTGATATACCATTTCTAACTTAGTTTGATATAGCTGATATAAATTAGTGAGTACCATTTCTAAATTAGTTTGGTATAGTTGATATAAATTAGTGAGTACCATTTCTAAATTAATTTGATTCTTTAATGTAATAGTTTTGACTTGTATTCTTATTACCCTTCTTTTACAAGAGAAAAAGAAGATGAAATGAGGCGGACCTAGCGGACCTACTGTAACTTCTTTTTATTGGAGGCAGTGTTTGGTTTTTTTGGCATACGAACTATTTTGTGTACCTGTTATAACTTCTTTTTAATGGATATTAGATATATTAGACTATTTCGTGTTGGTGGACAATGTTGTTTTTGATTTATTTGGATTAATGTTAAACTTATTTGGGATTTGTTGATGGTTAGATATACAGGTGGTTGGTTGTATACATGCTTTTAGAAAATTTAGGGTAATTTCCTGCAGGATCTATAAAATCCGAACCCGATGAGAGAAACGAAAAACCAAATCCGATAATAATAATGTGGAAAAAATAAAAGACACAAGGGAATTAACGTGGTTCGGACTCGGCGGGGTACCGATCCTACGTCCACAGGGACAAGAGGAAGTCACTTTATTTATTCCAAAAAATAGATACAATAGGAGTGGTAATAACTTAAATCCCCTTCAGAATACAGCAAACTACCTGAAATAAATTGAACCTGAAATCGGTATAGAATAGAGGTACTATCTCCGCAATATCTGCCTTGAAACTGAAACTCTGTTGCAGTATGTTAGAATTTGAGAAAAGACACTCGTTGAAAAAGAGTAGTAGCGACACTCCTAATTTTTTGGATCTCTACGAGCTGAATATTTGACCGAATAAAAAGGATTTTGATCGAATTAATTACCAAAACAATCGGCAAAAAGAAGGGTTCTCTTTGGACTTTGAATCACGTGCAAGAGATGTGAAAAGTAGTTGCATATATTGATAAACTTTGACCAATCAAACCTCTTTAATTAAACAAGAGAAAACATAAAAGCTTCCTCTAATTTCGTGCCAGGTGTTGGACTTCTTGCCCAAGTTATGTAAGCTGCGAAATTCATTAAATTTGAATGCTTTCTTTGCTGCCTCGAATTGCTTCACCATGTGATGTGCACATGACGCCTTAAGAGGAGTAGGTGGGCTCGACCCATCTTACTGACCCAGAGCTGGCAGGCCCACCAGCTCTGGTGCAGTGGGCTTGGCGCGCCCGCCAACCTTTGGTGCAATCTCAACTTGCCATGTTCAAATCGCCTCCGATTTGGATCTAGCCGGGCTCGTTGGATTTGGATTCAGTTCGGATCCAATTTGAGTCAATTCGTAACTATTCATTCTTTGATGAAAATTGGGTCGATGTAGTCCTCAAAAAATTATCCTCCTCTCCCACAAGGCACAAGGCCTATATCGAATCAGTGCTCAAGTGGGTCAAGTCAGCTTTCTGCTTCAACTTAGGGACCCATATAGTCCTTCGAGTCTCCTCCTTTATTATGCATCTCTGAGAAAGAATTGCCCTGAAAGCAAAATTTACACCAGATTCGGTGTTTGATTTTGTTGTGTTTTGCCTTGGAATCTGGATTGCTTTACGAAAGATGGATATGTCCACCTTGTACAAATTATTCGACGTCCTTAGAGCCTTCAATCAGTACCGTCGTGGCTCCATCGTGTACCTCCAAGACTCTTCCTGCAGAGGATGTCGTGTAGCCCCTAATGTCAAGAACTCCAAGAGACACTAGATTCCTTCCTAGCTTCGGGATATGACGAACATTTGCTATGATCTTTGTCGAGCCATCATGCAATTTTAATTTCACAATTTCAAATCTGACAACTTTGCAAGGTACGTTGTTGCCGACACGAACTACTCTACCATTGGTGCGCCGATAATCCACAAAGGTCGTTCGGTGTGGAGTCATGTGATAACAACACCCAGAATCTAGGAACCACTCATCAATGCTACAGGTGGTTGACCTATTCGTCTGCTGACCTGGATTGCATGTTGCATGATTAGACATATCAGAAGAAGAGAAAGAGAAATTTTGACCTGAGGTGTGTTGTCGCCGACGAGATCGCCGTTGCTCATGGCGTGTCGTAGCAGTGTGTGTGCCATCTGTCACGACCAGTACATCAACTTTCTCAAATTTTACGTAAGAAGCCTCCATATGTGCGTCTTGACTCTTATTTTGCTGTTGCAACTTTTTCTTAAAACTGCGACATTCTGACTTAATGTGACCTCATTTCTTGCAATAATAACAAGAGACATTTGGTTTGTTACCTCCTCCTGCTTCATTAGAGTAGAGAGCTTCTCTCTTCCCTCCACCAAAGAAATTTGTTGTAAGATGTCTGTCCATAAGCTCCTTAGATACAAGAACAGTGATCACCTGTTTTGGAGTAATAGTAGTCTTTCCAAAAAACATAGTTTCACGAAAATTTTTAAAAGAAGAAGGAAGTGAACATAGAAGGAATAAAATCTTATCTTCCTCTTCAATTTTGACACTCATATTCTCCAGGTCCATGATGATTGTCTGAAAGGTGTTGATGTGCTCATTGGCCGATGTGCCTTCTGCCATACGCAGGAAATTGAGCTTTTGCTTCAAAGCCATCTTGCCAGTGAGAGTTGTGTCCTGATACAAGAATGCGAGCTTGTCCCAAATACCTTTAGCTGTCTTCTGGGATACAATTTCTCGAAGTGTTTCATTTGACAAACTTAGGTACAAAACTGCAATTGCCTTTTGCTCATTGTATTTTTTCTCCTCCTCAGTCCCCTGCATATTATCCTTACCAAGGATAACATCATATATCTTCTCCATAGTTAGGATCATTTTCATCTTCATTGACCAAAGTGCATAGTTGACATTGCGATCTAACTTCTCAATATCAAATTTGGTGCTCGTCATGGTTGAGGAAGTAGGCTATGATACCAATTGTTAAAAAATTTAGGGTAATTTCTTGTAGGATCTACAAAATCCGAACCCGGCGAGAGAAACAGAAAACCAAATCCGATAATAATAATGTGACAAAAAAATAAAAGACACAATGGGGTTAACATGATTTGGACTCGGTGGGATGCTGATCCTACGTCCATAGGTAGAAAAGGAGATCGCTTTATTAATTCCAAAAAATAGATACAATAGAAGTGACAATAAATCAAATCTCCTTCAGAATACAACAATCTGTTTGAAATAAATTGAACTTGAAATCAGTATGGAGTATATGGACTATCTCTGCAATATCTGTCTTGAAACTGAAACTCCGTTGCGGTATGTCGGAACCTGAGAAAGAGCACTCGTTGAAAAAGAGTGGTATCTATCTTGAAACTGAAACTCCGTTGCGGTATGTCGGAATCTGAGAAGGGGCACTCGTTGAAAAAGAATGATAGCGATATTTTTAATTTTTTGAATTTCTAAAACTCTCACACGTGGAATGATTTAAAATATTGCATTCGGCTTCCTTTTACGGTGGAAGAAAGAAGCTGACTATGTTCTGCCGAAGATAGAGATGAAATTGATTCTGTAATGTACGAGCTTAATATTTGACCGAATAAAAAGGATTTTGATAGAATTAATTGACCAAAACAATCGGCAAAAAGAAGGGTTCTTTTTGGACTTCGAATCACGTGCAAGAGATGTGAAAAGTAGCTGCATATATTGATAAACTTTGACCAATCAAACCTCTTTAATTAAACAAGAGAAAACATAAAAGCTTCCTCTAATTTCGTGCCAGGTGTTGGACTTCTTGCCCAAGTTATGTAATAAGCTGCGAAATTCATTAAATTTGAATGCTTTCTTTGCTGCCTCGAATTGCTTCACCATGTGATGTGCACATGACGCCTTAAGAGGAGTAGGTGGGCTCGGCCCATCTTCCTGACCCAGAACTGGCAGGCTAGTACAGTGGGCTTGGCCCGCCCGCCAACCTTTGGTGCAATTTCAACTTGCCATGTTCAAGTCCTCCGACTTGGATCTAGTCGGACTCATTGGATTCAGTTCGGATCTAATTTGAGTCAATCCCTAACACCTGTTAAGTTGTAGATTTTGTAATTAGCAAGTGGACTATTATATTAATGAATGGTTAATTATTAAATTTGTGTGTTTGAGGCAAATTTATTCATCACATATTCTTAAACTTGTGACAAAATCATCACATATTGTGGCAAAATTATAATTGATATTGTGACAATTATCCAAATTTGAAATCGTGTTAGTGATAAATTTATTTCAATATTTAATGACAAAAGATCAAACATGTAGTCACAAAAATTTTTATAGCAAATTTGATATTTAATGACAAAATGTAACACGATATTAGCGGCAAATTTTATATATTTTTACCACGAAATGGGTTCCAAAAAGGGTAGAATAATGATAAATATTTATTAATAAGTGACAAAACATTTTGTCATAAAAGATATGTGACGTCAGCAAGTCCCGTTTGCCACAATAGGGTAGAGGTAGTTTGACTTTTTCATTTGCTACTAAAAAAATTACAATTCATGGCAATCCACTAAAGTTCGTCACAAAAGTCAAAAATGACTTTTAGCGGCAGACCTATTGTGGCAAACGGTTGGCGAGCACTTTTTTGCCACTGAATCATCATTTTGCCACTGTATGTCACTACCGTGGCAAAGATAGCTTGCCACTAATTCCATTTTTTTTGTAGTGTTTGGTTTATTAATTTGAATTGATTCAATTTGCGTTTATTTTATTTATAAAGTTGATTTTTAAATTTTAAATTAATTTTTCTATTACTATTTAAATTTATAAATTTGATTTTTATTTTTTCCTACGAACCATCAGCAACGACCGACATTACCGCCTACCGTTGCTAATGGTATTATTAGCAATGATAGCATCGTCCGTTACTAAGTAACAACTATGGTAGCGTTACCCATGACCTTTAGCAACGATAGCTGCTTTTGGTGATGACCATCACCAATGGCTTAGCAACAGCACAAGCCGTTGGTGATGGTAAGTATTCTAGTAGTGAATGCAATTAGGTCCACAAATTGGATAAGTGAAAATGAGTGTGTATAAGTTCTAGAACAAAACTGCTGAAACTATTTAAACAATTTTAATGAAACTGTTTAAATAAACCATTTAAGCTTCGAATGTATCATAATCACCAAAAAAATCACAAAAAATTTAATTTACCGAATGAAATGAGATTTACAATTTGGATTATAAAAAATAATTTATAATTCACTAAAATTGTTTAAATAGTTTAAATAGTTTTGCTTTGAGACTTGTACACACTCATTTTTACTGATCCAAGTTATGAAACTTATTTCATTCAGTAAAATTGAATTTCTGTGATTTTTTTGGTGATTTTATAATGCATTTGTATTGTGAAATGACATATTTAAACAGTTTCACTCAAATAATTTAATTGGTTTAAACAATTTCACTGAAATAATTTAAATGGTTTAAACAATTTAAGTTGCTTTGAGACTTATTGCCACGCCCCAAATTCGGGTCATGCGACTAGCCAGAGTGTGGACAGACACTTCGAAGCCTAAACCATACAAGCACATTTATCCATGCAATATAACTAAGTCAAGATGCCATAACATACACCTTAATCATCAAAGTAGCTACTCGGTATCAATTTAAGTAAAAGCTACATAACCAAGTATCAATACTACATAAGTTCAAGTAAGTACAAGACTCGGATGAACTATATGTCTCTTAAATAAACTCAAATCCGACTCAACTCGACTACACCAACGGGTATCACGAGACCGCCACCGAAGTCCACCACCACCAGCCACGCCATCACTCAATGATCATGCACTGCAAAACAACATATAAAAAAGAATGGTGAGTTCAAAGAACTCAGTGAGTGGTCGTCTCGACCATTACCAAGCCAAATCATGTAAATAATTAATGCAGTAATTATCTAGAACCAGTACCCATTTATTAATACCTTCTACCATTTCGAGAGCTAACACCCACAGGCCCTCTCCATTCTTCCTTACATTTGCTCTTCTCATCGTCATCCCCTTCCACAAGCACGTCAGCGCCGACGACAACATAGGCTTCGCAAACTCGGCGGCGCAGATCATCAACACTAACGTCCTCCAGTAGCGCCCTGCTCCGTCAGCATCCTCATTGGCAATGGGCTGTCCGACGGCGGACCGCCGCTGCGCCACGTGGGGTTCTTCGTGAGTCCAGTAGGGAGAGGAAGGATGGACAACGAGGGGACGATGGGGGTGATTCGTGAGTGCAGCAACCATTTCGACTTGCTCATAGTGGGGAGATAGGAGAGGAAGGAGTCGCCACTGACGACTGGGCTGGAGCTATGGAGTGAGTACCCTGAACTTGCTCATACAGCTGGGTTGGAGCCTCACCACCATGGCGGCGGCGGTAGCGGGGTCGAGGAAGAGACCCCGCCGGAGAGGAGCACCGAGTTTGCGCTTTGCTTGAAGGCGGCGCGGGTGCCATTCCTGTGGGCGCTCAAGGACGAGAAGCCATGGCGTGACACGTTATTGTGCAGCAAAGGGGATGAGAATAAAAAATTACAAATTCACCCTTGCTGCTTCACATAGGTCTAAGGGTAAAATTATAATATAGGCCACGTAGGCAAAGTCACTTGCCACATCATCACCGTTAACGTCTGGGTCAGCAAAAACTATTAAAAATGATGGTGCATGCCAAACGAGATAACAGAATGATAGTTCGTGTATTTCCTTGCTAACGAAAAAAGTTTATGCTAAAAATGAGAAAATGTCCAAAGTTTGTGTTTTTTTTTGGTATTTACTCTAATATATATGTATAACATCGATCTCTCCGACTCGCTCCAATGCGCAACCCGAGTCTATGGTCGAAACCAAAATTAAAACACAGTTATTACATCGAGACACGAACGGGCAACCCTCAGCACCATAAAGAGACAGGTGGCAATACAAAGCTGCCACATGGAAAGAAGCACTCCTCATCCACACAACCATCACACCGGATACAGGAACTGAAAAGTCGCAAAACAACATAACCAAGATACATTGATCCCATCAACCTCGGCCATTGAAGAGCAAATGCGACACACACACACACACACACACACACACACACACACTTCTTGAGGTTAGACTTGGATCAGTATATACTTAGAGCTTGGTAGACAGGTGGAAGTCGGCGAACTATTAGAGCTTGACACGAAGTCTTAGGACTCCGACCAATTAAGCTCGAGGGCAGTCGATTGGACTAGCACTTTGGGCCTTGTCAGATCTGTAATATCCGCTAAAATATTTTATGTATGTTGATTTCAGCGGGTTGCACGTGACGCGAGATGGTGCGCGCATGATTGAGCGCTAGCGCCTAGCTTGAGGTGAGACTTGAATACTTTAAAAATTTGCTAATTTTAAATTATAAGTTGTGCAATTTCTTTTGTGTCATGAGTTTAATGAGGGGCTCGAGTGGAGTTCGATGGTTCAATCAGATCCGGATTCGGGTTAAAATTGAGTGAGATATGGCCGTTTGGTGAATCACTTAAGAGAAGAGTGTTTTGGTCAATTCGGCTAAAGGAAAATAAAATAAAATAAAATAGAATAGGGGCACCGTATGGCTGCTAGAGCCGCACAGAACCCGAGACTCATCTTGGAGGGGGGGGGGCGACGAACAAGCTGGGTGAGGAGGAGGAGATCGGACGCCAAATTCGAGGGAAGTCGGAGGTTGGACGCCGGATTTTGTAAGGCTTTCATCTTCTTTCCGTTCTTCCTTCTTCGTGTGTTACGGGTTGAGTCCATAACAGGTCAGAACCGAAGGAATTGAGAAAATTAGAGGTAGAAGAAGAAGAAAGGAAGAGGATTGAGAAGAAAAGAAAGTAGAGGAAGAAGAAAGAACTTATATATGAGTTAATATTTCCGTTTGATTACATCTGAGTTTATATACTCAGGACTTGACATGTGTACCACTCAAGGTAACTAATACAGCTCGTAATCCTCGAAGTGATGTGGCACCTTCTTCTGTCGTTGATGCCGTTGAGCTGGCGTTGAGGACCCACTTGCATGGATGTGACTTGCGTCCACGCCTTCAACGGCTACTTCGAAGGGATAGCTGCTGATATGGTTGGAGTTTGACGAACTATTAGTAATTCTTAGTTGCTGGTACCTAATTTCTGTTGCCGCTGGAGTCGAAGGGATAGCTGCTAATATGGTTGGAGTTTGACGAAGACCCAGTCACCTACTGCATAGCTAACATCTCGGCGGTGTTGATCGGCTTGTACCTTCATGCGATGCTGTGCCCTTCCCAAGTTGGTTTTAAGCTACCTCAGGACATCATCTCTCTTACTTAGATCCCGGTCCTCGGTGGAGTTGCTGGTTGCGTCGATGGCATAGCGCAGTAGTGTTGACGCCTCTCGCCCGTACAGAGCCTTAAAAGGCATCATTCCGGCGGTCGACTGGTATGCAGTATTGTACTAGTACTCAGCCCACGAAAGGAATTTCTTCCATGCTTTTGGCTCGTCTGAAACGAAGCTTCTAAGGTACATCTCAAGGCAGCGGTTGAGTGCCTCGGTTTGGCCATTCGTCTGCGAATGGTAGGAGGAGCTAAATTTGAGCTCGATTCCTTGCATTCGGGCCAATTCTCTCCAAATTTCACCGACGAAGTGGCTGTCGCAATCAATCACGATCGACTTTGGAATTCCATGGAGTTTAATGACTCCTTCCACCAGAA
This sequence comes from Canna indica, assembly GCA_034359265.1. Classification (NCBI taxonomy): domain Eukaryota; kingdom Viridiplantae; phylum Streptophyta; class Magnoliopsida; order Zingiberales; family Cannaceae; genus Canna; species Canna indica. The sequence continues at coordinate 30,934,595 of CP136893.1, read as the reverse complement.
TCTCAGCTACCTTTACGTTGATGTATCCTCTCGGCAAGGCCAGAAAATGACCATACTTGGTCAAGTGATCAACCACTACTAATATATTTGTCTTCCCGTCGGACGGCGGTAGGTGGGTGATGAAATCCATGCATATGTCCTCGAATACTTCCTTCAGAATCGGCAAAGGTTGTAGCAGGCCAACCGGCGACAGTTGTTCAGCCTTCATTCGCTGACAAATTTGGCACTCTCGCACGTAGGCCTCGACATCCCTGCGCATGGCCTTCCAGAAGAAATTTGCAGCCAAACGCCGATACGTTTGGTCAATTTCGGCATGCCCTCAAAATTAAATTTTTGAGCGTTCTGTGTTCAGGAACATCTATTCTTTTCTGATATAACACTAACCCTCCTTGTGTTGTGTAGCGATCATCTTCCTCCTTCCCAGCCATGATCTTTTCCTTTAATGCCTGCATCTGATCATTCTCTTGAGTCGCCCGTCGGATATCTTCCAACAGGCCATACTCCGGCTGAATTAAGGCCATATATTGCCCCCCGAATTGCCGAGATAATGCATCTGCCGCTGCATTTAATCACCCTGCTCTGCACTTCACCTCAAAATCATATCCAAGTAGCTTACTCAGCCACTTCTGTTGCTCAGGAGTTTGGATTATTTGTGTAGTCATTTCCTTCAGTGCCTGTTGATATGTGATTATAGTGAATCTACGGCCCAACAGATACTGCCGCCACTTTGCGATAGCTTGTGTAATGGCAAACATCTCGCGCTGATATGTTGAAGAGACTTGCATTCTGGTCGATAGTTTCCAGCTGTAGTAAGCAATTGGCCATCCTCCCTGAGTTAATACCGCTCCAATGCCTGTGCCTGAGGCGTCGGTCTCCACCTCAAACGATTGCTTGAAATCCGGCAGTGCTAGTACCGGAGCTTGGCTCAGCTTGTTCTTAAGCTGCTCAAAAGCAACTTGAGTTTTGGTTGTCCACTCGAAGGCATCTTTTCTCAGTAAATCCGATAGGGGCACGGTAATGCTTGCAAACCCCATTATAAACCTGCGATAATATCCCGCCAACCCGAGAAAGCCTCTAACCCCTTTAACATCCCTCGGTTGCGGCCAAGTATGCACAACCGCTACCTTCTCGGGGTCAACTTGCAGTCCCTTCTCCGACAAGAAGTGTCCCAGGTACTCGATGGTCGCACAGCCAAAAGAACATTTTGCTCGATTCGCCACCAGACCATGCAACTTCAACAGTTTGAGCACAACTTCCAGATGCCGCAGGTGCTCCTCTCGACTTCCACTGTAAACTAAAATGTCATAAAAAAAACTAATACAAATTTTTGGAGATGAGGTTGAAAAATACGATTCATGGTGGCCAGGAAGATAGATGGGGCATTTGTCAATCCGAATGGCATCACTAAAAATTTATAGTGGCCTTCGTGAGTGCGGAATGCGGTCTTGGCGATATGTTCTGCTCTTACACATATCTGATGATATCCTGAGAGCAAATCGAGCTTCGAAAATAGCTTGGCATATCTCAACTCATCGAAGAGCTCGTCCGCAGTCGGAATTGGAAAGCGGTCCTTTATTATCACCGCGTTCAGCGCGCGGTAGTCAAAGCAGAATCGTCAGGTGCCGTCCTTCTTCTTCACCAATAGCACAAGCGAAGAGAACGGACTATTGCTGTGTTGGATTATTCCTTCCCCAGCATCTTTTGAATTTGTCGCTCGATTTTTGCTTTTTGGTAATGTGGATACCGATAGGGTCGAATATTAATTGGAGCCTGCAAGGGGGATAAGTGGATGCAATGATCGGTGGTCCTTGCCGGCGGCAATCCCTGGGGCTTAGTAAATACCCCAGGGTACTTTCTTAGCAACTGATTTAGCTTCCACTCGACAACATCCTTGCTTGCTGATTCAACTGGTCGCAATTCGAGATGATACAGCTCAGCGATTGCCTGAGATCCACAGAGCCTTCGCAAGGTGTGATACTGTATTTGCTCAGCTCCTCCATTCTGTTCACCCCTCCATACATGCTTCTGGCCATGTAATTGGAACTCAAATACTAATTGTGCATAGTCCATGATGACAGGGCCAAGGGTGACCATCCAAGCCACTCCGAGGACCACGTTGGATCCTTTAATTGGCAGGACGTAGAAGTCTGTCTCAAAGACCATCTCTTGCACCACCAGTTTCAGCTGGCGAATGACTCCCTCACATTGTACCCGAGCCCCGTTTCCGACCATGACACCGAACTGAGGAGCCGGCTCAATGTTCAATCCCAAGTGTTTTGCGACTCAAGTTTGAATAAAGTTGTGGGTGCTACCTTCGTCAAGGAGAATTTGCATCTCTCGTCCCTCGACTGCTCCTTTAAATCGAAGCGTCATGGGCAGGAAGCACCCCGACAGGGCGTTGAAGGAGATGAGGGATTGCTCAGGAGACTCAACTCCTCTAGTTTCATCCTGGGATTCAAAATTTTCTTTCTCTCCTCCCACGATTGCACCCGGCCCGTCGTCCAACATAAACATCTGCGGCGCTTTACACTTGTGTCCCCAAGCGTACTTCTCATCACAATAATAGCATAATCCTTGTTCTCTTCATTTTTGTGCCTCGGCTGAAGTCAAGCGTCGGAGATTCTGTTGGCTGCCTCTCGTTTGAGTCAATGGAACTGAGCGGTTCATTGAGGAAGTGGAATTCAGCACTTTATCCATACCCTCGGGAGTTACTAAGCTCCAGTTCGGAGTAGGCAACAACCTGGCTGATCTCAAGCCCGGACTGGTTCCCTGATACCTTCGCGCCGCTGCAATCTTCGCCTCGTATCTTTTTGCCATAGTAACAATTTCATGCATTGAACATGGCTGTTGAGTTAACACTTCTGCCTTGATGTCATGCCGCAATCCAGATATGAAGCAGCTGATGAGGAATGCCTCCGGTAGCAGTGTGGTTCGCAGAACCAGGTCTTCAAACCGGCCCTCATACTCCTCGACAGAAGTTATCTGCATGAGCTTAGTTAGCTGGCCCTCCGAAGGCTCTAGATCAGTAGGTTCAAACCTCCGGCGGATGGCGTCCACCAGGTGTCGCCACCCTGCGAGCTACTTCTAGCGTTGCATCCATCGGAACCACCTTTTAGCCATGCCCTCCATTCTAAACGACGCCATCATTACCCTGTGTTGATCCTCCATGGCATAGAATTCAAAGAAAACCTCCGCCGACCCGATCCAATCTTCCACGTCGCTCCCGTTAAAGATCGGCAACTCAACTTGGGGTGGTCGTGGTTGAAATGGAAACTCATCTTCATCATTGCCCCGATTCGATCGGCCGCACATCGCTGATCCCGATCCAGATTCGAAACCCCCATTGGTGATCTCTGCCTTAGGAGGAACCAACTGCACTAATTGCAAATTCAGTGGAGAGATCTAAGAGGTTACATGCTGTAGCAGTTGTTGCTGGTTCTCCATGGATTGCCTTTGGAGCTCCAGCGTCTGCCGTTGAGCCTCGAGATTGGCCTGGATTGTTCCTAGCATCTGATCATGATGGTGACTGGCATCCTGCAAAATCTTCACCGACTCCGCTAGAACATGGCCTCGGGTTTCCATGGTGATTTCTCCGTTCTGTCGTCGACGACGAAGCGAAGATGACGACTCTCAATGAAAGCACCAAATGTTACAGGTTGAGTCCGTAACAGGTCGGAACTGAAGGAATTGAGAAAATTAGAGGTAGAAGAAGAAGAAAGGAAGAGGATTGAGAAGAAAAGAAAGTAGAGGAAGAAGAAAGAACTTAGATCTGAGTTATTATTTCTGTTTGATTACATCTGAGTTTATATACTCAGGACTTGACACATGTACCACTCAACGTAACTAATACAACTCGTAATCCTCGAAGTGACGCGGCACCTTCTTCTGCCATTGATGTCGTTGAGCTGGCGCTGAGGACCCACTTGCATGGATGTGACCTTCGTCCACGCCTTCAACGGCTACTTCCCCTTCGTCACGTGCTTCTCGCGTGACATCGTGTGAGTGATCTTGTCCCTTGCTCTAGCAATTTCTCCATGTTGCTGCCCATTGATGAAGAGACTTGGGATTTCTTTCTTGAATCGGATTCCCATGTAGATCTCTTTTTTTTCTGGTTAATTTGATTGCAAATATGTTTCGTTTTCAAATGCTAGGCCTTATTGAATTTTTCCAGACTTATCGTTTTGTATTGCTAATATAATTAGGGTTATATGCTCGGTTCCTTCTCCATCCCATCACACGTGAATCACTTTGCTCATAGGGTTTCTTTCAGGGTAATTTAAGCATTCTTTTTTTTAGAAATCTTGACTTTTGAAGAGTCAATTTTATTGCCGTATACCATGAAGATGGAGCTTTGTTGTTGAAATCAAGTACTTGGTAACATGAGAAAGTTTGCTTGCTATGAACACATTAGACAACTTTGCTCACAACCCCAATAGTAACATTTATGTAGATATGCTAATGATCTATAAGTGGGGATTATTGTACATAGTTTTATGCTGAAATGATACACCTAGTTGATGCTGAAATGTGATGTGTTGGAATTTAGTCAAATTCATATTGAATTGTTTTAGCAGTTTGGGTAATCAGTTTAATGCGGAAGGTACTAATGTAACCTACCGACCCTTTAGTGGTTATTTGGGCCATATTAGGCCAGGTGGTACGCACAGCGTACGAGCGATCAAGAGTCGGAGGGCCTTCCCAATCGAGTGAGTACTGGTTCTAGAGGGCCTTCCTAGACCAGTGAACCCGAGCAGATACACAGTGGGTACTGGTTCTAGACGGCCTTCCTAGACCAGTGAACCCGAGCAGAGACACAATGGGTACTGGTTCTAGAGGGTCTTCCTAGACCAGTGAGCTCGAGGGGAGAGTCAGTTGGATACTGAGTCTAGAGGGCCTACCTAGATTAGTGAAATTGAGAAAAGTGTTTAACTGTGATTAAGAAATTAGAGAGCATTTTCCATAGAGTCGGATGAGAGCGCATTCCTTATATATATAATTTGACATCCGTACTCACTTGATATATTATATATCGTTATTATTGGATTCTATTTGGTGAGGATTGGGGGACCATTCACTGAGTTTTATTCTCACTTTTATTTCTGTGTCTATTTTTGCAGAGCGTGATTCTGCGGTATGATGCAGCTGATGACGACAGACTCCGGTGGCGATCTCGTGAGTTGGTTGGCATAGTTGAGTCAAGTTGAGTCGAGTCTTGTTTGAGAACTGAGACGTTATGGTCTTTAGAGTGTTCTAGAGTTGTTTAAACTTTTAGTTGAACTATTTTATGAAATGTCTGTCATGTGAATTATGTTTTTGGTCACTTGGAATATGTTTTGTCACTGAGTTGCCATCAACTATTTCTTAGTCATGTTATAACAACTTTGTTTCCATCTTGTACCTATTTGGTTACTTGTATATTGGGTTAGGCTTCGGGGTGCTTGACTGCACTCTAGCCGGTCACGTGACTCTATTTTGGAGCATGACAAAGTGGTATCAAAGCATTTGGTTAGGTCCTGACTACGTCACTAGAACATAGAGTACTGCATAGACACGTGTCAGTGTATCTTATAAGGTGCGTTCTATTCACAAGATTGGGCTACGGTGACAGCCGCATCAGCAGCAGTACTTATGATCACGATAACATTTTTAATTTGACTTGTACTTAATGCAATTGGTTTTTCTGTTATGTTTTTAATAGTGATGGCGGCTCAGGGCGAGGCAGTGATGAATGGGAGTGACAGTAATTCTACAAGCTAGAGGGGCCGAGGGCGAGGCCGCACTAGGGGTCGGGGCCGTGGATGCCTAGCCCAAGAAAGGGCAAAGCGAACCCCTTGAGTGGCGCAGTTAGAGGCCCAGGTGGCCGAGTTAACTAAGGCGCTTCGTAAGGAGCGAGAAATGAGGCAACAACAGCCTCAACCCAAGCTAGTTGCACCAGAGGTTCCAATGACTGAGGAGTTAGCGCCACTGGTGATTGGGGCAGAGTATCATCATGAGACAATGGGCTGCAAGATTCCTTATGAGAGGTTTGTTAAATTGAGGCCCCCAGAGTTCACCGGTATCGACCTGTCAGCAGAGGTCACAGACTTTCTCAGCGATTGCTATGCGTTCTGCCAGGTGCTAGGGTGTTCATCCGAGGCAGTAGCACGCATGGTGGGTTTACATATGAGGGAGTCGACAAAGGAGTGGCTCTAAACCTAGGAGGCCCATAGGGGGAACTTTACGCCACCCCCTACATGGGACGAGTTTAAGGCTGCAGTGATAGAGCAGTACTTGCCTAGGAATGTCCGCGAGAGGCAGGCAAGAGAGTTTGAGCAGTTGCACCAAATAAGCGGGATAACAGTCCAGCAGTATGAGATGGAGTTTACTAGGCTGTCCCGCTACCACCCTACTTTGGTAGCTACCGAGACGATAGGGTCAGACGATTTGTGGAGGGACTGCGACCACAGATTGGCCGCTTGATTCACTACACACAAGACACCTCTTTTGCTGAGGCAGTTGATGAGGCAATGTGTAAGGAAGCTCAATACCTACAGAGCGACCTGAGGGGAACTCGAGGAAGAGGTCTAGATCTGATGGACCAGTGGGGCGACATGCCCATTCTGAGGGCGCCGTCGAGGCCAGTTCCGTAGGTGAGCAGAGAATAGAGTATGGTCAGAGGATGCTCAGGGCCGAGTTTTGTACAGAGGACACCAACAGGGGATACATCTCTACCAAGGAGGCCTGAGGCACCATCGTCTTGTGGATAGTGTGGCAGACGACACTGAGGTGTATGCTATGGCCGTTCAGATGCCTATTTCGGATGTGGTTAGTAGGGGCATTTCAAGAAGGTCTGTCCAGTTAGCGAGGGTTAGGGAGCAGCCCAGTCACAGGGGAAAGCGTTGGTGTCCGTAGCTTTAGTGGCTCAAAAGGGCCAGACTCAGGGTAGATGGTAGCGATCGAGTAGTTATGGGAAGGCTCCCGCTCGGGTCTTCTCATTCACACCAGACGACACTAAGGCGTCGAACGCCGTGGTGGCAGGTACACTTTTAGTTGGTTTTGCTAGTGCATATGTTCTATTTGACCCAGGAGCCACTCATTCTTTTGTATCTGCTTCATTTGCGCCTTTACTGCGAAGAGATAATGAATTGCTCGAGACACCGTTTGTGGTGTCGACGCCTACGGGTGACGTGGCAGTGGCCGAGTTGGTCTTTTATGACTATGAGGTGTGTGTTTCTGGCTATCTTCTGGTAGCTGATTTGATCCTACTCCCATCGCTAGAGTTGGATGTTATTATGGGCATGGACTGGCTGGCCACCCATTACGCGAAGGTGGACTGCAGGGCTAAGACAATTATTTTCACTAAGCCTGAGTTATCACACTTCATCTTCTAGGGTGATGGGAAAGGGGACTCCTGTAGGGTAATTTTAGCCTTGAAGGCTCGGAAGCTACTTTGTGAAAGTTGCCAGTCCTTCCTAGCCTTTGTGTCCGTGGCTGATGAAATCGGAGATGCGACTATAGGGCTGAGAGAGATTCCGGTGATCTGTGAGTTCCCTGTTGTGTTACCTGAAGAACTTCTGGGGTAGCCACCAGGCAGAGAGATCGAGTTCTGCATTGAGTTGTAGCCGAGTGTGAAATCGATATCCATTCTCCCATATCGGATGACATCGGCTGAGTTGAGGGAACTCAAGGGCCAGTTGCAGGAGCTCATGGACTTGGATTTCATTCGCCCAAGTGTATCTCCACGGGGAGCTCCAGTTCTCTTCGTTAAGAAGAAGGACAAGTCCTTGTGGATGTACATTGATTATAGGCAACTGAACAAGGTTACCAACAAGAATTGATACCCGTTGCCAATGATTGATGACCTGTTCGATCAGCTTCACGGGGTACAGTGGTTCTCCAAGATTGACTTGAGATCCAGATACCACCAGCTGAAGATCCAGGATCAGGATGTGCCTAATTAGACGGCTTTTTGAACGAGATACAACCATTATGAGTTTTTAGTCATGTCTTTTGGGCTGACTAATGCACCCACTACTTTCATGGACCTGATGAACTGTGTGTTCAAAGAGTACTTGGACAAGTTCGTAATTATTTTTATTGATGATATTCTGGTATACTCCAAGAGCAGAGAGGAGCATAGTGAGCACTTGAGAACAGTTCTAGTGACTCTCAAGGAGCATCAGCTTTATGCTAAGTTCTCTAAGTGCGAGTTCTGGATGGAAAGTGGAGGATTCCTGGGGCATGTGGTGTCCCGAGAAGGGGTTAAGGTAGATCTCGCCAAGATTGAGGCCGTGCAGAATTGGGCAAGGTCGACTAGCGTATTTGAGATATGTAGTTTCTTGGGTCTGGCCGAGTATTACCGAAAGTTCATGGAGAACTTCTCACGGATTGCAGCCCCCCTAACCCGGCTGACTCAAAAGAAGGTTAAGTTTGTCTGGGATGACAGTTGTGAGGAGAGTTTTCAAAAACTCTAGGGCTGCTTGACATCGACACCTATACTTGCCTTACCATCGGGGTCTGGGGGATTTGTCATTTACTGCGATGCTTCGAGAGTAGGCTTGGGATGCGTCCTTATGCAGTACAACAAGGTCATCGCCTATGCGTCGCGACAGCTAAAAAATCATGAGAAAAATTACCCGACTCATGATTTGGAATTGTTGGCAGTAGTGTTGCCTTAAAGCTTTGGTGCCGTTACTTATATGATGAGGCCTGTGAGATCTACACAGATCATCAGAGTCTTCAGTATCTTCTGACGCAGAAAGAATTGAACTTGAGGTAGAGGAGGTGGATTGAGTTGCTTAAAGACTATAATTGCACCATAATATACCACCCTGGCAAAGCGAATGTTGTTGCTGACGCTTTGAGCAGGAAATCCATGGGTAGCCTTGCACACCTGGCTGTTGAGAGGAGACCTCTAGTTAGAGAGCTGGCGACATGCATGGATGACGACTTCGTAATTTCTGTGATTGACACTGGGGATTTGGTGGCATATTTGCATATGCAGTCTACCTTAGTGGAGATGCTTCATTCAGCACAGAAGGAAGATGCTTTTTGCGCGATGACTAGAGACTTTGTTATGAGAGGGGATGTAGAGGATGGTTTCGAATTGATGCCGAGGATGTCCTGAGATACAAGGATAGAATTATGGTACCAGATATGGCTGAAGTGAAGAGGCAGGATCTTGAGTTGGGTCACCGCTCATCGTACACCATGCACCTAGGGGCCACGAGTATGTGTCCAAGTGCTCGACTTGTTAGCAGGTTAAGGCAAAACATTTGAGACTTGCAGGGTTGCTCTAGAACTTAGATGTACTTGAGTGGAAGTGAGAGAAGATCACTATGGACCTGGTGATCGATTTGCCGAGGTCGAGAGAAGGTCATGACTCTATTTGGGTTGTGGTGGACCGGCTAACCAAGTTGGAACACTTTATTACAATCAATACGACCTTTTTAGCGAAACGATATGCTAGACTTTTCCTGAACCGGATTGTGGCGTACCATGTGATTCCAGTGATGATCATTTCTGACAGGGGTACCCAATTCACCACTCGGTTTTGGTAGTCCTTCTAGGAAGCCCTGGGTACTCAGGTCCGATTTAGTACAGCCTTCCACCCTCAAACTCATGGGCAGTCAGAGAGGACTATCCAGACATTGGAAGATATGCTGCAGGCATGCGTGTTGAATTTTGAGGGTGCTTGGGAGAGGTATTTGCCACTAGTAGAGTTTGCCTATATCAACAGCCACCACAGTAGCATTGGCATGGCTCCGTTTGAGACCCTTTTTGGGCGGAGGTGTCGGTCTCCAGTGGGATGGTTTGAGGTGGGTGAGACTCAAATGTTAGGGCCAGACTTGATCCATGACGTTGTAGAAAAGGTGAAGGTGATAAAGGACCGATTGTTGGCAGCTCAGAGTTGGCAAATAATATATGCTGATGGCAAATCAAGGGATTTAGAATTTGCGGTGGGAGACTTGGTGTTCATCGTGGTGTCGCCTATGAAATGAGTGGTGAGATTTGGCAAGCGAGGGAAACTAAGCCCCAGATTTATTGGACCGTTCTCCATTCTTAGCCCGAGAGGGGCGGTGGCGTACAAGCTTGCCTTACCACCTAGCATGAGCAGGGTTCACCCCATGTTTCATATATCCATGCTGAAGCGGTATGTTAGAGACGATTCTCATGTGTTGGAGCCTACTACAGTTGAGGTTGGCGCAATCATTTCTTATGAGAAAAGGCCTGTAGAGATTCTAGATAGGCAGGTTCAGAAATTAAGATCTAAGGATGTCCCCTTGGTAAGAGTGCGATGGGAACACCATTCAGGCCAGGAGGAGACCCGGGAGTTGGAGAAGGAATTGATGGAGAAATATCCCCAACTGTTCATTGGAGATGGTAAGTTCCTCTTTAACCCTAAATTTGAGGACGAATTTTTTTTAAGGGGGGAGATTGTAATACCTACTAAAATATTTTATGTATGTTAATTTCAGCGGGTTGCACGTGATGCGAGATGGTGCGCGCGGGATTGAACGCTAGCGCCTAGCTTGAGGTGAGACTCGAATACTTTAGAAATTTGCTAATTTTAAATTATAAGTTGTGCAATTTCTTTTGTGTCATGAGTTTAATGAGGGGCTCGAGTGGAGTTCGGCGGTTCAATCAGATCTGGATTCGGGTTAGAATTGAGTGAGATATGGTCAGTTTGGTGAATCAGTTAAGAGAATGATGTTTTGATCAATTCGGCTAAAGGAAATAAAATAAAATAAAATAGAATAGGGGTGTCGTAACGCTGTTAGAGCCGCACAGAACCCGAGACTCATCTCGGAGGGGGGGCGACAAACAAGCTAGTGAGGAGGAGGAGATCAGACGCCGGATTCGGGAGAAATCGGAGGTTGGATGCCGAATTTCGCAAGGCTTTCGTCTTCTTTCTATTCTTCCGTCTTCATGTGAGTGATCTTGTCCAGTTGGGATTTCTTTCTTGAATCGGATTCCTAGGTAGATCTTTTTTTTCCGGTTAATTTGATTGCAAATCTATTTTGTTTTCAAATGCTAGGCCTTATTGAATTTTTTTGGACTCAGCGTTTTGTATTGCTAATATAATTAGGGTTATATGCTCGGTTTCTTCTCCCTCCCATCACACGTGAATCACTTTGCCGTTTCTTTTGGGGTTATTTAAACATTCCTTTTTGTTGAAAATTTGACTTTTTAAGAGTCACGTGAATCACTTTGCTCGTAGAGTTTCTTTTGGGGTAATTTAAGCATTTTTTTTTTTTAGAAATCTTAACATTTGAAGAGTCAATTTTACTGCTGCATACCATGAAGATGGAGCTTTGTTGTTGAAATCAAGTACTTGGTAACTTGAGAAAGTTTGCTTGCTATGAACACATTAGACAACTTTGCTCACAACCCCAACAATAACATTTATGTAGATATGCTAATGATCTATAAGTGGAGATTATTGTACATAGTTTTATCTTGAAATAATACATAGTCAGTTGGACACTAAGTCTAGAGGGCTTATCTAGATCAGTGAAACTGAGAAAAATGTTTAACTGAGATTAAAAAATTAGAGAGCATTTTTCATAGAGTCGGATGGGAGCGCACTCCTTATATAATTAATTTGACATCCGTACTCAGTTGATATATTATATATCGTTATTACTAGATTCTATTTGTTGATGATTGGGAGATCATTCACTGAGTTTTATAATCACTTTTATTTATATGTCTATTTTTGCAGAGCGTGATTCTGAGGTACGGCATAGCTGACGATGGCGAACTCCGGTAGCAATCTCGTGAGTTGATTGGCATAGTCGAGTCAAGTTGAATCGAGTCTTGTTTGATAACTGAGATGTTATGGTATTTAGAGTGTTCTAGAGTGGTTAAAACTTTTAGTTGAATGTTTTATGAAATGTCTGTAATGTGGATTCTGTTTTTGGTTACTTGGAATATGTTTTGTAACTAAGTTGCCATCAACTATTTTTTAGTCATGTTATAACAATTTTGTTTTCATGTTGTACCTATTTGGTTACTTGTGTATTGGGTTAGGCTTCGGGGTGCTTGATTGCACTCTTGCCGGTCACGTGACTCAGTTTTGGGGCGTGACAAGATTAGGCCCAAAAATGGGCACACTCGTAAACGAAACGCAAATCAAGCCAAACACTACCCAACCCTAGGGACTCCGTCCGACCATACAAGGATATCTACGTCCTTCATTTATTGCCAAGGTTCGACAATAATAGACTCAACATCTCCAAGATGGACCTCGACCCATTCCAAGCGTATCCACGTGAGATTCAGGGATACATCATCGGCATGAGACATCCCTAATCCTAGACTATATATAGACATGACACATATGAGGTACGTTCTCGATTCTAATTTCATACCCACCACCTGAAATTCCTTCTTACTTGAGTGTAGAGTGTCTTTGCAGGTCCCCCCTCGCTGGAGCTATACCAGACTAGGAGACGCACAGGACTGCATCACCCTGGCTTCAGAAAAGAATATTTTATTAAATATAATTTTATTTCCCACATGGATATATACGATTTGAAAAACATATATCACCTCAATTAAAAAGTAATTTTTTTGTTAATCTTTAATCTATTTTCATATCATGGAAACTAGAAATTCTCAATCCAAATTTTGGGTTTTTTATTTTCATTTGATACACACAAAACTAATACAGAAACTATAATATGTTAAGCTCTAATATCATAATTACATAAAAATATAAATCACAATAATTAATCTCCTAGGAAACAAATAAGAATAACTTGAAATCATTTAATTTATGGTGATATAATTGAAGAATGAAAGCAAATAAAAGGAATAAAACTTAGCTGTAGTTGTGGCTTCATCAAGCAATATATGATTTTACATGTATCTCAAAGCCAAGATATTACTTTGTTCACCTAGAAAATCTTTTTTGCCTAAACTTGTTCACACTTTATTTGATTCCAATAAATTATTCCCGATAAATCTAAATCTCATTACATAATTTTTAACCATTCGCTATTCGTCTACTTTTCATTCCTCTCTCCTCTTGCGGCGGCGACTAGAAGAGGAAACCAATTTTCTTCTTCCTCCCATCTTCAACACCTCTCCTACGGACGATGAAACGTTTGCTCTCTATTGCTCTCGACGGCTTCAACACCAAGGTAAGATTTTCTTCCTCTTCTTTTTTTCTTCTCCGCTTCTTCTTGTATTGATGGTCGATAACCCTTTTACCCTTTATTGCTATGTCATAAATACATAAAATAATCACAGTGATTAATCTCCTAAAAGTATAATTCAAAATCATTTTATGGTAATATAATTAAACAAAAAGGAGAAAAGAAAATGGTATTTAACCCAACTAAAACAAATCAATTAGATGTGGATTTTATTCTCAAAAGGTTTTGCGGAGAATCCAAATGTTGTGGTTCAATTTAAATCAGAATATATATACACAGAGCTAAAATATAAAAGTGTATGACCATGGAATTAAAAGGGCTCTGATTCTTCTTCTTTCTTCCATTTTAAAATTTTGTTAGAGCCCTTAATGGAGAGATCACCATTGAGATCTTTTTTATTTTTCTTATTTTTAAGTTTGTTTTTTTTCCTACATTTATTTTTATGCTTTATATCTATAGAAATATATAGAAGATCATTTTTTTCCCTTTTTTTATTTTCTAGATTTACTTTTATTTCATATATGTTTTCCATGTATTATATATTATTTTTACTATAAATTTTATTTTATTTATTTATCGTTGTAGCATTATTATATTATATCCTAATAAAATTGTTATTATGTTTTTTAATTTTATCTAATATTTTTTTTCAATTTGTTAAAATTTTATTCTTTTTTATTTTTATTCAATTCCACTATTGCATTTTAATAAGAGAAAATTTGAAACTCAAAACTAAAATGATATTTTTTACTTGTATTATTATTTATTATATATTTAACATTATGATTACAGTTTATTCAATCCATTAAAATTTTGGTTTTTATATTTGATTATTTTTATTTTTATTTAATTTTTTTATTTGATTCTAATATCATGTTTCGGATAAATTCAAAATGTCTAAATCGAACTCATATCTTTTGCTCATACCATTTTTATTTATCAACATTGTTTTTTCTCTTATTTTTTAATTTATTATCTAATGTTATTTTTCTAATTGTTAAATTTTTAGTTTTTTTATTAATCTTTTATTCAATTTGATTATACTTATCGTGTTTTAGAAAAAATTCTAATCTCCAAAATAAAGTGAAACCTTTTGTTTATATACTTATTATTTGTTAAATACTTAACATTATTATTTTATTTATTTTGGCTATGTAATTTTTAAAATAATGAAAAAATTCCAAATCTAAACAATATCATTATCTTACACTATTATGAGTTTGCCAAATTTAATTTTTATTTTTTAATTCAGCTTGGTTATCATATCCTAAAAAAATTCAAAACATCCAACCAAATTAATATCTTTTACTTATATTTTTTTTTATGATGTATTTAATTTTACAATAAGCATACGATATTTGCATTAAGTCTATCTCATTGCGTCCCTAAATTTTTAGAAATATTTTAAATGGATATTGCAACAACAAAATTATTATTTTAAAATATATAGAAAAATAAAATAAAAATCATCATCCGGAGAAAGCATGCATAGATGTGAAAAGATTAATTTAAAATTTATTTTTGGGGTTATTTTAAGCAAATTAATTTGGGTAAAGTAAGCTGTGTTTATACATTTAGTTTCCATCAACAACTACCATATATATTAATATCTTCACATATGCTCAACTGAGCAAAGAGTGACCAAGACTTGAGGCTTTTTTTCTTTTTTTGTTTAAAATAATATATACACGCGAAATCAAATTCAATTCACGCATGCATTTATTTTTTTGTTTAGTATATTTCTCCAAATTGCAAGGCCTTTAATTTTTCTCTGCCAAATATATTTTCAATTATTTTAAAATCTACTACTACGGAAAATACATGACATCTATTTTTTTTATTAATATATTTCTCCAAATTGCAAGGCCTTTAATTTTTTCGCGCCAAACATGTTTCTAATTATTTTCAAATCTACTACTTGCTTTCTATTTTTCAAATTATATTCACATATGAAAAATACACAACCAAATTCAATTCTTGCATGCTTCTATTTAAATCAGTATATTTCTTCAAATTGCAAGGCCTTTCATTTTTCCCTACCAAATATATTTTTAATTATTTTTCAAATCTACTACTTGCCTTTTCTTTCTTTTACCTTTTTTAATTATTTAATCAAATATGTGTCCATCCTTGTTTGTATGCATTCATGCATTTATTTATCATCAAGAATTAGCATTCCAAGAGAAATGAAATGATACAAGTATTTAAAAAAATATGAAAAGATTCCAAGGAATATTGACAAAAATAAAAACAAAAATATTTCATTTATGCATGGCCTTTAAGATATTGCACGATATCTCATAATTAATGCAATGAATGTTTAAATTTTTTGGGACTATAAATAGATGCACAATGCTGCAACGATCATCATCTCTCAAACTCCATACAATGAGTCCTAGTTCTGGTGATATCATATTCAATTATTTGATATGTATTTTGAGATTCAAGGTTCAATCCCTCCAGCTTCACATGTAAGATTTATGATTCTAATTATATTCTTCTCCATTCAATATTTTAATTAATATATTTGTCCTCATCTTAATTTTTTACATAATTATCTTATTAATCATTGTTTTGCTATTGATAGGTGAAGCTGAAAAAGATGGATCATGTAGAAGTACAGATCATATAGATTTGTACTTGTTCAAGAATTTTAAAGAAGTAGAGAGTTTCGTCAGATCTACGATACATATCTTCGGTAGATCCCAGTATGATGATAATATCATGAGTGGATTTGGAAGACCAAGAGCTCATAAAATCATTATGCTGGGCTTATATGTAAAATTGTATATTATCATATCAAAACTGATGTAAAAATATATAAAGTTTCATTTTTATTCTCAAATGATTGTAATTATGTATAATGCATAATCTCTTTCCTTTTAAAAAATAAAACAGAAATTATGTAATTACTTTTTTACACGCCCATTTTAATATTATTAATATAAATGAATAGCACAAGAGATCGTAGGTCTACGAAGAATTATATATAATTAGAGGAGTCAAATTCATTTATTTGCATTTAAAATTTTGGTATAATTATATGGGGTGTATTATCATCGGTGCTTACGTGCTCTCTTTGTTAAAAAAGAAAAATAAATATAGAAAATCACAATAGATGACTATATTAGGGTTTGAACTCTAGATTTTTAAAAAATATTTAAGATGTTGCCACCAACTATGCTACTCATAATTAGCATACTTACCTGCTCTTTCCTCTATAACTACAGGATAATGTTGTTAATTATATAAAATAGAGTTCAAAATTTTCAATTTTGGATCTTAAACCTCAGATATTCCCTATTCTTTCAACTGAATAAATTATCTCATCCTCGTAGGCCAATATTCATAGTATTATTATGGCTGCTAAGTTATTCTATCCACATTTGCAGTCATTTTAAAACAATTTTGTATCTTGCTTCTGATTCCATTTCTCAACTTGATTCCACAGCTCTACCTCGGCCACTGAAGAGCAAATGCGGCGCGTGCACACACACACACACACACACTTGTTGAGGTCAGACCTCGATCGGTACATACTTAGAGCTTGGTAGATAGGTGGAAGTCGGTACACTATTAGAGCTCGATACGAAGTCTTAGAACTCCGACTAAGCTTGAGCGTTGTGGACTGGAGTAGCACTTTGGGTCATGCCAGATCAGGCCCAGAAATGCCCACACTCGTGAATGAGACTCAAATCAAGCCAAACACTACCCAGCCCAGGGGACTCCGTCTGACCATACAAGGACACCCACGTCCTTCATTTATTGCCAAGGTTCGATGGTAATGAGCTCAACATCTCCGAGATAGACCTCTGTCACGCCCCAAATCCTAGAGTCATGTGATTGGCTAGAGTACACATCCATACTCCGAAGCCTACCAACACATACGTACCAATGCAGAAAGCAAATGAAAATAACCGTGCAATATACTCATGAATAGAATCAAATATCAAATATGAGTACAAGAACCAAGTGCAATGACTGAAACAACATGACTCAAATGCAAGTACACAAGACATCCTATTACACGACAACTACGACCCAACGCGTCATGAGATCCGCTGCCTGAGCTTGCAACCCCCTATCGCGCCACACAGGTACAATCACACTTCTACAGGTCCGGATCTGCAAAATAATATAAAAAAGAGTGGTCAGTCCATAAGGAACTCAGTGAGTGGTTCTAGCAAACCTCCACCTAAAATCCTATATATATATAAAACATGAAATAAATTCGCAGGTAATTTCAGGGATTTAGCACACCACCTGACCCAATGGGCAGACCTCCATTCAAGAGAATATTCGGCCATGATGGCCCACATACAAATAAATTCTTGACCATAACGGCCATACGAACATAAATATCACTCGGCCTCAACTAGCCGCACAATCATGAGCAATAGTCGGCCTCAACCAGTCGTATGAATATGTGTAATACTAGGCTTCGACCAACCGTACAACATGTGTAATACTCGACCTCGACCAGCCGCATGAACATGTGTAATACTCGACCTCGACCAGCCGTACAACATGTATAATACTCGGCCTCGACTAGCCGCACAAGCAAGTACACAATACACAGTGCATTCAAGATTTCTAAACTCATTCAATTTCTAGGCTTGTGCTCGCACCCAGCCCTACGCCAGACTCTGTCATTTAATTTCTATGTGTCACCCTACACATATTGTCTCCATGTATAGAAATAAATTATAAGTTTTCCAGCTGTTTTGTCATGATCTGACATGATGCCATACCAGGTATCATGCCCATCCTACTAAACTTTTGCCTCTAGCTTTTATCTATAATAGGATATGATAAGCATGTCAATCAACCCTCTAATTCAGCATGTATTCAATCCATATCAACTTGTACCAAACAATTCCAGCATGAATAAAAATAATTACAACACGTATGAAAGTATCCCCAACATGTATAATGATAATTTCAGCATGTGTAAAAATAATTCCGGGATGTATTATCATACCACAACATCAAATTTCAGCCTACCTAATCATGTTATAAAATTCTAGATTTAAACATACCATATCACACCATAAAATTTCAGATTTCCACTATACATAACAATGCTACGAAATTTAAGATTTAAGTCTAAATTTATCCACTACAATGATAGTTTTCAACGACCAACATTTCAACATCTAGCTAACCCAACCTCAAAAAAATCTATGCATAGTTACAACTTTTCCAACAAGGGAAATGGCCTAACAAACTAAAATTTCAAGCATCAAAAGCCACGTCCCGAGCTAAAAATTTCAGCAATAAATTTGTCTAGTCATCCTAAGAATTATGCACCTTTAAGCCTGATAAACTAAGACTTTACGAAGACCACTAGTAACAATAACTTCCTAGGCAGGATATGGATTACAACCTCAAGGGAGACAATACCAAGTGTGGAACTTTCAACAACTTAAGGGAATATCAGTCAAGCTGAAATTTTGTCACGCCTCGACTCAGGGTCACGTGATCGACCAGGGTAAATATAATTATCCTGAAGCCTAACTCATGCATACAACCATGCAGACTTATGATAAATGATGAATGTCATAAACTTGAGCGAATGCTCGGCTAATTGTAAATGTTTTAATCAATGGAAATAAAAGTTCCAATAATCACAGCTAAAACAACCCTATGCATGAAAGAAAACTAACCAACAACTCGACTACGACTCCCTAAACTAGTCTGCTACGAGATCTTCGGTCTTGCTTACTCCTCCAGCCACGCCACGCCCAACAACCTACCTCACTGGTCAGACTCTGCAAAAATAACAAAACAACAAACGTGAGTCCAAAAAGAAACTCAGTGAGTGGTTCTCTACCGAACCTCCACCAAAATCCAACAATTAGTAAAAATAAGCAATAGAATTATAATAACAAAATTTATCAAGCCGCCTATGGCCAATCGGCCATGCTGCAAGAACATCACAATTCGGCCTTACTCGGCCTAACACAAAATGTAACAACTTGGCTGACATGGCCCATACACGATACATGACAATCAACCACTGTTCCTTCTACACAAGCAACACATATATTTGGCATCACAGTGCATCACATGCTTACAATCCGACCACGACCAACCGTGCATCAGAATTATAAGCGACCTTGACCAGCTGCATCACAGTGATCAAATCTTAACCTCGACCAGTCGGATGATCATGGTTAATCTCGACCTCAACCAGCCGGATAACCTCGCACATGCCTCGACCATATTCTCCAGGTCCATGATGATTGTCTGAAAAGTATTGATATGCTCTTTGACTGATGTGCCTTTTGCCATACGTAGGAAATGGAGCTTCTGCTTCAAAGTCATCTTACCGGTGAGAGTTTTGTCCTGATACAAGGATGCGAGCTTGTCCCAAATACCTTTAGCTGTCTTTTGGGATGCAATTTCTCGAAGTGCTTCATTTGACAAGCTTAGGTACAAAACTGCAATTGTCTTTTGCTCCTTATATTCTTTCTCCTCCTCGGTTCCCTACATCTTATCCTTACCAAGAATAGCATCATGTATTTTCTCCATAGTTAAGATCGCTTTCATCTTCATTGACCAAAGTGCATAGTTGACATTGCGATCTAACTTCTCAATATCAAATTTGGTGCTCGCTATGGTTGGGGAAGTAGGCTCTGATACCAACTGTTAGGAAATTTGGGGTAATTTCCTGCAGGATCTACAAAACCCGAACCCGGCGAGGAAAACAGAAAACCAAATCCGATAATAATAATGCAGGAAAAACAAAAGACACAAGGGGGTTAACGTGGTTCGGACTCGGCGGGGTGCCAATCCTACGTCCACAGGGAGAAGAGGAGACTGCTTTATTAAATCCAGAAAACAACTTTTACAATAAGAGTGCAATAATCTAAATCCCCTTCGGAATACAACAAACTATCTTAAATTAATTGAACCTGAAACTGGTACGTTGTAGAGGCACTGTCTCTACAAGATCTGCTTGGAAACTGAACTCCCGCTGCTGTATGTCAGAAACTGAGAAGAGGCACTCCTTAGGAAAAGGGTCGTAGCGGCACTCTTAATTTTTTGGATCTCTGAAACTCTCATATGAGGGATTTTCTCTTGATGTGGGATTCCTCTCTTTGTGATAGATTCCCTTAGAACTGCATATTAGGCCCCTATTTATAATAGAAGGGGAGAGCCGATTCATGCCTACTTTAGTGGAGAAAAAATCTCCAAGGAATTTGCTGCTCCGTCTGATTTAATCGGATGGCTGAAAAGCTTCTTTTGACCAAAGAAACTTTCAAAATGCTTGGTGGCTTCACGTGATGCCTCCACCTTTTTCTCCCTTTGACTAGTCAAAAGCAGTATTTGATTTCCACATCATCAATTTGAAAACTTCTGAAGTTATTATCAATTTGAAAAACTTTTACGTGTGCCGCTGCAACATTGACATGGGTATCTTGAGAAGATGGTGGGCTGGGCTCCCAGGCCCATGATTATAAAATCATAGTTTATTTTGATCGAGTCCGGTTCAACATGGTTCAATCAAATTGGCAAATTGGTTCAAGCATATCTTGATCAAATCAACTCCGATTTGGATCTGGTCGAACTCATTGGATTCGGTTCGGACCCAATTTGAGTCAATCTCTAACAATACATAAACTAGAATATGCTAAGCTTTAATATGATAAATACATAAAAAATATAAATCATAATAATTAGTCCCCTAGGAAAACAAATAAGAATAATTCGAAATCATTTAATTTATGGTGATATAATTAAAGAAAGAAAGCAAATAAAAGGAATGAAACTTTGCTGTGGTTGTGGCTTCATCAAGCAACATATGATCTCACATGTATCTCAAAGCCAACATGTTGCTTTGTTGACCTAGAAAATCTCTTTTGCCTAAACTTGTTCACACTTTATTTGATTCCGATAAATTATTCCCAATAAATCTAAATCTCATCAAATAATTTTTAACCATTCGCTATTAGTCTACTTTTCATTCCTCACTCCTCTTGCGGCGGCGACTAGAAGATGAAACCAATTTTTTTCTTCCTCCCATCTTCAGCACCTCTCTTGCGGACGATGGAACATCTGCTCTCTATTGCTCTCGACGGCTTCAACGCCAAGGTAAGATTTTCTTCCTCTTCTTTTTTTCCTCTCCGCTTCTTCTTGCATTGATGGTCGATAATCCTTTTTCCCTTTATTGCTATGTCATAAATACATAAAATAATCACAGTGATTAATCCCCTAAAAGTATAATTCAAAAGTATTTTATCGTAATATAATTAAACAAAAAGGAGAAAAGAAAATAGTATTTTTTTTTTTTGCCAAAGCAAGCGTGTTCCACACAAGGTGGAAAATTCATAAGGTTTCGAACCTCAGACCTCTAGACAATTTGTAATTGTTGCCACCAACTGTGCTAATATAAGTAAACAAAAAGAAAAAAAGAAAACTGTATTTAACCCAACTAAAACAAATCAATTAGATGTGGATTTATTCTCAAAAGGTTTTGCAGGGAATCCAAATGTTGTGGTTCAATTTAAAACAGAATATATCTATGGACAAATAAAATATAAAAGTGTATGACCATGGAATTAAAAGGTCTCTCATTATTCTTCTTTTTTCCATTAATGGAGAGATCTCCATTGAGATCTTTCCATTAAAGGTTCTATTTCCTACATTTATTTTTATGCTTTATATCTATAGAAATATATAGTAGATCAATTTTTTTCCTTTTTTTTTTTCTAGATTTACTTTTATTTCATATTATGTTTTTCATGTATTATATATTATTTTTAGTATAAATTTTATTTTATTTATTTATCGTTGTAGCATTATTATATTATATCTTAATAAAATTGTTATTATGTTTTTTAGTTTTTATCTAATATTTTTTTCAATTTGTTAAATTTTTATTCTTTTTAAATTTTATTCAATTCCACTATTGCATTTTAATAAGAGAAATTTTGAAACTCAAAACTAAAATAACATCTTTTACTTGTATTATTATTTATTATATATTTAACATTATGATTGCGGTTTATTCAATCCATTAAAATTTTGGTTTTTATATTTGATTATTTTTACTTTTATATTATTCTAATATCATGTTTTGGATAAACTCAAAAAGTCTAAATCGAACTCATGCTTTGCTCATACCATTTTTATTTATCAACATTGTTTTTTCTCTTATTTGTTATTTATTATCTAATGTTATTTTTCTAGTTGTTAAATTTTTATTTTTTATTAATCTTTTATTCAATTTGGTTATACTTGTAGTGTTTTAGAAAAAGAAAATCTCCAAAATAAAGTGAAACTTTTTGTTTATATAGTTATTATTTATTAAATATTTAACATTATTATTGTTTTTATTTTGGCTATGTAATTTTAAAAATAATGAAAAGAAATTCCGAATCGCAACAATATCTTGCTTACACTATTATGAGTTTGCCAAATTTAATTTTTATTTTAAAATTCAAAACATCCAACCAAATTAATATCTTTTACTTATATTTCTTATTTATGATATATTTAATTTGACTGTTTAATTTTATTTAGTATGTATTAAAAAATTTATTTTTTAATTCAATTCAACAATCACATTTCGAAAAAAAAAAAAAACTCTAAATATCTTTTACTTATATCATTTAGAGGAATTGATTTTTTCTTCAAGATATGAGATACTACAAGAAACTGATAAAATGAGAGCTTCCTATATAGATTTTAAAAAAAATCATATCTATTCAAGAATTTTCTTGAAAGAACTTTTTCATATAAATTATTTTCTACAATAATTACCTAGTTTCAATTACCCAGTTTCAATTGATGCATATTTTCTACATTATAGTTCATAATGTCAACTCAATTTATGATTTGTAAATACTATATTGCCAATTCAATGTATTAATACTATGTTAAATAAGTATACAATATTTGTATTAAGTCTATCTCATTGCGTCGTCAATTTTCTAAAAATATTTAAATGGATATTGCAATGACATAATTATTATTTTAAAATAGAGAAATAAAATAAAATCATCATATGGAGAAGCATGCATGGATCTGAAAAGATTAATTTAAAATTTATTTTTGAGGTTATTTTAAGCAAATTAATTTGGGTAGAATAAGTTGTGTTTATGCATTTAGTTTCCATCAACAATTACCATATGAATATATTCACATATGGAAAATATATACACGCAGAATCAAATTCAATTCATGCATGCATCTATTTTTTTGTTTGGTATATTTCTCCAAATTGCAAGGTCATTAATTTTTCCGTACTAAACATATTTTCAATTATTTTAAAATCTACTACTTGCCTTCTCTTTTTTAAATTATATTCACATAAGGAAAATACACAAAACAAAATTCAATTCATGCATGCATCTATTTTTTTATTAGTATATTTTTCAAAATTGCAAGACCTCTATTTTTTTCCTGCCAAATATGTTTCTAATTATTTTCAAATCTACTAATTGCCTTCTATTTTTCAAATTATATTCACATATAAAATACACATAATCAAATTCAATTCATGCATCATCTATTTAAATTAGTATATTTCTCCAAATTGCAAGGCCTTTAATTTTTTTCCTACAAAATATATTTTTAATTATTTTTCAAATCTACTACTTGCCTTTTCTTTCTTTTACCTTTTTTAATTATTTAATCAAATATGTGTGCATCCACTAATTGTTTGTGTGCATTCATGCATTTATTTATCATCAAGAATTAACATTTCAAGAGAAATAAAATGATACAAGTATTTAAAAAAACATGAAAAGATTCCAAGGAATATTGACAAAAATATTCCATTTATGCATGGCCTTAAAGATATTGCACAATATCTCATAATTGATGCAATGAATGTTTAAATTCTTCGAGATTATATAAATAGATGAACAATGCTGCAACGATCATCATCTCTCAACTGCTTTACACACAATTATCTTTTTTTAGTCTTCAATTACTCCATACAATGAGTCCTAGTTCTGGTGATATCATATTTAATTATTTGATATGTTTTTTGAGATTTAAGGTTCAATCCCTCTAGCTTCACACGTAAGATTTATGATTCTAATTATATTCTTTTCCATTCAAATCTCTTAATTAATATATTTATCCTCATCTTAATTTTTTTACATAATTATCTTATTTAATTATTATTTTGCTAGGTGAAGCTGAAAAAGATGGATCATGTAGAAGTACAGATCATATAGATCTGTACTTGTTCATGAATTTTAAAGTAGAGATTTCCGTCAGATCTACGATACATATCTACGATAGATCCAAGCTAGTATGATGATAATGCCATGAGTGGATTTGGAAGATCAGAAGCTCATAAAATCATTAAGTTGGGTTTATATGTAAAATTGTGTATTATCATATCAAAAATGGTGCAAGAATATATAAAGTTTCATTTTTATTCTCAAATGACTATAATTATGTATAATGCACAATCCCTTTCTTTTTAAAAAATAAAATAGAAATTATGTAATTACTTTTTTAGTGTGTAATTAGAGGTTTCCCATTTTAATATTATTAATATAAATGAATAGTACAAGAGATGATAGGTCGACTAAGAATTATATATAATTAGAGAAGTCAAATTCATTTATTTGCATTTAAAAATTTGGTATAATTATATGGGACGTGTTATCACGGGTGCTTAATTACCTGCTCTTTCCTCTATAACTATAGGATAATGTTGTTAATTATGCAGAATAGAGTTCAAAATTTTCAATTTTGAATCTCCAACCTCAGATATTCCCTATTCTTTCAACTGAATAAATTATCATATCTCATCCTCGTAGGTCAACATTCATAGTATTATATATTATGGCTGCTATGTTATATATTCTATCCACATTTGCAGTCATTTTAAAACAGTTTTGCATCCTGCTTCTGAAATTTTATTTCATGATTCATATTAAGAACATACAACTCTCAGACATAGATATATTTACTACTAGAAATACTGTGATTTGCGATGGTTTTTGGAGCGATCGCAGCTAGATGCAAATGCTCAGCGACTTTTCTGATAGTGATTAGTTCTCAATGCTCGTAGTTGTAGCGTAATCTTTCTAAGAATTGACAGATAAAAGATAATTAAGAAATATTATGCAAAACCTAATACTTTAATTATACTGACAAAATAGGTAATTAATACAACACTAAATGGTTTTATCTAAATCATATACTAATTTTCATGTTACCAAGAACATTATGCGTACATCAGTTTCCACACATGTGAAGGTGAGGAAGAACTATATATATATATCAATCTGGTTACATGAGCTTTAGTTTTTCAATTTTTCACAAATAATTCTTGCTCAACGAGCCTATCTTGATTTCTTTTGCTTTAAATGTTTGCAAACCAAAATGAATTTTGGGAGAGTTTGGTTGCCCACAAGTACAAATACTTAAAAAAAAATATTTACATGCAAAAACAAATGCTCTCAAATAACAGGAACTTGTTGCAACTATTTGGTTGCCTATAAGTAAACTGACAACTTTTATTTGCAGACATTTGGTTGACTGCAAATAGAAGTTGCAAGTATATTTGCAACTTGTATTTAAACTTGAAAGATATCAAAGCAATAATTATAAATTCTGATAATAATTGTAAATTCCATCCTAACATAGATCCTTTATGTATGGCTGAAAAAGATGTTTCCATGGGATTATATTCTCACCAAATAGCTTATGAACAGATCCCAAAGAATGAACACAATTTTGGATAAACAATCATCACAATGTTTCATTGTACTTAATAAAGTCCAAGGTTCTTGGAATTGTTACTATAAACAAATTGGTTAGTCTCATCAAGCTGAGACATCAAATCCTTTATCTCCATCTTGCACGCCCGTTGTACTTTTTTTGTTATTGTTTTTCTCCCCTCACCCCTTACTAGTATTTTCTTCATCTCACTACTAGAATTGTCGTCATCACCGACGGCTCAGACCGTGGCTGAACCATCGGTGATAAATATCACAGACGGCGTCAACCGTGGCAAACAGCTGCCACTAATGTGCGCGTCTCAGATAAGTTGTGACGTGTAATAGCCGCGAAATATATATATATATATATATATAATTTAATTAATTAATTTTGGCTTCAGCGGGAAAGCCGAGATGCGCGCCGGGGCGGGCTAAGAAATTGTCGGAGGGCGCGATTGGTGGTATGACCCTTATGCATAAGGAAAATTATTTTATTCGAGTCGGGATGGAAGGTTGGGTCGAGTCGAGTCCGGGGGTTCGATCGGAACTCGATTCGGATGAGTATAGACCGATATAAGTGGGTTCATGAATTCACTTAAGTTAAGGGGTAAAATAGTAATTTCAATATATATATTCATATAAACCTGGGATGAGCATACGGCTCCAAGGAGGATACGCACGCCCACCCCTAGGCAAGAGGAAGAGGAGGCGCAAGCTTGGGAGGCCGGGCCTTCGCCGTCGCCAGAATCTCCTCGTCGCGAGGTTGAGGATCTTCTTCCTCCTCGTTCTCCTTCTTCTTAAGGTGAGTGGCCTTAAGCTTTTGGGACTTGCCCACCTCTAGGGTAGCCCCCTTGTGTAAATGATTGTAAACCGAAATCTCTCAAGTTTTTATGGATTTATGGACGATTGGTGGTCTTTCACTGGGCGTTGATTGGAGTCTTGAGGTGTGTACGGTGTAGGGCAGCCCTTGAGAGGCAATGACTGATTGTAGAGCCCTACTTGTGGGATTTTGGGACTGTTTTGATGGTCTACTCAAAATTGCAGTTTTTCCTCTTTGAGATGATGCTTGTAAACATGAATTTTGATTGGGATTGGGAGAGAAATCACATTGTCTTCTCTTGATGTAGGCGGCCCTAAGATTGGAGGGTAAACCCTCTTTTGTTGGGTCATTAAGAGTGGAGAATAAGGGTGGTAGTCGGGGATGGCGGGAGCTTGCATTTGATGGCGGAAATTCCCCTTATAGACGGTTGCATGAGGTGAAGCATGGTGTGGCTTGAGCATGCCCACCAAGTGTTTGGTGAAATGCCACACCTACATGATTATGCTTATATCCTCATTTCTCTTTAGTAAAACTTCATATCAGTATGGAGTATGTGTGCCCCAACCAATGATAGCTGAATTGGCCGACTTTAAGGGTCGAAATCCCATGTTTAAGACATTATGGAGTGGATGGCCTAAGGGCATTCAAATATGTACAGAAATGTAAATATGCATGTTTGACACCTAGTTCGGAGGCTTAAAAGTCGTCCGTTTGGTATAAAATCTTGGGGATAGATAGTAGGGTACTCTGATAGCTTTGACACCAAATTTTAGCGAATTCTAAGTTGGAGGGACTAGGTTTATAAAATTTGTTTGAGGACAACTCAAAACCGCCAATTTCTGCACATAGCAGAATTTGTGATAAGTTGAAAGTTTGACACGATATTCGGAGATTGAATCATCGTCCTATGATAGTGAAGCTTTGGGAAATCCTTGTGGGATATATGGACAACCATTCGAATCTGGTTTGAGGGAAAAAGAATAAGAGTTGGCTTAGTTATGAATTTTCTAAGATAGCAACTCAAACAGGAAAATCTGCTAGTGAATTGCAGAAATTCTGGGATGACATGTTCGTTAAGCCATGTCGTGATCGATCCATTGCCCAAATGACCTGAAACTTTGAGGATAGTTAGGGTGACACAAAAGCTTGCTTATCTTGTGTTTTTGGTAGACATTTCACTAACAACTAAGGGTTTAGCCGTGGTAGCAAAAGTGAACCTGATAAGGTTCGAAAAGTGCCGAAATTTGGCTAAGTATGGGAGGACTGCCTTGACTCCACTTGACGGTCAAATTACTTTGATGTTTATGTTGTGTGCCTATGATAAATTGTGATATTCACTTTTGTTATTCAACTCGTGGGTGGTGACGCGTAGTGCAGCGTCAACAAATTCCAAGTTGGAGGCACTTATACTAGTGCTGAGATCTTAAACTCGTTAAGTAATAATGAGTTGCTAGAATTCCCTTCTGGGATGGTTGGATAGTGAATGGTTAAGCACATATGCACGTGGGTTGGTTTCATTTGATTTGAGTGGTGGGGTGCACGACGGCCGATCGAGGGGTTGAGGCCGGGAATAGGCCGGACTCGGTGCGGCAACGCGCGCACCCGTGATATCGGCAAATTGCCTAAACCACTCGAGTAATATCATTGGTGTATATTCTTGTGTATTCCTTATTCTTGTGATGGTACTTGATATTTGGGCCATTATGGGCCGAGTGAATATGGTACTTGATATTTGGGCCATTATGGGCCGAATGACTATGGTGCGTCTGAGCACGAGTTTTGTGAATGTATCTTTTACTTTACATGCTATTACACTTTAGAGATTCTATAAGTATGATTTATGTTTGTTATGCTTGATGCTCAGGATAGCTTGGCGAGGGCTTGGTTCAAGCCACTTACTGAGTTCGTTGGAACTCACCTCTCTTTTGTTGTTGTTTTGTAGATCCTGACTAATAAAGGTACAATGGTACTCTTGTAGCACGGCTGGAGTTGCAGGCTCAGGCAATTGATCTCGTGACGTGTCGAGTCGTAGTCGAGTAGTAGGAATTACTTACGCATATGGTCATGTGATGGTTGTAGACATGGACCTTATTCACATTCGATTGTTTATATTTTCAGAATAATATTCATTCACATGTTCATTGGTTCTCACATGTTGTATCATTTATTCCGCATTTTGGTATGTATGTATTGGTAGGCTTCAGAGTACGGATGTGTACTCTGGCCGGTCACATGACCCTAGATTTGGGGTGTGATATGACGGCCGCGCTCCGCCGTCACAAGTAATCATCAGCGACAGCCGCGTGCGCTGTCGCTGAATAAAAACCATCAGTGACGGCTTTAGGCGGCTGTCACTAATACCAACCATCAGCCACGGCCCAGTCCCGTCGGTGATACTATTAGCAACCGTGATATTTGGTGCTGTCGAGACCATTCGCCATTTACGATAAGCTTTCAGCCACGGCTTAGTGACGGTGAACCGTGGGTAAGTCGTGGCTAAAGGTGTATCCTGTAACTTAAAAAACTAAAAAAATTGTAAATTCCTATATACAATTATATATCGACTATAAATTATTTTCAATCACATATTACAATAAGAAAACATCATACACATGCATTTGAAACCAAACATACAAGTTTTACATAAATATCATCAATATCAGCCTCAAACCGGAGGCAAACAATTATCAAAACATTATCTATATATAACCAAGTATCAAAATATAAACAAAATACAATTAATCAAAATCTCACGGCTGCGGTGGAGGCGGTGTAGGCAGTGGAGTCGACAACGACTGGGTCGGGAGCGTCGACTGAGTCGAGGAGGACGACGACTGCGACATCATCGGTAGAAGCCCAGCGTGAGACGCAATCTGAGTGAGGAGTGTCTACATGTTCTGGATTGTCTGTCTCAACTGGTCATTCACAGGCCTCTGTTCCTGCATCTCCAGCATCTGCTGGGTGAGCTCCGACTCCATGGCCGCTATTCGGCTCTGGTCCTGCGCTTGGGATGTCGAGGGCCGCTCACCCGTAGTCGGAGGGGTCGGTGCCCCAAGTGGCCTGAGCACGGCGTGTGCATGGCCACTATCTGCAAAGCCATAAACACGATCGTGCTCCCAGCCACCTGCGGCCTCCACCCAAGCTCCTACGCAGAACTCCTCCGGTGTCCCTCCACGCTTGATCATAGTCCTCGTGTAAGTTTCCTACACGTGTTTATATTTTAAATATATATAAACTATAAATAAAAATTGTGTAAATCAAATAGACATATATAAATACTTACCATTATGATGGAGGCTCTGCTATCAACGTAGTCCCTTGCTCCTCATCGACGATGGTGGGTGCGCTCAAACACCTCCATCATTGTTGGGCTTTGGACGGTGCCGTCCTCCGTCACGCGCGTCTTACATTAGAACACAAATACATTAGTAGCATTATACACAATATATAATTTAATTAAAAATAATTAAATTATACATATCATACGACGCTCACGAATCGTAAAAGAGATGGAGCCACCTGTGTGGCGCGCGCCCGTGCCATCCCCCCCAGACATGCAGTTTCTCGACGCAGTCCGGGAGACCTCCTGCCACTCAGGTGTGACCCACCGGTCAACAAGTTGTTCCCACACAGGTCCAGGAATCCACTTGAGGGTGTGTCCCCAAGTCTGCCCTATCTGTGTGGCCCCCAGCCGTCTCATCACAGTCTGACGGGCTTGCTGAGGCAGCTCGTTATAGCGAGCGCGGGCAACACGCTCCTATGCAGCCTCTACAAAAGTGGTCTGGTCCTCCGGCCATGTATAATGAGCCTGCAAATTTTTTATTATTATTACCGATGAATATTTAACATTAACATTAATTTAATAAATATACTTACCATGAACTCTTGCCATAATAAATCCATATGCTTACGGGGCACGTGAGACCATGTTGGCCACGCCCCGCGTATAAACTTCCGGATCGTCCCCGCTATCGTGCGAGGGATGTCCTCCTGTTCAAATCTGCACAAAATATAAATTCATAATATGATATTTTGAAATAAATAAATTATAAGAAATAATTGATGCTTATACTTACCGTCTTCCGCTCGCACACTAACTGCTCCGCGCATTGCTCCCTTGGGTGGCGGAGAGAGAATTATGTTAGGCCCTCGTGGCCTACGTCTCGAAGACGATGGTCTTGGATCTACGGAGGGTGGTGGAGGGATGGTAGCCGAAGGTGAAGGGATGGTGGCCAGATCAGATGAGGGAACGGTGGACGGATGAGGTGGGGGGATGGTGGTGGAAGGCGAAGGGTCAGTGGTAATCGTCGGGGGGTCCTACGAGGAATGCCTCATCGAGAACTGATATCTCGAACCATAGCTGTAAAAATTTAATATAATTAGATTATATATAATAGATTAATAGATATATTTAATAATTGAATATACTTCACATTTACAATTATTCGTCATCGTCATTATCATCATCCGTGTAATACTCTTCTTCTTGTTCTTCTGTATCGAAATCTTGAAATTTTTCTTCGTCTCCCTCATCATCATTCTATCCTTCCTGAACTTCATTATCATCGTCATCAATGTATTCTATTTCCAATTGAATTAACTCTGTGTCATCATCCTCGAGTATTGGACTAACTCGTTCCACTTCGGAAGGATCTTCTTCTTGATAGAAGTCATCTGCTGGCTCATTCTCTCCAACTATCGGGTCAATTTTTCCTCTGGCTTTAGTTTTATAGACTACATGCCAATCTGCCATATCTTTCTTTCGAGATGGATACTGCATATAATATACTTGTTCAGCTTGGGATGCCAATATAAATGGCTCATTTGAAGCTAATTTTGATTTGTAATTGACCTCGACCAGCTGTTTATACTTTGGATCAACTCTCATGCCCTTATCGCTTGTATTGAACCAATGATATTTAAAAAGGGCAGCTGATTTACATCCGAAAAATTGTAATTCAATGATTTCTTCCAATAGTCCGTAAAAGTCAACATCACATTCAGCATACGTTGTCCCTTTCACGCAGACCCTGGCATTCATAGTCTTTTTTGTAGATGAATATTCAAGTGTGTAAAATTTATATCCATTGACAAAATAACCATTATAACATTGTACAAGTCGTGCCAGTCCACTAGCAAACTCAAATATTTGGTTATCTATTTCGCCTCTGTGTTCTGTGCTGTAAGCTTGAAACCAATTAGGGAATTCACGATTTCGTAATCTTTCTAATTCCTCATCGCTGTAAATTGAGTATTTTGTCACCATCTCAATGTCAAATATTTCAATGAACTTCTCAATCTCTGGATAGTTTAGTAAAACGTACAAGTAGGCCAAATGGTACTCTTCATCGTTTAAGAATCGAGACAGACGATAACCCAAAGCACGACTGGGGTAACCAAAGATATTTAAACAATCATCTGATG
The DNA here is from genome assembly GCA_034359265.1 of Canna indica. Classification (NCBI taxonomy): domain Eukaryota; kingdom Viridiplantae; phylum Streptophyta; class Magnoliopsida; order Zingiberales; family Cannaceae; genus Canna; species Canna indica. Next base: position 30,902,517 of record CP136893.1, on the reverse strand, counting down.
GTCGAGATCCCCCGTCGGCGTTCCGTGGAAGACGATTAAGTCTTGTCTTGATGGTTGATTCAAAATAAAATGAATAAAATGTTAAAATTTCTTGAATTATATATGCTTCTGATATGGAACCTTCAACTGCGGTGGTGTTCTTTACTTTTTTCTTCAGACGATTCATGTATCTTTCAAATAAGTACATCCACTAGTATTGAATGGGGCCACCAACTCGTGCCTCGTATGCCAAGTGTATCGGTAGATGCTCTATCGAGTCAAAAAATGCAGGAGGGAAAAACTGCTCCAGCTTGCATACGATTTCAACAATATTATTTTCGAGTGCTGACATATCTTCGACTCGAAGCACATTTGCATAAATGTTTTTGAAAAACATACTTAATTCTATCAACGGACCCCAAATCTTATCATGTAGATGATCTCGAAACACGACTGGAAGCAATCTCTGCATGAATACATGACAATCGTGGCTCTTCATCCCTGATATTTTGCATTCATCAACGTTTACACATTAAGATAAGTTTGAGGCATATCTATCGGGTAATTTGAGTTCTTTGATCCATTGATACACATCTTCCATCTGTTGTTTATTTAACACATACGGTGCCTTTGGCTTATGAAGTCGTCCGTTGACCTCTTGTAACTCTAACTCAAGTCTCTTACAAAGTATTTTTACATCATGTCGGGCCTTCACATTATCTTTAGTTTTGCCAAAAATATCCATAACTGTGTTAAAAATATTATCAAACATATTTTTTTCAATGTGCATAACATCCAAATTATGTCGAATTAGTAATGAACTCCAATACAGCAATTCCCAAAAGATACTTTTTTTCACCCAGTTATGTGTTTGACCAAAGCCTGAAATTCTTACATTCCCACCAAAAGTAATCTCTGGAAGCAATTGAACACGTGCTAAAATCTGTTCACCAGACAACATCGGTGGTGGCTCATCTCTTTCGACTCTACCATTGATAAATTTATCCCGATTCCTTCGATACTGATGGTTAGATGGCAGGAACCGGCGATGACAATCAAAGAAGGAAATTTTCCGACCATTCTCAAGACTGAAAGATTTTGAGTGGTCCATGCAATACGGGCAAGAGAGTCGCCCATGCATGCTACAACCAGACAATATGCCATAGGCCGGAAAATCATTGATTGTCCACAATATAACAGCTCGTAAAGTGAAGTTTTGCTTTCGGTGACAATCATAAGTGACAACTCCCTCAGCCCACAATGTTTGGGTTCATCAATTAGGGGATGGAGAAATACGTCAATTTCTTTGCGTAGACCCCTAGGACCCGAAATAATCGTCGAAAGATAGATAATATTCATCTTTCATACACATTGAGGGTGACAAATTATAAACTGTTGACATCACTGGTTATACTGAATACAGAGATGCTGAATTACCCAACGGATTAGAACTATCTGTGCACAATCCCAACTTGATATTTCTAGTCTCCCTAAGAAAGAAGGATAACACTTATCCAAATGTTTCCATGCTTCACTGTCAGATGGATGAGTCATTATTGTATCATCACGACTTCTTGCATGCCAACTCATATAGGGGGCAGTCTTTTCCAACATGAATAACCTTTGAAGTCTCGGTGTTAGTGGAAAATACCGAAGCACCTTAAAGAGGATATTTTTTTGTCGGACCGATTTCTTCTCCTTATAACGAGGATGTTCACATACCGAGCATTGCTCTATCTGTGCATTTTATTTATAATATAAAATGCAATTATTTGGGCGCACGTGTATCTTTTCGTACCCAAGCCCTAATTTCCTCATAAACTTTTTTGTCTTAAAAAAGGTTGGCTCAAACTTGTTATTTGGAGGTAGCATACCATTGATAAAGCCTGCAATCCGATCAAACACAACCCCGCTGATATTATAATCGGACTTGATGTTCAGGAGTTGTGTCATTGCCGAAAATCTTGTATAATTAGGATAATTCTCATAAAACGGTTCATCGATAGCTTTCAACATCTCGTAAAATTCTGCACCCTCCTTATTCGGCAATTCAATCTGTATCGCTGGTTGTTCTTCAATGACTTCAACTGTCGTAGTATCTGGTGGCACTACCATCTCAGTAACTGACTCAATATTATCATTTAAATGGAATTGTCCTCCACGACTATCCAGAATCATTATTCTATAAGGATTAGGTGGATTGAAAGTAGAAACATCAGCAGAAGAAGATTCACCATGAGTTTGGACAACAGAATTGCTCGACGTCCCGACTTGACATGATTTCCCGTGACAATTCCATACAAAATATCTTGGTGTGAATCCTTTTGTATACAGATGCAGTGTGATAGTTTCTTGGTCCAAAAATCTTATGTTCGAACATTTTCGGCACACACATCGAATTTTATCACCACTAAGGAATTTTTCATTCGAGTAGGTGAAATTTAAGAAGTAAGTTACGCCTACTCAAAATTCGTCCGTTATAGCTCCATGATGAATTCGTCGGTACATCCAACTTCGATCGCCCGATATGTTCTGTCAAAAATTTTGCAATATCTTTAGGTAATGTCTTTAGGTGGGATGGTCCTATTCCATTCTGGATTTTTATGTTATTCATATTGCACTTAGTATTTCTTTTAGTCATTAACTTCATTCTAAATTTTGGCAGCGTCTCCCTACAGTTCTCCGAATACGCATATCATCTGGACGCGTATCGAAGAACAAGGGAGATACAAGCCAAAATTTAAAAATGAATAATGACTAAAAAAATAAACTAAGTGTAATATAAATAACTATGTTCCCAAATTATCCAATTAGGGACAATTCAAGGATTGTACGTCGTATAAAAGATCATTAGCTTCGTTTACACGAACATACAACCCCCGACCGAATCTAAGGTTTTGCAAAATTAAAACTTGACTCGTCGATCATACGTGAAACGTATCCTCTCGTCTTGATTTTTTTCTAAATTTATGGATGCCGGTGCGAGTCCAAAGTGGACGATTCCGATACGAGTCCATCCATTGTGGATGATTCCGGCATGAGTCCATCCATTGTGGATGATTCCGGCACGCGCGAGTCCATTCATTGTGGACGATTCCAGCGCGAGTCCAAAGTAGACAATTTGGCTACGAGTCCACAGTGGACGATTCTGGCGCGAGTCCTCAGTGGACGATTCCATGCAACTAATTAATTAATATTAAACTAATAATTAACCTAATTAATAATTAATTTCTAATAATTAAGTATCAAAAAATTAAATAAAAAAAAAACTAATCAAACTATGATTACCCTAATCACAGTTTGATTAGGGGGTTAATTACCCTAATCAAGTAATTGATTAGGGTAATTAACCCTAATCAAGCAGTAGCTGGCATCACTGCCGGCTACTGCTCGTCGAAGCATTGGGGCCAATGGTAATCGACCCCAATGCGGCGCCGGCCGGGTTGAGGCCGGCGCGGAGAGGGTCGGCCGGGTTGACGTCGACGCGGACAGGGCGACACAGGCGAAGATAGAGGGCGGCGCAGAGGGGAATGAAAGGAGGAGGAGAGGTAGCATACCAGAAGGGGGAGGTTCATTGGCGGCGGCAACAGGTAGCGGAGTCGCGGCAACTCGACAGCGAGCAGAGAAGAAAAAGGAAGGTTCGGGCACGAACGTAAATAAAAAGGATTTTCATCGATGGCTCGAGGGCCGTCGGAAAACTGTGGATCTGTAATTTTATTATCACCGACGGCTATACGAGCCGTTGGTTAAGAGTGTTTTAATATTCGCGTTGCATTCATGGCATTAAATAATAAGCGACGGCCGTCTCTTGCCGTCGCTACTAACTTATTTTATTTCATGCTCCCATGCGCACCATCAACTATGAGCGACGGTTGTATGCAAGCCGCGACTGATTAGGTTACTCACATCACCAATGGCTTCATAGCCCCCGCTAAGCCGTGGCTAATAACTTATTTTATTTCGCGCGCCCTGCGCACAATGAACCACGAGCGACGACTCTGTCTGGCCGTATGCGAGCCGTGGCTGACTTGGTCACATCAGCCTCAACCATTGTGGCCGACGCAAAGCCGTGAATTTTTCTGACGGCCTTGGCGGCCGTCGGTGATTCCTGTGGCTAATGTGGTATATTCTAGTAGTGTCTCTCTTGAAATGAATATAAGTTTCTTTTGCTAAATTTAAGAATAATTTAATTAGATATAGAGTAATACCAAAATAGCCTAGATAAACAAGCAAATAAAAACATTTTATATGGTTAATGTCATGCACCTATAAACTATAATCCTTCAAAGATAAAAAACTTGTTTGAATATGAACGAGACAAAAACAATACTAACAAGAAGAAGTTATTAGACAATATTCGAAAAAAATGGGATAATAAAGTTAAAAGTGCTAAAATAAACAATGGTATTTTGAAGAATAATAATATATATGTCAAGCAAGTTGTAATTGTTTCAATATTAGGCATTACCTTGTTGATTAGCTATTCAAAGCTATTAAGCAAGGTACGCACAACTGATCTCACAAAATTTCTTTGGAAACGCAATGTTCCTATACCATCTTCAAAATTACAATTCATTTGAAAATTGGAGACATGTTAAGATTGCACGAATATGCCCTTGTTTGAGGACGACTTGGCCTGCTGGAATCACCTATTATATATGTTTGCGTAGGTGATTCAATTTGCAATTCCTGGGATTTCCAAAAACGCAGGAGAAGATAGTTGTGAACTATCGTGGAAGGAGAGGGAAGGAGGAAGAGGGAGAGAAAGAAAGAAAGAGTGGAGAGTAGATGCCAAAATTTGACCTCTTTTTCTCATTTCTTATCACCATGTATCTATAGGGTACATGATGAGTGCCAGCCGAATGATATATATGGGATTTGTACAATCATAATTAAAAGAGACTTGATTACATGATGTTTCTTAAGCACATTAATTGTTGTTGCCTTTGATTTGGCTTTTGCTTCTTCTTTGGGTATTTGAGTCTCCAACGAAGAGATGTGTCTCTTGCATGCATTTGTTGACTTGATGATGTGGCTGGTATGTGGGGTTGTTGGTGATCTCCCGTATCAATTCCTCCCCCTTCGCCGCTTATCTGCAAGTAGGAACTCAGGAAAAGCATGCTGAAAAGGAAGTGTTGCCTCCCATGTAGCTTCTGAAGTAGTTAATCAAGTATTTTTCTTCACCATTAGATGTGCATGAGCGAGGAGAGAATGACATGTGGCTGTAGCGGTTCACTGGTTTGGGGAAGAGTAGAAGTGATGGAGGAGAAAGAGGAGGTGTGCCATGATACCTCTTGAGTGGAGAAATATGGAATACGTTAATTGTGAAGTTTGCTCTCTTGTGGAAGGTCCAATTTGTAGGCGACGGAGCCGATTCTACTGATGATGCGGAAAGGACCATAAAACTTGGGAGAGAGTTTTTGCGATGTTGGTTTGGCAAGGGAGAGTTGATGGTAGGGTGAAGCTTGAGAAGCACCCAGTCATTCTCCTAAAATTGAAGATGGCAGTGACAGTGGGCATAGTGCTGCTTCATATAGTTTTGGGCTTGGAAGAGACGTGTAATACCCGCTAAAAAATTTATTAAACATTTTTGCGTGCATTGATTTCAGCAGGTTGATCGTGACGTGCAACGACACGTGCGGAGTTGAGCGGTAGTGCATAACTTGAGGTGAGACCCTTGCACTTTGGAATTATCCTTAATTATAAGTTTTTCTATGTGCTAAGCATAAGTTGGGTTCAAGCCGAGTCCGAGGGCGCGATCGGAGCTCAAATCGGACTCGTTTTGTGCAATTTGGGCCAGCTTAAGTGGAGAGGGGCAAAATAGTCTTTTGGTTTTGAAAAAAATAATAATAAAAGGCCTACCTGGGATCGTACGGCTCCAAGAAGGAGTCATACACATCCCTAAGTGGCGAGTGGAGGAGGAGAGCTCGGGTGGCTTCTTGCGGTTGGGAATTGGAGCTTCGCCGGATTTGATCCGTCGCGGGGCTTCGTCAACGCCTTCTCTTCCCTTAATATCGGTTGAAGGTGAGTAAATCCTCCCTAAAATTTCCTAGAGACCATGATTAGGGGTTGCCATGTAGGGTTCTTGAAATTGAGGGCAAATTCATGTATTTTCTTGCGAGTTCTAAGATTATCCATGTTGTATGCGTACGTAGATTGTGGATTATAGGGCACCCCTTTGGGATTGGGGAAGGTGTGGTAGCCCTAGGTCATGCCCCCAAACCCTAGAGAGGGCCTAATAGGGGAACTCATGTTTGATGTTTGTTAATTATTTCTATTTTTATTACTGATTAATTTCGAGAATTACATGTAATATATCATGCTTAAAATTTCATATTGTTGTGGCCTAGTGTGGCCGAGTGACCCTAAGGGTGTAGGGTACCCTTAACGGCAAATAGATAAGCTTTTGTTTCATGATTACGTGACCACGATGTTGTGATTTAGATGTTAAGTAAAGCTAATTATCGATCATATGCTGAAATTATCATAGTTTACTAGAATTTCGTTTAATTTTATTGAAATTATCATATGCTGAAATTATCATAGTTTACTGGTACCCTTATCATGGTTTATTTTGTTTGAAGGAGTGGTACAGTTTGTAAAATATTGATATGACCTATCAATCTTTCTGTACACTAAGTTCTACGAACTTAGAAATTATTATTGTCACCTGAATAGTAGTGTACGAATAGAAAACATATAGGTACAAAAGGCTGGAATTGTCGTATTACCTATTAAACGAGTCGGGTTGCGAGCCCGGTGCGACATTCCCTAGTTTGCTATAAATATTAGGAATTCAACCATGTGAACAGTAGGAAAGTTGAACTCTTACATGTCGGGATGAGGGTATAGCCCTCGAGTGGAAAATTTAGAAAGTTGGATGACATTGGGCCGAATAGGCCGAGTGGTGCGCGTCATGCACGAGATGATATTGGGCCGATTGGGTCGAGTGGTGTGCATCGCGCACGAGATGATATTGGGCCAGATGGGCCGAGTGGTGCACATTGCGCACAAGATGATATTGGGTTGGATGAGCCGAGTTGTGCACATCGCGCACGAGATGATATTGGGCCAGATGGGCCGAAAGGTGCGCATCGTGCACGAGATGATATTGGATAGAATGGGCCAAGTGGTGCACATCGCCCACGAGATGATACTGGGCCGGATGGGCCGAGTTGTGCGCATCACATATGAGATGATATTGGGTCATATTGGACCGAGTGGTATGCCTAGCGTACAAGTGATTATGCACCAATACATACGTCGGTGAACCACGCTAACGACAAACCCGAGTGACATGGGTCGGAGGGTCAATAATGCTAGAGGGCCTTCATAGCTCAGTGAGCCCGAGTTGGGAGGCTTGCTGGGGATGGTCGGCCTAGCAAGTACTCCATAAGTTGTGGATGGGCATCTAAAGGATAATTCCAACTGGGTCGAATCAGACTATTTGGTCCGCTTAGCACACAAGTTATTAACGCAACGTGTTACATATTTTTTTTGTCACGCCCCAACTCAGGGTCACGTGACCGACCAAGGTATACGTGCCTATACCCCGAAGCCTAACCCATGCACATGCCAAAATAAATAAAGTGGCAGAAAGAAAACAACAAGTTTATTTTAAAGGAAAAGTGAACCAATACCAAGTTTAGATTAATAGCTCAGAAGTAAAGAAAATGCGGAAATACGATTAGGTTCAACAGTTTAAAAGTTCAGTCAAATAAAACCTGAAATAGATAACATAAATGCCCTCAGGGCTATAACTCCAAATCAAGCTAATACAAGTGCATGACAACTACCAAAAGACTCGACTATGACCCTAGCTAGGACTGTTATGAGATCCAGCGGCTCCTCTGCCCTCCAGCAATGCCAAGTGCATCCAACCCACCTCACCGATCAGGCTCTGCAAAATAGAAATCACACGACAACGGGTGAGTTCAAAGAACTCAGCGAGCGATTTTACCCACCCTCACAAATAAACACAGAGATAAAATAAATAAATTCTATCTCTAAAAAGAAACCACGTCACAAAAGTGTGATTAGCTATTAGGCCCACAGGCCACCCATGCCCACGACATCTAACTCTCATAAAGCATCAGGCCGAAGCCCTACCATGCCCGAAGGCAACATCACCCACAAAACGTGCATCGGGCCAAAGCACACCATGCCGAAGGCAACAACACATACTAGGAAAGTGCATTGAGCCAAAGCCCACCATGCCGAAGGCAACAACACATACTAGGGAAGTGCATCGGGCCAAAGCCCACCATGCCGAAGGCAACGACACATACTAGGGAAGTGCATCGGGCCAAAGCCCACCATGCCGAAGGCAACAACACATACTAGGATATTCGGGAAAGGTCCTCCGAACATATCCTGCAGGTTGGGAATTTTAGCGTCCAACCACCCGGGCGTAGCCCAAACCCCGACTCCTAATCGAGCCGCTTCGCCATTCCCAGGGATATGGCGCATCAAGACCTAAGTCAAGATTCTCCTACGGTGTCCTAGGGGTGTCCTCATTATGAAGCGACCCAACACTCCAAACCCGACCCCTGTCCCTTAGACTCGTAATGTCATGAACCCGTATGGTTTTATTTTATGAATACCTTGTAAGTTGGTTCATAACAGATTATGCTCACCCTTAAACCCAATTTTAATTATAGAATTAAAATTGAGATAATCTCAATTAGGGTTTTATTTTAGGGTTTTGTTCTGCCCAAAAGTGCTGTGTATACCCCGAATCTACTCTCAAAAGCATGTCCTATGTTTCCAAACTATATTTTCTGGTCAAAACGATAGATTACACGACTATAATCAGAGATCTAATCACATAATAACAGCAAAATCAAAAATCAGCCCAGATTCAATAAACAACACATAAATTTCAAAAAGCTGAAATATCCGGCACAACATGAAATAAAATCCGAATTTACAGAATTAAATCCTTAAATTTCTAACATCACAGATTCATGTCATCAAGCCAATCATGCATACAATCTCATAATTTTTACTCAATAAAAACTAGCATATATATCAAGAATCTCTTAACCAAGAATCAAGGAGATTAAATTAATTCTTTAGCATCAAGAACATCTAGAACTCCAAGATGAGGTTTGCACCCAAGATTCATAAGATTTAATTATAAAATCACAGATCTTCCCTTAAACATAAGTCCCATGATATGAGATCAAAATTTAAGATCTAAACATGACATAGAAACCAAGAAAATCTCAATAACAAAAATAAACATCTTCAAGATCAAGAATCTTCAAGGCGACTTCAAGAGAATTCGAAGAAATCCCGAATAGCAGGGATAAAACCACTCACCTTAATTTGGAAAAATATTAGGAAAGAAATCCCGGATGACGACCCTCGAATCCGGCTTTAAAAGGTCGATGGCTCAACCCAAAAAATAACTCCAAGGGGCAGCGGCTCACTCCAAGCTGTCGGCTTGGAGAGAGGGAGAGAGGGGAAGGAGAGGGGCTGGCTCCTCTCGGCTTGGCTCTAAAGGGAAAGAAGAGAGGGAGAGGAAGCAGACGGCTCAACTCGGCTCCTCTCTAAAGAGAAAGAAGGAAGAGAGGAAGAGGAAGAGGAAGAAGAAGCAGGTGGCTCGGCTTGGCTCTGGATGGTTGCGGCTCCAAGGAGAAAAGAGAAAGGGGCTCGCGGCTCGGCTCGGCTCGGCTCGGCAGCTTGCTCCCTTTCTCAACTTTTTAGGTGGCCCCAAAATAGGAGCCACAAGCCATGAGGGGGGGGGGTTATACACCCTCCTCAACTCTAACCTCTTAAACCTCTTATTCAGTATCCTCAACTCTAACCTCTTATTCAGTATGTCAGTATACGATGTGTTCTATTTCACGAGACTGAGCTACGGAGCCTGCACGCTTCAACAACGATATGTATGATTAGTACATAAGATCAGAATTGTACTTAATACAATATTTTATGTTTTCCTTATAGTGATGGAGTCTCAAGGTGAGGCAATGATGAGCGATAGCAATAGTAATTTCGCAAGCCAGAGGGGCCGAGACCGAGGTCGAAGTAGGCGCCGTACTGGGGTCAGGGCCGTGGATGCCTAGCCCAAGAGAGGGCAGAGCAGGACCCTTGAGTGGCTCAGTTAGAGGCCCAAGTGGCCGATTTGGCTGAAGAGCTCCATAGGGAGCGAGAGATGGGGAAGTGGTAGCCTCAACCCGAGCCAATCCCACCAGCGGCTCAAGAGACTAAGGAGCCAATGTGACCAGCGGTTAGGATAGTAGACCGTAATGAGACCGCAGGACACGAGGTTACGTACCTGAAGTTTGTCAAGTTGAGGCCCCTAGAGTTTACTGGCAGCGATCAATTAGTGGAGGTCACCAACTTCCTAAGTGACTGTTAGGAGCTCTATGAGGTACTGAGATGTTCATTTGAGGCAGCAGCACATATGGTGGGACTACATATGAGAGGACCGACAAAGAAGTGGCTCCATGCCTGGAGGGCCCATAAGGGGGTACTTACACCATCTCCTATATGGGATGAGTTTAAGGCCACAGTGACAAAGTGGTACCTGCCCAGGAGTGCCCGCGAGAGGCGAGCACGGGAGTTTGAGCAACTCCACTAGACAGGCGGTATGATAGTCCAACAATATGAGATCAAGATCACTCGACTGTCCCGCTACCACCCTACACTGGTAGCTACAGAGACAGCTAGGGTCAGGAGGTTTGTCGAGGGACTATGGCTGCAGATTGGGCGTTTGATTGATTACACTAAGGGCACTTCATTTGCTGAGGCTGTTGATGCGGCTATGCGGAAGGAAGCTCTAGTACCTTTAGAGCGACCCGAGGGGCACTCGAGGAAGAGGTCCAGATCTCACAGATCAAGAGAGAGACAAGCCTATTCTGAGGATGCTATCGCGAGGCCGGGCCAATAGGCGAGCAGAGGGCAAAGTATGGTCAGGGGCTACTCAGGGCCGAGTCTAGCGTAGAGGGCAATGACATGGGATTCATCTGTGTGGAAGAAATCCAAGGCACTGCATCTTGTGGACAGTGTGGCAGACGGCACTGGGGTGTGTGCTACGGTCGTACGGATGTCTATTTCGGATGCGGCTAGCTTGGGCACTACAAGAAGGACTGTCCAGCCATTGGAGGTTAGACGATAGCCCAGTCTCAGGGGAAGGCACCCGTGTCTATAGTTCAGTGGCTCAGAGGGGTCAGACACAGGGTAGGGGGCAACGATCGAGTGGTTCTGGGAAGGTTCCTGCCCGAGCTTTCTCTCTTATACCAACTGGCACAGAGGCATCGAATGTTGTGATAGTAGGTACACTTTCAGTTTATTCTACTAGTGTTTATGTCCTATTTGATCTGGGAGCCACCCATTCATTTGTATTCGCTTCTTTTGCACCTCTCTTGTGGAAAGAGAGAGTTATTGGAGGCACCATTAGTGGTGTTGACGCCTACGGGCGATGTGGCCGTGGCTAAGTCGGCCTTTCCAAATTGTGAAGTCTATGTCTACGATCACCTTCTGGCAACAGACTTGGTTCTACTCCCGTCGCCAGAGTTAGATATAATCCTGGGCATGGATTGGCTGGCTACCCATTACGCGAAGGTGGACTGCAGGGCTAAGACAATCATTTTAACTAAGCTTGAGTTGCTGCTGTTCATCTTCCAAGGTGATGGAAAAGGAGATTCCTGTGGGATGATTTCAGACCTGAAGGCTTGAAAATCCGGAGGGGCCAAGGAATACGGAGGGGCGGTTGGAAAGCTGAGAGAGACTCCAGTGATCAACGAGTTCCCTAACGTGTTCTTGAGGAACTTCCGGGGTTGCCACCTGACAAGGAGATTGAATTCTGCATTGAGTGTTAACCGGGGTTGAAATCGATATCCATTCCCCCTTATCGGATGGCGTCGGCCGAGCTGAGGGAGCTCAAGGCCCAACTGCAAGGGCTCTTGGATTTGGGCTTCATTCGCCCAAGTGTTTCCCCATGGGGAGCTCCGGTACTCTGTGTTAAGAAAAAGGATGGGTCCATGCGGATATGCATTGACTATAGGCAACTGAACAAGGTTACCATTAAGAACTGATATCCGTTGCCGAGGTTGATGATTTGTTCGATTAGCTTCAGGGGGCACAGTGGTTCTCCAAGATCGACTTAAGGTCTGGATACCATCTGTTGAAGATCTGGGATCAGGATGTACCTAAGATAGTTTTTCAGAACATTACGAGTTTTTGGTCATGTCGTTTGGGCTGACGAATGCACCTACCACATTCATGGACCTGATGAATCATGTGCTCAAGGAGTATTTAGATAATTTTGTTGTTCTCTTCATTGACGATATTCTGGTGTATTCTCGGAGCAGAGAGGAGCACTTGAGGGTGGTTTTGACAACTCTCAGAAAGCATCAGCTTTATGCAAAGTTCTCCAAGTGTGAGTTTTGGATGGAGAGTGTGGGATTCCTGGGGTATGTGGTGTCCCGAGAGGGGGTAAAAGTGGACCCCGCTAAGAATGAGGCTATGCAGAATTGAGAGAGGCCGACTAGCGTATTTGAGATACGTATATTCTTGGGCCTAGCCAGGTACTAGCGGAAGTTCGTGAAGAACTTTTCCCGAATTGCGGCTCCCATGACCCGGTTGATTCAGAAGAAGGTTAAGTTTGTTTGAGATGACAGAAGTGAGGAGGGCTTTCAGAAGCTCAAGGACTGCTTGACATCGGCACCTATACTTGCCTTGCCATTGGGATTGGGGGGATTTGTCATATATTGTGACGTCTGAAGAGTTGGATTGGAGTATGTCCTTATGCAGTACGACAAAGTCATTGCCTATGTGTCACGACAGCTGAAAAACCATGAAAGGAATTATCCGGCGCATGATCTGAAGCTGGCGGCAATGGTATTTTCTTTAAAGCTTTGGCGCCATTACCTATATGGCGAGGCTTGTGAAATTTATACAGATCACAATATCTTTCAGTATCTGCTCATGCAGAAGGAGCTAAATTTGAGACAGAGGAGATGGCTTGAGCTGCTTAAGGATTACGATTGCACCATATTATATCATCCTGGGAAGGCGAAAGTCGTGGCTGACGCCTTGAGCAGGAAGTCTATGGGCAGTCTTGCACACTTGGCAGTCGAGACGAGACCTCTGGCTAGAGAGTTGGTGGCCTGCTTGGATGGTGGATCAGTGATTTTTGTGTTTGGCACCGGGGATGTGGTGGCACACTTGCGGGTGCGGTCCATGTAGGTAGATACGCTTCGATTAGCGCAGAAGGAGGCTGCTTTTTAGGCACTGACCATAGATTTAGTAGAGAGAGGGGATGCGGATGATGGATTTCGGTTAGATGCAAAGGACATCTAGAGGTTCAAGGATAGGATTGTGGTGTTAGATATGGCAAAGGTGAAGAGGCAAGTACTCGAGACTGGCCACTGCTCTTCGTACACCATGCATTTGGGGATCACGAAGACGTATCGTGACCTACGGCAACACTACTGGTGGAAAGGAATGAAGTGGGAGGTGGTTGAGTATGTATTTAGGTGCTTGACATGTCAATAGGTTAAGGCAAAGCACTTCAGGCCTGTGGGGCTGCTTCAGAATCTTGAGGTACTTGAGTAGAAGTTGGAGAAGATTACTATGGATCTTGTGACCGGGTTGTTGAGGTCGAGAGGAGGTCACGACTCCATTTGGGTTGTGGTGGACCAGCTGACCAAGTCGGTGCACTTTATTCCGATCAAGGCAACCTTCTTGGCCGAGCAGTACGCCAAACTCTTTCTGGACCGGATAGTGGCTTACCACGGGATTCCGGTGATGATAATATGAGATAGGGGCACTCAGTTCACCGCCATATTTTGGCAGTCGGAAAGGACTATCCAGACGTTGGAGGACATGTTGTGGGCATGCACTTTAGACTTTGAGGATGGTTGGGAGAGGCATTTACCATTGGTAGAGTTTGTCTATAACAATAGCCACTATAGTAGCATCGGCATGGCCCCGTTTGAAACCCTTTATGGGCGGAGGTGTCGGTCTCCGGTGGGATGGTTTGAGGCGGGTGAGATACAAATACTGGGCAGGACTTGGTACAGGATGCAGTGGAAAAGGTGAAAGTGATTAAGGATCGTCTGTTGGCAGCCTAGAGTCGATAGAAGATGTATGCCGATAACAGAGCAAGGGACCTGGAGTTTGCAGTTGGAGACTTGGTGTTCCTCAAGGTATCGCCTATGAAGGGGATTGTAAGATTTGGCAAGCAGGGGAAATTGAGCTCTAGATTTGTCAGACCACTTCCCATTCTTAATCGGAAAGGGGCAGTGGCATATGAGCTAGCATTGCCTCCTAGTATGGACAAGGTTCACGCCGTGTTTCATGTATCCATGCTGAAACAATATGTTAGAGATTATTCTCATGTGCTGGACCCCACCACTGTAGAGGTAGACGCGGCGGTCTCTTATGAAGAGAGGCCCGTGGAGATTCTAGACAGGCAGGTCAGAAAACTGAGGTTGAAGGAGGTCCCCTTGGTGAAGGTTCAGTGGGAACACCATTCGGGTCAGCAGGTGACCTAGGAGTTGGAGCAGAATATGATGGAGAAATATCCTCAGTTATTTAGTTGAGATGGTAAGTTCCTTTTTACCCCTAGAGTCGAGGACAAATTTGTTTAAGGAGGGAGGATTGTAATACTCGCTAAAAAATTTACCAAACATTTTTGCGTGCACTGATTTCAGCGGGTTGATCGTCACGTGCAACGGTGCGTGCAGAGTTGAGCGGTAGCGCATAACTTGAGGTGAGACCCTTGCACTTTAGAATTATCCTTAATTATGAGTTTATCTATGTGCTAAACTTTGGAATTATCCTTAATTATCACCGCATGCATCCCTAGGTGGTGAGTGGAGGAGGACAGCTCAGGTGGCTTCTTGTAGCGGGGCTTCGTTAATGTCTTCTCTTCCCTTAATCTCGGTTGTGGGTGAGTGGATCCTCCCTAAACTTTCCTAGAGACCAAGATTAGGGGCTGCCATGTAGGGTTCTTGAAATTGAGGGCAAATTCATGTATTTTCTTGCGAGTTCTAAGATTATCCATATTGTATGCTTAGATTGTGGATTGTAGGGTGCCCCTTTGGGGTTTGGGAAGGTGCGACAGCCCTAGGGCATGCCCTCAAACCCTAGGGAGGGCCGGCCCTAATAGGGGAACCCATGTTTGATGTTTGTTAATTGTTTTTATTTTTATTACTGATTAATTCCGAGAATTACATGTAATATATCATGCTTAAAATTTCATATTGTTGTGGCCTAGTGTGGCCGAATGACTCAAAGGGTGTAGGGTACACTTAAAGGCAAATAGATAAGCTTTTGTTGCATGGTTATGTTGCCATGACGCTGTGATTTAGAAGTTAAGTAAAGCTAATTATCATATGCTAAAATTATTATGGTTTCCTGGAATTTCGTTTAATGCATGTTGAGACGGTTTATTTTGTTTGAGGGAGTAGTACAGTTTGTGAAATACAGATATAACCCATCAATCTTTATGTACACAATGTTCTATGAACTTAGAAATTATCATTGTGACCTGAATAGTAGTGTATGAATAGGAAACAGATGGGTATAGTAGGCTGGAATTATCGTATTACCTATTAAACGAGTTGGGTTAATTGCGAGCCCGATGTGACATTCCCTAGTTTGTTTTAAATATTAGGAATTCAACCATGTGAATAGTAGGAAAGTTGAACTCTTCCATATCGGCATGAGGGTATAGCCCTCGAGTGGAAAATTTAGAAAGATGGATGATATTGGGCCGAATGGGCCGAGTGGTGCGCGTCGCGTACGAGATGATATTGGGCCGAGTGGTGTGCATCGCACACGAGATGATATTGGGACGAATGAGCCGAGTGATGCGCATCATGCACGAGATGATATTGGGCCGAGTGGTGCGCATTGCACATGAGATGATACCAGATGGGCCGAGTGGTGCACATTGCGCACGAGATGATATTGGGCCAAATGGGCCGAGTGGTGTGCATCACGCACGATATGATATTAGGCCGGATGGGCCGAGTGGAGCACACCGGGTACGAGATGATATTAGGCCGAATGGGCTGAGTGGTGCGTATCACGCACGAGATGATATTGGGCCGGATGGGCATCGCGCATGAGATGATATTGTGTCGGTTGGGCCGAGTGGTGCACACCGCGCATGAGATGATATTGGGCCATATTGGGCTGAGTGGTACAACTAGCGTACGACTGATTATGGGTCGATACATACGTCGATGAACCACGCCGATGACGGGCCCGAGTGACATGTGTTAGAGGGTCTTTCCCGACCGAGTTTTGGGCGCTGATTCTAGACGGCCTTCCTAGCTCAGTGAGCCCGAGTTAGGAGGCTTGTTGGGGGTGGTCGGCGTAGCGAGTACTCGATCCATAGGTTATTGATGGGCATCTAGAGGATAATTCCAACTGGGTCGAATTAGACTGTGTGGTGCACTTAGTGCACAAGTTATTAACGCAACGTGTTACATATTCTTTTATTCCACTATCTGAATTCAAAATTATTTACTGCATTACTTATCTATTATGGTTTGGCTTGGTGATGGTCAAGGTGGCCACTCACTGAGTTCTCTGAACTCACCCTCTTTTATGTATACTATTTTGCATAGCGTGATCACTGAGGTATGGCGCGGTTGGTGGCGGTCTCGTCAAACCCGTTGACGTAGTCGAGTTGAGTCGAGTTGAGTCGAGTTGAGTCAAACATTAGTCTTTTAAAGACATTTAGTGTATTTGGATTTGTAGTTGTTTAACATCTAAACTCGTGTATTAGCGTTACTTGGTCATGTAGTTTCTTCTTGACTTGTTAATGAGTTGTTAGGTGAATTTTTATGTTTATGTTATAGCACCTTATATTGGTTATGATGCATGATTTATATTATTGTTTGGTCTACACTTCAGGGTGCTTGTCCACGCTTAGCGCACAAGTTATTAACACAACGTGTTATATATTCTTTTATTGTGCTATCTGAACTCGGAATTAGTTACTGGGTTACTTATCTATTATGGTTTGGCTTAGTGATGGTCGAGGTGGCCACTCGCTAAGTTCTTTGAACTCACCCTCTTTTATGTATAATGTTTTGGAGAGCGTGATCACTAAGGTATAGCGCAGCTGGTGGCGGTAGACTTCGGTTGCCGTCTCATGAAATCCGTTGATGTAGTCAAGTCGAGTCGGACATGAGTCTATTAAAGACCCTTCAGTGTATTTGGATTTGTAGTTGTTTAACATCTAAACTCATGTATTAGCGTTATTTGGTCATGTAGTTTCTTCTTGACTTGTTAATGAGTTGTTACGTGAATTTTATGTTTATGTTATAACACCTTATATTGGTTATGATGCATGATTTATATTATAGTTTGGTCTAGGCTTCGAGGTGCCTGTCTGTATTATGGGCGGTCGCGTGATCTAATTTCGGGGCATGACAAAGTGGTATCAGAGCATGTGATTAGGTCCTGACTACGTCATTAGAACATAGAGTACGATATAGGTAGGTGTTAGTATGTCGGTATACGATGTATTTTATTTCACGAGACTGAGCTACGGAGCCTGCGCCCATCAGCAGCTATATGTATGATCACTGCATAAGATTAGAATTGTATTTAATACAATATTTTGTGTTTTCCTTATACTAATGGAGGCTCAAGGTGAGGCAGTGATAAGCGGTTGTGGTAGTAATTCCGTAGGCTAGAGGTGCCGGGGCCGAGGCCGAGGTAGGGGCCGCACTGGGGTCGGGGCCGTGGACACCTAGCCCAGGAGGGGATAGATAAGGACCCCCCGAGGGCAAAGCAGGTTAGGATTTATTTTAGGGAAGGTCATGCCAAAATTTCTATTGATTCCTTGGTTTAGTTTATGGTTCTTTAGCGATTGGTAATACTCAATATGGGTGGAGGTGTTCGGAGGATGCACCTAGACTAGGGCAGCCCTTATTCCTTTGGGCCGGTTGGCCTAGGGTTAGGGTAAAAGGGTAGAAATCCAATTGATTTGTTCCTTGTATTATTCATTAGCCGTAGATGAGGAATTCTCCGTATCGGACCATTGGTGATGCGTATCAACCTAGGTGTGGTCGGATAGGGCAGCCCTAGGGTACCCCAGGCTAGTTTGGTAACGTTGATAATTTACGATCCTTGGGTTCACATTAGAAAGGAAATTGGTAAGTCGGTGTTTTGGTTATTTTGGAATCGGGGAATGAGAGTACACATCCATGTGGCCAAACCCTATGGGGTAGGTGTGGTATTACTAGGGTAATATCTAAGATATTATAATAATTTTTATTTTGGAGTTGTAGACCTTTGGGACATTTATATGTTTTATTTCCGATTTCGCTTCATTGGGAAGAACCATTAAACTTTTTATTTTCCGCACTTTATTTGGTTTGCTGAATTTGATTTCTAAGAATGAAAACTAATTGATTTCTCAGTTGTAATAAAATTTGTCTTGTATTCCCGCTATGTTTATTTCTGAGTTGATATATGCATATGGTTTGGTTTGACTACGACCTAGAGTCTGTTTACCGAATAGGGCATTGCTAGTGTTTCAGTATACGGTAGGGTTATGTTATGAGATCAATGGGCTAAGTCTGCACTTCAGCGCGACTTTTGGTTAGTTTATCTAAGATTCAAGGGTAAATTGAATTATCTAATCTTGATGTTTTCTTTCTGGTCATTCTAGAGTGGTGGAGGCTTTTAATGCCGCTTGGAGAGGTAGTGGCAGTAACTCCACAGAGCACCGAGGCTGGGGCCAGGGCCGTGGGAGAGCACAGGAGGCCCGGGAGGATGTGGGACAGGATCCCATGGTTGTGCAGTTGCTAGCCCGAGTGGCTGAGCTGATTGAGGTACTCCGTAGGAAGCAAGA
Source organism: Canna indica (assembly GCA_034359265.1). Lineage (NCBI taxonomy): Eukaryota > Viridiplantae > Streptophyta > Magnoliopsida > Zingiberales > Cannaceae > Canna > Canna indica. The sequence continues at coordinate 30,883,703 of CP136893.1, read as the reverse complement.
ACTGAGGCAACAATCGCAATCGGTGCCGGCAGTACCCGTGGTACCAAAGGTGGTCGAGCCAGTGGCACCAGTGGTTAGAGTTCCCGGAGCACCTATATATGCAAATTTTGTCAAACTTAGGCCACCGAAGTTTACATGGACAGATCAGCGGGTGGAGATCATCAGTTTCCTTGGGGATTGCTATGAGCTGTGCATGGAGCTATGTTGTTCTTCTGAGATGACCGCTCGGATGATCGGGTTGCAGCTGAGAGGACCAGCCAAGAATTGGCTTCACACCTAGAGGGACCGCAGAGCAGCAAGTGGACCACCCCCTACTTGGGAGGAGTTCAGAGCCACTATGGGTAGGCGGGCGAAAGAGTTCGAGCTATTGCGCCAGACCAACAGTATGTCAGTAATGGACTATGAGATTGAGTTCACCCGAATCTCGAAGTACCATCCCACTTTGATAGCCACAAAGACCGCCAGGGTTAAGAGGTTTGTTGAGGGGGCTGAGGCCGCAGATCGCCACATTTATCCATTACACGGAGGACACTTCTTTTGCTCGGGTGATGGATGAGGCGCTCCGGAAAGAGGCATTCCTTTGTTTCTGCATTATTGCTGCTAAATTGTCGGGGAAACTCTCTATGCTTGATATGCCTCTTGTGGTGTCTACACCTTCGAGCGATGCTGTGCTGGCAGAGACAGTCTTTCGGGGCTGCGAGGTGATCATTTGTGGGCATGGATTGACGATCGAATTGACACTCCTACCGATGCTAGAACTTGATGTGATATTGGGCACGGATTGGTTGGCGAACAATTTCGCCTCAGTGGACTACATGGATAAAACTGTTACCTTTAGTAAGCCCGGATTACCCCATCTTCTAGGGTGAGAGAAGGGAAGACTCATTGGTGGCCATTTTAGCGCTCAAGTCCCAGAAGCTACTTCTAGGTGGTTGGCATTCCTTCTTGGCCTTTGTGTCTGTGGCGAAATGAAGCGGAGGTGCGGCCAGGGATATTAAGGGGACGCTAGTGGTGTGCGGGTTCTCCGATGTTTTCCCTGAAGAGTTGCCAAGTTTGCCCACATAGAGGGAGATCGAGTTCTTTATTTACTTGCAGCTTGGGGTAAAGCCGATCTCTATTCCACCTTATCGGATGACACCAGCTGAGTTGAGAGAGTTAAAGTCCCAGTTGTAGGAATTTCTTGATTTAGGTTTCATATGCCCGAGTGTTTCGCCTTGGGGTATTCCAGTGCTCTTCGTGAAAAAGAAGGATGGGACATTGCGAATGTGCATCGACTATCGGTAGCTTAACAAGGTGATAGTGAAGAATCGTTACCCGCTGCCCAGAATTGATGACTTATTTGATCAGCTTCAGGGGACTTAGTGGTTTTCTAAGATTGACCTGCGGTCAGGGTACCACCAGTTGAGGATCTGGGATAGTGACATTCGTAAGACTGCCTTCAAGTCGAGGTATGACCATTTTGAGTTCTTGGTTATGTCCTTTGGGCTGACAAATGCATCAACAATATTTATGGACCTGATGAATCGGGTGTTCAGGGAATACTTGGATAGGTTTGTGATTATATTCATAGATGACATTCTGATATATTTCAGGAGCAGGGAGGAGCATGCTGAGAATTTGAGGATGGTTCTGGAGACTCTTAGAGTGCACAAGTTATTGTTGAGTGAATACCCACACTAGAAGGGGGGGTGAATAGTATTGGGTGACTTTTTACTTCTACTTCAATTTCTTTTAAATCAATTCCAACTTCAACCGAAAGTAAGTGCAACTAAATGATGTTCGTTAGCAAGTATGAAACACAATTATAAGCAATCACACAAGGCAATGCAAACACAAGAGATTATACTGGTTGGGCCAACCGCCTACTCTACTACCTTGGCTCCACACCAAGGATTTCTAAAAAAATCCTTTATAGACTTTGTGTTTCCCTTTGAATACAACCGAGGACTCAGTTCTCAACCCTTTGAGAACTCCCCAAACCTATTCACCTTGGCAAAACACAATTCTAGAAAGTAAACCCTAAGTGTTTACACTAGCACACCTAGCAAGCTAATCAATGAAGAACAAGTTCAAGTAACAAGTAAAATTACAATGAAAATAGCTAAAGAGTAAACCACAACTAAGAGCTCTTTTCCAAGCCTTCAATGCCTCCAACTCCACAAGATGTTGAGGTCGAATCGAAGCCGGAGTCGAGGGAAGATGAGCGCTTGAGAGAAATCATCGATTGGAGAAGCAAGCACGAGCAAATCAAGCTTAGAAGACACAAATCTCACTTTGGAATCTTTTAAACAATACTTAAGAGAGATTAATGAAGGTTGGTGAGGGGTATTTATAACCCCTCACTCGGAACAACACTCCAATAGGCATTTTTTTGCCTGTTTGATACCGACTGATCACTTGTCGATCCATCGTCGATCGACCGACCGATCAACCGCCCAGCGACCGCTGGCGTTCTGCCCTTTTATAAACATGTTCGGTCGACCGAATGGTCGATCGAATTGATCTTGGTTAATTCCTCTGTTGTCCCATCGACCGATCAATCGACCGAATTAGCCACTGCTAATTTTTGGCCTTGTTCGATCGATCGACCGGTTGACCGAAGTGGTTACTACTATTTTTCTGTCTTGTTCAGTCGATCGATCGATCGATCAAACCTAGCCTGAGGTTGTTTTCTACATTTTTTTTGTTACACGCTTTTTTATGGGCTTCGTTACCAAGTTTTGACTTGGATAACTTTACAAATGGGCTCGGGATGAGATCCTAGGGGTATATTACATATAATCTATTTGATAATTTTACGAGTTCTACTTGATCTACATCCAGACCCTTTTTGACGATTTTGCAATTCTCCGAGTGAAGTTCGTGTGTGTATCGTAACCTCAACCTGAACTCAAAACTTCACACATATATTAAATACATGTTTGTTATCATCAAAATAGAGATCGAAGCCAAAGGGGAACCTTTGGGCCAACAGTTATATGCTAAATTTTGCAAGTGCAAGTTTTGGCTGGAGAGTGTAGGGTTCCTTGGCCACGTGGTGTCGAGGGAAGGGGTAAAGGTGGACCCCGCCAAGATAGAGGCAGTTCAGAATTGGAAGCAACTGACTAATATCACAGAAATTCGCAGCTTCCTGGGATTGGCAGGTTATTACAGGAAATTCATGGAGAAATTCTCAAGGATTGCAGTGCCATTGACCCGCCTGACTCAGAAGAAAGTCAAGTTCATTTGGGACAGTAAGTGTGAGGAGAGCTTTTAGAAGCTCAAGGACTATTTGACATCGGCATCGATTCTTGCCGTACCATCGGACTCAGGAGGATTTGTTGTTTATTGTGATGCCTCTTGAGTTGGCTTGGGTTGTGTTTTAATGTAGAATTACAGGGTGATAGCTTATGCCTCCCGTTAGTTGAAGGTCCATGAGAAGAATTACCCAGCTCTTGATCTTGAGCTGGTAGCAGTGGTGTTCGCATTGAATATATGGCGTCACTACCTTTATGGCGAGGCCTGTGAGATATACACTGATCATAAGAGCCTTCAATATTTGCTCACCTAGAAGGAATTGAACCTGAGGCAGAGAAGGTGGTTTGAACTCTTGAAGGACTATGGCTGCATGATCATGTACCATCCGGGAAAAGCTAATATGATGGCAGATGCCTTGAGCAGAAAGTCTATAGGTAGTCTAGTGCATTTGGCAGTTAGGAGGAGGTCGTTGGCTCAGGATTTCGCCATGTGTTTGGATGGCGGGGCAGTCTTGACAGTGTCAGCCCCTGGTGTGTTCACTACTGGAATATACCACATCAGCAACAGGGATCAACGACAGCTGCCAGAGCCGTCAGAATAAGTCACGACTTTGCGTCGGCCCTGTCGGCCGTGGCTGATGTAACTAAATCAATCGCGGCTTGCATACGACTGCGCAAAGCCGTCGCTCATAGATCATGGCACACATGGCACACGAATTAAAATGGGTTAGTAGCCACAGTTTAGTGGGGGCCTCGTAGCCGTTGGTGATGAGAGTAATCGGGCGCGTGAAATAAAATAGGTTAGTAGCGACGGCTACGCTACGTCGTCAGTGATATGTGTAAGTCATTAGCCACGGCTGGCTGCGATCGTAGCTTATTATTTAATGCCATGAACGCAGCGCGAATATATAACTCTCTTAACCGACGGCTCTGCGAGCCGTCGGTGATAATAAAGTTACATATCAACGGTGTTTCGTCGGCCAATGCACCGTCGGTGAAAATCCTTTTTATTTGTGTTCTCGCCCGACCCTTCCTCTTTCTTCCTCTTTCTTCCTCTTCCTTCTCTACTCGCCGCTGTCGCCGCCGTCCGTCGCTGCCGAGTTGCCGGGGAGTCGTTGCTTGTTGCCGCCGTCGTCAATCGCCGCTGGTGAACCTTCTGGTATGCTCGCTTCCTCTCCTCTTCTGTTAAATCCCCACAGTGCTGCCCTTTTCGCCCGCGCTGCCTCTCTGTGTCGACGTCGACCCGGTGTTCATCTCAGCACCGGCCTCAACTCAGCCGGCGCTGCATTGGGGCCAATTACCATCTGCCCCAATGCCGATGAGCAATAGTCGACAATGATGCCAGCTACTGCTTGATTAGGGTTTAATTACCCTAATCACAGTTTGATTAGTTTTTTAAAATTATTTATTATTAATTTTTAGAAATTAATTATTAATTATTAGAAATTAATTGTTAATTAGGTTAATTATTAGTTTAATATTAATTAATTAGTCACGCGGAATCATCCACTTTGGACTCGCGGTCAAATCATCCATGGTGGACTTGTGCCGGAATAGTCCACTTTGGACTCGTACAGAATCGTCCACTTTGGACTTGCGCGGAATCGTCCACTTTGGACTCACGCAAAATTGTCCACAATGGATGGAATCATGCTTGAATCGTCGACTTTGGACTCTCGCGGAATCGTCCACTTTGGACTCGCCACCTCCGCCCACCATCCCTCCACCTCCGGCCACCATCCCCCCACCTGGTCCGACCACCATTCCCCCACTTGATCCATCCACCATTCCCCCAGTTGATATGGTCACCATCCCCCCACCTCCAGCCACCATCCCGTCAGTCGATCCAGACTCGTCGACATCGAGACGTAGGCCACGAGGGCCTAACAGAATTCTCCTCCACCACCCAAGAGAGAACTGCGCAGAGCAGTTACTGTGCGCAGAAGAAGGTAAGTATATGCATTAATTATTTCTTATAATTTATTTATAATTCAAAATATCATAATATGAATTTATATTTGGTGCAGATTTGAGCAAGAGGACGTCCCCCGCACGATAGCGGGGATGATCCAGAAGTTTATGCACGGGGCGTGACCTACATGGTCTCACGTGCCCCGTGAGCATATGGATTTATTGTGGCGAGAGTTCATGGTAAATATATTTATTAAATTAATGTTAATGTTAAATATTCATCGGTAATAATAATTTTGTTTTGCAGGGTCATTATACATGGTTGGAGGACCAGACCACTTTTGTAGAGGCTGCATGGGAGCGTGTTGCCTTTAGCAGGACCGTCGGATCATGATGAGACGGCTGGGGTCCACACATATAGGGCAGACTCGGGGACACACCCCCGAGTGGATTCCTGGCCCTGTGTAGGACCAGCTCGTTGAGCGGTGGGACACTCCAAAGTGGTAGGAGGTCTCCCGGACTACGTTGAGAAATCGCATGTTCGGGGGGGACGGCACGGGGGCGCGCCACACTGGTGTCTCAGTGTCTTTTGCGGTGCATGAGCGTCATATGGTATGTATAATTTCCTTACTTTTAATTAAATTATATATTCTGTAAAATGATACTAATGTATTTGTTTTCTAATGTAAGACGCGCGTGACGGAGGATGGCATCGTCCAACGCCCGTCGATGATGGAGGTGTTTGAGCGCACCCATCGTCGTCGACGAGGAGCAAAGGACTACGTTGATAGCAGAGCCTCGATCATAATGGTAAGTATTTATATATGTCTATTTGATTTACACAATTTTTATTTATAGTTTATATATATTTAAAATATAAACACGTATAGGAAAATTATTCGAGGACTATGATCGAGCGTGGAGGGACATCGACCGCAGGAGCTTGGGTGGAGGTTGCAGGTGGCTGGGAGCATGGCCATGTTTATGGCTTTGCAGACAGTGGCCATGCACGCGCCGAGCTCGGGCCACTTGGGGCACCGACCCCTTTGACTGCGGGTGAGAGGCCCTCATCATCCCGAGCACAGGATGAGAGTCGGATCGCGACCATGGAGTTTGAGCTCACCCAACAGAGACAGGCAATGGAGGAGAGAGGCATGCGATGGAGGAGATGATGTAGGAGCAGAGGCTGATGATGGAGGAGCAGATGCAGGAGCAGAGACGGTTGAATGACGAGTTGAGACAAACGATCCAAAACATGCAGACACTTCTCTCTGTCCGGCCTTCTACCTGTGATGTCGCAGCCGTCGTCCTCGTCGACTCAATCGATGCTCCCGACCGTTGTCGACTCCACCGCCTCCACTGCCGCCACCGCCATCGTGAGATTTTGATTAATTGTATTTTGTTTATATTTTGATACTTGATATAGATGATATTTTGATACTTGGATATATATATATATATGATATTTTGATAATTGTTTGCCTCCGGTTTGAGGCTGAGATTGATGATATTTATGTAAAACTTGTATGTTTGGTTTCAAATGCATGTGTATGATGTTTTCTGATTGTAATATGTGATTGAAAATAGGTTGTATTCGATATATCATTGTATACAAGAATTTACAAAATTTTCAATTTTTTCAGCTAGAACATAACATCTTTAGCCACGGTTTACCCACGGTGACCCGTTACTAAGCCCTGGCTGAAAGCCTATCGTAAATGGCTGATGCCCTCGACAGGACCAAATATCACGATTGCTAATAGTATCACCGACAGCTGTGAGCCGAGGCTGATGTGGTGGTATCAGTGACAGCCCGAGAGCCATCACTGATGTTTTTAAATCAGCGACAATCCACGAGATTGTCGCTGATAATTACGTGTGACAATCGTGCATGGCCGTCACAACATATTTGAGATGAACACATTATCGATGGTTGTTTGCCACGGTTGGCACCGTCCGTGATATTCATCACCGTCGGTTCAGCCATGGTATCAACCGTTGCTGATTACCACAATTCTAGTAGTGGTTGGTGGCCCACCTAAGGGTGCAGTCCACGTCGATAGATATACTACAAGAAGCACAGGAGGAGGATGCTTTTTGTGCACTTAGTAAGGATCTGGCCATGAGGGGTGATGTTGATAATGATTTTGGTATTGACTCGGAGGATGTTATGAGATTTAAGAACAGGATAATGGTGCTAGACATGGTTGAGGTCTGCAGGCAGGTGCTAGAGATGACTCATCGGTCCACATATACCATGCATCCGGGAGCCACAAAGATGTACCGTGACCAAAGGCAAAATTATTGGCGAAAAGGCATGAAGAGAGAGGTGGTCGAGTTTGTGTCTATGTATCTGGTATGTCAGCAGTTGAAAATCGAACATTTAAAGCCGGCATGATTGCTCCAGAACTTAGAGGTAGCAGAATGGAAATGGGAAAAGATAACCATGGATTTTGTGACAGGGTTGCCGAAGTCAGGAAAGAGCAATGATTCCATCTGGGTGGTGGTAGATCGCCTAACCAAGACAGCACATTTCATACCAGTCAGGACGACCTTTTCAGCTGAGCAGTATGCGAGGTTGTTTTTGGATCAGATCTTCGCTTATCATGGTGTACCTGTTATGATCATCTCAAATCGAGGTACTCAATTCACAACTCGATTATGGCAGTCTTTCCAGGAGTCGTTGGGCACTCAAGTTCGGTTCAGCACTGCATTTCACCCTCAGACAGATAGTCAGTCGGAGCGGACCATTCAGACATTGGAGGACATGCTGAGAGCATGTGTCCTAGATTTGGAGGGCAGTTGGGAGAGGCACTTGCCCCTGATTGAGTTTGCCTATGATAACAACTATCATATCAGCATTGGGATGGCCCCTTTTGAGGCATTGTATAGGCGGCGATGCAGGTCGCCAATAGGCTATTTTGAGGTGGGAGATTCTCTTATGATGAGACCCAACCTGATGGAAGAGGCAGTAGAAAAGGTTAAGCTAATCAGGGAAAGGTTATTGGCAGCTCAAAGTCGCCAGAAGATGTATGCTGATGGAAAGGCCATAGAGGTAGAGTTTGCTAAGGGGGACATGGTTTTCTTCAAGGTATCTCCTATGAAAGGGGTGGTGAGGTTTGGGAAGAGAAGGAAGCTAAGCCCTAGGTTCATTGGGTCATTCCCTATTCTCAAACGTAGGGGAGCAGTGGCTTATGAGTTGGCCTTATCTCCTAGTATGGATCGAGTGCATCCAGTGTTCCATGTATCCATGCTAAAGAAGTATATCCAAGATGAGTCCCATGTGATTGAGCCTACAGCAGTAGAGACGGATTCGGCAGTCTCTTACGAGGAGAGGCCGGTTGAGGTGCTAGACCGCCAAATTAAAAAATTGAGATCCAAGGAGATTCCTCTGGTAAAGGTCAGGTGGGAGCACCATTCCGGGCAGGAGGCTACCTGGTAGATGGAGCAGGATAAGAGAGCGATATCCTTCACTGTTTGAGAATTTGGTAAGTCCTTAAGCCTTGCTAAAATTCGAGGACGAATTTTCCCTAAGGAGGGAGGATTATAAAATCCGAGATATTATAATAATTTTTATTATTTATCTTTGCCAGTCTAGCGGGCTGATTCGAGGTCGAGCTGAGTCGAGTCATGATCCGGTGCGAGCTTGAAAACTCGGGTAAGTAGAAATATGAATTTTTCATTTTCTTTACTTGCCCAGATCAATTTAATTATTTGTTTTAATGCATGTGCTTGAGCATAATGATGATGTTTGTATTGAGCTTGGGGTTAGTTTGGGTTGAAGGGTTAGCAGGTTTGGACCCGGGCTTGAGGCGGATGCGGGTTTAGTATATGCCAAGAGAAGAAGAGGGGAGCCCCCCCCCCCCCCCCCCCTCCCCTTTTGTTGGAGCCGCCGTCTGCACCTTAGTAGCCAAGCCGCTGCCTCTCATGTGCCGAATTTGGAGGTCGTCTTCAAGAATTCCTTTCCCTCTTCTTCCTAATTATGTGAGTGGTTTCTCCCTTCCTCTCCTCTTCTTTTTCCTCGTTTTCTTGAGCCGCCTCTTGGGATTTTAGAATTCTTGTTGTTTTCCGACGTGGGTGTTGTTTTCTCGTGTTACCATGAAAGAGGAGGGCCGAGGATTCCCCTTTTGTGGTGCTGCAATCCTAGAATTGTCCTAATTAAGGGTGCTCGGCCAATGTGGGAAAGGAGGCGCCCTCAAGGTGTTTGTGATATTGCCTAAGAGAGCATGTTTATGATTGATGAGTTTTAAATTCCTTGTTTGAATCTGAATTATGTTTTATGTCAAAAGTATGAATCTCAGCGTGTTGAATCTATGTTTCATATGGAAAGTTTAGATCTTTAAGTCATGATTTATGTTCTTGATGATTCTTGAGTTATGAAGCATGAATCTTAATGTTGGTGTGAGGATTTAAAGCATGCTAAATTATGTTTATAATATAGACCTTTTAAATTGTTGTTTGGGATGAATGAAATCTAGTTTAGTAATATTTTTGGAATGATTATTGCTGTGATTTCGTGTTAATTAATTTAGCATGCTGAAAATCTAAATATGCTGAAATTTCATGCTGGATTGTTTCTAATGATGCTGAAATTTAAATTGTGTTTGTGAGATGAGATGATTGCTGAACATAGTCGTGTAACCTATCATGTTAACCAGAAAATATAGTCTGAAACCATAGGATATACTCTGGAAACCAGATTCGGCTTGGGTACACCATAATTGGACTCAAACAGTAGACTAAAAAAAACCCCTAAAACAAAACCTAATTTCGGGAATTTAAATTTAAATTATAGAATTAAAATTCAAGGGGTAGAGTAAATTGTTTAAGAGCCAACAAAAATCTAAATGCATGAAACAAAACCTCATGGGTTGATGACATTGTGGGTCTGGGGCGCCGGGAGCGGGCATAGTGTGTTACGACATTTTCCTAATAGGAACATCCCTAGGACACAGTGGATGACACTTGACTAAGGTCTTGTGGCGCCATATCTTTCATGAATGTCGGAGAGGCTTGGTTAGGAGCCGATGTTGCGGGCTTGCGCTCAGAAGATTGGATGGGTAAATCCCAACCTATGTTTAAAAAGGAATAAGTCCGGATGGGCGAATCCCGGTTATTCCCGTTTCTTTTGGAATAAGTTTGGATGGGCAAATCTCGATTATTCCCATATATTTCTTTAAGGGTATGTCATGGGATAAGTTTGGATGGGTAAAACCCGATTATCCTCATAACCCTTGTGAGTGACTTATATGCCTTACGGCATGGGTAGGCAGATAGACCTGTTGTAAATTCGTTGCTATGTCAATAGGCTTGCCTTCGGGCATGGGTCGGCCAAGTGACCGTTAGTTAGCCATACCACAAATATTGCATTCGCCTTGTATGAGATATATAGGTGTATTTATGTTTATATATTTTATCTCTGTGGGCGAATCTCAATTATTCCCATTTCTCTTTGGAATAAGTTCGGATGGACAAATCCCGATTACTCCCGCTTCTCTTTGGAATAAGTTCGGATGGGCAAATCTCGATTATTCCCATTTATTTCTTTAAGGGTATGTCATGGGATAAGTTCATATCGATAAAACTCGATTATCCTCATAACCCTTATGAGTGACTTGTATGCCTTACAGCATGGGTAGGCAGATAGGCATATTCTAGATTCACTGCTATGTTAATAGGCTTGCCTTCGGGCATGGGTCGGCCGAGTGGCTGTTAGTTAGCCATACCATAAATGTTGTATTCCCCCTATATGAGACAAGTGTATTTATATTTATATACTTTATCTATGTGGTTGGTTTTGTGGTGGGGGTTGATAGAACCACTCACTAAGTTCCTTTGGACTCACCTCTTTTTTTTTTTTGGTTTTTTTGCAGAGCCTGACCAGTGAGGTAGGTTGGAGCACTTGGCGTGGCTGGAGGGCAGCAGAGTACCATTGATCTCATAGCAGTCCTAGTTAGGGGTCATAGTCGAGTCTTGTTAGTAGTTGATCATGCACTGGTGTTTTAGCATTTTGGACATTTATATGTTTTATTTTCAATTTTGCTTCATTGGGAAGAACTATTAAACTTTTTATTTGGTTTGCTGAATTTGATTTCTAAGAATGAAAACTAATTGATTTATCAGTTGTAATAAAACTTGTCTTATATTTTCGCTATGTTTATTTCTGAGTTGATATGTGCATGGGATAGGCTGCAGGGTATAGGCACGTATACCCTGGTCGGTCATGTGACCCTAAAGCGGGTCGTGACAGTCGGTGTTTTGGTTATTTTGGAATCGGGGAATGAGAGTACACATCCATGTGGCCGAACCCTATGGGGTAGGTGTCGTATTACTAGGGCTGATTTTTCTAGAGGTTACATCTAACTCCGGTCGTATTCCCTTGTAGCTACGTAGTGGTCGATAGGAACTATCGTCGTAGCGGAAAAGAGTAGATTTAAATGTGTAGGTTTATAGAGAATTTAATCTGAAAATTTCCATAAAATAATGTAGTATACTAAAATATTATTCACCTATGCTGAAATATTATGTATACTTGCTGAGTTGAAGTATATCCATGCTGAAATGACTTATATCCATGCTGTGCTGACTAATATCCATTCTGATATGACATATATACATGTTCTGATGACCTATATGCACTCTGAAATGTGGTATATACATGCTGAATTATGCATATAAGCTGAAATCATACATGTACATGCTGAAATTTGATATACATGTTTAATTTACTAGAATTCATGCCGAAATGGAAACCCGGGTGACAAACTATAGAGCCAAGAGATTGGGTCCGAGAGAGGGTCAAGATGGGGCGCGTGTGCACTTACCCGAGTAGTCGGCTAATTAAAATGATAAGATCACCAGAGAGTTCTCTATTTATTCTTATGTTCGATAGGCATTGCTTGTGCTTGTGTTTGTGGATGATGGCCAGACCGAGAAGCATACCAATTTGGAAAGTTGGTCCTGACTCAGCGAGTTTCGATATGGGTCGAGAGTTGCCGTCAGTGATTCACGCTGATGATAGACCCGAGTAGTTTGGTTGGAGGGCTATTCCCAACTAGAGTGGGCACCGAAACTAGTAGCCATCCTAGTTCAGCAGGCCCGGGCGGGAAGCTCGCTAGATAGAGATTCTAGCGACTGACTCGTATGTTTGCATTGTTTGGCCCATTATGGGCCGAGTGGATGTTGTGATCGATATTGGGCCGGTCTAGGCCGAGTGACTATGGTGCTTCTGAGCACGAGCTTGTGAATGAATATCTTCATTTTACATGCTATTACACTTCAATAATTTCATAAGTATGATTTATATTTATTATGCTTATGCTTGGAATTTATGTAGAGGGCTCGGGTGGAGCCACTCACTGGGTTCCTTAGGAACTCACCACTTTCTTCATGTTAGATCCTGACTATTGAGGTACTACACTATTGGTATGGCACAGCTGGGGGAGCAAGCTTGCACTGCAGATATTGTGGTGAGTCTAGTTGAGTCGTAGTCGAGTACTGGAGTCATTTACATTCATGCATATGGATCTGTATTTACTTATGTTGTGAACCTTTGAAGTCTATTGTCATACTTGAAAAATTTTCATCTATGCATTTGGATTCTTAATATAGCATCTCTTTCATTATATGTTGTGTGTCATCATTGGTAGGCTTCAGGGTACGATCACGTACTTTGGCCGATCACACGACCTTGTAAATCGGGGTGTGAGAAGGAGCTGGTCTATTGACTCAAGGCGGGTTGTCCCGGCCGAATAACGAATGAGTCGTGGTGGTGGCCGCCCATAACGACTTGAAATGGAGTGCAGCGAAGGGCGAAGTGGTAAGCCGTATTGTAGCAGTATTCAGCCCATAGTAGCCATTTGAACCATAGTTTAGGCCGATCGCTTGAGAAGCAGCGGAGCTACATTTTGAGGTCGCGGTTGACTACCTCCATTTGGCCATCGGCTTGCAGATGGTACGCCGGAGTAAAATTGAGATGCGTGCCACATAGGGAGAAGAGTTTGCGGCAAAATTTGCTAGTGAAAATGGTATCTCGGTTGGAGACGATAGTCTCGGGAATCAAAGAAACTATAGGCCATGGAGGAAGCGCGAGGAAGTGATCATATTTGGAGAGGCAGTCGATGACTATTAGAATGACGTTTTTGCCGTCGGAAGAAGGTAGACTTCGACGAAGTCCATGGAGAGGTCAGCCCAATTTTGTTGTGGAATTGGTAAGGACTGCAGGAGGCTGACCGGTTGGAGAGTTTCTGCTTTGTTTTTTTGACATTGTGGATTGGTTGTGAGCCGTTGTTCCGACAAATATTTAAGAATATAGTGATCCGTGCGGATGGTGAAGGGTCTACCCCATAGATATGAAGAATAATGCTTGATTGCTTTGGCAAGGCCTACCAATTCCTTTTCGTAGGCTGCAAGTTGCTGCATTTTGGAGGGAAGTAGGTGGCTAAAATAGGCAATGGGATGGTTGTTTTGATGGAGGATAGCGCCAATGCCATTGCTGGAAGCGCTGCATTCGATAATGAATGGCTTGGTGAAGTCTGGCAAGGCCAATGTGGGCCCGTAAGTAAGAGCATGCTGAAGGAGGCTGAATGAGGAGAGGGCAACCTCGGTCCAACTGAAGTTGTTCTTTTGTAGCATGTTTGTAAGAGGTGCAGCGATTGTGTCGTAATCTCTGATAAACTTCCGGTAGTAACCGGTGAGGCCAAGTAAACTTCGCAATTCCGTCGCGGAAGAGGGGCACGGCCAAGAAGATATGGCAGCGATCTTGTCGGGGCCAGTGCTAACACCCTTTTGGGAGATGACATGGCCTAAATATGAAACAGAAGGTAGGGAAAAGGAACACTTGGATTCCTTAAGGAAGTGATGATACTTGCGCAAAGTAGCAAGAACGGTCGTCAAGTGTTGGATGTGGGCCTCCATGGAAGTGTTGTGCACGAGTATATCATCAAAGAATACAAGTACAAACTTCCGTAGCATGGGACGAAATACCTCGTTCATTAATGATTGGAAGGTGGACGGGGCATTGGCAAGACTTAGTGGCATGACAAGGAATTCAAAATGCCCATGGTGGGTGCGGAATGCCGTCTTCTCGATGTCAAGAGTGTGCATGTGGATTTGGTGATACCCCGAGCGTAGGTCGAGTTTGGAGAAAATGCAAGCCCCATGAAGTTCGTCGAGTAACTCATCAATGAGAGGGATGGGAAACTTATCTTTGACCGTGAACGCATTTAGCTCTCTATAATCGACGTAGAATTGCCAAGTGTCATTTTTTTTTATAGTAAGCATTGGGGCGGAGAATGGGGATTGTCTAGGACGGATGATGCCTTGTTGCAGCTTGGCTTCGCATTGACGTTCCAACTCATCTTTTTGTCAATATGGATAATGGTATGGTCGGACTAAGATAGGAGCTGTGTTTGGAAGCAAGCGGATGCGATGGTCGGCTTGACGAAGAGGTGGCAGTCCGCGAGGTTCCTTAAAAATATTCGTAAATATTTGGAGTATCTGTTGGAGATTGGGTTGGAATGCAGCGACAGCAAGTGATGGCTTGATGTGTTGGTTGCATTGTAATCTAGTGAGGTCATTTTTGCAGTGCTATCGAGAGAAGGAGATGGTGAGCATCTCAAAGTCCCAGATGATGGGGCCCCAAGGTGCGGAGCCATTGGACGCCTAGGATGGAGTCGAAATTGCTCAATGGAAAGATGAAGAAATAAGAGGTGATGATTTCGGCTACGAGTCGCATTTGGACTTTAGTAAACTGCCTTCACTGTGAAGTCGCTCTCCATTCGCAACAGATACCGAGATGCGGCTGCAAGGAGTGATTCGAGATCTGTGTGGACCAGCTCTAACAACTCAGTAGCCCTTTCACTATGCCCAGTGAAGGGGGACTTTGTCATTTTTCCTTTGAGATAGGATTCACAAGTTGGCATCTATTCAAAATCAAATGGGTCAAACAACCTGTCTCTGTACAACTTGTTAATTCTCATTAATATGACCCAGTCTCAAGGGCCAAAGATAGGTGAGGTTTATATTATCTCATTTCCTCTTGTGCGTTTGTTCGATATGAAAAACATTATCAGTTACATCTAAGACCAACAAACCATTTGAAATGTGTCCAGTTCCATATAATTCATCAGAATGATATATGTGGCAACAATTGCCTTTTAAAGTCATTTCGTAGCCTTGTTCTAGCAACAAAGTAACATAAATAATGTTCTCTATTAGAATTGGAACGTAATAACAATTGCTCAATTCAATGGTTTTTCCTGATGGTATATACAAACAATAAGAGATCCTACGGCTAAAGCTGCAACTCTTTCGCCATTGTCTACTCGAAGGTCGTAGTCGCCTTTGTTTAGCATTCTACTTATTCTTAATCCCTGCAACGAATTGCAAATGTGAGCACCACAACCGATATCCAATACCCATGTAGTAGAATTTTGTAATGATAGATTTATTTCAATAACAAACGCACCTGCGGAGGGGGCTTCAGAAGCCTTCTTCTGCTTTACTTCTGCAATATACTCCTTGTAGTTACACTTCTAGTGGCCATCTTTGCCATAATGGAAACAAGTGCCTTCTTCCCTTTCTTCTTGATATCCTTCTTGGGTTTCACATCTTTGTTTTTCGCTTTGTTCTTAACATAGCGCTTCTTTGCCTTTTTAGCAGCACTACCCATTAACAAGACTTTGTCCTTTTCCTTCGGAAGGTGGGACTCAGCAGTCTTCAGCATATTAAGGAGCTCGGGAAGCGAGATGTCTAGCTTGTTCATGTGGTAGTTAATGATAAACTGTGAAAATGACCCTGGAAGGAATTGGAGTATTAAGTCCTGACTTAGCCCCTTATCAATGTTTACGCCCATTTTTTCTAACCTCTCGATCAAATCAATTAGTTTAAGAACATGGGTTTCAACAGGGGTCTCTGCAGTCATCTTGGCCTAGAAGAGTTGTTTTGATAGCTCAAACTTAGCAGTCCGACTCTCTTCACCGTACAACTCCTTGAAGTGAGAGAGGATGGCCCTAAGTCCATCTTTTCATGTTGTCGCTACAACACATCGGACATAGAGGCGAGCATAATGCACAGAATAGTAATGTTATCATCTTGCCACTTCTTGTAAGTGGCTATCACTTCCTCGGTAACCCTTTGGGAAGGGGCATCAGGTGGCCTGTCATCAAGAATATAGGAAAGTCTCTCCTAGGTGAGGATAATCCTCAGGTTTCGCAACCAATCGACATAGTTCGGTCCAATGAGTTTATTTGCATCAAGTATGCTTCACAAAGATAGTGTGGATGACATGTTGAATATGCTACAATAAAAAAAAAAGACATAAATGAGCAGATATGTTATATGCATGATTATTAAGGTCTTTTGATTAATCATGGCTCCCACTAATCTTCACGGTTCCCAAATGACCCTCCTATTGGGAAGCGAGAAGCGAGAAGCCCTCGCTGGTAGACTTCCTTAGGGGAAGATGAAACCCCAGTTCTCCTACTTGGGTCTCACATTTAACATGACAAACCCTAATAGGTCCATGGGTAGGTAACTCTTTACCAATTACATCGTTATACAACTTCCATCAAGTTTTGCCTATAGGGTTACCATAGCCTTGTGTTTGCACGACAAACCAATGAGCCCTAGTTGAGTCGGACCCATCGTTCGTTTACCCTAGCGAGAAAACAACCACCCTTGAGTTTTCTCAACAAGATAAGTCACGTTCAAGCTAGTAGTAGAGACACAATGGTAGGTGTCATATGAGATACAACGTGTCTATCATCACAAAAATGCCTTGTGTTTGCACAACAAACTCATTGTGACAATAGACACACTTGTACCTCATAACGATGGAAGGCGTGAATGATATTATTAATATCTTAGCCATTCGGACTCAATATTATTAGAGAGTTTCTTCATGCAATTATAATTATCTAAGCTATCAACTATTGAAGCAAACGCAATAAATAAAAGCATAAAGTAAATAAGGATGATTATGGATGTTCTAAGGATTCCACCCGAGCCACCGGACGAACCAAGGCCATCATCCTATGGTTTTAGGGAGCTCCATCTCGCTAAGGCGCTGCCCAAAATCATCTTGTAGATTTTCAGTTCCATCAGTGCCTTCCCGGGATTCAAGTCGTCATCATCATGGCGCCGAATACCTCCTCTCTGCGCGTGCTCGTCGCGAATCTGCCCCTAAACTTATAATTTTACAAAACTAAAATAAGAAGACCCCAAACAACCATTGGGGAAAGGTTTAAGGAGAGAGAGAAAAATATTACAATCAGAATTCTCAAGAGGAAGGCAGGGGTACGCAGGCCCTGTTCAAAAGTTACAATGCCGAAATTTCATAAATTTACAAGCAATCAACACAACCACATTTTACACACAATAACAACACATAGGTCTCATCCATAATCACCCTTTCATGCATCTTAATAATTAAGAAAAAGAAAGTAAAAAATAGAATCCGAAAATGCGCTAATCAGATTACGTTTCCACCCAAAATAGTCCAAACAAGACATGCGGAAAATTTTAGTTTTCGGGGCTGTTCTACCATGAACCCATGGGTTTCTTGAGTTCGAAATCTGTCCCAGACAAGTTTTGACAGTAGGCTACCACTCTGATTCATCGCATGAATCGTGGAGCCAAAAGAATGACTCAAGAACCCCCGAAAACAAAAACCGGGCAGCATGACGTTTATGGAGCGAACGGTAACGCAATAATGTGTAATAAAATTCTAGAAAAATTGCTAAAGGTGGATCTAACACCACTGTTGGGATGGGAATAAGAATCACATCGGAAAAAAAGATTTAAAAATTCCAAGCATCTCGAAAATAGTGATCAACTTTAGCAATCTTTAAGGAAATCAATCTACGAGTAGAAGAAGAAGATATACCTTATACTACGGATGGTATGGCTGCTCCTGTCCCCGTTTCAAGACACACACACGCACATCCTCAAGGAAAATCCACACCAAGCTCCTCGCAACAAGGGGGCAGCAAACACCGAGACTCGTTGTGGCTCAACAGAGAGGCAATCTCAACCCCGAAACGCACCAAGGTGAAGACGACCCTTCCACCAAGAACCAAGCACCAAAAGGGAGGAAGAGGGGATGAGAAAACCACGAAACGAGGAGGAAGATGAAGGAATACATCACTGTCCTTCTTGGACTCCTCCAAGAAGATGAAGTAGATGACACACCCAAGAGGAAGAGACCTTCAATTCGGCTTCACAAATCCGAGGAAAGAGGAACTTGATAGCCAGCCACCCATGGAGATCAAGAGGAGCTCTTTGGAGTCCTTCTCTTCAAGAAGCCTCTCAAGAATCCAATCCTAAACCTTCTCCAAGATGAGTAACCAATTTGCTTAACCCCCTTGAAGGAGGTTAGGCTATCTATTTATAAGGGGAGTAGGCGGCTACCAAGGTACACCCGGTCCCCCTTTTAAATCATCTCCCCGGAATTCAAAATTTCGGGTTTGCCTTCAAAATAATAATTTATATTTAATGGATTTATAATTAATTCAAAATTAATTAAATTCAACTAAATATAAACTTTAATTTATCTCCATAAATTAAATTCTTATTGATTAGGATTTAACATGTGTCAATCCCTATAATTTAGGAATGCCCTACAAATTAGGATTTCCGAGGAACTCCTTCATCGCGTATTCATTCTTATAGATAACATCTTTCCTATCATGTCCATAAATGAGATCCGTGATCGAGTTGCAGCATGTTCATGCTAGTAGACATATAGTGCCGCATTCGGACTTTATCTCAAAAGGTCCGTTACGAGGTTGGCCTATTGTGTGTGACCCATTGGGCCCCACACTAAGACAACAGCGAGTTGTGCATAACATAGAGTCGGATCCAATAGAACGACTTCCATTCGAATCCTACGAGCCACCACTAAACCCCTCTAGTGTGGTCGTGAGAGACTCTAATCACAAGTCAAGATTGATGTCTAGCAACGTGTCATGATTACCTGGATAGTGAGGTACAATCTACAGGGATCGAACGCCCTTCAGTGAATAGTTACCGTGCAACTAATTCCCTCGGTTACAACATCCCGACGTCGGCTAGGATACTGAAAAAGTGTCAAACCCTAATACCGATTCATATGTATTCCACCTGCCAAGATGTCGTCTTAATAATAAAACATCAAAAACATCTTCTTGACTTTCATATCTACTCTGGATAGAGATTCTCGAGTCGACACTTGCAGGGACACATAGGATATTATCTCCTCTCACAAGGAGTAACTGAATACATGTTGGTTGCTCACTTACCTCCATGAATGGTTCTCCATGCCCAGTAATACCCGGCACATGATGCTGAGGGCCACGCAGGGATAGAAAGAAAGCAATGGGTCGTCACTCACAAAGTAACCATGACAACCTCAGGTTCAAGGACTGCTTGCACCTACTATCACCCGAGGAACATTCTATTGACACTCATGTAAGGATTCCACTCTGTGTTCCTCGTGTAGGTTCGTTCAGTGAACTCATTCCTCTAATGAGCACCTGCACTTATACATTAATGACCGCTCATAGGTAACTGTGAGATCAGCTATCCCTTATCGTATAAGGCATGTACCAAGTGCACCAGTCTATCCGGAATCATCAATCCCCTAATTGGTGATCCTACGACTGGGAACATTTAGAACAAGGGCATTTGGATTCCAAGTCTCTCTGGCATGATCTAATCTAGGTCTCACTGGCATGATCTCATCATGGCCTTGGAATCAATTGCCCGGGTTCATGGGGTTCATCATAATATAATATATATAAAATATAGATGCAGCATATAATGAATAGTCGCCTCATATTATTCATTAACCAAAAATAGTTCCCTACACATCAACATGTGATTGGCTGGAGGGCACTATTTCTTTCAATTATCTCGACACTGATCAGTTACGGATGTTGGGTATGTCTTGTTATTAATACTATTTTTGTTGTGTTTAATTTTAATTTCAGTACCTTTCATTTTGTTCACTATTGAAATTATGTTTATCGTGTTGTCTTGTGTAGGTGTATACACATGTACACGTTTAGGCACATTTACTTAAACGGGTTAAGTGTGTCGTGTCGTGTTAACCTAGGAATAAAAGGGTCGTATTCGGATTTGCATATTTTGACACGTTTAATAAACATGTCGTGTTCGGGTTTAGCCTTCTACAACACGAGACCGTTTAGACACGACACGGATTGCTACCCCTACCCATTGGGCCCCACACTAAGCCAGCATTGAGTTGTGTATAATGGAGAGTCGAATTCGATATAACAATTCTATTCAAATTTCCACGAGCCTCCACTAAATCCCTTTAGTGTGGTCGTGTGAGACTCTACTCACAAGTCCTGATTAATGCCTAGAAACATGTCATGGCCACTAGGATAGTATGAGGTTCAATCTATAGGAATTGAACGTCCTTCAGTGATTAGTTACCGTGCAACTAAATCATTTGGTTATAATGTCCCGAACTTGGCTAGGGTACGAAAGATGTGTCAAATCCTAATACTGGTTCATATGTAATCCACCCGTCAAGTTATCGTCTCAACCACAAAATGTCATAAACCCTTTTTCAACTTTCATTTCCACTATAATTAGAGACTCCCGAGTCGACACTTGCATGTATACATAGGACATTATCTCCTCTTACTAGGAGTAACTGATTCCTTATTGGTTGCTCACCTACCTCTATGAAAGCTTCTCCATGCCCAGTGTTACCCAACATATGACTTGCAAGTGACGTAGGTATAAGACCAAAATAATAGATCATCAATCACAAGATAACCATGATAATCTCAGGTCCAAAGATTGCTTGCACCCACTATCACCTGAGGAACAACCTATTAACACTCATGTAAGGATTCCATTCGGCATTCCTCAAGCAAGTTAGTTCAATGAACTCATTCTCTAATGAGCACCCGCACTTGTACATTAATGATGACTCATATGTAACTGCGAGATCAGCTACCCCCTATCATATAGGACATGTACCAAGTGCCCTAGTTTTGCTAGAATCATTGATCCCCTACCCAGTGATCCTACGACTAGGAACATTAATTTAGAACGGGGGCCTCAGGACTCTAAGTCTCATTGAAATGATCTCAACATAGTCTTAGAATCATTTGCTTGAGTTCATGGGGTTCATCATAATCTTATTAACAAAAGGGGGGGACTTGCAAAAGGCAGTCCGAGAGATAGTAGGTTTGTGATGGTATATCCCTCGTGATAAGTAAGGACGTGGATGTCCATATATGACCGGGTGGATTTGTTATGTCCAACAATCCAAAAATAATATTTTATTCTTTAGCATGGGACCGTGGGCCCGAGTTAGCACGAATTGACGTAAAGTCGCGGAATTTAAATCGGTAAGCTTTTAATATATGGAAAAAATTTAGGAAAATATATTTAATTTATTTCTATGAATTAGCATGCTAGGATGATAGAGGGTCTCGAGATGAATTTAGCAGTTCAATCAAAACTCAATTGGAGTTAGAATGGGTTAGATACGGGCCGTTTAAGTCGTTTAACTAAAGTGAGGGCGTTTTGGTAATTTGGGCCAGCCAGGGCTCATAAATTATCAAAGGGGGTGAACGGCTGCTATTTCCAATCGCACGCCACCCAAGAGAGAGAGAGAGAGAGAGAGAGAGAGAGAGAGAGGAGGCAACACCAAGAGGAGGAGGAGCTGCCACAGCCGGGATTTCACAAGTTCGTCGGCATTTAACGTAGGAAGATCCCCTGCTTCTTCTTCCTTCATGGTTTCTCCAAAAAGGTGAGTGGATTAGCCTTCTTTTCTCCTCATTTCCTCATCCATTTCTGCCGCCCCTATGTCATGGGGATTTCGTTATTTTTCGTTGGATTTTCCGTGAATCAAATTGGATATTCGTATTGAGAATTCTATCGTGAATCGTGATCGCAATGGTTCTATCGGATGAATTTTTGGGCGATTTGGCTGCCCCTTTCCCTTGGTATGCCACCCCCTTCTCCTTTAAATTCTTGATGTTTTCTTGAGGCTTCTTGATGGTTGTTGAGGTTTCTTGATGCTTCCTTGGGATCTTGAGGAAAGGAAGGGTTTTTGGGAAGAACTAGGGTATGTCACCCCTTTTAGGGCCATTTTAGGAGCCCTAGGGTGGCTGGTCAATTAGGGACATATTTGGGGGAAATAAAAATAGGATTTTTACACATAAGAAACATACTTTAGGGTACCTTGAATTATTCTACACCTTAGGGAAATTATAGAAACATACAAGTAGGGAATTGAGTACCCTAGAGACACTAGAATCCTATGACAACTTTACGATGAGCCGACCTTTAGGGAACCCAAGGGGGCCGAACCCTCTATGCCCCTAGAATGCTCGGGTAGAGGGGTAGGCCAGCCCTAGGGTACATGGCTAGGGGAGGGCTAAAGTCGGGCTTAAACAGCATAGGGAAATTAAGACACTACTACATTTTGGTTCTATGGCCACGCCACCTTTAGGAACGGCTAAAAAAGTATTCCCATACATCACTTATAGGAACGGTTTTCCAAAACCGTTCCCTTAGCCATTATACTATAAGAACACCAAAGAAATCGTTCCTGTAGATAATATATGGGAACAATTTTTGCAACCGTTCCCTTAGACTATACTATGGGAACAGTTTTAGTAACCGTTCTCTTAGAATGTATACTATGGGAACATAAAGAAACCGTTCCCATAGTCTATTTCCTTTTAAAATTAACCTATATAATTAAAAAATAAAACAACATGAAAAAACTCTTACCATTTATTTTGCCTCTCCCGCGTGTTGACTACTCGATCTCTTCCGCCCTAAATGCATCGCTCTGCTGCGCTGACCTCCCGATGCTACCGCTCTGCTACGGTGACCTCCTGACGCGATCGCTTTGCTGCGCCGACCTCGCGATGCCACCGCTCTGCTGCGGTGACCTCCCGACATGACCGCTCTGCTACGGCGACCCCCCGACGCCATCGCTCTGCTGTGCTGACCTCCCGACGCCACTGCTCGGTACTCGGCAGGGGAATCATTCGCCCGATCCAGGCCTCTGCTGCGCCGACCTCCCGAGTCCCGACGCCACCACCCGTCTCGCACCCTCATAGCATCGGTCGCCGACGAACCTTCCTATCGTCAGTCATCGTCTCCCGCCGACTGGTAAACACTCCCCTCCCCCTCTCCCCTCTCCCCTCTCCATTTACGGAGTGTCCTTAATCGATTGAGGACAGCTTTGTTTTTGCTATCTCAGATCATTTTCTAATTAGCTTTAACCATGATTCAGATCATTTTCCATCTCCCGGTATTACTAATTCATAATATGCCATGTATGATTTTGTTTTCTTTTGAGGTGTGATTGATTTTGATCTTGAGTTTATGTGATATATCATGTATCCTTGTTCATTTTATTAAAAATCTTGTCCAATTCATAATAGGCTTTATGATTTTGTTTCATGTTGAGGTTCAATTGATTAAACCTTATTTTTCCATCTCCCAGTATTGATTTTGATATTGAGTTTAAAAATATATTAAAATCTAGCAATGCCTAGAGTGTCAGGAATACACTACTAGAAAAATGGTCATCAGCAACGGCTGATGCCGTTGCTGAGCCGTTGCTGAAGAGCATCAGCAACGGCCGCTGGGCCATCGCTAAAAATATTATCAGCAACGGTTTTACCACGGACCCGGAGCCGTTGCTGATAACATTAATAGCAACGGCCTCGAGTCCGTAGCAACGCCGTTAGTAAAACCCCATCGCTAAGCCGTTGCTGTAGGTCATCAGCAACGGTTGTCGATACACTTTTAGCAACGGCTTTCCCACGGAAGGCCGTGGGAAAGCTGTTGCTGATGACATCTACCTGCAACCAGAAAATTTGAGAATTTCAAATTTCCATTGATACATTGATACATTTATCTGATACATAACTCACACACCCATACCCTCATTCACACATCACAAATATCTCATACACATTCATTCACACATCACAAACACACCAAGATATACATCAAAACAATTATATTTATATTCATAATTATCCACGATAGTATAAACACAATTCAAATGTAAAATTGAAGTATCAACATCTGAGTAACATAGTCAATATAAATTAAACAAGTTCAATATCTGAGTAACAAAGTCAATATAAACAAAATCTCATGATGACGATGGAGGATGGCCTGGATCATATGGCGGGGTCTGGAGTGCTTGAGTGTACACCGGCGTGGACTGACTCGAGGATGATGGATTAGATGATGCCGAAGAGATGCCTGCTTCGGGATGACCCGACAAGTTGCGTAGCATAGCTTCTATATTCGCCATCGTCTGACTCTGGCACTCCATCAACTCAGTCTGACGCGCGACCGTCTCCTCTAGTGTCCTTATCCTATTACTATGATCATAACTAGATCTGGAGGTGGACGGCCGCTCACCAGCGACCGGAGGGGTCGGTGCCCCAAGTGGCCCTAGTACGGCTCGCGCATGACCACTATCTGCGAAGCCATATACGCGGCCATGGTCCCAGCCACCTGCGGCCTCGACCCACGATGTTGCGTCAAAGTCCTCGGGGGTACCCCCACGCTGCACCACCGTCTGGCTGTAGGTCTCCTACTCGAGTTTGATTTTTTGTTTAATATTTATCATAAAACTTAAATTATAAATATATAATGAATAATTTAAACAAATATATAATTACCATAATGTATGCAGCGCGGTTGTCGATGTACTCCCCAGTCCCATGTGCTCGACGGTGAGTCCGCTCAAACACCGCCATCGGGGAGGGTCGCTGGACAGTCCCATCATCCGACACCGTCGTCTACATTTACAAAACAAATACATTAATTAGTACACATAATATAAAATAAAATATATAATTAAAAGATATACTTACCATACGGTTTGCGTGCACTGCAAATGCAACAGAGCCGCCGGTGTGACGCGCTGCTCCCCCCGACATGCGATTTCTAGCTGCATTCTGAGAAACCTCCTGCCATCGATCCGTCGACCATATCCCCACGAGCTGGTCCCATATATCCGGAGTAATCCAACTGGGGCCGTATCCCCGAGTCTCCGCGATGTTAGTGGTCCCAGCTCGGGCCATCGCTCGGGACCGAGCCTGCCCCAGCTGCCCGTTGTACCTTGCCCGGGAAATAGACTCCCAAGCAGCGTAAATGAAGGACCTCTGGTCCTCGGCCCATGTATAGCGAGCCTGCAAAATAATAATATCAGTACCAATTCTTAATATATCATCATGCATGTAAAAAAAAAAATAATACGTGCCTCAAACTCGCGCCATAACATGTCGACGTTCTCGCTAGGCACGTGAGACCACGTAGGCCATGCCCCGTGCATGTATCGTCGAATAGTAGAAGAAATGCTCCTCGGCACTTCTTCTTGCTCGAACCTGCACAATAAAAATAAATTTTAATATTATATTATGATATAATGAATTTGTAATGATTCATAATTCAAGATATATTACGTACCGCTCCCCAATCACGCTAATCAATCTACGTGACTCTGTGGCTGGTGGAGGCTGCCACCTGTTCGGCCCGCGTGGCCGCCTACGTCTGGATGTACTAGCCTCGGCAGTATCATCCGCATGAGAATCAGCAACAGGAGGATCATCTGCATGAGTAAGTGCTGGAGTCTCACCGATCGGAGACTCCGAAACTCTCCTGCGTCGATAACCACGACCAGACATATCTGTCGAACAGACATATAATCAGATTATTGTATAAATAGTAGAGATATATTTATACAATTATTCTTCATCATCTGAATAATAGTCTTCGAATTTTTCTTCTTCTTCCTCTTCATCCTCTTCTTCATCTTCTTCATCTCCAGCTTCCTCAATTTCATTATCGTCATCATCAGCATATTCAACTTCTAATTGAATTGACGTTGTGTCTGCATCCTCGAGTATTGGAATAATACGATCCACAGTAGGAAGATCATCTTCTTGATAGAAACCAGGAGGATCATTTTCTCCTACTATCGGATCAATTTTTCCTCTACCTTTTGTCTTACAGACTACACGCCAATCTGATCTATCTTTATTCTGAGCCGGATACTTCGCGTAATATACTTGTTCGGCTTGTGATGCCAATATAAATGGCTCATTTGCTGCCAATTTCGATTTGTAATTAACCTCAACAAGTTTGTATTTTGGATGAACTTTCATGCCCCTTTCTGTTGTATCGAACCAATGACATCTAAATAGGATCACTGATTTCAAGCCGAAGTAGTGCAACTCTATCACTTCTTCCACCAGTCCATAAAAATCCATATCACATTCAGCATAGGTTGTCCCTTTCACGCAGACCCCAGCATTCATCGTCTTCTTTGTAAATGAATATTCAACCGTGTGAAATTTATACCCGTTAACAAAATATCCGCTATAGCACAATACAAGTCGCGACGGTCCACTAACAAACTCAAATATTCTTTCATCTATTTCAGCTCTGTGATCTTTGCTGTAAGTCTGAATCCATGTAGGGAAATCACGATTCCGTAATGTCTCCAATTCTTGATCGTTGTGAATAGAGTATTTTTGCACCATCTCAATGTCAAATATTTCAATGAATTGTTCAATCTCTGGACAATTGAGTAATACATACAAGTGTGCCAAATGATACTCTTCATCGCTTAAGTGTCGAGATGGACGAGAACCAAAAGCACGACCAGAGTGACAAAATATATTTAAACGTCCATCTGAATGTCGAACACCCCCGTCGTCGTTACGTGGAAGACGATCAAATCTTGTTTGTACTATCGATTCAAAGTAAAATGAGCAGAATGTTGAAATTTCTTGGATGATATACGATTCAGATATTGATCCTTCAACAGCTGCGGTGTTCTTTACTTTTTTCTTCAGACGATTCATGTATCTTTCAAATAAGTACATCCAACGATATTGAACGGGGCCACCAACTCGTGTCTCGTATGCCAAGTGTATCGGTAGATGCTCCATCGAGTCAAAAAATGCAGGAGGGAAAAACTGCTCCAGCTTGCATATGATTTCAACAATATTATTTTCAAGTGTTGACATATCTTCGACTCGAAGGACATTTGCACAGATGCTTCTAAAAAACATACTTAATTCAGTCAACGGACCCCAAATATTATCAGGTAGAAGATCTCGAAATGCGATCGGAAGTAATCTCTGCATGAATACATGACAATCATGGCTCTTCATCCCTGATATTTTGCAATCATCGACGTTCACACATCGAGATAAGTTTGAAGCATATCCATCGGGCAATCTGAGTTCTTTTACCCATTGACAAACATCTTTGATCTGTTGTTTATTTAACACATATAGGGCCTTCGGTTTCAGATATCGTCCGTTGACCTCTTGTAACTCCAACTCTGGTCTTTTACAAAGTATTTTCAGATCATGTCGGGCTTTGACATTATCTTTAGTTTTTCCAGAAATATCCATCACAGTGTTGAAAATATTATCAAACACATTTTTTTCAATGTGCATGACATCTAAATTATGTCGAATCAATAATGAACTCCAATAGGGCAATTCCCAAAAGATACTTTTTTTCACCCAGTTATGTGTTTGGCCAAAACCTGACACTCTTTCATTGCGACCAAATACTATATCTGGAAGTGCTGAAACACGTGCTAACATTTGTTCACCAGACAACATCGGTGGTGGCCCATCTCTTTCGACTCTGCCCTTAGTAAATTTATTACGATTCCTTCGATACTGGTGATGAACCGGTAGGAATCGACGATGACAATCAAAGAATGAGATTTTTCGTTTGTTCTGAAGACTGATTGATTTAGAGTGTTCCATACAATACAGGCAAGAGAGTCGGTCGTGAGTGCTCCAACCCGACAACATGTCGTACGCGGGGAAATCATTGATTGTCCACAAGACCGCGGCCTTTAAATTGAAGTTTTGCTTCCGATGACAATCATAAGTGACAGCTCCCTCAGTCCACAATGTTTTCAATTCATCTATCAAGGGTCTGAGAAATATGTCAATTTCTTTTCGCGGACCCTTAGGACCCGGAATAATCATCGAAAGATAAATAAATTCATCTTTCATGCACATTGACGGTGGCAAATTATAAACTGTCAGCAGCACTGGCCAAACTGAATAAGGAGTTGCAGAATGCCCAAACGGATTAAAACCATCTGTGCACAATCCCAATCTGATATTTCTAGTATCCATAGCAAATGAAGGATAACATGTATCCAAATGTTTCCATGCTTCACTGTCAGATGGATGAGTCATTACTGTATCATCACGACTTCTTGCATGCTAACTCATGTAGGGGGCTGTCTTTTCCGACATGAATAATCTTTGAAGCCTCGGTGTTAGTGGAAAATACCGAAGCACCTTAAACGGGATATTTTTCTGTCGGACCGATTTCTTCTCCTTGTAACGAGGGTGTTGACATACAGGGCATTTATCCAACTGCACATTTTCTTTATAATATAAAATGCAGTTATTTTGGCACGCGTGTATTTTTTCGTACCCAAGCCCCAATTTTCTCATTAGCTTTTTAGTCTTATAAAAAGTTGGCTCAAACTTGTTATCAGTAGGCAGCATTCCATTAATCAATCCAGCAATCCGATCATACGCAACTCCGCTGATATTACAATCGGCCTTGATGTTTAAGAGCTGTGTCATTGCTGAAAACCTAGTGTATTTAGGACAATTCTCATACAAAGGTTCATCGGCAACTTTCAACATCTCGTAAAATTCTGCAGCTTCTTTATTCGGTAATTCAATCTCTACCGCAGCCCCTACTTCTGTGATATCAACCGCTGTAGTATCTGGTGGGACTGATGTCTGAAGAACTGGCCGATCAACATTATCATTCAGGTGGAATTGACCCCCAAGACTATCAAGTATCATAGTTCTATAGGGATTACATTGACTGGATGAAGAAGCACCATCAGAGGAAGATTCACCATATGTCTAAACGACAGGATTGCTCGACGTCCCGACTTCGCGTGACTCCCCGTGACAAGTCCATAGAAAATATCTTGGTGTAAATCCTTTGGTATATAGATGCAGAGTGACAGTCTCCCGATCCAAAAATCGGCCATTCGAACAAATGCGGCACGGACATCGGATTTGATCACCCATGCTAACGAAATTCCGATTCGAATAGGCGAAATTTAGGAAGTACGTTACGCCTAATCGAAACTCATTCGTTAAAGCTCCACGATCAAAACGTCGGTACATCCAACTTCGATCAGCCGACATGATTCTGTCAATCAATGATAATTTCTTTGGTTAATGTCTTTAGGTGAGATGGTCCTATTCCATTCGGGATTTATGTTATTCGTACTGCACTTACGTTTTTATTTTAACTGTTAACTAATTATTCTAAATTTCGACAGCATCTCCCTACAGTTCTCCGAATACGCATATCATCTGGGCGCGTATCGGAGAACAAGAGAGATGTTGCCGAAATTTAGAATAATTAGTTAACAGTTAAAATAAAAACGTAAGTGCAGTACAAATAACTATATTCCCAAATTGTCCAATCAGGGACAATTCAAGAATTGTACATCGTATAAAAGATCATCTACTTCTTTTACACGAACATACAATCCCCGAACGGATCTAAGGTTTTGCTAAATCATATCCGACTGATCGATGCGTACGTGAAACATATCAACTCGTCGGATGGATGATTATTTTCTAAATGTTTCCAGACAGTTCGAGTCCATATTGGATGATTTCGACGCGCATCCGAAGTGGACGATTCCGGCGCGAGTCCGAAATGGATGATTTCGGCGTGAGTCCGAATTGGACGATTATGGCGCACGTCCGAAGTGGACGATTCCGGCGCGAGTCCGAATTGGACGATTCCGACGCGCGTCCGAAGTGGACGATTCCGGCGCGAGTCCGAATTGGACGATTCCAGCACGAGTCCGAATTGGACGATTCTGGCGCGCATCCGAAGTGGACGATTCCGGTGCGAGTCCGAATTGGACGATTCCGGCGCGCTTCCGAAGTGGACAATTCCGGCGCGCGTCCGAAATTAATCTAAACCCTAATAATTAATCTAACAAATTAAACAATTAATCTAAACAATTAATTAATATTTATAAAATAATTAATTAACAATTTCAAAACAATAAATATATATATATATATATATATGTATATATATATATATATATATATATTCCGGCGCCGGAGTCCACCCTCCGGCGCCGGCGTACAGTGGCCGGACACACTGTCCGGCCACTGTAGAAGGTCCGGCGGCGGCCATAGGCCAACCGCCGCCGGCCGAAACCCTAGAAATAGGGTTTCGGTCGGATTTTAACATCTCCGGCCGAAACCGTATAGGCCGGCCGATCAACATACCGGCAGCAGCGGCAGCGGCGCGGTGGCGAGAGGCGTCGGCGTCGGCAGCAACGGCAGCAGCGGCGAAGGTCTCGGCAGGAGGCGGCGGCGGCAGCAGCGGGAGGAAGAAGGGTCGGGCGCGAGAGCGTGCCCTATATAAACTTACCAGCAACGGCTCACTCGCCCGTTAGAAAGCCGTTGCTGATACGTTATCATCAGCAACGGCTCACTTATCCGTTAGCAAGCCGTTGCTGAAAATTAAAAAATCAGCAACGGCTCGCCTTTCCGTCAGAAAGCCGTTGCTGATAATTAAAATAATCCGCAACGGCGCAGTTGTCCGTTAGAACGCCGTTGCAGATATAGATATCTGCAACGGCTCGAGCGGCCGTAAGAACGCCGTTGCAAATAGCAACGGCTTGAGCGGCCGTTGCTGATAGCCGTTGCTGAAGACCAAGTTTGTAGTAGTGATAGTTTGATTCTGGTGATATGCTAACTTGGGCGATAGATTAATTTCCATAACTTGTACGTATACACTTGTATGGGCATAAGTTTAATTATTTTGAATTATTCTTGTAGATGCTGAATGAGTGTAAAGGTGTTGAAAGATCACTGTAGTCTTGTGCAGTTTCATTTGCAACATTAAAATTATTGTAGAATATTTAGAGCTAAAATTTCATATGGCTATCTATTTCTTTTAGTGAAAAAATAGCTTGTACTTTTTTTTAAGGAGAAAATCATCCCTCAAGTCATGTTGAACTCATGTTCTCTCGAATGGGTAGAATCTTTATTTACCCCTGGGAAAACTTAGGACTAAGCCTTACATCTGAAAGGTAAAAGAAATTGAGGCTAGCATCTAAATAGTTTAACCTCGATGCTTCCTTTAAGTGTTTAATATTTATTAGCTCGGCTTTCAATAGACACTTCCAGGAATAGAATATGATTGATATGATTTTGTCGTTTCTGACCATTTGATTTTTTTCTTTTCGTAGTTAAGTAAAATCAATGGATAAGGAATGGGTTCAAATGCCGAGATATAGTGCGGAGTATATCAATGGTGTGCAATGTTTCCTATATTTTGCTTATAATAAAGGAAGGCCTCAGGGAGGAGAGATTTTATGCCCTTGTGCTAAACGTGGTAATGGTCGTTGGTTAACAAAAGATGCAATATTTGAACATTTTATAGACTATGGATTTCTAAAAGGCTACACTATTTGGGTAAACCATGTTGAGGAGTTAACAATGCCCACAGAGGAGGATGACATCGATGATGGAGAGAATTGCATGGATGATATGGATGCACTGTTGCATGATAGATTTAGAGAAGTGGCAAAAGAAGATGGAGTTACAGAGGGGCCTAATGAAGATGCCAAAAAGTTTTATAATTTATTAGAGGAGGCAAACAAGGAATTGTACCCCGGTTGTAAAAATTTCTCTACTTTGTCCTTCACCATTCGGTTATATTTGATGAAGTATCTCTTTGGCCGGAGTAATGTGTCATTCAATGCACTCTTAGAGCTACTAAAAGAAGCTATGTCAGATTTAAACATCCCCCGATCTTTTAATAAAACAAGAGCCATGATAAGGGACTTGGGCCTTGATTATAAAAAGATTGATGCTTGTCCCAATAATTGTATGTTATATTGGAAAGAGCATGAGAAAGACAAGTCTTGTCATCTTTGCGGTGCTTCACGGTGGGTTGAGAATTCTCAGGCAGAGAATGAGCTAGAAAATCCCAAGCAAGGCCACAAAGTAGCGGCTAAAGTTTTAAGACACTTCCCGTTAATTCCTAGACTTCAAAGGTTGTTCATGTGTGAGAGGACTGCTGAATTAATGAGGTGGCATGAGGAAGAGCGGACAAGAGATGGGAAGTTAAGGCATCCTGCTGATGGCAAAGCATGGAAAGACTTCGATGAGCGTTATCCTGATTTTGCTAGTGACCTACGCAACATAAGACTTGAGTTGATTAGCGATGGATTCAATCCATATAGGACCATGAGTATTTCTTATAGTATATGGCCGGTAATAGTTATGTCGTACAACCTTAATTCCACCATGGTTATGTATGAAGTCGGAGTATTTTATGTTGTCCTTAATTATCACTGGACCACACTCTCCCGGGACTAATATTGATGTGTACTTTCAACCATTGGTTGAAGAGTTGAAAATTGTGTGGGAGCTGGGAGTAGACACTTATGATGCTTCAAAGAATCAAACTTTTAAGTTGCGAGCAGCCCTTTTATGGACTATTAGCGACTTTCCTGGATATGCTATGTTGAGTGGTTGGAGCACAAAGGGAAAATTAGCATGTCCATCTTGTAATTATAACACAAATTCGGTTTACTTAAAACATAGTCGAAAGATGTGTTATATGGATCACCGCGTTTTCTTGCCGATGAGTCATAATTATAGAAGAAACACACAAGATTTCAATGGAAAAGAAGAACATAGGCCTGCTCCTATTTTGTTAGAAGGGACACGGATCTTGGACTTGTTGCAAGACTTTGTCAATTCATTTGGAAAGATGCAAAAGAAAAGCAATGGTCCTTGGAAGAAAAAGTCTATTTTTTTTTAATTGTTATATTGGAAGCATAATAGACTATGACATAATCTTGATGTCATGCATATTGAAAAGAACATATTTGACAATGTGATAGGTACTTTATTGGACATAATGGGGAAGACAAAAGATCATGTTAATGCTCGTTTAGCAAGAGTTGGGAATTAGAAAGAAACTTCATCCGAAACTAATGGATCAAGGCAAGAAAGTAAAGTATGCAAAAGCATGCTTTAACATGAATAAAGATGAGAAGTCTATTTTCTGTGGTGTTCTCAAGGAAGCAAAATTACCTGATGGTTGTGAAACAAATATTTCAAGATGTGTTCACCAAGATGGTTTGAAAGTCTCATGATACAAGAGTCATGATGCTCATTTCATGCTACACTACTTGTTGCCAATAGCAATGATTAGTACACTTCCTCACCAAGTGGCCTACCCTTTGCTACGTCTATGTTCTTTTTTTCGTTCCATATGTCAAAGAGTTATTGATGTGAATGATTTTAGAGATCTTAGAATTTGAAATTGCTGAAACACTTTGCCAATTAGAGAGGATTTTTCCTCCTTGATTTTTTGATGTAATGCTTCATTTGCCTATTCACCTACCAAATGAGATAAGATTGGGTGGTCCTGTTCATTCTCGGTGGATGTATTCACCAGAAAGAGAGTTGGGAAAGTTGAAGGCTTATGTGTGCAATAAAGCTCGTCCGGAAGGTTCAATAGCTGAGGGTTACTTGGTTGAGGAATGCTTGACATTTTGCTCAAATTATATGAACTCTAATGTGAAGACACGGTGGAACGGAGTGACAAAGAATGCTGACACATATGAGTCTTTTGATGCTAAACTTCCTAGTTTTTTTTACCCATGGGTCGTCCTATAGGAGGGAAGAAAAAAGATAATTTATTTTTGATGGACAACAATGAGAAGAACCAAGCTCACCGGTATATCTTGTTCAATTGTGATGAAGTTCAGCCTTACATTAGGTAAATAACTATTCTTTGCTCTTAAAAATTTATTTATAAACTCAATTGAATGATTGTTGTAACAAAATAATTTTCATGTAGTGAACATGAGACTATCATAAATCAGAAGAGAGGAAGAAAGTGGACCAAAGCAAAAAAGTCAAAGCCATGATTTTATTGAGTGGTTTAAAAATCGTGCAATGGAGGAGGATGTCCCTGATCGATTGAAGGAGTTGTGTAGAGGCCCAAATAAAGTTGCAAGAAGACTTTCGGGTTATGTTATCAATGGGTGTAAATTCCATACTACGCAGCGTGATGCAAGTCGTAAGACACAAAATAGTGGTGTCACTTTGGTGTCAATCACTCAAAGCTTTGCTAGTAGTAAGGATCAAAATCCAACGACGAATGCAGTTACTTATTATGGTGCAATAAATGAAATAATTGAGCTAGACTATTATGGTAATTTCAAGTTTGTCTTGTTTAGATGTGATTGGTTTGAAGTAGAATCAGAAAAGTATGGGTTGACTTGTGTTCACTTCAATAAAAAATGTTATATGAATGATCCATTTGTGCTAGCTTCTCAAGTCCAACAGTACTTCTATGTTCGTGATCCCTTTAAAGACAATAGGTATTACGTTATAAAAACTCTTCATAGAGATATTCCTAATATGAATGACCAATCATATTGTGCAGAAGAAACATATAATATTGAGTCAGAACCAATCACAATTTTGTCTTTGCCTGATGATGAAATTAATGTTGAATGGGCAAGGGACGACATAGAGCCTACAATTGTTGAAAATTATTCATCCGTTTCAAATGAAATAGAGTCCGAAGAAGAATCTGATTTTGATGACATGCTTAGGGACTACTTTGATTAAATGATTCTATATTGTAATAAAATAAGGTGATTCTTTTATATTACTATTATTGCAATAAATTTATTATGCTTCTATAAATACTTTATTGTTATTGCAAGATCATTTCGATTAGAGAATAATCTTGATTTGGTATTCTTTGACGTTGTACACAAATATTTTGGTTTGATCATTTTTCTTGCTTTCTGGAAATTAAACCAACTGATTTAGAAATTAAGCCAGTAGGATTCAAGGTTGATCTGATTGATTCCTCAGTCTTACACTATGAAGTCAGCTAAAACCAACTCTGGGTGAATTAAATGAAGTGGCTTTGTCTGCTTTTTGCCAGTTAGCGCACTTGGTAGCCTCAGAGGAAGATAACAAGATAAGGAATGAAAGTAAGGTGGAGAAGAAGAAACTGAGATGCTTGTATGACTAAAAAGAAATATGTAGCTATAGTTATGAAAGAAAGGAGAATTTATCTACAATAAGTATTGCATTTGCCATCCACCTCTATTGTTTGAATGCTTGTTATACCTAATCATATAAGATAAAGAGGAAAGGTGTAGGAAATCATAGAATGATCAAACTCTTTGACATTTTGTAACAAGTTCCAACTTGTCTAATAAATATTGCACTTGGACAAAACATTATGTAGAATTATCTGATGTGGGATATCAATGAAGCAAAGTTGTCGTGCAATTTAAATATTAATGCAAAGTCAGATATAGAACATCTATCTTTTTCCTTTCTATCTAGTAAAGTAGTGCCAGTGAGCTTCTCCCATAGTCCTTTCTAAGACAGTAATCATTCTGGTAAGTTTGGGTAGGATATGGTGGATGACTACGCTACAAGGGAAATGTTAGGTTTTCATAAGTTTCAAAATTTCCTCAGCTAATGTTGAAAAACTCAATCATGTTTGTTCTTTTTTCATTAAGCCACTTAATTGATTTGGATTTTTCTTAGCAATCTAGTCTTTTATTCTTTCTTGAAATGAACATCCTATCATTTGTTGGTTGGACTAATTGTGGTTTTCTGCATTGTAGAATCTTGCAAGCAGATCACTGGTTGATGACGTGCTAAGAAAGGTTAATGGGCTGAAACCAATTGCAGATGAACTAGGGGTTCCTTTTTTGCATTCTCTCTTAATATTAATATATTTATCTTTTCCCCCCTTTTTCAGGTTTGTTGAACCTCTCTGTCACAAGAATTGATATGGATTTTCCACTACAAGCAAAGTCAAGCAAAGAGTTAGCGGCCAAGCATTACAGAATTAAATGTGAAAAGATTGAGCAGAATAAGAAGTTAAATCCAAACATAAGATATGGTTTAGTCTCAAAACAAAATAAGAAGGACTCAGTCACACAAATTGCAAAGGCCAATCAGAAGAATATTATCTCTACTATCAATGTCCAAGAGAAAGGAAAAACATCCTCTGAAAAGCCCAAGGATGCAGTCCCCACTTAACCTACTGCTTCTACTATGAGGCAGGTCATTTCTATTGATATTCAAAATAGAGGAAAAAGACCAACCATTCAAGATCAAAGACCCACATCCTCTACTCAAAAACAAGTTCTTTCCAATTCCAATACAAGGTCTTCTCAAGTGCAACAACAACAAAGGCCAATCATTCAAGATCAAAGGTCTACCCATGTGCAGCAGCAACAAAGGCCAACCATTCAAGACCAACAAAGAAATGGTAACCATGAGCAAGGACATGGGTATGCAACAAAGAAGACAAAGACGTACTGCACCTTTGTGTCCATTAATGTTAATGGTTGAATATCGTGAGAAGCTGGGTATGCAAGTGCTAGAAAAAGATCAGCTAGAAGAGGAATGTAGAGAAGATGACATGGAACAAGTTGAGGAAGAGCACAATATACCCGATGAGTTGGAACATGTTCCCGGAGGTATATTATGTCATTATATGAAATTCTATAATTAGCTTATTTTTAAATCATTATTGTTATGTCAATTAGGAACATCAAAAAAGAAAGCAAGAGGGAAGACAATGTGCTATAGAATTCATGGAAGATCACTAGAGGAGCGACAAGAAATAATTTTCATTAGTGAAGCACAACTAGTTGGGCCCAATGAGAAAGCTGTTTCAGACTTGAGCTAATTTTTGGGAACCGTGGCACGAAATTCAGATTGGTGTCCCTTGATTTACACCAATTGGAAGGTCGTACCGAACAAGGATGACATATGAAAATATATCAATGTATGATAGTTTTTTATATTGTTCATTTACATTTGCATGTTAATATTAATGCTTGTTTTGCTTCACTTTGTAGAAAAAATTCATCCTTCCAGAAATAGGGAAAGAAAATTATGGATGAAGCTTGGAGGAAACACAAATCAAAAATCAAGAAGGAACATTTTGACAATTACGTAACAAATAGCGAGAGGATGAAAAATCGTCCTACAGATATTCCTCTCGAACACTTCAAGCAAATGATTGATTACTGGAGCTATGAACCCATCCAAGTAAGTAGCTAGGTTTCATTATATAACTATGAAAATTATAAAGATTTAGCGGAGTTTGGTCTGCTTAGCGGATTTAACTATGAACACTTTAGCAGAGTTTGGTCTGCTTCTAACCTCAGTGAAACCACCTATGGATTTCTTACTTGCTTTCCATATGGTTATTGATTTTTTTTGGTTGCATATATTTAATTTTTTTGTTATTGATGTAGGATATGTGCCAACAAAATAGATTGAATAGATCACAGCAAAAATGGAGGCATCAGATGGGCAATAAATGATTTTCTGTGATAAAAGAAAAATTGGTAAAAAAAATTTGCACGGTTTCATATTTTGAATTTTAAAGTAATGTCAATATTATGTTTTAACTCATTCTTGTGATTTATAAAGCATTCTCAAAAGAATGAAGAACCCAGTCAAGTTGACATGTTTGTTGAAACTCGGACTAAGGACGGAAAAGCCTTAGATGATGAAACTAAAGAGACAATTGTGAGTTTTTCTTCTAGCTATTGTTTTATACTTAATTATTATAATTATCACTAACATTATTAAAATGTACATTTTAGGAAAAGCTTAAAACCATGGTTGAGCATGATGGGAAACCTGCTGCTGAGGCATTTCAATCTATGTTTGGGAAAGAGAAGTCAGGAATGATGCATTGTTATGGAGGAACAATTACACCCACAATCTTAAAAAAAATGAAGAAATGATAGCAATGCAAGAAAAACATGATCAAGAGGTGAAGTCTTTGAAGGAGCAACATGCAATAATGGAATAAAGACATGCAAAAATGGAAGAGAGATAGAACCAGATGCAATGCCAAATGCAAGGAATGCAATCTCTTTTGAAGATATTTATTACATAGGCAAACTCAGATTTGGACATAGAGGCTATAACAGCTCTGTTGGCACCACCAACTACTCCAAGGGATGCCAATAGCATCTTTGGTTCTTCTACTTTCACACATCATCCTCAAAATCAGGTAATTTTAGTTTAATATATGATTATGGAGTCTTCTGATCATTTTTAATTATTAATTAATTTTTGCAGGAAAATGAGGAATTGAGATGATCAAGAGGACTTGGCTAATGGGAATGCTAGGCTTAGAACAATTTCATATGTTTGTAAACTTTATTTAGACTTAATTGTGAAATTATGGAATGGGAATACTATAATTGTGAACTTATTATTCAATTAAATATATTATACGTTTGAATGAAATTTATGTTTTCGAATTTGTGTTTGTGAAATTGTATGGTTGTCTATGAAATTGTATGGTTTACAGGAATATATATACCTTTTAGGAACAAATATGAACCTTTGCACAAACAATACACATCCTTTCGCTTATAGGAATGGTTTTATACCGTTCCTATAGTTCCAGCCTATAGGAAAGGTTTTTCATCGTTCCTAATGTATACTATAGGAACGGCTAAGAACCGTTCCTATAAGATTTACCTATAGGAACGGTTTAGAACCGTTCCTATAAGATTAACCTATAGGGACGGTTTTAAAACTGTTCCTATGGGGTGGAACTATAGGAACGATTTCAGAACCATTCCTATAGGCTGGAACTATAGGAACGGTATAAAACCGTTCCTATAGGGTGGAACTATAGGAACGGTTCTTTAACCGTTCCTATAAGATAGGTTTATAGGAACACTTTTAGAACCGTTCCCATAGGCTGGACCTATAGGAACGGTTTTTTGGGCAGCGTGACCATAGGGATGAAAACCGTTCCTATAGCCTAACGGAACGACTGATTTGAGTACACATGGGAAATCGTTCCCGTAGGTTT
The DNA here is from genome assembly GCA_034359265.1 of Canna indica. Taxonomy (NCBI): domain Eukaryota; kingdom Viridiplantae; phylum Streptophyta; class Magnoliopsida; order Zingiberales; family Cannaceae; genus Canna; species Canna indica. The sequence continues at coordinate 30,844,587 of CP136893.1, read as the reverse complement.
GTGGGAACGGTTTTTATCTTTTGGGAACGGTTTTCAACCGTTCCTATAGCTTAAAAATGTTGTGGTGAGAGGTGTTGTATTATTTTCATCTTATACATGCTTATTTTTCTTACGATGTTTGGATGTGTTGTACCTTATTTTCATGCTTGTTGTGTACGTTGTGAATTCATGATTTGATCATTATTTTATATAAATTTATTTGCGTGGTTGTGATGTATTGCGGGAGGAGGCGAAGATTAAGGTATGTCCTAGACATTCCCCGATTTACTTGTTATTCAGCACACATGACCTTATGCCTATATTCCCTGCGTGTGTGATGTTGTGGTGTGATTATTGCATTTTCTAGGATGCCTCGCTAGTGAGGGGATGGTATGCCTCAAAGAGACAGTGTTGGCCTTATTCTGGAAGTCCGACTAGTGAGGGGAGTTCATACCCCCAAAGAGACAGTCTAGAGATTCGACTGATGATGAGAATGTATGTCCGAAAGAGATCGATTGAAAGAGCCGTGTCGGTGAGGGGAGAGCATACCCCAAAGAGACGACACTGGCTGGGTGGTAGATCGGAGGCCACACCAACTACCTACCCTATGTGGCGATTAGGACCGACGAGTCCGGGCGAGCATGTGGTTGATGCATTTAGCATGTTGTACTTTATTCTTGGTTGCGTAGTCTCCTGCAGGTTGCTATATGAGGTCCAGGTGGATTGCTTGCTAAATAAGAAAACAAACTCTCTCGAATTATGTTTTATTATTCTTATGCTCATATATGTGGTTATTTGATTATTGCATGATGATGATGGTGTGGTGGAAATTGAGGAATGATCTACTCACTAAGTCCTAGTTGGACTTACCCCTCATATCTATTATTTTGCAGTACCTGGGCTAGATCAGAGAGGCACTGGAGTGCAGTAGCGCGTCTGGTGGCAGTAGGGCAGTGGGTCTCGTGACATGTTGTGGTCGAGGGGGATACCGAGTCATTTTTCTCTTTCTTGGGTTGTTGAGTCATGTTGACTCGGTTTGTTATGTTTCCACATTTTATTACTTTGAGGTGTCCTTGTTTAGTAATTTGACTTTGAAAATTGATTTGAACATTTAGCTGTTTATTGAGTTGGTGGTTTTGAGACTTTTCTTGAAAATAAATGTCTTCTAAAATTTCTTGAAATGATACTAAATGTTCAAGTCTGGTTTTGTTGTGTATGTGGTTTGGTTTGGGTTCGGCTTCTGGGTACGTGGCGTACCTTGGTCGGTCATACCGGATTTGGGGTGTGACAGGGTCCCAGGAAAGAGTCATCTGGTTCGGCTTGAGTCTGGCCCGAGGGTGTAGTCGAGCGGAGCCCCCTGGGCGGGGCCGCGCGGCTTGGTTCGAATGAATGATGGGGCGCTACTGGGTCTATTTCGACCGGGCCTAATAGTCGTAGTCTAGTCCAGTAGTAATGACCTAACAATTTTAGGCATAACAATCGACCTATTCCGAGCATATCCTTGCGAGAATCCGGGAGACATCATCGTCAAACAATCTAAACCTACCTCAAAAAACAAACATGACGCACATTAGGTATACTCTTGATTTCAATCCCATACCCATTATCTGAGATTCTCTCTCACTTGAGTGTCAGAATATCTTTGTAGGTCACCATCAGAGTGGCACTGAGATGCAGACGCTTGCAGCACCACCAACCACTACAAGAAATGTTGCATTTCCCGGGGGCCATGACACCCACTAAAACTAACCACGGCCCCTAGTAAGGCTTTTTAGCGAGAGCCTCGCGGCCACCGAATGGCGCCAGGAAAAAACATGTCGGTAAAGGTCTATCAGACCTTTACCGAAGGGTAGCAAGCGGCCCCCGAAAAATATAACTTTTCTTAGGGGGGACGACCCCCGAAAAATGTAGCTTTTCTTGGGGGTCATGGCCCCTGGGAAATATAACTTTTCCTAGGGGACGCGACCCCCGGGAAAAGCTATCCAGTAAAAAACATGTCAGTAAAGGTCTATTAGACCTTTACCGAAGGGTAGCAAGCGGCCCTCGAAAAATATAACTTTTCCTGTGGGCCACGACCCCCAGGAAAAGTTATATTTCCCGGGGGTTGTGGCCCCTAAGAATAGCTACATTTCCGAGGGGTTGTGGCTCCCCAGAAAAGTTATATTTCTCAAGGGCCGAGGCTCTCAGGAAAAGTTACATTTGCTATCAGTTAATCATTTAACTGTTTGCTATTAGTTAACTAGTTAAATCATAGAATCAAGTCATCGGACAATTGACTGAAAAAAATAAACATTAAAGTCATTGAACTCTCATGTTGGAAAAAATCATCTTGAGATATTGATAGGATATCAAAAATACGCATTTTAGGAACTAACTTCCATTTACATGCTTGACTTGGCTGATTAAACTTCAAAGAATATTATGTAGGCAATGACGATGCTTAGGTCTCCCTTCTGGAAAGGGACCAAGGATTTCCAGTAGCTTGTTGCTTCTTTCTCATTATGCGGACGTCGTCATGCCATCTTCTCGATGCCCTTTTCTCTGCTCCTCAAACATGAATCGTTTGAACTCTGAACCCATCTGTAATTGAAAAACAAGCGGCAAGTACTTATAAGTAGTTGTTATAGGATACTAAGCAATTTTTTAGGCCTCAAAATATGGAAAATATCAACCATATTTTCCACCTAGGATATCACTGAGCAATCAATAAAGATTTGCAGTTGAAAATGCCAAAAGCTCTTGAATTGAGCAACAAAAGACTCATTCACAAAAAGGGAATGACCAAACTAGCGAAATTTTATATACCTACAAGATCTAGGAACTGATCAATCTTGCACATGAAAACAGACTATTCAAATAGAAAGTTCAGTTCGAATTAGCTATTTCATCCTTACTGCTCTCTTGTAAAATCTTCTTGCACCAATAAACCTCAAATTTGCTAGTGCTAGCCGTAAGTGAAAGGCTTATATATATACTTCTCTTATGTTGACAAAAGTGTTAAGAGATAAGTTAACTCAAATTTCTAGTTGCCTTGTTAAACAAATTTTTAGTTTTAGAAGTAGTGCTTTGGATAATTATATTGCTGCTAATTCCTCTGGCATGTCTGGTGGTTTACTTATGATTTGAAATCCTGCACTTTGGACTCTTGTACTTTGGACTCTTGTTTCCTCCGATACTGGTGATTCTTTTATTTTGGTCAACTTAAAATTTAATAATGAAAGCTGTGTGTTGACTTTTACAGGTGTTTATGGGCCACCTTAAAAGAATGAGAGTTGTTCTTTCATTCATAGCCTCTATCACATCATCAATGGTGTTTCTGGTCTTCATATCTCAGGTGGAGACTTCAACCTCACCAAGGGAAATTCTGAAAGGCTTAATTGTTTTGGAGCTGCTAGGGATTCCAGACTTTTTTCTATGTTCATTGCTGATTACGGCTTAAATGATATCCAAATTTTTGGGGCAACCTACACCTGGAAAAACAATCAAAATCCTCTGACTTTTGTAAAATTGGATCGTATTCTTATCAGCCCACTCCTGGCCAACAAATGTCATTTGTTAAGAATCATGGGAGGTTCACGACGGTTATCTGAACACACCCCTCTGATTCTCAACTCCAGGCACAGTGGTCCTAAGATGATCAATTCTTTTAGAATGGAAATATCTTGGTTCAATCAGATTGAGTTTGCAAGAATTATCAAAGAAGGTCTAAAGACCCACGCGTCGGACTCTTCAAGATCAGGTGGGATCCTCTACGGTTGGATCAAAGCATGGAAATCTCTAAGATGTACTATCAAGGATTGGACTCTTCTCAAACAAAAAAGTTACAACTTCGAGCGCAAGCTCCTAGAGGATAAAATTATTACGCTTAGTAATAGACTTGAATTTGGAAATTTTAACCCGGCCTGTCTTAAAGTGGCTAAGGAGGGTCTTGAGAAGCTCTATTCCTCAAAAGATCAGTACTGGCGCCAAAGAGCTAAAAAGGGATGGATCAAAGAAGGGGATCGGAACACCAGATATTTTCAACAATGTGCTTCTAATAGAAGAAGATTGAATTGGATCGGTTGCTTAAACACGGATCAAGGGCCCACTTCAAATCAGGAGAAGATTGCGGACTATTTCCGTGCCCACTTTCTCAACTTTCTGGGAGTGTCTCACTCTCCACTTATTCAAATCAATTGGTCTGAAATCCTCCCTCCTCAAACTGACTTAACTGACCTTGATGCTCCCTTCTCTGCCTCAGAGGTTGATCAGGTGATTAAATATATGAAAAATCAAAAGTCAGCTAGGCCGGATGGCATTCCTATAGAATTCTACAAAGCTTTTTGGAATGATCTTGGCCCCTCGACCACCAAAATCCTCAATGACCTGATGTTGCGGCCCGCAGACCTTCAGAGAATCAACTCTGCCTTCATTACTTTGATCCCTAAAAAAGAAGGTGCGAACACAATGAATGACTTCCGTCCCATCAGTTTAGAAAACAGCCTCATCAAGATCTTTTCAAAACTTCTCTCAAACAAGTTGGCTATTCACATGAAATCCCTCATCGATAATAAGCAAGGTGCATTCACTCAAGGCAGAAGTATTTTAGATTGCTTTATGACAGTAGCGGAAACAATTGGTGCATGTAAAGTGTTGGATCAAGATTCATGTATCATCAAATTCGATTTCGCTAAAGCTTTTGACAGTATTGATTGGAGCTTCATTGAACATATGCTTGAGGCTAGAGGCTTCTCAAATAGATGGATTTCTTGGATTTCATGTTTCCTCCGATCTTCATCTTCTTCAATCCTAATTAATGGCTTTAATTCCCAGTACTCCTTTTGCTCATAGACGTGGTCTTAGGCAAGGTAATCCTCTTTCACCTCTAATCTTTAACTTGGTTGCCGACACCCTTACAAGATTAATTAGCTCTGCGGTATGTCGTGGCATTTTTCATGGTGTTCTTCATAATTACTTTCCCAACGGCATCTCCCACATTCTCTTTGCCGATGACTTGATCATGTTTTGCAAAGCTTCCACTCAATATTTTTCTCGAATCAAACTTCTCTTCAAATGTTTTGAATTAGCCACAGGTCTCACGATCAATGCAAGCAAGACCAAAGTTATTCATCTAGGTGGAAATGAACAACTTGCAAATGTCTTGGCAAATATTAATGGTTGGTCAGCGAGTAACTTTCCGATTCAATATTTGGGACTCCCACTTAGAGGAGGCAAGCTCACCAAAGAGGACTGGTTTAAGTTGATCAACAAATTTGATACCGTGCTGGCTTCCTGGCAAGGACTTAATCTTTCTAGAGCTAGTAGACTGACTCTCATTAACAACACCATGACTAATCAAGCTTCTTACATGCTTTCCATCTTTGAAACACCTTGTTGGGTAATCAAGAGAATATATCAATGAAGAAGAAGCTTTTTCTAGTGTGGCCCCTCGGAAGCTGATGTTAGGGGTAAGTGCTTGGTTAATTGGTAAACTTTGGAGGCAGACATACAAGATGGTGGCATTGGGATTCTTGATATCAAATTGCATAATAAAGCTAGGTTGGGGAGCTGGCTTTGGAGACGTTGGAAGAAAGATGATTTAATATGGCCTGACCTCGTCAAAGCTCTCTACCCTTCAACTATGGGGTTTGGTTCGTCCAACAAAACTTCTATATCACACATCTGGAAGGGCATCTTATCCATGGTTGACATTTTCATGTTCTCCTCAACCATGGTTGTAGGAAATGGTCATCGATTCAAATTTTGGTACGATCGCTGGGTTGGTCCTTCACCTCTTATGCATCTTTTCCCAACCTTGTTCGCACATGCTTCCGCTCCTAATGCTCGTATTGCTAATCTCAAAGAGTTAGATTCACAAGGTATACCAATTGGTTGGAATGTTCAGTTTGAGAATTATGTCTCTATTTCAGAAGTTGTTCGCTTGATGAACTGTATTAACTCCTTTCTCTTGGGCACGGAAGAGGATGACATCTCTTGGAAATTGAATAACAATGGGGAATTTTCGACCAAATCACTCTATGGCTTACTAAACTATCGTGGGATCTCGGACGAGAAAGTAAAGTTCTTGTGGCAAGCTGCTTGTCCAAGAAACATCTCCCTAATGAATTGGTTTTGTCTAAAAAATAAACTGCATACTAAAGATAGATTGATTGCTAGAGGGCTCCAGGTGAACCCAACTTGTGTCCTATGCGGTTGTGCCCCAAAGAATCCCCTTCATCTCTTCACTTCTTGCATATTTTCCTTGCTTGGATGGAGAAATATGCTTTGCTTATAACATATGCCTCATTTTTCGTTGAATTACACTCCTTGGTTTGATATTTGTCATGATAGCAAAGCTTCTAGAATGCTCAAATTTCGTGCTACTATGATTTAGCGGTGGAAGATCTGGTCGGAACACAATTCTCAGTGTTTTGAAGACATTGAACACAATGTTCTCGAAGTTGCAATTGAAAGTGCTATCTTATTTGGCTTCACTCGTGATCCGGGATAACTTCCCTATTTTTATTTAGTTTTCTATTTTTTTCTTTAACTTTTTATCCCCTGTAGCTATTTTTTTAACTCTTCACTCCTCCCCTCCTCCCCTCCTCCCCCCCTTCCACTTGTACTCCTCAATTCTCTTGATGAATACCAGTTGCTTTTCTTTAAAAAAAACAAAAACAGATATGACCAAATGTTGTGAGGAGATTGAAACTAAATCTTTCCCTTCTCCCTTCCCACAAACCCTTGCCCTATTAGTTACTCATATTTCCTCTTTAATGCAAATAGACCTGGCGTAGTAATGCATAGATACTGCTGGATGTACTGATATCTGAAATTTTACTTAATTGCATGATTATGGTCTAAAAACTAAATCTTTCCAAGCACATTAAAGCTCTTAAACCTCAAACCTCATGTTTATGTGCACTCTTTCTTTTTTCCCTTGATTCTTAAACATGATATTAGTAAACTAGCTTCAAAGACCAATCTCCACTTAGCTACAAACAAAATGCATTTATGTTGAGAAGATGCATAAGCAGCGAACTTGATATATACATATATTTATATATATCTATATCGATGAGTAGCATTCTACTTAAAGAATTCAATGGATGAACAAAAGGAAGGAGAAAAAAGAAAAACTCCCTCCTAGATGTTATGACAAGAAGCATCAAAAGACAGTATCCAATTCCTTGTCTGAGGAAGAAGACAACACTACCCACCAAAAAAAGGATCAAAAGCATGATCACCGTTAGGGCAAGATAAAGAACCTGGAACACGAAAATATGGTTGTAAATATCATGGCCTAAATCCTTCAATTGTTTCTGAACTATGCCACAATATCCTTCAATTGTAAACTTCTACCAGATAGTTTTACTATCAACTTAAATATTTACATTTTCTAGGCTGCTAATTAATCGATAAACATGAGCAGATAAACAGTGGCATTTCAATTGGCTCTTCATACAATATACAACAAAAGTTTGTTGATGCTCAGAGTTTCTTCCACTACAACACATCGTTCGAATTCTGACGGCAGAGTATAAAGAAATTCTGACGTCGGAGGGAGTAAATATATGCATTCTGACGGCAGTGAATCGGTCGAAAACGCGTGGCGAAAACCTTCCGCTTAATTTTAAATATTGACGTCTATCCTGGCGTAAATATTAAAATTTCGATGGCGTGTGCGGTCGAAACGAGACGTCAGTATCGAAGAAGATGACATTATGCTTAACATATTGACGCCTCTGCAGGCGTCAATATGCTAATTAACCAATTTTTTTCGTTTTTAAATAAATTTTACTCCTAATCAATAATTAATATAATAATTAGCTAATTAATTTAAAATTAATCAAATTATCATCAAAATTCAGTAATTAATCAACTTTATTTAATTGGAACAGTGATACAAAATTTAATTTAAACAGTACTAAGTAATTTTATTTACAAATAAAATTAAATAATTTAATCTTCATTGTCGTCCATATCCTCGTCGTCTTCTTGGTCTTCGTCGTCTTCTTGGTCTTCCTCGTCGTCTTCTCTGTACGGATCAGCATCTCTATCTGTACATTTATATCAATTATAAGCATATAAATTTTAATATTATTAATTAAAATATTCAGTATGACAATATATAAATTACTTACAGTTTAAAAATGGATCTTTACTTGTACCTTCTCCGAGATTAGCCGGTGGTATTTCGTGAGGAAGACTTTCAGGAACATACAATCGATCCTGTTAAAAAACATATTTAATTAATTACAATGCTAAAAATATCAACTACAAATAAATTAAATAAATACATACATAATCAATTGGCGAGGAAAACATATTAGCTTGATTAATAATTGGATTTAGTCCCTGTGACGATGAATTATTAAATTGTTGTTGAAACTACATCTGCTCCATTCTGTTCAGTCTTTGCTGAACCTCCCTCATCTCAGCATCATGTTTTTGCTGCATTTCTTTCATTGCAGCCTCTTGTTAATAATTAATAATAATAATAATATAGTATTTATAATAATAAATATTAATAATAATAATAATAATAACAATAATAATAATAATAACAGTAATAATAATAATATTAATTAGTGATAATAATTAAATAATAATAATATTATTATTAATTCAGTTATACTAATAATAATAATAATAACAACAATAATAATATTATTATTAATTAGTGATAATAATTAATTAATAATAATAATATAGTATTTCTAATAATATCAGTAATAATAATAATAATATTAGTATTTATAATAAATAATAAAAATAATAATTAGTGATCATAATTAAATAATATTAATAATAATATTAATTCAGTTATACTAATAATAATAATAATAACAACAATAATAATAATATTATTAATTAGTGATAATAATTAATTAATAATAATAATATAGTATTTCTAATAATATCAGTAATAATAATAATATAGTATTTCTAATAAATAATAATAATAATAATTAGTGATATTAATTAAATAATAATAATAATATAGTATTTATAATAATAACAGTAATAATAATAATAAATAATAACAATAATAATAATAATAATAATAATAATAATAATAATTAATTAGTTGTATTAATAATAATAATAATAGTAATAATAATAATAATATTATTATTATTAATTAGTGATAATAATTACATAATAATAATAATAATAATAATAGTAATATAGTATTTATTAATTAGTAACTATATAATCTAACTAAAGATAGCAATAATTCTAATTAAAGATAGCAGTAATAATATAACATGATAGCATAGTTAGCAGTAATATCTAAAGCATAATATCTAAATTAATATGCATAATATTTAAATTAATATCTAAAGCAGTAACATGCATAATATAACATGATAAAGCAATAAAGCATGATAGCATATTTTAAAAAAAATTAAACAAGATAACTGATCTTAAATCTAAAAATATATGCATAACATTAAATTTATACTAACTTGAGAATAAGAGCCGGATCTCGAGTTGATTCGACGAGCAAAATTTACAGCCGCCGATTGCTTCGTCGAGATGAATAGAAAAAAATATATATATTAGTTAATTACGGATTCGTCGACGTAAGAAAAAAAAAAAAAAAAAAACCAGCAGCAGCGACGGAAGAAGAAAGAAAAAAAAAAAAAAAAAAAAACCAACAGCATCGACGGAAGAAGAAAGAAGAAAGAAAAAAAACAAAAAACAAAAAACCAACAGCATCGACGGAAGAAGAAAGAAGAAAGAAAAAAAGAAAAAAAAGAAAAAAAAAACAACAGCATCGACGGAAGAAGAAAGAAAAAAGAAAAAAAAAAAAAAAAACCAACAGCATCGACGGAAGAAGAAAGAAGAAAGAAAAAAAAAAAAAAAAAAACCAACAGCATCGACGGAAGAAGAAAGAAGAAAAGAAAAGAAAAAAACAAAACAAAACAACAGCGACGGAATAAGAAATCGGACGGAAGAAATTACCTGATACGACTGAAGAAATCGATCCGCAGCGAGACGAAGGAAGAAGAAGAAGTTGGCGCGCGGTAGGAACAAATTTAGGCGGTGAACGTAAATTTTATAGGTAAATTTTATATTTTTTTAGTTAAGGAACTGTAGCAATATTTGAATAAATTATATATATATATAAAATTTCGTACGGTCGGCAGCTGAAATGAAATTTCAGCTGCTTACCGTACGCTCACGGGTTGAAATTTTTCAACCCGTGATACTTGCTTCGACGACCGCGCGTTCGCGCGGGAAAAAATTTCGACGCCACCTGCGTCGAAATGGTGGCGTCGAAACATTTCGACGCCACCTGCGTCGAAATGGTGGCGTCGAAATTTTTCGACGCCACCTGCGTCGAAACGCTGGCGTCGAAATTTTTCGACGCTGCCTTTTCGACCAAATAACGCCATATTTCCCGTTTTACATATCGACGTCTAATATAGACGTCGATATTTTTAAACTTTTTCGCATCCGTCCTTGAACATTTCGACGCTTCTTCGGACGTCAAAAAATAAACGTCGTTATTTCCAAATTTTCTTGTTGTGTTCCTATTAAATTCAGCAATAAAAGGCCAATTTACTACAAATGGAACCTGATACGGGGACGTTTCAATATAATCTAAGCAATCATTTAAAGCATTTTCATGTAATGCGAGAGGGTGGACTAGTTTCATGTAATTGTGACCTCGAAAATATGAAAGATCCCTCTTTTTATTCTATATAAGAAATCATCTCTAAAATAGATAAGTACTAGGAACATAACTGAAAAACAAATTTCATATATAAGTTATTTATATTCGTCGTCCTTTCTCTCATCAGCCCTTACTCATCAACGCATTTTATGTTCCGAAACATCAGTGCATATAAATCACTAGATGGGCATTTTTTTAACAAAGATAGAAAGTCACGTACAATAGATGATCATATATACTAGGATTTGAACCTTAGATCTCTAGACAACATACAATATGTTGTCACCAACTGTGCTACCCACAGTTGGCAATCACTAGATGAGCTTCCTTCCACAAAAAGTTGATAACTTAATTCGTGCAATCGGTACTATTATAGCAGTTTACAATTGAAGTTATTTATATTCTTGTTTATCGGTTAGCAGCAAAATATAATCATCTGTCAATGCTTGCAAGGAACAAAATAAAATGAATAAACCCTAACAAGTTGTGGACGCAAGGAAAATTATATTTTGCTGGGGGCCATATGCTGGCCCTTGGGAAAACACCATATTTTGTTGGGGGTCGATTGCTGGCCCCCGAGAAAACAATATTTTGTTGGAGGTCATGATCTGACCCCCGAAAAAACTATGTTTTGCTGGGGCTGATTGTTGGCCCCTGGGAAAACAATATTTTGTTGGGACTATGCTTTGGCCCACAAAAAAACTATATTTTGCTGGGGGCCGACTGCTGGCCCCTGGGAAAACAATATTTTGTTGGGGACCATGCTCTGGCCCATGAAAAAACTATGTGTTGTTGTGGGCCATAGCCTGACCCCCGGGCAAAATTATATTTTATTGGAGGCCAGTGCGCGACCCCCATTAATAGCGATCACGAAAAATGACATTTCTTGTAGTGGACTTTAGGCGAGAACAACATAATATGTTTGAAATTAGTGGACATTATTTATATATTTTGTATTTGTTAAAAATATTATATGAACATGTATAGTATATGTTATATTGCAAGTATTAAGCATCTTATTATACTATGAATTACACAAATAAAATATATATATTGTGTAATTAAGATTAATTATAACGAGAAAAATTAAAAATGTTTTATCAAGAATAAGCAAGGAATAACTATTCTCCATCTATCATGAAGATGGGGATTATAAATAGTTATTTCATTTTTCGTCTATTACCAAACATTTCCTAAATACCTACTATATATACACTTATACAAAATAAAATAATAGCATATTGATGGAAATAAATCCAAAAGAAACCCTAAATACCTACTATATTTACACCTATACTAAAATAAAATAATAGCAACGTTGGAAATAAATCCAAAAAGAAATAATTGCTATTGAAGGAAATAAAAAGGAAACATTAAATAATATAATATAATATACTAATATAATTCAAATCTACATCTTCTTTCTCTATTGGACCGTTAAGATAACAAATAAGAAAATTCTTATTTTGTGTACATCAAATACAACATCATTTTATATTCTTTCAATCCTTTCTAATTCTTCTAATTCAAACATCAAATAAGTAAAGAATAAAAATTTATTCCCAATAATTTATCATTTTTTATCTTATGAAATAATCACACCATATATGCATGCAAGTTGCGTGAGCGCAGCGCATAATTAATTATAGAAAGCATCTTGGAGACGGCGATCGTCCAAGATCATACCAGATGATGATCCATACATATAGCTAGGTTTGGACAATGAGATGGTGATCATCGCTAATAATGGATAATGATCCCAACTCCCAACCCTCCAGCTCATTCCTGGCCGGGTGACATGATGAGATTAGGGGTGGCAATTTTATCCGCATCCGCTAACTAAAAATCGCATCTGCACCGTATTCGATCCATATCCGCAAGTAAACATGGATATGGATACGGATACGGATTTAGAAAACTTATATCCACGCGGATATGATGCGGATACGGATATGACTGTGGATCTGCATCGTATCCGCACCGCTTATCCGCGTCTCTGAATTACTATTTTGCCCATATAAGTTATTAATATATATAAGAGCTCTATGGTAATTTCATGTCAAGATGAATTTTAAAGTATATTATATATTTATTTTGGATCAATGAATTGGTAATTTATTGATTTTTTAAATTAAATATATTATTTTAATATTTTTTTATTAAATACGGTGCGGATACGGATGCGGTGTGGATATCCGTATTTGAAGCGGTGCGGATATGGATATCCATATTCACATCCGTAGCGGATACGGTGCGGATACGGATGGGCGGATATGAGGTGCGGTGCGGATACGAATAATCCAGTATCCGCACCATATTCGATCCGTTGCCAGCCCTAGATGAGATGACCACCCATCCATACAATTAAGTTATATGCTATATCTTCACAGAATTAATTAACGATAAAGCTTTCATTCCCTTCCATTTCCATATATCAATTAATATTCTCTCTTCTCATATTGGAAAAATAAACTTGTCCTCTGCCCTCTCCAAATCCTTGCCAGCATCAAGTAGTTTCTCTCTCGTCCATCTCCTTTTTTGTTTTCCTTCATGGGTTGGCAGGAAGAAGACGGTGTTGCTGAGAACATCAGATATGAAGAGGTCAGCATTCAGTATAAATTACATTAATCTCGTTCATTTGATTTGTGCTCATCCTTCTCTTAATCAATCATACGTCGACCGATTCCAGGAGTTCATAGAGAATCCCCGTGGGCTGAAGCTTTTCACGTGCAGATGGCTGCCGGCAAACACAGAGCCGAAAGCCCTAATCTTGATGTGCCATGGTTCGTATATATTAATATATACTTCTCTCATATACATAAAAATATATATCGCCTTCAACTTCTCTTCCATGTCTTTAACTACTCTTTTCTGGAAATCAATCCTCCAGGCTATGCCATGGAATGCAGCATATCAATGAGAGGTAAAGACTAATCAAGCACTAGTTAGTACTATATTATTCATCCCCTTTTCCGATGATGATCTATCAAGATGATTATATATTGACGACAATGAAATCCTGCACTCTCGATTCAGAGACCGGAGCAAGGTTGGCAAAAGCAGGCTACGCAGTGCATGGGTTGGACTACGAAGGGCATGGGAAATCCTCTGGGTTGCAAGGATATGTTCCCAACTTTAGTTTACTTGTTGACGACTGCTTCCATCATTTTAAAAGCATTTGTGGTATGCATATAGCCCTCCTCGCACATCTACACGTACCGTCGATTCATTTTGAGTTTCCTCACCTTAATCAATTATTTAATCTTGATTATGATCAATTAGAGAGGGAAGAGAACAACAAGAAAGCAAGGTATCTTCTGGGGGAGTCAATGGGCGGAGCCGTGGCCCTTCAACTTCACAGGAAGGACTCATCCTATTGGAATGGTGCTGTTTTGGTTGCTCCAATGTGCAAGGTCTTGCTTAACTCTCTTAATATCTAATTAATTGTTGGGTTAATTTAATTTAATTTAAATTTTGTCAATTTCTCTCAGAGTTGATAAAATACCATTTTCCCGTTGTAGTTTAAAAAATATAGCTTACTAATTTACCTCTTTTCCAAAATTAGGGATGACAATTATATTCACTTCCGGATAATATTATATGTATCTGTGCTGACCGCGTAGATCGTTTTTTTTTTTTGTCAAAAAAATAGATATGGATATAAAAAATCATTATCCGTGTGAATATGGTGCAAATGCGGCTATGGATGCAAATCCACACTATATCTAATATATATCTGCACCATATTATCTGCATATATAATTACTATTTTACTCCATATATATCTTAAAATATATATTATTTTACACACAAATTAACTTATATAATTACTATTTTACCTCATTGAGTTTTACTAAATATTTTTTTTAATTTTTATTAAAAATATGGTGTGAATGTGTGAATGTGAAAAACAATGCAGATGTAGATAATGCATGTATCCATACCATATTCGATTTATTGTCATCCCTACCCCAAATCATAGATAAATGATAGCTGCTTAACACATCAACTAAGTGCCCTCTTGATTGTTAGCACTATATCCAAGAAGCAATTAGTCATTTTAAGACCTTCTCATTTCTTTATCGAAAACTCTAAAAGTTTATTTTTTATTATCATGAAATGTCGCACTTCAATAGTGTTTGAAAGCCATGGTACCCAAAGGGTAGAAGATCTGAGAGTGCAACTTCTATAGATAGGCTGCCCATAGAATATATATGAACGAGTGAACATAGGTAGAAAAGAAATGAACATCAATAGAAAAGGAATATATATGAATTCATAATTATTTAATCATATTCATTCTTTTATTATTCATGTTTATTCAGTCAAATTTCATGTCTGATCGTGGCAGACTGCTCATATAAATTTTTTTCAAGATTTGGTGGAAATTTGAATTGCAAGTATAATTTTCTCTTTTGTCAAAACTTTTGCAAACTTCTTTAGAAAACAATATTGGAAAAACATTGACCTGCTTTATAAAAATGGTTTTAAGAAGATAAATTTTGAAGTAAAAACACTTATAACATGTACCAAACGTCATTATTTGTTTACTTTTTATTTTTGCAAAATTGCCTTTAGTCGTGAAAGACTTTGGCAATGCATGCATTAATAACCAAAGTCTTTTTCCAAAGAGTTATGTTATATCCTCCTAAAAATCAATCTAATAATCCTCCTTGATCACTCATAACAGTATGAGTGGTAATTTTATCAATAATCATGAGCACATTATTTGATGTGAGTATTAGAAAAATTATTAGACGTACCGGTGAGAGGATCTAGAATTTCTCTTTTCCAAATCAACAAAGTTTAATACCTACAAAAGTTTATTGCATGCCCCACCTGCTTTCGATCGGCGCCCGTTGGAGTTATTAGGGTTTAATTTGTTTACAATAATTGAAAAGAAAATGACCATTCTAGAATTTCGATGAAGATAAAGGCAAATAAAATATCAAAATGACATGATTGCCTCTCTAGGGTCATTTATTAGTACTCTAGGAACAAATTGACAAGAGAAAAAACTACAAGCCAGATTGAAATTATTAAACATCAATATATTAATTGATTAATTTCTAATTAATTATATCATTGATCTTCTAATAAAATTTTAGATTGCTGATGAAATGAAGCCTCATCCGATGGCGATCAGCGTTCTGACGAAGTTGTGCAAGATCATACCAAAGTGGAAAATTGTTCCCACGGCAAATATTATTGATACTGCCTTCAAGAGCACAGAAATAAGGCAACAGGTAGTAAACATAAATTATATTTCTGATTTGTTTGGATAATATATTTTACATAATTTTTTAATGCAATTTCTTTTCCAAAAAAAATCGTATAGATTCGATCTAATCCATACTGCTACAAGGGAAAACCTCGCTTGAAGACGGCATATGAGCTTTTAGCAGTTAGCTTGGACATTGAGAAAAACCTACACCAGGTATATATCATTACTAAATAAATGAAATTTGCATCACTTTCTACGCTTCAATTAATTAGATCTCAAATAATGTCGACGGTGTTTGCAGATCTCCCTGCCATTCTTGGTTGTGCATGGCGGAGATGATAGAGTGACGGATCCGTCGTTGAGCAAGGCGCTGTATGAAACGGCGTCAAGCGAGGATAAAACGTTCAAGCTCTACCCAGGAATGTGGCATGCGCTCACCTCCGCCGAGCCGCCGGAGAGCATCGATCTCGTCTTCTCCGACATCGTTGCTTGGTTAGACGAGAGGACAACCATGAAGAATGCATGACTAAACTTATCTTGGTCATGATTAAAGCTTTATTTATTTCTCGTCAGAAATATATAATAGTTTTGCTGAAATGACAGTTTCCTTAATAATGGTTTTTCAGCCAAATGTCGAAAGGAGAACTTATCCATGTGGATCTTCTGAAAGCAGAACTTGTCCACGTGGATCAGTTGTGGTGTTAAGTTATGAATTCCATAGT
This sequence comes from Canna indica, assembly GCA_034359265.1. Lineage (NCBI taxonomy): Eukaryota > Viridiplantae > Streptophyta > Magnoliopsida > Zingiberales > Cannaceae > Canna > Canna indica. Next base: position 30,827,996 of record CP136893.1, on the reverse strand, counting down.
ATATAGCTTCAGCAATAAACCATTAGATGTGTAATTTTCAATAATATTTTTTCCATTTGTCCGCATTAATTCCGATGAAATTTAAATTTTAAATTCTCATGTGATGAATTTTGCTTCGAAAACTACAACTTAACGGTGGTTTCGTTGAAGGAACCGAACCTTCGTTGAATGAATCAAGGCTACTCAACTGTAACCTTTCAGATTTATGCCCACACTTGTATAGAGCTAGCAAGCATCGTACGTTCATAGTGGTGGAAGTGTATGATTTGCCTAGAGGGCTTTGGAATTTTTTCTTTTTCTTTCTTAAAAAAATTAATTTTATAACACAGTCATTATAAAGTATAAACGTGGTAATACACGCACGACATATTACAAGACGTACAAAAATATAAAAAATATGCACAAAACTAGCGCTACAACTAGGAATAGAACCTAAGATCTATAAGCAACATGTTACGAGTGCTGACGGGGATCGGGAGCGTGATCAAATCATGGAACGTGCATGGCGGGCCTTCTAACGGACCACATGGCGCTGCAACAAATGACGAGGCCGCTAATGAGCCGCTACCACGTCGTGGGGAGTGCATGAAGAAGAAGCCCCGTTTGAAAAACGTTGTAACAATCGAATAGTGTTGGCCCAAGGGTTCTCCTTGGTCTTGATCTCTATTTTGATTATAAAAAACATATATTTAATATATTTGTGAAGTTTTGAGTTCAGGTTGTGGTTACGATACGCGCGCGAAATTCGTTCGGAGAAATATAAAAATCGGCAAAAATAGCTTCGAAATCGAGCAAGTAGAAAAATCTAGAGTCACGATTAGATTTTATGTAATATGACTCTAGGAACTTTATCCCAAGCTAATTTGTAATGTTATCCAAGCCAAAACTTGGTAACGTAACCCGGACACGAAGCACGCAAGAAGGTGGCTGGAAAAAATAGTCTTAGCCCAGGTTCGATCGACCGAACAAGGCCAAAAATTGACAAAGGTCAATTCGGTCGACCGATTGGTCAACCAGACAAAGAAAAAAATTAGCAGTGACCAATTCGGTCGATTGGACAAAATAAGAAATTGGCAGTAGCCAATTCGGTCAACCGAATGTGGCCAAAAAGTGGCAGTAGCCCTGCGGTCGCTGGACGATCGATCGACGATCAACCAGTAAACGACCAACGGGCAAAAAAATGCCTGTTGGAGTGAACTGCTGAGTGAGGGGTTATAAATACCCCTCACCAACCTTCATTAAGGTCTTCTAACAACTCTCTAAAGCTTCCTAAGTGTGATTTAAGCCTTCCAAAGTTGATTTGCTCGCGCTTGCTTCTCCGATCGATGATTTTTCTCAAACGCTCATCTTCCCTCGACTCCGGCTTCGATTCGACCTCAACATCTTGTGGAGTTGGAGGCTTGAAAAAGATCTCTTAGTTGTGGTTTACTCTTTAGCTCTTTTCATTGTAATTTTACTTGTTGTTTGAACTCGTTTCTTCATTGTTAGCTTGCTAGGTGTGCTAGTGTAAATACTTAGGGTTTCCTTTGTAGAATTGTGTTTTGCCTAGGTGAATAGGTACGAGGCATTCTCAAAGGGTTGAGAAGGAAGGTTCTAGTTGTATTCAAAGGGAATCACATAGTCTATAAAGTGTTGGTTAGAAATCCTTGGTGTGGAGCCAATGTATTGGAGTAGGCAGTTAAAATTCACCCAACAATATTCAACCCCTCCTTCTAGTGTGGGTATTCGGTCAACAAATAGAACTCAAGAAGTAAATCACATGTATTCTCTCTCTCTCTCTCTCTCTCTCTCTCTCTCTCTCATTCTACTTCTCCACGAGCCTCGATCTATAGTTAGATCGCAGCCGCCTACGATGATCCCCACCGGCAGGAATGAGATAACCGGTCGATCTCCGTCGGCCACACACGGCAATCTCCATTGCTTGGAGTGCATTCGAGTCAGGTAACTTTGACGTCCTGACATTGGTGCTTTCATTTCGAACTTCCTTCTGTACACGATTAAGCAATCAAATCAATGGAAATGCGAGCGCAAGCCATGGCTGATTCTGTTAGGATTGCAAGACGCACAGATGCGCCATGATCAGCTGCTACGAATAACTCAATCCAATATGGAGGCGCGGCAGCAATCGATATAGGCACAACATAAGATATTACAATCGATATCATCATAGATTGGGCTTCTAAATACTCAAATACTACAGATCTCGAAAGGGAAAGTCGATCTGCCCTCTACGAGCACAACACCACTACACCGATGGCAGACAGGGCCAAGAAATGAGGGGGATAACGAGGATGACTTTCCATTTCTACCCAAACCACCTCAAATCGAACTGCCAGTATTCAATGGTAATGATGCCGAATAATGGATTACGGCAGCCGAAGACTTCTTCGAGTTCTACGCCGTGGAAGATCAACACAGGGTTACAGTGGCTTATTTCGGAATGGAAGGATTGGCGCGGAAATGGTTCCGCTGGATGCAATGTAGGAAGCATTTAACAGGTTTGAATCACTTGGTCGAGGCGATTGGAGATGATTCAAGCCCACCGATCTTGAACCACCTGAAGGGCAACTTACTAAGTCGGTACAGAATGAGAGGGTCGAAGATTATGAGAGCCGATTTGAAGATCTTGCTATGCGGATGACTGATTTGCCGGAATCATTTTTGGTGAACTACTTTGTGTCCGGGTTGTGCAATGATATTAAGACGAACGTCTTGGCTCTTCAGCCATCTTCGATGCATGAAGCGGTCAAATTGGCTAAAAGATACGAAGCAAAGATAGCTGCATCTCAACGATTCTTGTCGCAACCATTTGCGGATAAAGGAGCAAGTTTCCAGCCAACTCCACCATAATCGAGCTTGCCGAATCAGTTTGTGAAGGAAACAAACACAACCGCACTAGGCCGTGCTCCCTCAACCCCTCCGTCCTTGGGATCTCGGCAAACGCTAAGGAGGATATCTTCCGCCAAACAAAAAAAATGACGTGAGCAGGGCCTATGCTATTACTGTGATGAGAAATACTCGTGGGGACATCGTTGTAAGGCACCTCAATTGTTCATGCTAGACGATGGCGTCCTTCAGGATGAGGGTGACGACAATGTGGAATCTCAAATAGAACCAGGAAGTGAGGAGGGGACTGAGCAGTTCTTGATATCTTTCAGTGCACTATCGGGTTGTTTCTTGCCAATGACACTGCGATTCAAAGGGTCAATCTGAGGGAAAGAAGTGCAAGTATTGATCGACGGCGGCACTACACATAACTTCATACAGACTCTAATAGTTAAATACCTCAAGTTAGCCGTGGAATCAACAGCTACCTTCAGTGTAATGGTCGAAAGCGGTGAAAAAATAAAAAGTTGAGGAATGATTGGACACTTACCATTACTGATTCAAGGTACTGAGTTCAGAATGGATTTCTACGCGTTGTCAATTAAAGGCTCAAACATAGTGTTGGGAGTGGCGTGGATGATTACTTTGGGACCGGTAGTCATGGATTTCACCCATCATCTCTTCGAGTTTAAATGGCAAGGGAACCAATGCTCCTGGCGAGGATAACAGGCAATACAGATCAAGCCAATACAGTGCAATTCTCTCCGCAAGCTCTGCACCACGCAAGGAGTAATGAAAATGGATCATCTTGAGCTAACAAAGGATAGCGAGCACTCGGAGGAGCACCTGGACAGTGGCATACAAGTACTACTGGATATGTTCACGGACGTGTTTACTCCACCTTCTGGATTGCCACCAGCAAGGGATACTGACCATCGTATCCATCTGTTACCAAGCCAGAAGCCTGTGAATGTTAACCATACAGGTACCCACATTTCCAAAAGGGGGAAGCTGAAAAGCAAGTGCAAAATATGCTAGAGGAAGGGTTGATTCAGGGAAGCAATAGCCCATTTTCATCTCCTATTTTACTCGTCAAAAAGAAGGATGCTACATGGAGATTCTGGGTCGACTACCGAGCTCTCAACGCTATAACTGTGAAGGACAAATTTCCCATTCCTATGGCGGACGAATTATTTGACAAAATGGGTGGAGCTCGGCAATTTTCTAAACTGGATCTATTAGCAGGATATCATCATATTCGAGTCGACAGGAAAGATGTGGCGAAGACTGCGTTTCGAACACATGAAGGGCACTATGAATTCCTTGTGGTGACCTTTGGTTTTACGAATGCACCAGCTACCTTCCAGGTGACAATGAACAGAATTTTTCACCCTTATTTGCGGAAATTTATCCTGGTATTCTTCGACGGCATACTGGTGTATAGCAAGTCAATGGAGGATCACAAATATCATTTACAAAGCGTGTTGCAAATCTTACGTACGAAGCAATGACTTCGTGGCCAAGCGATCAAAGTGTGTTTTTGGACACCCTCGAATCGAAGAGGCAGTACAGGCATGGCCAACCCCGCGGAATGTTAAGGGACTACGAGGCTTCTTAGGCCCGACGGGCCACTATAGGCGGTTCATCAAGGGATTTGCCCAGATAGCAGCTCCATTAACTAGTCTTTTGAAGAAGGAGTCTTTCAAATGGTCGGAGGACCGCGCGAAAGGCGTTCGAAACTCTTAATCAAGCTTTGAGCAATGCCCCAGCCTTGGCATTGCCTGAGTTTGGCAAGAGGTTTGTAATAGAAACTGATGCTTCCAGAGTTGGCATTGGAGCCGTGTTATCTCAGGGAAAGCAACCAATTTCTTTCTTCAATCAAAAACTATTGCCGCAGATGCAGTTGACCAACACTTACCAACGGGAGATGTATGCGGTGATGAGGGAAGTGCAATAAATGGCAACTATATCTCTTGGGTCACCAATTCACCATTTTGACGGACCATGGGTCGCTTAAAGAGTTCCAAACTCAGGTCATTCAAACACCGGCTCAGCAAAAATGTCTAAGCAAATTAATGGGATACGATTTTGAGATTAAATATTAAACCGAGAGGATGAATACAATGACAGATGCACTGTCAAGGAAAGCCGAGTTTGCAGTGTTAACCTTGTCTCAACCAGTAATGGGAATATTAGAGGAGATCAAACGCTTGAATCAGGAGAATGAGGAGCCTCAAGTTTTGCGACTCCAAATTAACGGAGAGGGTAACGTCGATAGGTGATACGAAGACAAGGATGACATCATTCTTTATAAAGGTCGCATTTTTATCCCCGATGATCCGACTATTAAATCTTTACTTATTCGCGATTTCCATAGCTCCATTATGGGCGGACATTCGGGCATCAGCCGCACACATCATCGCCTATCAGCTAACTTCTATTGGAACAAGATGAGGCAGGATGTCCATAAGTTCGTCGAAGAATGCCAAACATGCCAACGCATGAAAACGAAACAGCTGTCGCCGGCGGGCTTACTACAATCGCTTCCGATTTTGACTGATGTCTTCGAAGATATCGCAATCAATTTTATTACAAGTCTACCAAATTCCAGAGGCCAGTCGACGATCATGGTTGCCGTCGATCGACTTACCAAGTATGGACATTTTTCTCCGTTGCCCAAGCGTTACTCGACGAAAAATGTTGCGGAGACATTCCTTTATGGGATCATCAAACTTCATGGTATTCCAAGGTCCATCATCAGTGATAGAGACAGTCATTTTATCAACGAATTCTGGTGTGAACTGGCTCGTCTACAAGGATTGGAATTGGGATTGAGTTCGGCATATCATCCGCAGACGGATGACCCAGACAAAAGAGTTGAACAGGTGTCTCGAAATGTACTTGAGAAGCTTTGTGGCGGGTGAGCCGATGCGGTGTATGGAGTTTCTTCCCTGTGGCGGAGTACTGGTATAACACTTCTTTTCAGGCATCGACGAGGATGACTCCATTCTGTGGCCTTTATGGACGCGATCCACCGGAGCTCATTCGGTACGTTGGGGGTACGGCTCGACACTCAGCAGTAGATCACACATTGCTTACACAAGACGAGATCATCACCCAGTTGAAAGTAAATCTACAGCATTCACAAGCTCGAATAAAGTTGCAGGTGGATCAACACAGGCGCGATGTGGAGTTCCAAGAGGATGACTGAGTTTATGTGAAGCTTAAGCCATATCGCCAGCTATCACTACGTCTTCAACGACAACAGAAGTTTAGCCCACGATATTTTGGGCCTTTCTAAGTTCTCCAGCGAATTGGGAAAGTTGCGTATAAATTAGAGCTACTGGACTCTGCTCACATTCATCCAGTGTTTCATGTTTCTGTACATAAGCGATGTAAGGGAATACAGGAGATGTAGACAACTCCTTTGTCGCTACTCCAAGGGGCGGACTGCGGAGGAAATCACAGCCAACGAGGTTCAACTACGTCGGTGGAAATAGAGACAAACAGGCCGCCATCGCCGTCCTCCAGGAACCTTGAGGATAAGGTTCATTTTAAATGGGAGGGCATTGTTACGAGCGCTGACGGGGATCGGGAGCGTGGTCAAATCATGGAATGTGGCAGGCCTTCTAAAGGACCACATGGTGCTGCAACGAACAACGAGACCACTAATGAGCCGCTGCTACATCGTGGGGAGCGCATGAAGAAGAGGCCCCATTGGATCACAGACTTTGAATGTTAGCCGTAGATTAATTAGCGTATAAATAAACGCTGTAACAATCGAATAGAACTCAAGAAGTAATCACATGTATTCTCTCTCTCTCTCTCTCTCTCTCTCTCTCTCTCTCCATGAGCATTAAGACTTGGATCTAGTGTTAGATCGCAGCCGCCTACGACTATCCCCGCCGACAGGAATGAGATAACCGGTCGATCTCCATCGGCCACACGTGGTGATCTCCACTGCTAGGAGTGCGTCCGAGTCGAGTAACTTTGATGTCCTGACACAATATACCCAGATGCTACTACCACTTGAGCACAAGTGGGTTCACAGTTTTGGAATTTTTCCTAGGAAGCTGGTCAACATCGTTAAGATGGATGAATTAAGAAACTAATTGAGAACTCCAACATTGAGTGAAGCAACATAGAAAATGAAATGGCGCTCAAATTGAAATGATTCATTTACGACAACATTAATGAATATTGAAAGGCAGTAAAAAGTGACACCTATGTAAAAGTCTAGAGAGGTAAAACCCCACTAACAATGAAGGTGCAAACACTGGAAACACAAAGTCACCTTTTCAAAGATTGCCTGTTCACAAGCATAAGTATACTGTCTCGAAAAAAAAAACAGAGATGCCTATTTATGATTTGACATTGGATTCTATAGAAAACTATAAATGTTATCATCTTTGAGGCAAAACTAATATCTATAACTCAATGTATTAAAGCTAGTAGGTGTTAAAGTCCCACATTGGTTGAGGTTGTGGTCTAGATAGTCTTTAAATAGATTGGGCAATCCTTCCCCTAAGATCTAGTTTTTGGGGTGGAGTTAGGTCCAAGGCTGATTTTATAACATGGTATCAGAGTCAAACCTATGGTTGAGAGTGGGTCACCTGCAGAATTTTACGCTCCAGATGTGGATCCTGGGCATGAGGAGGGTGTGTTAAAGTCTCACATTGGTTGAGGTTGTAGTCTAGATAGTCTTTAAATAGATTGGGCAATCCTTCCCCTAAGAGCTAGCTTTGGGGGTGGAGTTAGGTCCAAGGCTGATTTTATAATAGTAGGGACTGTAACCATATATCATGTAATAATCAACCATATATGTATTCTTCATACATTGCACAACAGTTCATGGAACAAAACAGAGCAAGCAATTTAATTTTAAAAGAAAGAGCAAAAGCGTAGAATCGCTAACTTTTGGAATACGTATTATGTGACAAACGTCTCTGCAAGGATTCTTTCAAGCTCTCTTTTAAGTTCCTTTTAGATGGTGTGGGAGCTTGGATATCCTTGACATCCTATTTATATATGCACACCTTGGTAAAAGATAGACGTCACCTAGGTCAAGGATAGACATGGACATAATCGAAAAATAAAGATAGGGATATGAACCACATGAGATAATGACATTGGCTACATCTCACGCATGTGGCCACATCTTGCATTTGACATGGTCACGTCTTATATTCTCCCATTTGGTTCATATACCTAAATACATCAATACTCAAAATCCCATATTTGCTTTTGATGGAGCAAAATATATGAATCACCACAACAAGTCCTCTTAGAACAACTATTTTCTTCTATTTATTACAATGCATCTTAGTCCAAATAACTTTATGAATAATCTCTATGTTTATTATGAGTCCGACAAAAATTATTATTCTCCAACTAAAAGTGTGCACCAAAATGAAAAATAACAAACTAAATAGGAGTTTTATTAAAAACACAAAATATCTTTACAATAATTACATGATGGAACCAAGTCCAATTCGATCTACATGATCCTTGAAACCCTTTAGTGACATGCCCTTTGTCAAATGATCAACAATCATCAATTCAGCACGAACGTGTTCAATGACCACTTTATTTTCTTTAACATGATCACTTATGGCTAAATAGTTGATGTCAATGTGCTTGCTTTGACTTCCTCTCTTATATTTTTAGCCAAATAAATTGCACGTGAATTGTCACAAAATATCTTTATTGATTTGGCAATAGAATCTATGATTCTAAGACCCGAAATAAAACTCCTTAACCACACACTTTGTAAGGTAGCCTCAAAACAAAATATGAACTCGGACTATGTGGTAGATGTGGTAGTCTAAGTCTGTTTGGCACACCTCCATGATATAGCTCCACTGGCAAACATAAATATGTACCCTGGAGTCATTTTCGTGTATCGACACATCCAACGAAGTTAGAGTCTGAGTGTAATACCCACAATTCTAATGGATTTTATTTTTGATATTAGCAGGATCATTTGGAGGCACGTCGTATCGAGTCGAGCAAAATGTCGGAAGCTGCGACTTAAGGTACGACTCAAACACGCGTGAAAAATTATTAATTTACGATTTTTTATGATGTTGGGTTCGAGTCGTGCTCGAGCCAAGTCCGAGGGTTCAATCGAAACCCAAATTGTATGAGAATTTTTTAGTCCAACTTAAGTCCCAAGGGTATAATCATAATTTTGAATAAAAATAAAATAAGGATCACCCACCTCAGCCGACCGTATGACTGCAGCAATCGCACGGTTGCCAAGGCGAGTGGAGAGGAGGACTTGGGCGATTGGTGGCCTGAGATCACATGGTTGTCGAAGATCGGAGTCACGATGCTTCAAGACCTTCATCTCCTTCCCTTCTTCCTCTTTCTGTGAGTGGTTTTAGAGCTTTTTGGTGTGGAGATTAAGGCCCTTGTGGCCAAACCCTGTGATAAGGTATAATCCGAATTTTTTATGCTTGTTTCTTTGATTTATTGCATGCTTTCAATGATTAAACTTCTTGTGATGTTGTAGACCGTGTTTCCCTGAATTTTTGTAGGATTTTACCTTGTGGATTAGGGCCGACCGGTTGGGGTCCATTTTAGGGAAGGTCATGCCAAATTTTTCTTTGAGTTCTAGGCTTAGATTATGTTTCCTTATCACTTGGTAATGCTTGATGTGAGTTGTGATGTTCATGTGGTGTACCTAGATTGGGGCATCCCCTATTTCTTAAGGCATGTTGGCCTAGATTTAAAGAATAGGGGTAGAAATCCAATTGTATTATTCCTTGTGTTGTTTCCATGAGCCATTGATGGGGAATCTTTTTGTATCGGAACCTTGGGATCCACGCGGATCCCCTTTAGTATGGTCGGTTAGGGCAGCCCTAGGGTAACCCTAGACCGGAAGGGTAATAATGGTTTTCTTCGACCCTTGGGTTTGCTCGATAATAGCTTTGGTGAGTCGGTGGTCGGGTTGGGCTGAAGACGTGGAGGTATGAGTACCCCACCTTGTGGCCGAACCTTTGATGTAAGAGAGATAATTCTAGGGTAGCCTTCCTTTGAGGTCACTTCGTACTTCAAATTTATTCCTTGTAATTATGAAGTGAACGCTAGAAACTATTGTAGCAACGGAACGTAGTGTTGGGTTATGAAGACTTTGGAGTTGGTAAATTTTGTGAAGTAAAGTAGTAGGCTGAATTACTATTCCTCTATGTTGAGTAAATACTTTGCCTATACTGAATATCATTTATGCTTGCATGGTTGAGGTATATTTTTGTAGAAATGGCTCATATCCATCCAGATGTAATTTATATCCATCTAGTATTGATTCATATCCATTATGTTAACTGTATATACATGTTGTATTGTAGATCCACTCTGTTTAGTGGTATATCCACCTAGTATTGATTCATATCCTTTCTGTTAACTGTATATACATGTTGTATTGTAGATCCACTCTGTTTAGTGGTATATTTATCCAGTATTGATTCATATTCATTCTGTTAACTGTATATATATGTTGTAGTGTAGATCCACTCTGTTTAGTGGTATATCGACCCGGTATTGATTCATATTCATTCTATTAATTGTATAAACATGTTGTATTGTAGATCTACTTTGTTTAGTGGTATATCCATCCCATATTGATTCATATCCATTCTATTAAATGTATATACATGTAGTATTGTAGATCCACTTTGTTTAGTGGTATATCCACCAGTATTGATTCATATCCATTTTGTTAACTGTATATACATACTGTTGTGAATTATATCCACTTTGAATATGGTATAGGCATATGGTATCCATATTCATGCGGAACTAAAAGTGTATACGTCGAGATAGTACATGTGCATGCTGGATTTAGATATGCATGATGAAATTAAAAGTATTCATGCTGAAATAGAAACCCGGGTGACAAACTGTAAAGCCAAGAGATTGGGCCAGAGAAAGGGTTGGCAGGGGACGCACGTGCGCGTACCCGAGTAGTCGGCAAAAATGATAAGATCACCCGAGGAATTGTCCATTTATTTTTATATACGATAAGCGTTGTTTGTGCTTGTGTTTGTGGATGGACGATATGGCCGCGTCGAGTAGTTGGCAAGCTAGATTAGTCCCGACTCGGCGAGATTGGATATGAGTCGAGAGTTGCCGTCAGTGAGCCACGCTGGCGATGGACCCAAGTGGCGTGATATGGGTCGAGAGTTGTCATCAGTGAGCCACGCTGACGATGGACCCAAGTGTCTTGGTTTGAGGGCTATTCCCAACCAAAGTGAGTGCTGGAACTAGTAGGGCATCCTAGTTTAACGGGTCAAGTATATGATTTGGGCCATATAAGCCAAGTATATGATTTGGGCCATATAGGCCGAGTATGTGATTTGGGCCTTATGGGCCGAGTATGTACTTTGGGCCTTCATCGACCGATTGGTTGTTGCAGTCGATGTCGGGCCGATTCAGACTAAGAGATGAAGTTGTTTTTTAGCATATGTTCATGGATGAAATCTTCACATGACATGCAATTTTATTTCTATGATTACATACATTTGTATTATGTTTAACATATATATCCTCAGGATTTATGTAGAGGGGCTCGGTAGACGCACTCACTGGGTTCCTTAGGAACTCACCACTTTCTTCATGTTATTTTGCAGATCCTAACCAGTGAGGTACTACTCAGTGGATGTAGCGCGGCTGGGGGAGCAAGCTTACACTACAAATCTTGTGGCGAGTCTAATTGAGTCGTAGTCGAGTAGTTGAGTCTTTTTCAATCATGCATATGAACTTATATTTGCTTTCAATATGAACCTTTGGAGTCTAATGTTTTGCTTGGATAATTATCATTTATGCATTCGGATTCTTGTTATCGCATCCCTTTCATTTTATAGGCGCATGTTGTATGTCTTCATGGGTAGGCTTCGGGGTACGTCCACGTATCCTGGCCGGTCACGTGTCCTTGTAAAACAGGGTATGACACTGAGTAGCCCACAACTTCTAGTTTATCAGTTTGTCGATACATGAGCATGAAATCCTTGGTGCCCTTACGGCACCTCACTATTTTCTTTGCAGCTCTCCAGTGGTCCATTCCTAGATTATCGGGCATATGGAATGTTCTGCATTTGTTCCCTTTCCAAATCATTTTTGGGACAATGGTTAAGATTAGATCTGTCACCATTCACAATGGGTGCTACACTTGATGAACAATCCTTCATCCAAAACCTCTTTAAGATTCTATTAATATAGGTTTCCTAAGATAGATCTAAAATACCTCAAGATCTGTCCCTATGAATCTTAATGCTAATGACATAAGATGTCTCGCCCATATCCTTCATGTTAAAATTCTTAGAAAAGAATTAGTTCAACTCATATAGCAACCCTTTATCATCGGTTGAAAGTAGAATGTCGTCCGCATATAAGATGAGGAAACAAATCTTACTCCCACTCACTAAGAGATAAATACATTGCTCCATGATGTTCTCTACGAAGCTGATTGAAGATATTTCATCATAAAACTTTAAGTATCACTGACAGGAGGCTTGTTTCAATCCATATATGGATTTCTTGAGCTTGCACACCAAATGCTCACCTTCACTAGAGGAGAATCCTTATAGTAGTTTCATATAAACCTCATCCTCTACGTCTCCATTGAGGAATGTCATTTTCACGTCCATTTGGTGCAATTCTAAGTCAAAATGGGCAATGGACTGGACTAGAACTATTGGGCCCGATCGGATTAGACCCAGCAGCACCCTACAACCCAATTCGAGCCAAACCAGACGGCTCTATTAGGGGGCTCCACCTGACTGCATTCTCAAACCTGACTCGAGCTAGACTAGACGGCTCCGCCTAGGGGCTCCACCCGTCCAAACAATGACATCCATGTCCTACCTTATCTCGAGGGATACTATCGCAACCCAAATTTGGTATGACTGACCAAGGTACGCCACGTACCCGAAGCCTAACTCAACTCAAACACAACACAATAACAAATAACCTGAATAGTGGATATGTAATTTTAAAAGAAAAGAATAGATATTAAATACCTAATCAAACCACGAATAAATAAAAGTTCACTAATCAAGTTACTTTTAAAGAATTCAAATAAGTAATAAAAACTCCTAAAAAAAAGAAAATTGGGAAACAATAATCCGAGTCTACATGACTTAATAACTCAAAAGAAAACTAAAATGACTCAGGTATATCCCTTCGACCATGACAAGTCACGAGACCCGCTGCCCTGCCGCCACCAACCGCGCTACTGCACCTCAGTACCTCTCTAATCTCGCTCAGGTGTTCAAAAATATCAAAAAATGAGGGGTAAGTCCTACTAGGACTTAGTGAACAAATCAGTCCTCAATCCACCAAGTCAATCATCATGTATAAATGATAAATAGTATATATATAACCACAATAATCAAAGTAGCTACGATGAATGCAACACCATAATCAAATGCATGCTCACCGGACCCGTCGGTCCCACATAGCCACATAGGGTAGGTAGACGGTGTGGCCGTCAAACTACCACCCAGCTCAGTGTCGTCTCTTTGGGGCATGCCCTCCCCTCACCGACACTGGCTCTTCTTATCCGTCTCTTTGGGGCATATGTTTCCCTCACCGGTCGAGTATCCGGACTATCTCTTTGGGGTATGATCTCTCATCACCAGCTGAACTTTCGGAATAAGGCCAGCGATGTCTCTTTGGGGCATACTCTCCCCTCACCAATGAGGCTTCCGAGAAATACAACAAGCACATCACACACAGGTATATATATAAATAAAGATGCGCTATCAACAAATAAATAAGGGTATGACAAGGGCATACCTCAACCTCCACCTCCTCCTGCCAAACATCACAACCACACACACACGCGCACACACACACACACACACACATATATATATATATATATATATATAATGCTCACTAATCATGATTTCACAACATAAATAAATAGTCATGAATAAGGTAATGTAGTGCATCCAACAATGTAGGAAAAGAAAGCATGTGCGTCCCGAAAACAAAGCAACACAACATAGTAACCCTACGTTGTCAAAGCTTGACCTAGCAACCCTAGCCATGTACCCTAGGGCCGGCCTACCTCCCCCTATCCGAATGACCTAAGGGCAAGGAGGGTTCGGCCCCCCTTTGGGTCGATTCACCCAAGTGTCATCCTAGGGTCCTAATGTCTCTAGGTGTCTCTAGGATCCTTAATTTTTTATTTGTAGGTTTCTACAATTTCATAATTTATATGAGTAATTCAAGATACCCTAAAGTGTGTTCCTTAAGTATAAAAAATTATATTTTAAACCCCTAAAATCTGTCCTAAGGTGGTCGGCCACCCTATGGTTCCTAAAGAACCCAAGAAGGGGTCGACACACCCTAAAATCCACCCCAAACTACCTCCTTTCATCAAGCTAATTAACAAGACTCAAGAATCCCTAACAACCATCAAAAAGAATCAAGATCCCCACAAGAAATTCAAGGGAGGGAGGGGTGACACAGCAAGAAGAGGGGCGGCCAATCGCACAATAATCAATCCGAGAACATCACGACGACTACGAGAAAACCCTTAATCCGAATCTCTAATTCGTTACGAGAAAATCGAGCCAAAAATCGTCGAAAACCCCATGACATAGGGGCGGTGGCAAGAATCATGAATTTGGAGAACAAGGGCTAAATCCACTCACCTCTTTGGAGAAGACGAAAAGGAAAAAGATGCATAGGATCTTCCTTCAATCAATGCCGACGAACTCACGGAATTCTGGCTCCGACGGCTCCTCCTCCTCCTCGGTGGTGCCCTCTTTCTCCTCTCTCTATGCCTCGGGTGGCGTGCGGCTGAAACCTTGGCCGCACACCTCAGACTCTATTTTATGGACTCTGGTTGAGTACAAATGACTAAAATACACCTACTTAAGTTATCCGACTTAAACAGCCAGTATCTAACCCATTCTAACTAGGGGTGTAATCGAGCCGAGCCGAGCCGAGCTTACTTGTGCTCAAGCTCTGCTCGTTTAAGAAATGTCGAGCTCGAACTCGAACTCGAGCTAGATCGAGCTTCAATATCCAGGCTCGACATCGGCTCGAGCTCGACTCAAGTAACTCGAGCGCGGCTCATTTAAGTTCGTTTAGGCTCGTTTATTTTTCTCAAGCGTGACTGAACTCGTTCAAGCTCGATTAAGCTCGGCTCGACTCGGGTTTATGCTCAACCCCATATGAAATATTAATATTTATATAATTATATATCAATATATGAAGCTCGATTAGGCTCGCGAGCTACTCGAGTCGAGTATTACTTATCTTGAGCTCGAGTTTTCATCGAGTCGATCTCAAGTAGCTCACGAGCTGCTCGGCTCACTTACACCCCTAGTTCTAACTCCAATTCGAGTTTCGATTGAACCGTTAAATTCGTCTCGAGACCCTCTATCAACCTAGCATGCTAAATCACAGAAATATGGCAACTAAAAATTTTCTAAATCTTTTTAACATAATTTGTTTACCCGAGCTCAATCCCGAAGCTTTACGCCAATCCGCGCTAACTCGAGCCAATGGTCCCTTGCTTAAGGATAAAATATTATTATTAAAATTTTGGGCATTACAATTTCCTCCCCCCTTAAATAAAATGCGTCCTCAAATTTTGAGATGAAGGAAGGGAGCTCACCTCGGCATCAAAAATGTATGGGTACTTCTCTCTCATATCCTGCTCGACCTCCCAAGTGACCTCCTGCCCTAAGTGATGCTCCCAACAAACTTTCACCAAGAGGACCTCTTTGGACCTTAGCTTCCGCATCAACCTATCTAGGAACTCTACAGGCCGCTCCACATAGGAAATGGCTGGATTAACCTCCACCGCAACAACATCTAGGATATGAGACTCATCCCGAACATATCGCTTAAGCATGGATACATGGAAAAGAGGATGCACCCAGTCCATGCTAGGCGGTAGAGTCAACTCATAAGCAACCGCTCCTCTGCGCCGTAAGATAGGGAAGGGCCCGATGAATCTGAGGCTCAACTTTCCCTTCCTCCCAAAGTGCACAACCCCCTTCATAGAGGACACCTTCAGGAAGACTGAATCCTCTTCCTAAAACTCCACGTCGCGGGGTTATCCATCAGCATACATCTTTTGATGACTCTGAGCTGCTAGAAGTCGTTCCTTGATCAAGTTCACTTTCTCAATGATGTCATGAACCATTCTGGCCCCAGCATCTGGGACTCACCGGCCTCAAACTAGCCTACCGACGAGCTACATCTGCGCCCGTACAAAGCCTCAAATGGGGTCATGCCAATACTGCTATGGTGGCTATTATTATAGGAAAACTCTACCAAAGGTAAGTGCCCCTCCACACAAGTACTAACACCACAGCTTCAAGGCAAAGACTATGGCCACCAACTCCAAGTCATGAGTCAGATAGTTCTTCTCATGGGTTTTTAACTGCCTAGATGTGTATACGATCACCCTGCCGTGATGCATCAGAACACACCTCAATCCGACTCCAGAGGCATCATAATAGACTACAAATCCTCCCGACCCCGACGATAGTGCCAATACAGGAGCATTAGTCAAGCGATCCTTGAGCTTCTGAAAGCTCTCCTTGCATTTGTCATCCCAGATAAACTTTACTTTCTTTTGAGTTATACGTGTGAGCGGAGCAGCAATCTTAGAAAAATTCTCCATGAACTTTTTGTAGTAACCGGCCAACCCTAAGAAGCTACGGATCTCGGTCACGCTGGTCGGCCTCTCACAGTTCTGAACTACCTCAATCTTTGCATGATCGACTTTTACACCATCCCGGGATACAATATGCTCCAGAAATCCCGCACTTGTCAACTAGAACTCACACTTTGAAAACTTTGCAAAGAACTGGTGCTGCCTAAGGGTCTCTAGAACTACCCTCATGTGCTCCGCCTCGCTCCTGAATATACCAGAATGTCATCAATGAAGACTATGACGAATCTGTCTAGAAAGTCCTTGAACACCCGGTTCATCAGCTCCATGTAGGCTACCGAGACGTTAGTAAGCCCAAAGGACATGACCAGGAACTCATAGTGTCCATATTGTGTCCTGAAAGCAGTCTTCTGAATATCCTGATCCTTGATCCTCAACTAATGATACCCAAACCTCATATCAATCTTTAAGAACCACTAAGCCCCCTACAACTGATCAAATAAGTCATCAATCCTAGGAAGCGGGTATCGATTCTTGATCGTCACCGTATTGAGTTGTCGATAATCAATGCACATCCGCATTGATCCATCTTTCTTTTTCATGAACAACACCGGTGCCCCCCAGGGTGAGACACTTGGGTGAATGAACCGTCTAACAGCTCCTCCTGCAACTGCACTTTAAGCTCCCTTAGCTCGGCGAGTGCCATTCGGTATGGAGGAATCGATATAGGCTTCACCCCCTATTACAGATCAATACAGAACTCAGTCTCCCGCACCGGTGGCAGTCCCGACAACTTCTTAGGAAACACATCTGGGAAGTCCATGAAAACTGGTGTACTCTATATGCTGCTGGCCGAGCCCTCGCCGGTAACATATATAGAGACAAAAGCCAAGAAGGATAGACAGCCACCCACCATCAACTTGCGGGCCTAGAGAGCAGAGATCACCCTGATAGAGTCCCCTCGCCCATCGCCCTAAAAGGTAAAGGATGGTATTCCTGGCTTGCAAAATGTGACCACCTTTGTTCTCTTATTGAGTGACGCATAATGGGCTAATATCCAGTCCATGCCCAGAATCACATCCAACTTTAGGGTTGGTAAATAGCATCAGCTCCGCTTTCAAATCGTACCCACCTATGGAAATGTCGTAGTCCCTGAAGACCGTCCTCGCAACAACAGTACTGCTCGTAGGTGTGGACACTACTAATGGTTCAGCTAACCAACTTTTATCCTTCCCCAACCACAATGTCAGCAACTCAGATAGAAATGAATGAGTAGCACCTGGATCAAACAGTGCATAAGCAGGTAATGTACTAACTAAAATGATACATGTCATCACTGCATTGGACGCCTCTGCGCCCTCAGGAGTCAACGCAAAGACATGAGCAGGTGGCCTCCCTAGACCCGCCGTGCGCTGCTGTCCTATCCCCTGAGTCTAAGTTCGCTGCGCCACTGAAGCTGTCGACATAGGAGCTCTCCCTCTGGGTGGTACCGCTGCTTGACCTCCTGCAGGACAGTCCCTCCTGATATGGCCTGCTGGCCATACCCAAAATAGGTACTCGGACCATAGCAAGCTCCTCTGTGCATCCTCCCGCACTGTCCACACTCTGGCACCTCACCTCTCTGGCCTCCTGGTACTGTGGTACTCTGAGTAGCCATCGGTGGTCCCGTCCGCGTATGACCTCTGAAATTTCCCTATCCCTGGCTCTACGGGCACGCTGTCCTGGTGTCGGCACCCTCAGACTGGGTGTGTTTGTCCTCTTGATGATGTTGCCTGAACCTCTTTCGGGTTGGTCCATCCTATCGATCGGTAGGTACCATGGCTTCCTTCCGCATCGCCTCATCAACCACCTAAACAAAGGTAGTATCCTCGGTATAGTGTATTAGTCTGCCAATCTGTACCCTCGTACACTCCACGAACCGCCTCACCTGATTCGTCTCAGTCACCACTAAGGATAAGTGGTAATGGGACAACCGTGTGAACTCGATCTCATAATCTGACACCGTCATGGTGCCCGTCTAGCGAAGCTACTCGAACTCCCTAGCTCGCCTTTCGTGGACATTCTTGGGTAGGTACTTTTCAATTATAGCAGTCCGAAATTCTCCCCACGTAGGGGCCGGTGCATGAGTCCCCCTACGTGCTCTCCACGACTGGTGCCACTCTTTCATTGGTCCCCTAAGTTGCAACCCAACTATGTGCGCCATCACCTCAGAGGAACACTCCAAGACTGAGCATAACTCTGTACAATCATTTAGGAATGTCGTAATTTCCACTGCTTGATCTGTGCCTGTGAATACTGGTGGTTGGGGTATGACACGTACCCCGAAGCCTAACCCAACTCAAACATAACACAACAACAAATAATCTGAACAGTGGATATGTAATTTTAAAAGAAAAGAATATATATTAAATACCAACCCAAACCACGACTAAATAAAAGTTCACTGATCAAGTTACTTTTAGAGAATTCATATAAGTAATCAAGACTCCTAAAAAAATAAAAAAAAATGCGGAAATTTTATTGGCCCAAGGTTTTCTACCTTGGTCTTAATCTCGGTTTTGATGATAACAAACATGGAACTAATATTTCATTGAGAAATACTTTTAGGTTCCAAGTTGGTTAGCGCACAACGTCCCCGATCGGAGAAATCGGCAAGGACGCTTGTCGACGCTCGGGATTCTTCGAGAAGATAGAGTTTATATTTATGGTGTCTAGAATGTGTTGTAAATCCTAATGGTGATGCAAGGAAACCCAAAAATCAAACCCAAACCCCAAAACACGAAAACACGAAAAATTAGAAAAGACCCTAAAATTCACTAAGCCTAGGGAGCTCCTTGGAGGGCTATATGACCTAGATATTTTCTTGGTACCAAAAGTCCCAATAATTGTTCCTTAGGTAAAAACTAAATAACGAGATATTTTTAAAGATTTTTTGAAAGCCTTTAGTCTACCCATATTTGAACCGAAAGATTATAGAATTTCCGTTTTTCAAAAATTTGTATTAGACCCCAAAAGTTAGATTTTGATTCTTAAGGATTTTGATTTTTTAGATATTTTATTTTATCCAAATGGGTGATAATCCTTACATAACATTTATGTTTTAAAAGTTATTAACTTAAAGTTCACAGATGTTATATAATTAGACTTAGCGAAGACGGAATCCAAAAACGAACAAACGAGCAAAAAAATAAACAAGCAAAAAATTAGCCCTACCCAGATTGAAGAAGAAATCGGGCAGAAGGCATTTCGGTTGATCGACCGATGCCCAGAATGGGCAGAATGCCTTCGGTCGCTCGGTAGTCTCTCGGTCGGTCGATCAACGATTGACTGGCAAGTGACCGAGCGTCAGCAACTGGCAAAAATATGCTCGTTGATGAGCCTTGGGTGTTGATGGGTTATAAATACCCATCTCAAACTCATTCCAAGCCTACCATTGATGTTTCCGAGCCTCAAATAGTGATTCTAAGCATCTCTACAAGCTTTCATTGAGTCATTCTTGCAAGAATCCTAGTTTTTGATCTCCACTTGTTGATTTGGTCTTCAAGCTTCACCGATTCATCATCTTGAGGCATCAAGAGGACTATTGGAGTTTCTTTTAGAGCTAAGTACTTGTTTGATTTATTGCTCCAATTGTTATTATATTTTATTGTTTATTTTCATTGTATATCAAGTGTGTAAACCTAGATTGCTAGGTTTGATTGAGTTGGTGGTTGTCTTGGTGTTAAGGCTTAAATCCATCATTATAAACTTAGTTTAATAGGATTAGTTGAGTTATCCCTTAGGTTGAGATGGGAGAGTGCTCTCGGTAGGAAGGCAGGATACTTCCGGGTGTGGAAGTGCCTTTGGTTTGAGAGCGGAGACTTTTCGGTATAAAGTCCTATTTGTAAGGGAAACGATATAATCTAGTAAAACTAGTTTGAAAATCCTAAGCGGGGAGCTTAGGTAGTGGTGTAGGCATTGGGGCCAAACCACTATAAATAATTATGTTGGCATTGTTATCTTTGTGTGTTTAATTGTTTTATTATTGCTTCCGCATTTAGTCGATAAATTGCTATTTAGTAGTTCAAGAAACGATTGAAACGAAATTTAGACAACAAGTTTAGTTAACACACTATTCACACACCCCTCCCCCCCCCCCTCTCTAGTGTGGTCATTTCACCAACAACAATAACCCGAGTCTACATGACTCAACAACTCGAAAGAAAACTAAAACGACCGAGGTATCCCCTCGACCACGACATGTCACGAGACCCGTTGCCCTACCGCCACTAGCCGCGCTACTGCACCTTGGTACCTCTCTGATCTCGCTCGGGTGCTAAAAAATATCAAAAAATGAGAGGTAAGTCCAACTAGGACTTAGTGAGCAGATCAGTCCTCAATCCACCAAGTCAATCATCATGCATAAACGATAAATAGCATATATATAAAATAAGCAACAATGGCAAGACTAATCATCAGCAATCATCTACTAGTCTATGCATTATAGAAGCATCCATCAACAATATATATATAACCAGAATAATTAAAGTAGGATGAATGCAGCACCACAATCAAATGCATGCTCACCGGACCCGTCGGTCCCACATAGCCACATAGTGTAGGTAGACGGTGTGGCCGTTGAACTACCACCCAGCTCAGTACTGTCTCTTTGGGGCATGCACTCCCCTCACCGACATTGGCTCTTCAGATCCGTCTCTTTGGGGCATACGTTCCTCTCACCGGTCGGGTCTTCGAACTGTCTCTTTGGGGTATGATCTACCCTCACTAGCGAGGCTTCCGGGAAATGCAACAAGCACATCATATATATATATAAAGATGCACTATCAACAGGTAAATAAGGGTATGTCAAGGGCATACCTCAACCTCCACATCCTCCTACAATACGGCACAACCAGACATATATATATATATAATGATCACTAATCATGATTTCACAATATAAATAAACAATCATGAATAAGGTAATGTAGTGCAACCCTACGTCGTCAAAGCTCGCCCTAGCAACTCTAGTCATGTACCCTAGGGCTGACCTACCTCCTCGTACCCGAATGCCCTAAGGGCAAGGAGGGTTCGTCCCCCCTTAGGTTTCCTTAGGGTCGACTCACCCGAGTGTCATCCTAGGGTCCTAATATCTCTAGGTGTCTCTAGGGTCCTTAATTCCTTATTTGTAGGTCTCTACAATTTCATAACTTATAGGAGTAATTTAATATACCCTAAACTGTGTTCCTTAGATGTAAAAAAATATATTTTGAACCCCTAAAATCTGTGCAAAGGTGGCCGGCCATCCTAGGGGTCCTAAATAACCCAAGATAGGGGCGGCACGCCCTAAAATCCACCCCAAACTACCTCCTTTCATCAAGCTAATTAACAAGACTCAAGAATCCCTAACAACCATAAAAAAGAATCAAGATCACCTCAAGAAATTCAAGGGAGGGAGGGGCGGCTAATCGCCCAAAAATTGATCCGAGAATATCACGATGACGATGAGAAAACTCTTAATCCAAATCTCTAATTCGTTACGAGAAAATCGAGCCAAAAATTATCGAAAACCACGTGACATAGGGGTGGCGGCAAGAATCATGAATTTGGGGGAAAAGGGCTAAATCCACTCTCCTCTTTGGAGAAGACGGAAAGGAAGAAGAAGCGTAGGATCTACCTTCAATCGATGCCGACGAACTCGCAAAATTCTAGCTCCGGCGGCTCCTCCTCCTCGGTGGTCCCCTCTCTCTCCTCTCTCTATGCCTCGGGTGGTGTGCTGCTAAACCCTTGGCCGCACGCCCCAAGCTATATTTTACGGACCTTGGTTGGTTCCAAATGACTAAAATACCCCTACATAAGTTATTCGACTTAAACAACCCATATCTAATATGTTCTAACTCTGGTTCAAGTTCCGATTGAACCGCTAAATTCGTCTCGAGACCCTCTATCATCCTAGCATGCTAAATCACATAAATATGGCAAATAAAATTTTTCTAAATTTTATCTACATAATTTGCTTACTACGGTTCAATCTCGAAGCTCTGCGCCAATTTGCGCTAACTCGAGCCCACGGTCCCCTGCTTAAGGATAAAATATTATTATTAAAATTTTGGGCATTACAGATATGCCTTTACAAGTGCGTCATCTCCGAGATCAGCCTCGATCCACTCTGAGAAATATCCCCGTGAGATTGTCGGGCAACGTCGCCTCCACCTACAATAAATACAAACACGGCTCACCTCAGGTACCCTAAGTTCTACTTTTTTGTTACCTCCTGTCGGAGTCCCACTAACTTGAGCATCAAAGTATCTTTTGTAGGTCCTCCTCCCCCCCCCCTCCCGGAGTTGCACCTGACCAAGAGAGACACCAAGTCAGACCGAACTACTCCGATCCTCAGGCAGGAACATTTGGCTCACACCATAGGGACGAGTAAAGCTTACCTCCCCCACAAAGGTAGGAACCCGGAGCCAAGCGACCGCCGCCTCATGCCAATGGCAATGACCCAACGACCACGATCATCTGCAACCTGGTGACACTGAAATAGCGAGGAGCGATGCTCCGGCACTAGTCCTTCCTCCCCTAGAAGACAACTTGGAGGTGAAGAACCAACGGTTAGTAGCCTAGGTCGAGATGTTGACACAGTCCTGGGGACTACTCCCGAATGACCACGAACGCCACCACTCATAACAGGAAGAAAGCAACCGCTCGGAAAGGAGGAGATCAGTTTCCATCCTTCGAGACAAAATCTCCAACACCCCCACCAGGAAAAGGAGGACTCCAAAGCAAGGGAGGCCACGACTGCTCGTAGTTCTGAACTGCCTCCACTTTCGCGGGGTCTACTCTCACCCCTTCTCTCGACACCACATTAGAGGTGGCAAAATGGGTCGGCCCGTAGTTAGTGTGCCAGCCCGGCCCGGCCCGCAATATTTTGCGGGCCGTCCGGAACGTCCCGCAAGCCCATTTATCAACTAAAAACTTATAAAAAAAAGTTAATTTAAAATGTATGAGAGACTAAATAAGCATAAAATATGACATTTCACATGAAAGGCTCAATGGATTAACTTCTCCTTCAATTTTAAAGCACTAAACTAGATTTGAAATTAATTTTTTTAATACTTAACATGCCAAATGGGCTAGGCCGGCCCAATAAGAGCTAGCCCATATCAACCCGCAATGTTATCGCATCGGGCCGGCTCGAATTTTTTGGCCCGACCTGCAGTTATCGTGTCGTGCCCATTTCTGCCGCCGCTACACCGCATGGCCCAAGAACCCAACACTCTACAACAAATTCACACTTGGAAAACTTGGCAAATAACTCGTGCCTCCTGAGAGTCTCTAGAACCATCCTCAGGTGCTCAGAGTGCTCCTCCCTGCTCCTGGAGTAAACTAGAATATCATCTATGAAGACAATGACGAATCTATCCAAATACTCCTTGAACACCCGGTTCATCAAGTCCATAAAAGCTGTCAGTTCATTCGTCAGCCCAAAGGACATGACCAAGAACTCAAAGTGGGCATATCTCATCTTGAAGGTTGTCTTAGGCACATCACGATCCCAAATTCTCAGCTGATGATACCCGCACCTTAGATCTATCTTGGAGAGCCACTATGCTCCTTGTAGTTGATCAAACAGGTAATCTATCCATGATAGCTTATAACGATTCTTCACAGTAATCTTGTTAAGCTGTCGATAGTCAATACACATGCACATAGATCTGTCCTTCTTCACGAAGAGAATTGGAGCGCCCCATGGGGATACACTCGGGCCTATGAAGCCCAGCTCCAACAGCTCCTGCAACTGGGACTTCAATTCTCTCAGCTCAGCCGGTGCCATCCAATAAGGGGGAAAGGAAATCGGCTTCACCTCAGGTTGTAGGTCGATGGAAAACTCAACCTCTCTCTCAGGCAACAGCCCCTGAAGCTCCTCAAGAAACACATCAGGGAACTCGCACACCACAGGCGTTCCCTCCACACTATAAGCCGCCCCTTTATCCTCATCAGCTACTGACACGAAGGCCAGGAAAGATTGACAAACTCCCAGAAGTAACTTTCGAGCCTTTAGGGCTGAAATGACCCCCATAAAATATCGTCTCCCACCACCCTAAAAGGTAAACTGTGATAGCTCGGGCTTGTCCAGCTCTAGCATCGACGGAAGCATCAATTCAGCCACCAATATGTGCCCACAAACGGACACCTCACAGTCTCGACAGACTGACTCAACTATTATAGCATCGCCCGTAGGCATTGACACCACAAAAGGTGTATCAAGCAAACAAGGCTTCCTTCCTAGCTTTCACGCAAACTCGGCAGATATAAACGAGTGTGTAGCACCCGGATCAAACAATACAAATGCTACTTGAACAAACATTAATAGTACTTGTCACCACAGCCTTCGACATCTCAGCGTTGTCCCGGGTCATGGCAAACACCCGTGCAGGAGGTCTCTCTAAACCACTGGCTCGTTGTCCCCTGCCCTGTGCTTGACTCTTCTGCGCTACTGACCCAATTCACATTGGAGCCTTCCCTCTGGACTACTCTGGCTTATGATCGCCCCTAACTGGATAGTCCTTCTTGAAGTGCCCGACCTGACCGCACCCAAAGCACGCATTTGTACGGCCAAAACAAGCTCCCAGTGCATCCTTCCACAACAGTCACACTACAACATCTCTGCCCTCTGCTGCATACTCCCAGACCCGGCCTGCCGAGACACCCTCGGCCATGGCCCCACTCGGCCCCTAAAGCTGTTGTGCCCTCTGCTCAGCTAGTGAGCTGCTGCTGCAACTGTGCCCTCAGAATGGAACAATCGGCCTCCAGATCCTTGAGGCCTGAACTTCTTATTGGGAGGCCCATCCTGCCTCTCGAACGGCACTAATGCTTCTTTGTAGTGAATGAGTCTACTGATCTGCACCCTTAGTCCCTGTACAAATCTATTGACTCTGGATGTCTCAGTCGCCACCAATGCAGGATAGTACTTAGAGAGCCGTGTAAAGTTCATCTCATAGTTCTGCACCGTTATACTGCCAGACTGACGCAGCTGCTCGAACTCTTTCGCCCGCCTGTCGCAGACGCTCCTAGGCAAATACTGCTCAACGATCCCCGCCCTAAACTCTTCCCAAGTAGGGGGTGGTGCATCTGCCCCCCTCACCACCCCCCTACGCTCTCTCCATGTGTGAAGCCACTCTTTGGTCGGTCCTCTTAACTACAACCAGACCATCCGGGCAGTCACCTCTAAAGAGCATCCGAGCTCCGCACAAAGCTCAAAATAGTCGCCAAAAAAGCCAGTGACCTCCACTTGCTGATCAGTACCCATGAACTCTAGCGGCCTCAGCCTAACGAAGTTCATGTACGAGGCCGCCCTATAGACTGCCTCCCGATGATCCACGGCTCTAACTACAAGTGTGATGGGCTCTGCCGTCTCCTGAACTACCAGTGGCACCGGCGCTAGCTGCGGCTATTGCTGTCTCGCCTCTCACTCCTTATAGAGCTCCTAATGAAGTTAGCTCGACCACGTGGGCCTCCAATTGTGCAAGCCTGAGATCTTGTCCCACATTTGCTTGCATTGGATGCTCCCTACCACAGCCTCAACCCCTGCTCCACCCCCGCCCTCAGCCTCGTCCTTGGCCTCGGCCTTGGCCCTGTCGTTCCATAGAATTACTGCCACTGCGTGCCACTCAACGCAGCATTGAAAGCCTCAATCACACTAGCATTGAGAAGAAAAAACATAATTACCGTCAAGAAGTTTATTCAACAAGTTTGTCATGCCCCAAAACACAGGGTCACGTGATCGGCCAGGATATGTGGATATACCCTGAAACCTAAACCATGCATACACAACCTATGCAACATACCAACAAAACTAAAGCAAACAATACCAATCCACTATAAATGAAATGAAAGTAGGTAATGAGAACACAGACTCCAAATGTTCTAAACAAGAACTACAACTCCAATGCATGAATAAAATGATGCTACACGACTACGACTCGACTCGGTTTGCTACGAGACCATATCGTTACGGTTTGCCCCTTCCAGCTGCGTCATGCCGATCCAGCCATACCTCACTGGTCAGGCTCTGCAAAAACAAACATAATAAAACTATTAGTCCAAGAGGGACTCGATCAGTGAGTGGCTCTACTGAACCTCCACTTAAATCCTAGGCATGAATAAAAATATGTAATCGTTATGAAAACAACCAACGCATTATATAACTCTAGGATTCATGATACCACCTGGCCATATTGGCCACACATCATAGGGTATATACTCTCGGCCAACCGGCCAACACCACACATAAATATATATCAGTAATTATTCACATTATTTATCACATCTGGTCATACAGTCCAATATCCCGAACCCTTCAACTAGGATGGTCATCTAGTTTTTGGCGCCCCAACCGAGTTGGGAATATCTCATCCAACCCAAAATCTACTCGGGTATAACGTCAGCGTGGCTCACTGACGCAATCTCAAGATCCCTGCCACTCGGGTCTAACACCTGCGTGGCTCACTGGTGCAATCTCAAGACCCGTCAACCACTCGCTGAGTCGAGCAATAGCTGTACCAGCTAGAGACGCTTCTCAGCCCAGCCATCTCAAACAGAATACACAACACATTAATTTATCCTATTGCATCAACATATTATTCCGAGCATGCGCCCCAACCTTGCCCTACCTCGAGCTCTGTCCCATCATGTATATCAGTCATCGGAGTGTATATGAATCAATATTGAACGTGTACATCATCAACAAAATGAATCTACACTACAACATGTCAAAACGGTAAACGGAGACCATTCTGGATGGATACACCCCAAACATACTTACCTTTCATAATAAAAGCATATTTAGCAACATTATAAATACACCGCAACATCTAACATGTAAGTTGAAGAATCATAAATTTCAGCATGCATGATAGGATTCATATTCTCTAATTTCATTTCTAGAAGCATCAACTTTGACTCCTACCGTGACTAAAATTAAATACTAAACTCCGGAAATTAAACATGCCAAAAGTAAAGCATCCGCTCCAATTTCCAGCATAAGAATAACAATTGTTCAGCATCAACTACTTGCTGATTTCTCAGCATTATAAACATGAAATTTGAGATTTAACCATATATTTTCAGCGTCTTACGGATATAAAATTTTAACAACTCACAATAAGCAGGCAAATCCAACTCTCACATTCCATGCACCTTAAGCCTGCAGTCACAAGAGGGAAATAACATGGACATTGTTCCTACAACAAAATAAGAACCCAATTCAATTGAATTCTCACCAATTTCCCTTAACAGTATGATGACACTAAATGGTATGAATGCAACATCTAGGTTTGCAAGTTAACCTATATAACATGGATGTTGTTCACAAAATTAATTAATAAATTTTCAGCCTACACATTGACCGCTCATCAAGGGGCGGCAATAGCAAGGTTAAGCCCCGTGCTTAGGATTCCATGTTCACACACGTGATTGTCTTCTACCATCCAATTCAAAGAGGGAAAAAATCACCCATGAACTCATGCCAATAACTTCAGTTAAGAAGAACATAATTATGTATTAAAAAAATCTCTTGTTTTCCCCTCCCACAGTGGGCGGCTGCACATGGGTAGAAAAATTTCTTCCCAACAATCAACCAATCAATCATCTTAAAATCCCTAAATTCCAAGGGAGAATTCCCTTACTCAATTTAATTACACAATTAAATAAAAAATTCTCAGATTTTTCCCTCAAGATGAGAGCTAGCCAAAGAAGAACAAAAGCTCGATTTATGCGAGAAAACCACTCACAGAAAAGGAAAAACGAGAAGGAAGGTGAACTCTGACTCCTTGTGTTGATCGGCTCTGGCGTCTTCCCAGATTCCGGCCTTCTCCCACGGCGCCTCCTCTCTTCACCCGCTCACCAAGCCCTCTCTTGGGATGCGTGACTCTATGATGAGTCATACGATTCCAAGGGTTTAGTTTTTTTTTTTTCCCAAATGACAACTATACCCTTTACCACTTAAGTTAACCCAACTAACTCAAAACACAACCAAATTAGATTCAGATTAAACCCTCGGGCTCGCCCGAGCCCGACTCGAACCTGACATTATAACCAAACAAGAATTAACACTTTTATGCACGCTCTCGGGCCATACCTTGATTCGCGCCTTCCGGTGGTTTGCTCGACCCGCTCTGGTGCACCTTTGAATCCTCTCGCTACAACAAAAGGTAAAATTTCGAGTATTACATTTAAGTGATATGAATGATATAAAAATACTTTTGATGCCAACCTTACTTAGGCATCAAGATCACTTGAAGTTGCAACCTCAGGAAGATTTTTCATTTGAATCCAATGTCAACTTCATTATTTTATTTCTCATTCATCATTGTGTGGTAGCCCCCCCTTCAAAAGAACAAGAAATTGTTGGTACCCAAATGTCTTTTGGTCCTAAGGGGTTAGTGGGCATAGATACTCAAAGTGTCTTCGCAATATTTTGATTCATTTTAAAAGCACGATCATATATGGCATGCTCATATACACCATAACAAAAGCAATGCCCATTAAATTACTTCTTTTTATTCTTTTTATAAACATGATATTTAAAACTAGAATGTTTAACATGTGTACGAACTTAAGCATTCTTAGGTGTAACATTTGTATTTCTAAAATTCTTAGGAGAAGAAACATTAGTAAGTTCATTAACTCTCCTACTCAAGATTTAAATCTCATTTTTCAAATCATTCATAGAACTATGCAATGCATGTAATTTAGTTTTCAATATGCAATTTTTATTTTTTAAATTGTCATTTTTAGTTCTCAAATCCTTAACTTCAACAATCAAAGCATCATGGTATAGATCAAAAGAACTAATTTTTAACTTCTCATTTTCTAACTTGACATCATGTAGATGAGAACTAAGACTCAAGTTTTCTTTCATCAACTTCTTATTTTATTTATCCTTTTTAACAAGCAAGACATACATGCTTTTATACTCATCTACTAATTCGACATAAGGCATATCATGAGAACTAGATGAGTTAATATTATCATTATCATTATCATGACTAGAAGGAGAAGAGTGTACCTCATCATTAGCATTCATAAGGCAAAGGTTTGAAATGACTTCATAGTCATGGTAAGAGAGTGCTTCACTTGAATATGATGATGTGGAAGCATTTGACCTCTTCTTTGCCTTGCTCTTCATGGTAGGGCAATTCTTCTTCACATGTCTTTTTTCTTTACACAAGTGGTAAATTATATTTCTCTTCCGGCTCTTATAGTTGCTCCTTTGACTAGAAGCACTATGGGCATCAAAACCAAGATTAGTAGTAGGTGAGTGACCATTGTCATCACCACCTTCATCAAA
The DNA here is from genome assembly GCA_034359265.1 of Canna indica. Lineage (NCBI taxonomy): Eukaryota > Viridiplantae > Streptophyta > Magnoliopsida > Zingiberales > Cannaceae > Canna > Canna indica. The sequence continues at coordinate 30,798,198 of CP136893.1, read as the reverse complement.
AGTGTCAATCTCTTAGGTTTTGACATAATTATATAAAATATTTAAAGAAGCCCATAAATCAAAAGTCGTAGAACAATGCATGACTTTTTTAAAGATGTTATTTGGTAAGGCACAAAATATGTAATTCATGGCTTCTCCGTTAAATTTAAACATTTTCTTGTCAAATTCACTATAATCATGCATGTCAACCTTAGGTTCAATGTATTTTAATTTCAACATGTTATAAACACCAAAACCCCTAGTCTTTAAGAAGGTGTACATCCTAAACTTTCAAAGACCAAAGTTCGATTCGTCGAATATGAGGTATAGACGCTAAACTCTTTGGTGTCATTCTCTGGATCGAGGCAAGATGTAGAGGTGATGGTGAAATCTCAATCTACGACCCGCGCCGCTCTGAAACCAAATATTGGAGGAAATGACCTACACTAGAGGGGGATGAATAGTATATTATCTAAAACTTTAGCTTAATTCGGTTTTAATCTTTATACAACTTGAGAAATACAACAAATAAATAATAAAATACACAAGTAATGGAGAGCAAATAATAAACAACACAAACTTAACTCTCAAACAATGAATCCTAGCTCCTCTTGATGCCTTGATGATGAATCAAGTCAAGCTTGAATGCAAACTCAAGAAAGACAAGGTAGAAGGCTAGGGTTTGATCAAAAGTGTCTCAATGAAAGCTTAGAAATAAATGATCAAAGATGGCTCAAGGATACGTTGGATCACCTGAGGAAGGCTAGGAGGAACAATATATAAAGAGCCATGAAGTAGACTCGAGTGAAACACCACACAACGACTCGAAAAAGAGCCGTTATCTATCGTTGGTCGATCAACCAGACCATCGATCAGAGGTTGACCGAATGTCGACTGTGGGTTTTTGCCTCTTGTCGGTCACTCGAGCTTTCGACCGACCTTTGACCGAATGGGTACACGAAAGTACTAGTACTTTCGGTCGAAGTTCGGAACTGCTCTGAATGCAGTTTCAATCGGGTTCTTTCTTAGGTTCGGGTTTTGAATTACAGGTTTGGTTCTTTATGGGCCATTGCATCATAATGAGGATTAATACAAATGATCTATACACCCTAAACCTAAACTCTATCATTTTCGACGAATTCGAGCGTGTCGATCAACGTCATTCCGATTTTTTGATTTCTCTGATATTTTTGATCGCAGACATCGAGCGCTAACCAACTTGGAACCTGAAAATATTTCTCCATGAAAACATTAGTTCCATGTTTGTTATCATCAAAATCGAGATTAAGACCAATGTTAAAAATCTTACGCCAACACTAAGTACTTATATTTGATTTGTTGCTCCATTTACTTGTGTATTTTTTGTTGTTTTTGTTATCTTTAAGGTGTTGTTTGTTGACCTAGTGTGTTAGGTCAAGTGATTGATGGTAGCCTTGGTGTAGAGGCATAAGTCTACTGGTGTAAACTTAGTTTGCTAAATTTAGTTGTATAGTCATTGGGAGAAGAGGTGTTAGAGAAACTCTTGGTGTATGAGAGTAACCCTCGGGTGTTAGGGTCGGTGCCTTAGCTTGTAAATCTTCTTGTAGGATATACTTTAAACTAGTAAAATAGAGTTGAAAATCCTAAGCGGGGTCCTTAGGTAGTGGAGTAGGCATTGGGGCCGAACCACTATAAATTATAGTGTTCACATTGCTCTATTATTTTTGCTTGCTTAAATTGCCATACTGTCATGCACAAATTCTAGGGTCACGTGACTGACTAGAGTATTCATCCGTACTCCAAAGCCTACCAACATGTACATGCTAAAATGCAGAAATGAAATGAAGATCCATGCATACATCAAGAGAAAATGTCGAGACATCCGTTATTTGAACATGATTCTAGTTCTACAACCAAATACGTGAATGTATGCAATAACAAAAACTCCCTATGAATCGACTATGACCCGACACGTCACAAGATCCATTGCTTGACCTTGCAAACCTAGATGCGCCCTTGTACTGGTCAGGATTTGTAAGAAAAAAAAATGAAAGAGAGTGATGAGTTCAAAATGAACTCAATAAGTGGCTCGATCCCGAGCCCTCTCTAAGCCAACACATAATACCATCTGTTCATGCTTGAGGATCGAAGTGATCTAGTCTGGTCCGATGTCTCTCTTGGTCAAGTTCAATGCTGGGGGGTTGGCTGCAAAAGACACTCCGACGCTCAAGTTAAGGGAACTCCAAGGTGGAGGTAATGAAATTGGAACTTAAGTGGCATTTGGTGCATTACCTTATATATTATCTTTCAAATAGATTGTCACTAAAAAGACTATTGATAATGTAGAATATAGTGTTTGGCATGCACAAGTAATATGATAAGATTGTTGAAATTCACATATACATGTTTGGTATAACAAATAGATTACCAAGTAATGAGATCTACTTTATGAAAATACCCTTTCCATAAATATATTATAATAACATAAGATAATATAATACAATATATAATATAATATAATATAATATAATATAATATAATATAATATAATATAATATAACATAACATATGGTTAATTGATTATCTAACCCAAACTATGATCTTTTTCACAAATCTAGTATGTTCTTTAATTTGTATCAATTATATCCCAAATTATCGAATTAATATTAATAATTCTAGCCCGACGTCAGATGTCCGTCAATTCCATCGTTAGGTGCTGACGTGGCATCTGACTCATCATATTTAAAAATATATATTTTATTAATCTCCTTGCCATGTCAGCATTTAATTACTTACTTTAAAAAAAAAATTAATTATCCTATTGCCATGTCAGCTATTAAAATATTATTTTTTTAAAAAAGTATTGGAATATGAAAAGGACACCGACTAGCTCCTCGCAGTTTCGCCACTTCGAGGTGAAGAGCAGCTTGTTGTCCTGCGGCAACTGCTGGGCTCCGAGAAACGTCCACAGCCCATAGTAGACTACCCCGAGCGTGGAGGCCGCCACCATCGTCGCCGTGGTGGCCGTCGGTGTAGCTCGCCTGAAAGCTAGAGCTGATGCGGACGTGGTGTGGTCACGGTTGTCATCGTTGTTGTTCTCTGTTGTTTGTTCACATTCGAGCGTGCCACCGACGAACTTATTGATGACGACGGAGGAGCGATGGACTTTCATGGCGGTGTCGGTTTGTTGCTGTGACTGCGTGCTCAAAGTTCAAACGGGATTTAGTAGGAGGTCACCGGTAGAGTTCAACGGAAGCTTGTTTACAAGGTCACTGCCGCCGTACGAGTCTCCGGCAATGCTGCTGCTACTACTAGTACTACGGATCAAGTCAATGCTGCTATTTATACTCAAGGTGCCGATGGCCGTAATCTAACTATTGGAATTGCCAAGTGAGTTCTGTTAGTTACGCTCATATGACATAATTTTCTACCATGTGTTTTTTTTTCTGGTTTAAGATCTTGATGTGGTTTGATTGCAAGCATCTGATAAGGATTGGGTGCAATTGCAAGGCAAGTTTCACATCAATGGAGTTCCTTCCAAAGTTTTTGTATTCATCGACGGGCCACCTGCTGGCACAGATCTCCTTCTCAATAGTTTAGTGGTCAAGCATGCAGAGAAGAGCCCACCACCACCTCCTCTAGATTTCACGATGAGATTGCTTTTCTAAAGATGATACATTGCATAAGTTTTATTCTAAAGCATCGAATCCTTGTTTTGCATGATGTTCTTTACGGAGTCAACATCATTCAGAACAGCAATCTTGTTGACAGCGTTGATGGCTTAAACGGGTAGCTTGCACTTGGTTCCTGCAAGCTCGGCGTAAGCAACAATGGCGCGCCTCGTGTTCTTCCTCCAATGGCAAAGGACTCACTTGGCAGCACACATGAACCCTTCAATGGCCGATACATTCTCGTAGCAAATCGCACGCAGACATGGAACGGCGCAACAAACCATCACTAACAAGGTGAAGCTGCACCTGACATACCAAGTTTCTGCTTGGGTTTGCGTCGGCGCTCAAAGGAAAGGCACACAAAATATTGACATCTCCCTCACCATTGATGGCCAATGGATCAGTAGCATCACTATCTCCGTCCAAGACCCTTCTCTTGGAGTTGATCTCATGGTCGCAGGGCTTCGAATGTTTCCTGTTGACATGAAAGTGAGATTCGAGCATCTCAAGAATTTAGCTGACAAGGTAAAGCATTCTCTTTATAGATTGCGGCCAAAATCTATATATTGGATTCAAGCTCTTTTTGCTGATATGTTTCATCACGGGTTAGAAAAAGGGATGTGGTTGTGAAAATTTCAAGCTCAAATGTCAACATTCCATCAGGATCAGCAATGAGAATAAGGCAAACAAAGAGCAGCTTGTTGTCCTGCACGGCAGCTGCTGGGCTCCGAGCAGCGTCCACAGCCTGTAGTAGACTACCCGAGCATGGTGGCCGTCGGCGTAGCTTGCCTAAGAGCTGGAACTGATGCGGATGTGGTGTGGTCGCGGTCGTCGTCGTTGTGGACCGAGGAACTATTATCGAGGTGTAGGTGAGCACGCAGCCATGCCACAGCAATAGAATGGCGCCACCATGAAAGTCCACCACTCCTTCATCGTCATCAATAAGTTCGTCATCAATAAGTTCGAATGCGAGTAAACAATGGAGAACAACGATGACGACGACCGCGACCACACCACGTCTGCATCAGCTCCAGCTCTCAGGCGAACTACGCCGACCGCCACCACGGCGGCGGTGGCGGCGGCCTCCACGCTCAGGGTAGTCTACTACGGGCCGTTGACGCTGCTCAGAGCCCAACAGCTATCGCAGGACAACAAGCTGCTCTTCACTTTGAAGCGGCGGAACCACGAGGAGTTGGTGGGTGTCCTTTTCATATTCCAATACTTTTTTTAAAAAGAATATTTTTAATAGCTGACGTGGCAATGGGGTAAGTTAAAAAGAATTATTTTAAAAAGTAGGTAATTAGATGCTGACATGATAAGGAGATTAATATAATATTATTTTTTAATATGCCGAGTCAGATATCACGTCACCACCTAACGGTGGAATTGACGAGCATCTGACGTCGGGCTAGAATTGATATCAATTCAATAGTTCGGGATGTAATTGATACAAATTAGATAACGAATTTGATTTGGGAAAAGGGTCATCGTTTGGGCTAGATACATCAATTAACCCTATAATATAATATAGTATAATATAATATAATTATATTATATTATATATTATTATATTATATTATAATTTTATAATTTTATAATTTTATTATAATATTATGATATTATATACTATAAAATACTATAATATAATATAATACTATATATAATATTATATTATATTATATTATATTATATTATATTATATTATATTATATTATATTATATTATATTATAATATTATGTCATGGGAGAATGCGTGGAAGACTAACGTCTTCTTTCTGGAAAGGAGGAGGCAAAGGACTTGTAAAAAAGCTATGGTTTAAAGAGGACAATTTTATCCCAAAAATTAATTCAAGATTACCACTTCAGAGATAATCCACGTAGACCCCCCTCCCTTGAGCAATATGGATTACCACTTTGATGGCAATCTGGATTATCAAAGCAATCCACATTAGCTGCACAAGTGAGACATCAAACATGGTAATGTGTGGGTCCATGTAATTTAATACAAGATTGCCAGCAAACTGGATGGATTGTCTCGTACCAAACGCCTCCTTAAGATTACTTGAGATGTGTCGTGTCCGTATTTATTGCAGGTGAAGGTGATGACGCTGCTTGGTAATCTCGCGGGGATGTTGCTCATAATGGTAATCTCGTGGGAACACTTTGATGCCTTCTCATCTTCTATGCTTAACATGGCGGCTCACTAGTAGGGTTTGCCTCCTTTTGTGGCATCTTTTGGTTGGTTTTTACCTTTTCAATTCAAGGGGGTGATCATGATAGGAAAGTGTTCCCACGGACTTACGTGATTTTCAAAAAACCGCTGTAAGGTGAGTTTGATCGGCTGAGATTGGCCTTGTGTTATAGTTGATGGGGTTTATTGTCTTTAAAGCAATCATCTCTCCCCTCGTTCTCCGGACTTTTCGCGCTTTTAGTGCCTTTGTGCTTTGAGGTTTTTCCCAGCGGCAGGCGAGCTTTTTCAGTTTTTAACCTCCTTGATTTTCCCTAGGTGACTGGGATTCTTGCTCAGGACAATGGCAAAAAGAAAAGTCATGCCCATATCAGAGGCAAGGCCGTCGAAGAGAATAGGTGATTGTGAGATCAGCTACCCTCTACAATAGAGCATGTACCAAGTGTAGTCTTACCGGAGTCACCAATCCCCTTCTCGGTGATCCTATAACTAGGAAAATTCTTGAACCAGGGCCTCTATGAAAAAAATATTGCCCTTGAGCCAATCACATGTCGATGTCTAGGGAACTATTTTTTGTTAATGAATAAATAAGGCAACTTTTCATCATGTTGTATCTTTATTTTTATTTATAAGATTGTGATGAACCCTTTGAACTCGGGCAAATGATTCCAAGGCCATGATGAGATCATGCTAGTAAGACCTTGGAATCCATATGCCCTTGTTCTAAATGTTCCTAGTCGTAGGATAACCAATTAGGGGATCGATGATTCCGGTAAGACTAGTGTACTTGGTAGATGCCTTATATGATAGGGGGTAATTGATCTCACAATTACCTATAAATCATTATTAATGTACAAGTACAGGTGCTCATTAGGGAATGAGTTCACTGAATGGACCCGCATAAGAAATACCGAATGGAATCCTTATTTGAGTGTCAATAGGATGTTCCTCAGGTGATAGTATGTACAAGCAATCCTTGGACCTGAGGTTGTCATGGTTACTTGTGTTTGACAATCTATCATTTTGGCTTTATCTGGTCCTACATGGCTTGCAAAGTCATTTGTCAAGTATTACCGAGCATGGGGAAGCATTCATGGAGGTAGGTGAGCAACCAACATGGAATCGGTTACTCCTGGTGAGGGGAGATAGTGTCCTATGTATCCCTGCAAGTATCGACTCGGGAATCTCTGGCTAGAATAGACATGGAAGTAATAAAGAGGTTTCCGACGTTTCATTATTGAGATGATAACTTGGCAGGTGGAATACATATTAATCGGTATTAGGGTTTGACACTTCTTATGTACCCTAGCTAACTTCAGGACATTGTAACCGAATGACATAGTTGTACGATAACTAAACACCGCGAAGGGCATTCAATCCCTGTAGATTGAACCTCACACTATCCGAGTAGTCATGACACGTTTCTAGACGTCAATCTTGACTTGTGAGTGGAGTCTCACACGACCACACTAAAGAGGTTTAATGTAGGCTCGTTAGATTCAAATAAAAATTGTTCTATCGAATTCGACTTTGCGTTATGCACAACTCACTGTTGGCTTAATGTGGGGCCCAATGGATCACACACAAAATAAGCTACCCTCGTAATGGGCTTTATGGGATACATCTCGAATGCGGCACCTAATGTCTACTAGCATGGACATGCTGCAATACGATCACGGATCTCGTTCACAGATAAAAGAGGAAAGGTGTTTCCTAATCGGATGAATTATGAGCATCCGTTGAAGGGTTCCTCGTAACCCTAACTTGTAGGGTTCGACACGTGATGAAGTCAACTCGACCCTGGGTTAAAGTCAAAGTGTTGACCATGGTCAAGTCAATATATTGACTTGACTAGACCCAAGGGTCAAGGTGGGTCGACTAAATATAAGAGGGAAACTCAAATTTTATTATGGCTCGAATTTTGAATTTGAACCGCGGTGAAAACTTTGTTTTTATCCCATGCGCCTAGCCTCCCTATTTAATAGGGATGTTAGTTGTGTGACTCCCTTTTAATAGGGAGATGAATTAATATGATAAGTTCAAGTCCCTATTAGATAGGGAATAGGTTGGAGATAAATCAGATAATTTTGAATTCTGTGATGAGTTTAAATTTGAACCACAATGAGATAATTAAGGAGGTGTTAGTCGAACACCCCTTGGGTGAAATAATTTCAAGTTTAATTGAGAATTATTTTGAAATTAATTTCAAGAACCATTATCTCATTGATTTTTATCTTACAGATAAATACCGAGTGTGTTCAAAATTTGAACAAAGGGGCGGTTCCCTATTTTGTATCCGCCCCTATGAGCATAAATAGGGGGTGGCCGACCACCCCCTTGATGACAGGATAATCTTCACCATATTTTGATGCTCCCTCTCCAACAATAGGGGGTATATTCCACAAGCTTGGTGAAGCTCCGCCGGAATTGTGCTGCCGCTCATATTTTTGGAGGAGCCCAAAAATTACATCAATGTATTCTTTACTTTGTGAATTGGTTCCAATGTTTTCTCATCGTCCTTCCTTTCTCTTCGCTACTCAAGTCTTGGTGGAAAGGTCGGCCCCTGTTTGGTGGAAGTCAGGATTGAGGATATTGTCCGTTGAACCACAACGAGCCCGATAGGTCGTTGCCCTTTTGTTACGAGATGCTTGGTGTGGACTATCATTAGAGGAAGGAAACGTGTGCATCTCGCAATTAGGGATCAGAGTAGCAATTACAAATAGCGACGTAAGGTACAAATTATCCTCATCATCTCCTATTGAATTCCTTAATATCGCTAAAGTAGATCGTTGTTTTTGGGATGTTTGAAAATTTCAAAATTTCTTTTTTCATTGTTTTTTTCTTTCACCTCCCAACACTCTAGATTCTAGGTCTCACTGGCATGATCTCATCATAGCCCTAAAATCATTACTCTCGTTCATGGGGTTCATCATAATCTATTCAACTATAGATGCAACAAATGATAAAAATATGCCTCATTTTATTTATTACCCTTGAATAATTCCTCAATACATCGACTTGTGATTGGCTTGAGGGCACTATTCCTTTCAAGTATATGCTAGAGGAGTTTGAGATAAACATGATGGAAGCGCTTTCTTTCATGCTTGGGCTCCAAATCAAGCAAACGAAGAGAAGAATCTTCATCAATCAAGCTAATTAGTACATGAGGGAGGTCTAATCAAAAAATTTGGGATGCAAGGAGCTAAAGTAGGATCTACCCTCATGAGTCCATCGGCCAAGTTTGATAAGGATGAAGAATGTATCAAAGTTGACAAAAAATGATATCGATGTATGATTAGTAGTTTATTATATTTAACCGCTAGCTAGTAGATCTGATGTCATGTTTATTATTTGTCAATGTGTTAGGTTTTAATCTTGTCTTAAGATGTCTCCTATGAGTGTGGTCAAACACATTTTGAAATATCTCAAGGGTACGATTAACTTAGGACTTTGTTACCCATGTAGTGCATCTTTTGATTTGATTGGATTTTTCAATGCACATTTTGTGGGTTGTAAAATTAATAGAAAAAGCACTAGTGGATCTTGTCAATTCCTAGGAATAAGTCTTGTTTCTTGGTTTTTCAAGAAACAAAACTCAGTTGCACTTCAACTACTAAAGCCGAATGCATTGCGACGGCTAATTGTTGTGCACAAATCCTTTTGTTGAAACAAAGCCTACTTGCTTTTAGTTACCCATTTATTGTGATAACACTAGTTCTATTAATTTGATCAAAAATCCAATTCTGTATTCTAGAACTAAACATATCAATTTGATGCGTCATTCTCTTAGAGATAATGTCGCATAACAAAATATTTTGGTTCATTTTGTGCCTACTGATAAACAACTTGCGGATATTTTTACAAAACCTTTTAGTGAAGAAAGTTTTCCGAATATATGAATCCAATTGGATATTTGTACTCTCCTCGATGTTTAAAATGAGAAATATTTTCGAAAATTGCCTTTTGATGTATCATGCACACTTAAAAATATATGTCTTGTAATAGGGCTTTGTGACTTATTGATATTTGTCTTTTATAGACTTATGTTGATAGGGAGGACTATAGTGTTTGGTGATACATGAGTTTATTGAGTTTTTTGGATTTTAATGACCACATTATCATTAATTGTACTAGGTCTTCTTGCACTTTTTGATTGATGTCAAAAGAGGGGGATAAGTCATAGTTACATTTGTTTTCATGATGCATATAGATAGGGGAAGAAGCTTAGATTAGTGTTTGTTTAAGTATGCATGTTGATAGGAGGAGCATACAACAGCTATTGATACCATTTTTATGAAACTTGATAAACTGATGCTTTATAGCATGTTGTTTTTTATTGAAATGTTTGTCATCATCAAAAAGGAGGAAATTATTAGCCCAAGGGTTCAACTTTTTGGCCTAAGGTTTTCAATCTAAATCTTAATCTCTATTTTTATGATAACAAACATGGAACTAATGGTTTCATGGAGAAATATTTTCAGGTTCCATGTCGAGTAGCGCACGACGCCTGCGATAAAAAAAAATGACGAAATCGATAAAAATCGAAATGACGCTCGTTGACACTCAGTTTTCATTAGGAAGTTAGTGGTGACAACAACAATGAAGAATGAATGTAATATTCATAAATGAATACTATTTAACCATTTGTGTATTTTTTTTATTAAATCTATTTAGTTTATATATTATTTAATTATATTTCTTTTCAACAACTATGCCGCGAGGAGCATTTGTGCCCACACCTAGATAGTCACCACCCGTCGCTCCACCTCCACCAATGTCGACACCACCTCTACCACCGATATCACAACCACCTCCTCCACCGATGTCGCCCTAGTCCCCTCGCCTCTAGCCTCTGTCCCTTTGCCTTCGACCGTCGTCCCCTCGCCTCCGGCCACCGTCTCTATCCCTCCTGTCCTCCAAGTGCAGTTCCCATTCCTCCAGCAGCTAATGGTTGTTCGTCGACATCAGCACCATCGACATCACGGCATAGGCCACAAGGGCCTAACCAATTTGCACCTCCGCTCGTTGAGGGGCAGTTGCAGACTAATTACAATGTGTTGCGATAGGTAATATATCATTTATTAACATTTGTTAATGTATAATTTAATTATAATAATATATATTTGTACTTTAGTTTTTTGTGCAAATTCGAGCAGGAGGATGTCTCCCAGATTATCACGGGGACCATTCGACGATTCATGCACGATACGTGGCCTACATGGTCTCATCTTCTGTGTACCCATGTCGGCTTACTAGCTATGGTGTGAGTTCGAGGTACGTATAATATATCTATAAATTAATTATAACTATAAACACATGTATTAACATTATTGTTTTATTTTCTAGGCACAATATACGTGTGTTGGCCACACTCTAAGTTTGGATGATGACAGACATTTCATTAAAAATACTACACCAAAGGTTCATTTTCAGCCTCCAATTTTTGATTTTAATGAACTTGGTATTGGAAGCTAGTTTAAGCTCCCCCTATCGACATGCATACTATTTAAACATGAAAAGCATACTCCCCCTATCTATATGCATCGTCAAGTGTGACCAAGGCTTCTCTCCCCCTTTTGACATCAATCAAAAAGGTAAGAAAAGCAAGGTTCTATTAATGATTCATCATGAAAACCAAAATCTCAATAAAATCGGGTATCATCAAACACTATAGTCCTTCTTACCGATGGATGCCTATAGTAGGCAAACATCAATAAGTTGCAAAGCCCCGTTACAAGACATGTACATAAGTGAGGATGATACATCGAGAATTCATTTTTGAAAGACATATGCATTTTTCAAATTCCGTGGAAAGTACAAATACCTAGTTGCATTCTTAAGTTTGAAAATATTTCATCGTTAAGGGGTTTTGTGAAAATATCCACAAGTTGCTTATTGGTAGGCATAAATTCAATAGAAATGATGTTTTTCTTTAAGACATTATGATCTCTAAGGAAGTGATGCCTAAGATCTATATGCTTGGTTCTTGAATGTAAAATTGAATTTTTGGATAAATTGATAGCACTAGTGTTATCACAAAAGATAGAAACATAAGAATAGCTCAAATCACATAGTCTAATAGTGTTTGCTTCATCCAAAGTATTTGAGGACAACAACTAGCCGCGGCCATATATTCGGCTTCGATAGTTGAGAGTACAACCAAGTTTTATTTCTTGGAGAACCAAGAGACAAGACTCATACCAAGGAATTGATAACACTCACTAGTACTTTTTCTATCAACCCTACAACCCGCAAAATTCGCATCCGAAAAACCAAACAAGTCAAAATGAGAAGAAGTTGGATATCATAAACCCAAATCAATAGTGTCTTTTAAATATCTCAAAATATGTTTTATGGCACTAAAATGAGAATTTTTTGGACAAGATTGAAAACGTGCACATTGACAAATGCTAAATATTATATCTGGTCTACTTGCGGTTAGATAAAGTAAACTACCTATCCTACCTCGATATTGTTTCTCATCAATAATTTCTCCGTCTTCATCTTTGTCAAGCTTTGTTGAGGTGCTCATCGGAGTTGGGGCAATCTATCAATCTTGCATACCAAACTTCTTGATCAACTCCTTTGCGTACTTTACTTGACTTATGAAGGTTCCTTGCTTAGTTTGCTTTATTTGGAGTTCAAAGGGTGAAGGTTAACTCTCCCATCATACTTATCTCGAACTCATCTTGCATGCATTTAGCAAACCACTTGCAAAATGTTTCATTAGTAGATCCAAAGATGATATCATCAACATAGATTTGAACATGTAGGATCTCATTTTTATCATGCTTTATAAATAATGAACATCTGCTTTACCCATACAAAAACCTTGATCAATCAAAAATTTTGACAATCTCTCATACCAAGTTCAAGGAGCTTGCTTCAAACCATATAAAGCCTTTTTTTAATTTAAACACATGATTGAAAAAATCTAAACTTTCAAAATCAGGAGGTTGTTCTACATAAACTTCCTCCATATTGAAATCATTCAAAAATGCACTTTTGACATCCATTTGAAAAAAAATTAAATTTTTAAAACTTGCATAAGCCAAAAACATTCTAATAGCTTCTAATCTAAGTACCGGTGCAAAGGTTTCATTATAATATATTCCTTCTTCTTGATTGAAGCTTTGGGCAACTAATCTAACTTTGTTTCTAATTACTTGCCCGGATTCATCTAATTTATTCCTAAAGACCCATTTTGTACCAATTATCGCTTGATCATTAGGTCTAGGTACTATGTCTCATACATCATTCCTAACAAATTGGTTCAATTCTTCTTGTATGGCAATGGTCCAAAATTCATCATTTAAAGCTTCATTTATATTCTTAGGTTCTACTTGAGAGATAAAGGCAACAAATTGACAAGTATTTCTAAGAGTAGATCTTGTTACCACACCCCTTGACATATCACCAATGATTTGCTCTGTTGGATGATATCTTGGAGTGTGGTGAGCTTTGGGTAGTGGTGGTAAGTCATCTTCTTGGACTTGTGAGGTAGAAGGAGTGTGCTCTTCATGTTGATTTTCTTCATTTTCTTGTGGAGGTAGACTTCTGTGTTGGCCTCAAGGATTCAAGCTTGGCAACACTCTTGGTTTTGATGATAACAAACATGATTCTAATAGTTTCATCAAGATTTGGTGTCAGGTTGGACATACGATACGCATTCGAATTTCATCGAAAAAATTGCGAAAAATCAAGAAGCGGAGGCTTCGGAGTCTAGCATGTCAAAATTAGTTTACGACTTAGTCTTTTATTGTAAATGTTCCTAAGACTTAGTTTGATGTCCTCATTGAGTTCAAAATCTAAAAATCAAAATTTGAACCCCGAAAATTTGAAAACTAGAAAAATCAAAAAATGACCCTGAAAATTTCTGAGTATAGGGGGCTCCTTTGATGGCTACATAATTTAAATATTTTCTTGTCATCAAAAGTCTCATTCATTGTTCCTTAAGTAAAAACAAGTTAAAGACCTATTTTTAAGAAATTTTTTGAAATTGTCAATTAACCTTTCATTAAATATAAATAAGGCTTGAAATGCAAGAAATCTCCAAAATTGCTCAGAATTCTCAGAATGCCCCAAACCAGTAAAACTGCTTAGAATTCCTAAAATGCCCCCCAACGGCTCTTTTTCAAATCTTTGAACGGCTCTTTCCTTCCATACCCTGATACCAACTCTATAAATACACTAAAAACTCTCTTCCTAAGGTTTTCAACCATTCCATTAAGCTATCAAATATTCTCTTGAGCCTTAAAGAGTGATTCTAAAGTGCAAATCCTAGTTTTCATCTCTCATTGTCTTCCTTCACTCTCAAGCCCTCAAACTTGGTGTGATGTGGACATCATTCTAAGGCTTGGAGTTCTATGAGATATCAAGAAGAAGCTTCAACTAGTGTTTGTGATTTACCTAAGCTTTTCTCCTTGCATTTTCTACTTATTATTTTGTTGTTTCCATCTCAACTCAAAATTGGTTTGTAACAAGGGGTGGGTAACACACATTGGGTTTGATTTGTGTGTAACGTTTAGAATTCCTTAGGTTTGAGATAGAGACACTCTCGTTGTGGAAAGATAAGCCCTTGGTTGACCCTCATTTGTAGGAAAAAAAAAGTTAATACAAGTAGTTGTGAAATCTTTGGTGGTGAACCAAGGTAGTGGAGTAAGGAAGATTTCTCAAACCACTCTAAATATCTTGTTAGCATTGTATCGTTGATATTTTGAATTACTTAGCTCATCACTTGTTCTCATTCTCATTATCAAACATTCATCCTAACTTAGAAACCTAAAGTGGAATTTGAATTAGTTGTGATCAAACTAGAATTGAAGTCAATCGCCTTAGACTCATACTATTCACCCCCCTCTAGTGTACTTTAACACCTTTCAACGTGACCATAGGATTTGTTGTCCTTTGTCAAGAGTGCAAGGGAGGCAATTGCCCGCGCTCGCTACAATCGACAACTGAACAAAGCTCGGACCACCGCGATGAGACGGGTTGGTGCCACACACATTTCGTAGACCTAGGGACACTGCCCTGTGTGGATACTTGCGAATGTTTACGACCAACTCGTTGAGCAATGGTCCTCACCGGAGTGGCAGGAGGTCTCCCAGACTGCGGCTAGAAACCATAGGTCTAGGGTGGAGGGCTCAGGTGCATGACACACAAGAAGCTCTGTGTCATTTGTTGTACACGAGCGTTGCATGGTAATATTAATTACTAATTGGTTTAATTATATATTGTGATTGTACTAATATCATTGTTTGTAAATTTAGACAGTGTCGAGGAGGATGGGACCATCCACCGCCCCCTCGCCGATGGAGAGCACTCACCATCGACGACATGGGACAGGCGACTATGTCGGCATGGTATGTATACTTGGTTTATTATGCATTTTTTATTTATAATTTATAAGTAAATAAAAACTTATGAAATAAAAAATAAACTCATGTAAGAAACATACATGAGGGCGGTGACCCAACGCGAAGGGTCGCTGCATGGTGACTTTGACTCTATAGCATGGGTCAAAGTCGTGGGTGGCTAGGACCATGGCCGTCTATATGGCTTTGGTGATAGTGGTCACGCGTGAGCATACAGACACTCTTGGTGTTGTTAGCAGCTCGCTTAGCGATTTCGAATTTTTGATGCTCGTTTTGTCTTATCGTTCATCCTTGCCGACGCAGCCACTCTAGACGTCGCCACACGAGCCTCTGCAGCTCCCAAAGCCTCCACATCAGCGATGATTATATTTGACACATTTGTATATTGATACTTTTGATGTTACACTTGATTTATAAATATACATTTGTATATTTGATACTTTTAATGTTTATATATATAGTATAAATTAATTGATTCGTATTTTGTGTATTTTGTGTGTTTATTGATGTTTTGGTTTGTATATTATAAATTTTATTGATATAAACACGAATTATCAAAAAAAAATAAGTGTAGAAAAATTCATTAGCGATGGCTTACCAACGGTGGGCAATTGCAACAAATTTATCAGCGACGGTCGGCATTTAGTACGTCGTCGTTAAAAGCCTATCGTAAATGGCTGATAGTTCGGGTAGCATGGTATATCATCATTGTTGATGTGTTTAGCAACAATTTAGTGACAGCTAAACCATTGGAGGATCGTTGCTATACCATCGTGGCTAGCGTTAGTAATTGTAATAGGCCTCAGTTTGTAGGTTGTTGCTGAATGTTTGAACCATCAGTGACGATCGCAAGGGCCGTCGCTAATAACTTGCAATCATTGCTAATAACTCTATTTGCAACGCATGTTGTTGTCGTTGCAAATTATTAGCGACTGACGTTTCAGTCACGGGCTATTACCACGATTGTAGTCGTTGATGATGGCCATCATCGACGGTTCAACAATGATTTCAACCGTCGATGAAACTGATAATTCAATTCTTGTAGTAGTCGTTGCATATAAGTATATAACAAAGTTTCAAATATAGACGGATTGTGTCATTTCTTGAAACATGCAAATATTATTTGGAAAAATTGACAAATCTAACTCATACTTAGACGAAATTAACAAATCTAACTTACCTTTTAATTTGCATCAATTATAACATGTACTTACGAATTTATATCAATTCTAACCTTCCATCTACTTGTTGTTAATCATTTTCGTTAGTTGCTGACGTGGCATCCTAGTCAGCAACTTAATTTATATTTTTTTTATTTGAACTTGCCACGTCACCCTATTTTAAAAAGAAAATTGACAAATCTAACCCATACTTTGACGAAATTAACAAATCTAACTCACCTTTTAATTTGCATCAATTATAACATATACTTACGAATTTACATCAATTCTAACCTCCCGTCTACTTGCTGTTAATTGCCCCGTTAGTTGTTGACGTGTCTTGTGCAGGAGGCGGACCTGGGCCGCCTAACGTACCTCCGGTACGTCGCCAAGGAGACCTTTCGCATGCACCCGACGGGCCCATTCATCATCTCCCATGAATTCATGAGGGCCACCAAGGTCATGAGGGACGACATCCCCACCAAGACACCAGTGTTCATCAACATGCACGCGTTGGGGAGGAACACGCGCAACGCTAACATTGGCGAGTTTCGAGCAGAGCGGCACCTATTGCCGACGAAGGGTGAAGGCGAGCAGTAGAGAATGGAAATAAGCCACGAGTCTGACTTCAAGATCTTACCCTTCAGCGTCGGGAAACGGAAGTGCCACGTCGCACCGCTAGGGGTGGTCATGGTGCTGGTGGCTCTGGCCACGCACCAATAAGCTGACGTGACAAGTTCCGATTTTAAAAAAAAAATCAACTTAGTTTATATTTTTTTATTCTTTTAGAATAGGCTGATATGGCAAGTTCATATTAAAAACATATAAACTCAGTTGTTGATTAGGATGTCACATCAACAACTAACGGGGCGATTAACAGTAAGTAGACGGAAGGTTAGAATTGATGTAAATTCGTAAGTACAGATTATAATTGATGCAAAGTAAAATACTACTAGAAATTAGGTCTTCAGCAACGGCTATCAGCAACGGCCGCTCAAGCCATTGCTATTTGCAACGGCCTTCTTACGGCCGCCGAGCCGTTGCAGATATGTTGCATCTGCAACGGTGTTCTAACGGATACGCAAGCCGTTGTGGATTATTTTAATTATCCGCAACGGCTTTCGGACGGACACGCGAGCCGTTGTTGATATTATAATTATCAGCAACGGCTTTCTAACGGACAAGTGAGTCGTCGCTGATGATAACTTATTAGCAACGGCTTTCTAACGGGCGAGTGAGCCGTTGCTAATAAGTTTATATAGGGCACCAGTCGCGCTCGACCCTTCTTCCTCCCGCTGCTGCCGCCGCCGCTCCTGCTCTCGCCTCTCGCCGCCACTGCCGCTGCTGCCGACGCCGACGATGCTGACGACGCCTATTCCTCCTCCCGCTGCTGCCGACTTGTTCAGGTATGCCTCGCCGGCAGGCCGTCTCTTCCCGTTGCGGCCGGCAGGAATTGATCCGACCGAAACCCTATTTCTAGGGTTTCGGCCGACGGCGGTCGGCCGATGGCCGCCGCCGGACCTTGTACAGTGGCCGGACAGTGTGTCCGGCCACTGTACGCCGACGCCGAAGTCCACCTGACTCCGGCGCCGGGAATTTGTAGATTATTTTTTATTATTATTATTTTATAATTGTTAATTAATTGTTAATTAATTATTTAATTTGTTAGATTAATTATTAGGGTTTAGATTAATTTCGGAATTGTCCACTTCGGACGCGCGCCGGAATCGTCCACTTCGGACGCGCGCCGGAATCGTCCAATATGGACTCGAACGGTCTCGAAACATTTAGAAAATAATCATGCATCCGACGAGTTCAAATGTTTCACGTACGCATCGACGAGTCGGATATGATTTAGCAAAACCTTAGATCCGTTCGGGGATTGTATGTTCGTGTAAAAGAAGTAGATGATCTTTTATACGATGTACAATTCTTGAGTTATCCCTGATTGGACAATTTGGGAATATAGTTATTTGTACTGCACTTACGTTTTTATTTTAACTGTTAACTAATTATTCTAAATTTCGGCAATATCTCTCTTGTTCTCCGATACGCGCCCAGATGATATGCGTATTCGGAGAACTATAGGGAGATGCTGCCGAAATTTAGAATAATTAGTTAACAGTTAAAATAAAAACGTAAGTGCAGTTCAAATAACATAAATCCATAATGGAATAGGACAATCTCACCTAAAGATATTAACCAAAGAAATTATCATTGATTGACAGAATCATGTCGGCTGATCGAAGTTGGATGTACCGACGTCTTGATCGTGGAGCTTTAACGAATGAGTTTCAATTAGGCGTAACGTACTTCCTAAATTTCGCCTATTCGAATCGGAATTTCGTTAGCATGGGTGATCAAATCCGATGTCCGTGCCGCATTTGTTCAAATGGACGATTTTTGGATCGGGAGACTGTCACTCTGCATCTATATACTAAAGGATTTGCACCAAGATATTTTCTATGGACTTGTCACGGGGAGTCACGTGAAGTCGGGACGTCGAGCAATCCTGTCGTTCAGACATATGGTGAATCTTCCTCTGCTGGTGCTTCTTCATCCAGTCAATGTAATCCCTATAGAACTATGATACTTGATAGTCTTGGGGGTCAATTCCACCTGAATGATAATGTTGATCGGTCAGTTCTTCAGACATCAGCCCCACCAGATACTACAGCGGTTGATATCACAGAAGTAGGGGCTGCGGTAGAGATTGAATTACCGAATAAAGAAGCTGCAAAATTTTACGAGATGTTGAAAGCTGCCGATGAACCTTTGTATGAGAATTGTCCTAAATACACTAGGTTTTCAGCAATGACACAGCTCTTAAACATCAAGGCCGATTGTAATATCAGCGGAGTTGCGTATGATCGGATTGCTGGATTGATTAATGGAATGCTGCCTACTGATAACAAGTTTGAGCCAACTTTTTATAAGACTAAAAAGCTAATGAGAAAATTAGGGCTTGGGTACGAAAAAATACACGCGTGTCAAAATAACTGCATTTTATATTATAAAGAAAATGTGCAGTTGGATAAATGCCCTGTATGTCAGCATCCTCGTTACAAGAAGAAGAAATCAGTCCAACAGAAAAATATCTCGTTTAAGGTGCTTCGGTATTTTCCACTAACACCGAGACTTCAAAGATTATTCATGTCGGAAAAGACAGCCCCCTACATGAGTTGGCATGCAAGAAGTCGTGATGATACAGTAATGACTCATCCATCTGACAGTGAAGCATGGAAACATTTGGATACATGTTATCCTTCATTTGCTAGGGATACTAGAAATATCAGATTGGGATTGTACACAGATGGTTTTAATCCGTTTGGACATTCTGCAACTCCTTATTCAGTTTGGCCAGTGCTGCTGACAGTTTATAATTTGCCACCGTCAATGTGCATGAAAGATGAATTTATTTATCTTTCGATGATTATTCCGGGTCCTAAGGGTCCGCAAAAAGAAATTGATATATTTCTCAAACCCTTGATAGATGAATTGAAAACATTGTGGACTGAGGGAGCTGTCACTTATGATTGTCATCGGAAGCAAAACTTCAATTTAAAGGCCGCGGTCTTGTGGACAATCAATGATTTCCCCGCGTACGGCATGTTGTCGGGTTGGAGCACTCACGGCCGACTCTCTTGTCCGTATTGTATGGAACACTCTAAATCAATCAATCTTCAGAACAGATGAAAAATCTCATTCTTTGATTGTCATCGTCGATTCCTACCGGTTAATCATCAGTATCGAAGGAATCGTAATAAATTTACTAAGGGCGGAGTCGAAAGAGATGGGCCACCACCGATGTTGTCTGGTGAGCAAATGTTAGCACGTGTTTCAGCACTTCCAGATATAGTATTTGGTCGCAATGAAAGAGTGTCAGGTTTTGGCCAAACACACAACTGGGTGAAAAAAAGTATCTTTTGGGAATTGTCCTATTGGAGTTCATTATTGATTCGACATAATTTAGATGTCATGCACATTGAAAAAAATGTGTTTGATAATATTTTCAACACTTTGATGGATATTTTTGAAAAAACTAAAGATAATGTCAAAGCCCGACATGATCTGAAAATACTTTGTAAAAGACCAGAGTTGGAGTTACAAGAGGTCAACGGATGATATCTGAAACCGAAGGCCCTATATGTGTTAAATAAACAACAGATCAAAGATGTTTGTCAATGGGTAAAAGAACTCAGATTACCCGATGGATATGCTTCAAACTTATCTCGATGTGTGAACGTCGATGATTGCAAAATATCAGGGATGAAGAGCCATGATTGTCATGTATTCATGCAGAGATTACTTCCGATCGCATTTCGAGATCTTCTTCCTGATAATATTTGGGGTCCGTTGACTGAATTAAGTATGTTTTTTAGAAATATCTGTGCAAATGTCCTTCGAGTCGAAGATATGTCAACACTTGAAAATAATATTGTTGAAATCATATGCAAGCTGGAGCAGTTTTTCCCTCCTGCATTTTTTGACTCGATGGAGCATCTACCGATACACTTGGCATACGAGGCACGAGTTGGTGGCCCCGTTCAATATCGGTGGATGTACTTATTTGAAAGATATATGAATCGTCTGAAGAAAAAAGTAAAGAACACCGCAGCTGTTGAAGGATCAATATCTGAATCGTATATCATCCAAGAAACTTCAACATTCTGCTCATTTTACTTTGAATCGACAGTACAGACAAGATTTGATCGTCTTCCACGTAACGACGACGGGGGTGTTCGACATTCAGATGGACGTTTAAATATATTTTGTCACTCTGGTCGTGCTTTTGGTTCTCGTCCATCTCGACACTTAAGCGAGGAAGAGTATCATTTGGCACACTTGTATGTATTACTCAATTGTCCAGAGATTGAACAATTCATTAAAATATTTGACATTGAGATGGTGCAAAAATACTCTATTCACAACGATCAAGAATTGGAGAGATTACGAAATCGTGATTTCCCTACTTGGATTCAGACTTACAGCAAAGATCACAGAGCTGAAATAGATGAAAGAATATTTGAGTTTGTTAGTGGACCATCGCGACTTGTGTCGTGCTATAGCGGATATTTTGTTAACGGGTATAAATTTCACACGGTTGAATATTCATTTACAAAGAAGACGATGAATGCTGGGGTCTGCGTGAAAGGGACAACCTATGTTGAATGTGATATGGATTTTTATGGACTGGTGGAAGAAGTGATAGAGTTGCACTACTTCGGCTTGAAATCAGTGATCCTATTTAGATGTCATTGGTTCGATACAACAGAAAGGGGCATGAAAGTTCATCCAAAATACAAACTTGTTGAGGTTAATTACAAATTGAAATTGGCAGCAAATGAGCCTTTTATATTGGCATCACAAGCCGAACAAGTATATTACGCGAAGTATCCGGCTCGAAATAAAGATAGAGCAGATTGGCGTGTAGTCTGTAAGACATAAGGTAGAGGAAAAATTAATCCGATAGTAGGAGAAAATGAGCTGATACTTGATATGACACATGGTTTCTATCAAGAAGATGATCCTCCTGTTGTAGATCGTATTATTCCAATACTCGAGGAAGCAGACACAACGTCAATTCAATTAGAAATTGAATATGCTGATGATGACGATCATGAAATTGAGGAAACTGGAGATGAAGAAGATGAAGAAGAGGAAGAATTCGAAGACTATTATTCAGATGATGAGGAATAATTGTAAAGTATATATTTTATTAAATATATCTCTACTATTTATACAATAATCTGATTATATGTCTGTTCGACAGATATGTCTGGTCGTGGTTATCGACGCAGGAGAGCTTCGGAGTCTCCGATCGGTGAGACTCCAGCACTTACTCATGCTGCTGATCCTCCCGTTGCTGATCCTCATGCGGATGATACTGCCGAGGCTAGTACATCCAGACGCAGGCGGCCACGCGGGCCGAACAGGTGGCAGCCTCCACCAGCCACAGAGTCACGTAGATTGATTAGCGTGATTGGGGAGCGGTAATATATCATGAATTATGAATCATTACAAATTCATTATATCATAATATAATATTAAAATTTATTTTTATTGTGCAGGTTCGAGCAAGAAGAAGTGCCGAGGAGCATTTCTTCTACTATTCGACGATACATGCACGGGGCATGGCCTACGTGGTCTCACGTGCCTAGCGAGCACGTCGACATGTTATGGCGCGAGTTTGAGGCACGTATTATTATTTTTTTTACATGCATGATGATTAATATTGGTACTGATATTATTATTTTGCAGGCTTGCTATACATGGGCCGAGGACCAGAGGCCCTTCATTTACGCTACCTGGGAGGCTATTTCCCGGGCAAGGTACAACGGGCAGCTAGGGCAGGCTCGGTCTCAGGCGATGGCCCGAGCTGGGACCACTAACATCGCGGAGACTCGGGGATACGGCCCCGGTTGGATTACTTCGAATATATGGGACCAGCTCATGGGAATATGGTCGACGGATCGATGGCATGAGGTTTCTCGGAATGCGACAAGAAATCGCATGTCGGGGGGAGCAGCGCGTCACACCGGCGGCTCTGTTGCATTTGCAGTGCACGCGAACCGTATGGTAAGTATATCTTTTAAATATATATTTTATTTGTTATTATGTGTACTAATTAATGTATTTGTTTTGTAAATGTAGACGACGGTGTCGGATGACGGGAGTGTCCAGCGACCCTCCCCGATGGCGATGTTTGAGCGGACTCACCGTCGAGCACATGGGACGGGGGAGTACATCGACAACCGCGCTGCATACATTATGGTAATTATATATTTGTTTAAATTATTCATTATATATTTATAATTTAAGTTTTGTGATAAATATTAAACAAAAAATCAAACTCGAGTAGGAGACGTACAGCCAGACGGTGGTGCAGCGCGGGGGTACCCCCGAGGACTTTGACGCAGCATCGTGGGTCGAGACCGCAGGTGGCTGGGACCATGGCCGCGTATATGGCTTCGCAGATAGTGGTCATGCGCGAGCCGTGCTAGGGCCACTTGGGGCACCGACCCCTCCGGTCGCTGGTGAGCGGCCGTCCACCTCTAGATCCAGTTATGATCATAGTAGCAGAATAAGGACTCTATAGGAAACGGTCGCGCGTCAGAGTCAGATGATGGCGGAGATGCATGCTATGCTACGCAACATGTCAGGTCATCCCGAAGCAAGCATCTCTTCGGCATCATCTAATCCATCGTCCTCGAGTCAGTCCACGCCGGTGTACACTCAAGCACTCCAGACCCCGCCATATGATCCAGGCCATCCTCCATCGTGATCGTGAGATTTTGTTTATATTGACTTTGTTACTGAGATATTGAACTTGTTTAATTTATATTGACTTTGTTACTGAGATATTGATACTTCAATTTTGCATTTGAATTGTTTTTATACTATCGTGGATAATTATCAATATAAATATAATTATTTTGATGTATATCTTAGTGTGTTTGTGATGTGTGAATGAATGTGTGTATGAGTGTATGGGTGTGTGAGTTATGTATCTGATAATGTATCAATGTATCAATGGAAATTTTAAATTTTAAATTTTTTCGTTACCAGGTTCACATCATCAGCAACGGCTTTCCCACGGCCGTCCGTGGGAAAGCCGTTGCTAAAAGTTTATCGAAAGTCGTTGCTGATGACCTACAGCAACGGCTTAGCGACGAACTTTTACTAACGACGTTGCTACGGACTCAGCGGTCGTTGCTGATACGTCGCTAAGTTATCAGCAACGCGAGTTTCTGTCACGGCTCTATTGCAACGACTCGGCCGTTGCTGATTCTCTTCAGCAACGGCATCAGCCGTTGCTGATGCCCATTTTTCTAGTAGTAAAAGGTGGGTTAGATTTATTAATTTTGTCAAAATATGAGTTAAATTTTTTAATTTTTTTTAATAAATAGAGTGACGTGGCAAGTTCAAATTAAAAAAATATAGATTAAGTTGCTGACTAGGATGTCACGTCAGCAACTAACGGGGCGATTAACAGCAAGTAGACGAAAGGTTAGAATTGATATAAATTCATAAGTACATGTTATAATTGATGCAAATTAAAAGATGAATTAAATTTATTAATTTCATCAAAGTATGAATTAGATTTATCAATTTTTCCTTAAACACCGTTCTAATTAAGT
Source organism: Canna indica (assembly GCA_034359265.1). NCBI lineage: Eukaryota > Viridiplantae > Streptophyta > Magnoliopsida > Zingiberales > Cannaceae > Canna > Canna indica. The sequence continues at coordinate 30,773,706 of CP136893.1, read as the reverse complement.
ACATACAAGCTAAATTATTGTGTGTTGAGTTCTTTTAGTCCTAAATAAATGTCTTATATAAACATATATCTTTAAAAAACTAATAATTCTTTGTTTGTAATCGTCTCAAACTCTTTGATTCAATTATAAATTTTTGGACCAACAAAAATATCAAGCCCTTCACTTTCGTCCTCGACAAATACAAAGCATACAATGGGGAATGAACATCTGCACACTATTTATCAAAATAAAGTCTTCCTCTTTCCATGACATCACTCGTTCCAATGGCTAGTTTAGTCGATCTTGTTTGTCAGCGGAGCCCAGTCCCTTCAATAATAACGTACTATTTTTTGCTAGAGTACAAATTAATATACTATATTGGAGCAATGAATCAACTGTTCAGTATATATATGGTGCAGGAATCAAGATGGAGACATGCAGCTCTCACGAAGATAAGTGAGCTACTAATTAAACTAATCATATATCTAAATTTCAAGTAAGAGAAAACGCATTACTTTTGCACTCTCATCTAACTTCCTGTAGCTAAGAAAAAAGATCGAACACACCGGAGGTAGAAGGCAAATTAAGCATGCATGACAAATGCGACTGCAGCTGTGAAACAAGCAAACCAATGAAGATTTGTATTATGGATTACCAACTTTGACAAAGTATAGTGCGTGCTGCCATCTGCCCGAGCATCATGTCCTAATCAAAATATTTCAATTAATGTAACTAAATATACTTTACTTTAAAAGCTTATAGATTTAGTCTACTTTCTCTGATCTCCTGGTTCAGAGTTATTATCTTACACTTCGACTTTTGACCATCTAATCACCTCTCAGTAGTCTTCATGTATCATCCTCTTCCTCCGCTGGCGTGTTTATTTCCCGGGCCCTCTGCATAATTACCTTCATCTCTGTCACGCTCTTCTCTCTGTTCTTTGCATATGCGTCAAAGAATTCTTTGTTCTCCTTCTCCAACTCAGTCCATACTGATAAAGAGCATTACTTTAACATCACCGCGCGACTTCATTTATTTTTCTAAGCATATTCTTTATTTTTCCACAGTATCAAGTGCTGAAAAAGAACGGCGTATATACTATAAAACCTTCTCATGATTGATTTGTATAAATACCTGTGGAAGTGATGACAGGCTTGATATAGGCATGCTTGAACAGGGTATCCACGCATTCCTCCTTGTTCATGTGCAGAAGAATTGAAGACACTTCTCGATCAGGTGTTGAACCTGAAATCAAACATCATGAGAAAAACAACAAGTTAAAGCTACCATACTGAAGTATTTTATATAATTACTGCATCGATCACCATGTGGATATACGAGGCTGAAGAAGAAGAGTCGCCCATGATCAAATTAATTAGACGAAACCTGTCGAGGGCGATGTGCTTTTAGTTCATCAGGGGATCAAGAAGACTCGCTACGTAACAAGTGGTGATGTGATGAGGGGGTGGCCAGAGATCACGTGGGAGATGAGACACCATTGGCGGATAGGCGACGGCGGAGATTCCACGAGCCACGTTGGGCTCAAATTGTGGGTCCCCCCTTCACGTGAATTCGCTTCATGTATGTATGCCGCTAAGTGATAACTGGTAAGCGCGAGCTACCGTCCGCTGCCATCCTACTATCATGTCTGTATGCATAGTCTGCAGATTCATGTCTTGTCCGCGTACGTATCCCTACATCGTGAAAAAGTTCAGAGAAGCAGTAGGCCCCCCCGTACTTTGTCTTGTACTCCACGTCGTCCCAAATGCTCGTTGGTTCCAGCATTATCGCGAGTTGCAGTGCGGTGGAAGTCTTCGCCGAATTATAATAAGTTACAAGGACAGTGACATCAGATCTTGTCTAATTTGCAGAGGTTACGTAGGTCATCCGTCCAAGGGTGAGAGAGTTTAAATATCTTATATTCTTGGTAATACCCTAATCTTATCAAGTATAAGATCGACTCTTATATTTTGGATCTGAACCTACTATACTAGAATCAAGAATTAAATCTTATCCGGAACCTATTGAAATATTTATAGGTTCTGAGTACTCTATTACAATATATTCATTTATAAATTTCAGAGTACAGGTTTCGGATATCCTAAATTTTTTTCATTTATAGATTCTAGGGTACAGGCTTTGGGTACCAATTCTAGTTCCAATTCTAGATACCCGATTTGTTGGCCCAAAATCAGAATCGATTTTAATCGATTCCTTAATTTTTATCTTAGACCCTACCCGAATTTGATTCAGGTCTACGCGAAATATATCTACCCAATCATGTAGGTTCCAACTTGCTCCGGGTCTACCCGCTACCCATCTGTACATACATCTGCCCACATGTTTCTAACTAGTAACCGAAAAAAACTTATATGGATAGTCTGCTCATATAAATCTCTATGAACGAGTGGATATGGGTTTTAAGCTACTGAACCTGAATAGAAAACGAATGGATATGTTCATATTCATTCATCTTCTATCTATGTTCATATTCATTCCTTTTCTATTTATGTTCAGTCGCGTAAAGTCCATATCCACTCGTTCATATATTTTCTATATATGAGCAGTCTGCTCATAGAAGTTGCACTCCTTTGGGTTCAAGTCAGGTCCGGGAATCATTCGGGATGAGATTTGGTTGAGCTTGATCGAGGGCCAACTTAAGTCAAAATCAAATTAGGGGCATTTTGGTCAATTGACTTTTAAGGGAAGAAAATAAAAAATAAAAATAAAAGAGGGTTGACCGTACGACTCAAAGAGAGGAGTTGCACGCATCCCATAAAGGAGGAAGGAGTGGTGCTCAAAGATTGAGGCTGAATTTCGTCATCGCGAGGCTTCGTCGTGGTCATCATCTCCGGCGTCTTCAACCCTAGGTGAGTAGTTAAGGCTGATTTCCCTAATTTATATTCAACCAAACATGTGTAGAAGAGGTAGATTCTTAAGAAGTTGTTTTTTATGAGTTTTGATCAGAAAATTCAAAGTTTCTTTAGAGGGTGTGCCTCCTAGAGTATTCGGTTGATTAGGGTAGTAGTGGATGATGTTTAGGGCTGGTTGTAAGACCTAGTGTGCCAGAAATTTGGGGGGTTTCAGTCGATGTATTTTGGAATTTTCGAGGGTTGACATTAACGAGGAAATATAGTCGTGATCCTGGGTGATTTGTTCAACCATGAACCCTAGGGCTAGTGTAGGACTTTGGTCGAACCTTTCCTTCATTTTAAGCATCGAGAAATCAGTAATCACCGCTGAAAAATTTCAATTAGAAGCGTCAAGCGAGTTGCTAAAAATTTCAGTTTGATGCGTCTAGTGTATCGCTAGACATTTCAGCTTGCAACACTACTGTTAAATTTGAAAGTGCTCAATTGGATTAGGGCCCTTGTGGTCGGGAATCCCTAGGTGTTTAGAGCCGCCCAATTATTGTGTTGATGATGTTTGTATCGCAGTGATTGAGACGACAAAAGGCCGGTTCTTGGATCGACTCATGCTGAAATTTCTGATAGGTTGTGGGATGTTTTGGTTAGAATCTTAGACATATAGATTACTAATTTATTCCTGATTTTTAGACTCTTATGACGTGTTCGATTCAAGGTATTGTGGGGTTATGTTTGGCTTGGTTTAGGGTGGTGTGGTTTGTGGCCAGGGATTTGGGGCTGTGTTAGGTGTGTCTACAAGCGCACTCGGAGTGTTCAACAGAATGTCACAACCACCTGATTTGACTTATTTGTGAGCATACATGCATGTTTCATCTTATCATGATTGTGCTTGTGATTGATGGATGGCTAGACCGAGAAGCGCGTTAGTATGCTAAGCTAATACCCGACTCGGCGAGTATGGCTTATGGGCCGAGAAGCTCGTCAGAGAGCCACACTGACGATCGACCCGGAGTGGCATTGGTTGGAAGGATATTCCCAACCAGAGGGGGCACCGAGGCTAGTCGGTCATCCTAGCTCGAGAGGCCCGGGGCGAGAAGCTCGCTAGAGGGCGATCCTAGTGACTGACCCGTGTGATTGTTCACTTCATGCTCACTATTTTACTGTAGACATTGGCTTTGCATGTATGCTGGAACCATTACTTGATTTATTGACACATATATGCTCTTTATATTTTTGTCTTATTTATAGTATGATTGGCTTAGCGGGGGCTCGGTCCGAGTCACTCACTTAGTTCACACAACTTTCTTTAAATGTTGCAGGTTCTGATCGGTAAAGGTATGCTAGTACTTGGAGTGTGCGGCAAAAGATGCAAGCTCACCAAACCGCCCGTGTCGTTGTCATAGGAGAGTCGAGTCTGTGTGTTAGCATCTTGTCCATGAATCCTTTGGAGATTGACGATTTATCTTATTGTGTCGTGACACTTGTACTTTGACATGTTGTACTTAGTATAAATTTACATCCATTTGTTATGTTGTATACATGATGTTTGGTAGGCTTTGAGGTACGGGTTCGTATTTTCGACCAGTCACGTGATCCTGAATTTGGGGCGTGATAGTCCACGATTTTAAAAGTAACTATTTTGAAGAAAAAAATAGCAATTTATTAGAATATAAATTTGGTAATTCTGAATTACCAAAATATAAACTACTTGGGAAAATATCAAAAATCATATTCATTTTGCTCTTATGCCCTTCACCTTTGCCATGTTGTTTTACTAAAATAAAATGATCGACATAATAAACAAAAAATAATATTCATTATTCATTTTAATTATATTATTTTGAATATAAAATGATATATAAAACCATAGAACAATATAATGCATTTATTATAATTTTCATTAATTTTTACATTTTGAAATAGAAATTGCCTTGTGGACTAGACTAGCTCTTTGAGCCTGATCGAATCGGGTCCAGAAGCACGTCTACTTATGAATAAGACTCAAGTCAAATCAACTACAACTTAGCCCGGGAGCTCTGTCCAATCAAATAAGGATATCAACATTCTTCATTTATCACTAGGGATTCGATAGTAATGAGATCGCAATCCAAGGGATAACCATCGACTTATTCAAGCCTGATTCTAGGAGACATCATCGCCAAACACCCAGACATGCCTTATAAAATAGACATCAACGCATGTCTCTATTCTAATTTTCATACCTATCATCTGGGATTCCCTCTCACTTAAGTGTTGGATTGTCTTTGCAGATCACCACCGGAGCCACGTTGGACCAGAAGACGCGGAGGCTTACAACACTCTCGACTTTATGCGAGAACACCTTGGTTTTTGTCTCTCAAATACTATTCTTTATTATTATATTTACTAAAATAATATATTGAACTACGTGATAATATAATAATAATAATAATAATAATAATAATAATAATAATAATAATAGTTTATTATTATTATTATTATTATGAATAAATAAATCATATAAATTCCAAAAAATTTCTATTTAGTTGGTAAGGGGCAACTATTTTAAAATTAATTTGTAAATTTTGGAAAAGATATTCTCATTTGAACTTTCAACTTTATTTGATTCAATTTATAATTTATATTTTTTAAAAAATATTTATTTAATTTATCTTAGTTTTTTCATGATTGATTTTCTCTATATTTTCAATTGATTCTTTGTATGAAATTTTGAAAAAAAAATAGTTCAGCATTTTTTTATATCTTTAATTGAAGTATATATTATACAATTTATTTGTCAATTTTTTCAATCAAACAGAATAACGAACAATCAACAATAATTTTTATTCATTGTGTTCATTATTCTATTTTTATTGAAATGATATCCCAATGATATTTAAGAAAATTCAAAAAAAAAGAATTTAAATTTATGACATATTTAAAAGTAATTTCACTTTTTATAATTTTAAATTATCAAAATTTAATTTCGATCAATTCCTCGAAAAGGATCTCGATCAGATCAAGAAAATGGTTAATATATTTTGGAATATCCCGGAGTAGTATCAGAGAAAAGAGCTCCGAAAGGGACGGGCAACAATATTGAGGGCATGAGCTCGCTGACTGTAACGTGGCTTTCCCCTCTTGCACGGCATAAATATAAGAACGATCTCAATGCGTTGCTATCGGCACATGCGTCTGTATGCGCGCTGTGTCAATCAAGCCCTTAATTGAACATTACGTGGCAAGTTTCGATTGGGTTGCTATCCGCGGAAGCGGCCAACAATTCGGATGCTTCGAGCACCGAAGAGATTCCTCTCCGGATGGAAAAAGTAGGGGGTGCATGGGTACATAGTAGACTCGGAATCGGTTGAAACCTATCCGATTGGATAGGTTTCGGGTAGACCCGAATTAAATTCGGATAGGGTCCAGGAAGAAAATTTAGGAACCGGTTAAAACCGGTTTCGGTTTCGGGTCCAATGCATCGGGTATTCGGAACCAAAACCGGAACCTATATTCTGGAATCTGTTCATTTACAGATTCCAGGGTACAAGTTCCAGAACAGGTTCCAACAGGGTACCTTGTTGGAACCTGTACATTACATATTCCAGAACATGTTCTAACAGGGTGTTGGAACCTATACCCTGGAACCTGTATATGAATAGATTTCAACAGAGTACCCGAAATCGGAATCAGAACCTGTGGTTCCGGGTAGAGTCCGGTTCTAGGTTCCAACAGGGTAGGGTCTGGTTCCAAAACTTAGGAACCGGTCCTATACATGATAGGATCCAAGTCTCTTAGAAAATACAGGGTATCTGAACCCGCTCACCCCTAGAAAAAAGCACGCCAAGTTGACACGACACTTGTGTGGTTTATACAAGATTAATGGAAAACTGTAGACCCTTCTCTGCGTAGCGACGTTGCTATTGGTTCTCAGCTCATGGTCCAGGATTGCAATGGGAAGAGAAGCCAAAGCACTACACGTGTGATATAATTCTATCATTGAATGCAGATATAAGACCTGTTTGGTTCGAATAATGCTCAGAAAAAATACGAAAAAGAACAAAGATAAAATACCAGATGTCCTACAACAACAGCTTAAAATAGCGAAGCTACGGGTGTAATCGAGCCGAGCTTGTCACTGCTCGAGCTCGGCTCGTCTGAAAAATAATGAGCTCAAGCTCGGCTCGAGCTCGATCGAGCTTTGCTCTATCAGCTCAAGCTCGGCTCGAGCTACATTCAAGTCACTCGAGCTCGGCTCGTGTGGCTCGAATTTTTTCCCGAGTCGAGCCGAGCCGAGCTCGTCCGTGAGCTCGATCGAGCTCGACTCGAGATCAAGCACGATTAAACTCGTGAATGAGCTCGAGATCGAGCTCGAGTAAGCTCGATTAAGCAGTTATCTACATCTTTTGTTTTATTCTGCAGTGTTTGTAGCCAAAGTGTTTGTAGCCAAAGGAATACTGTATAACAAAATGTCAACTATAATTATCTTACAGTGTAGCTTCTCCAAGATTCTCATCATACAAGATTAAAATTGAACAAGAATAACATTAAAAAAATAGACATTAGAAAACATATAACACTTAAATGTCAACTATAACTGAAATCCTTAAAAGCTCAAAATCTCAAATACTTAGATACTTCCAGTCAATTGACTGCAATCTATTGGTAAGTTTTGTGTTCCTGCCACAGATTATAAATATCTGGCCTATAGCTTCTCCAAGATTCTCATCATACAATGATTAAAGTTGAACAAGAGCAGCGATAAAAAATAGACATTTGAAAACATAAACAACTAAACATTACTCAATATAAACATCCACCAAAAAGTAAATCCACCACCAGTGGTCCAGTACTCAACATAACAGATACTCAAGTAACTCAACATAAGTACATAACAGCGTATAAAAGTAAAAACAACCACCAAAAAGAACTAGTAAATCAACATGGAAAGAGGTTCAAAACTTCAAATACATACTCAACTAAACTAGTAAATCCATAACAGACACTCAACATAAACAACCAATCCAACCATCAATCACTAATGTAAACATTTGTAGATACTCCATAACAGTTACACGATTCAAAAATACACAAGTCCATAATAGTTCATACTCCATAACTGTCCATAGCAGTCCAAATCCATCACCTGCAAGAATGAAATAGCACTTTAATATCAAGAATGAAATTCTTTTAAAAAGAGAAACATATAAGGAAAGGAATTATATGCAATAGCAGTATAGCACAAAAAGCACTTACTAAGTTACTATGCACGACTGCACGAAACAAGCCCGACACTCCACCACTTAGATCACGGAAGAATAATTTCTATAGATTTCTTCTCCGCCTAACAAACCAAAAGTACAAAAATACATTACATTAGCTAAGTAACTATAACACATACCGTGATAAGAAAATTAAAGAGAAAAACATTACTAACCTTGGTCTTCTTCTTCACTCCATGAAGATGGCGGCACCAATCACCACCACACAACAACACTTGCATTGTTTCCGGAGACAACGAGGAACGATAAGGATCAATGACCCTAGTGTCGGCACTAAAAGTGGCTTTTGAAGCCACAGTAGTGATCGGAATGGCAAGGATGTCACGGGTCATTCTAGATAAAATGCGATATTTTCCACTCTCCCCCTTCCACCAATTTAAAGTATCAAAAGAAAGTGGATCTCCTTCATGAATATGGCAGCCATCTTCAAGATATCTATCAAGATCTGATCTTTGAGTTGGACATGTCTCCACTGATTTAACATATCTTGTATACTCATCCCAACCCGTTGTTTTAGAAGTTTGACCAATTGAATTACCAATATCAGAACAAAATGATGAAGTTTCATTTTCTTCTTGCTCACTATAATACTGCACCTCATATTCTCCATAAAGTTCAAATAAAGCCTCTCGAACCTTTGTTATGTTTTCACGGGCAGCTTGTTCAGAATACATCTGAGTGAAGGAAAAATGAATAATTCTCATCTTGCCCCTTGGATCCAAAACCGAAGCTATCGCCATCAACAAGTTACACTCGCCCCAATATTTCTCAAACTTTTCCTTCATCCTTCTTGTCATTACACGAATAAAATCATCTTCTTCTTGTGACTTCTTATCCAACAATACCTTCACTTGGCGCACTTCATTAAGAAATAAGTTAGAAGTTGGATAATCACTGCCATAAATGATGTTAGTTACCTTAGTAAAGACTTCCAGAACTGCAGCTACTTTCTCAACTTTCTCCCAATCTTCTTCAGTTGGACAAGAATCATAGTTAGGCTCACGATCTCTAAATCTCGGAAATGCTTCCTTCAACTTAATTGCAGTAGCCAACATCTCGTATGTTGAGTTCCAACGTGTTTTGCATTCCAAAATGAGTCTCCTATTAGGTAATTGGAGTTGATGCACAATCTCTGAGAAAGTTTGAAGCCTAGCCTCACTTTGATTAACATAACTAACACTATCGTGAATGTCCTCAATTATGTGCTTGATCTCTGAAAGGCCATCTTGAACCATGAGATTCAATATATGTGCGCAACACCGAACATGAAATAATTTTTCTCCACATAATAACTTTGTACTTCTAGAAAAAGTGTCCTTCAAAATTCGGATCGCAGAATCATTGTTTGATGCATTATCCACTGAAAGTGTGTAGACTTTGTTCTCAATTCCCCATTCCTTCAAGCACTTGTAAATTGTATCTGCAATTTCTACCCCACGATGAGGCGGAGGTATGTGAACAAAATTGAGGACACGCTTCTGCAATCTCCAATTTGCATCCACAAAGTGTCCGATGAGAACCATATATCCGATCTTCTAGTTAGTTGATCTCCACAAATCTGTTGTCAAGCTAATCTTGTTGACATCCTTCAATTGTTCCTTCAACTTTTTCTTTTCGGCCTCGTACACTTGCACACAATCTTTTTTTATGGTCGTGCGTGACACCTTCTCCCACTCAATCATTCCCCGCTTTTGCATCATATTAAAGCCTTCCTCCTCAACGATAGAAAATGGGTGCTCATGCATTAGTATCCAATGAGCAATTCCCTCCCTCATCTTCTTCATATCAAATCTACCATCTGTAAGTGCAGAGCCCATAGCAATTGTGTCAATGGATGAATTTGCTGTGGGAAAATTTATCAATTGTTGTTGCATATTATGTCTCTTCCGATGCATACATTTTTTCAAATGTCGTTGGAAATGAGTTGTACTCCCACTCACACTTACAGTAAGAATATCCTTACAATGAACACATCGAGCTTTCTTTTTACCATCAATCATTTCTTCCTTAAACTCGAGCCAAACAGAAGATGTCTTCGCTCTTTTCTTTTTCTCAAAATGATCAACATCATTATTAACATCACTGCCTTCGACTTCAACAGGTGTTTCAGTTGGGTTAGGGTTCACATCATCATGTGACTCATCCACTGTATTAGACATATTTACCTCTATTGGTTGCTCTTCATGTGGCGCAGAGGAAGCTTCTGGTGTACTAGACATATCTAAAAAAAGTAATAGTGTAGGCAACAATTTAAGCAATTAGTTAAAAATATTTGGAGCTTTGCATATCAGTAGCATATATATGAGTCCAACTAAGTAAACATTTGATTGCAATTAACTAAGTACTAGAAATGAGAATAGCTGAGATTCTGCATTATTTTGATAAAGTAGCATTTGATAACCACGTAATTCATTCAATATCACAATATTTTCATGATTCTCATGCAGTTAAGAAAATGAATCAAATATAGCATGATTAGATCAATGAAACATCCAATTACCAATATTTCTTGTCAAAACCATACCAACAATGTATTTGATACTATAAATCTAGGAGGATAAATCTGATAAATCTAGCTTCTAAGTCTGATACTATATTTGATACTATAAACCATACCAGAAGGTTGATAAATCTGATACACTTACCTGAAAAGAAGGTTGATTACCTAAGTAAACATTCGATTGCAATTAACTAAGTACTAGAAATGAGAATAGCTAAGATTCTGCATTATTTTGATAAAGTAGCATTTGATAACCACGTAATTGATTCAATATCACAATATTTTCATGATTCTCATGCAGTTAAGAAAATGAATCAAATATAGCATGATTAGATCAATGAAACATCCAATTACCAATATTTCTTGTCAAAACCATACCAGCAATGTATTTGATACTATAAATCTAGGAGGATAAATCTGATAAATCTAGCTTCTAAGTCTGATAATATATTTGATACTATAAACCATACCAGAAGGTTGATAAATCTGATACACTTACCTGAATTTTCAGAAGGTTGATTACCTAGCTTCTAAGTCGCTGTGGGAAGACGGTGAGTCGGGAGTCGCCGCCGATTGAATGGGGAGCGACCGAGCGAGGAGTTGGGAGTCGCCGTCGAGTCGGGAAGGGAAGAAGTTGTGGGAGTTCAGTCGCCGCCGATCGAATGGGGAGCGAGGAGTTGGGAGTCACCGCCGATCGAATGGGGAGCGAGGAGTCGGGAGTCGCCGCCGATCGAATGGGGAGCGAGGAGTCGGGAGTCACCGCTGCTCGAATGGGGAGCGAAGAGTCGGGAGTCGCCGCCGATCGAATGGGGAGCGAGGAGTCGGGAGTCGCCGTCGATTCGGGAGGGGAAGAAGATGTGGGAGTTCAGTCGTCGTCGCCGCACTACTACTTGCCGCCGATCGAATGGGGAGCGAGGATGACGAGGAGTCGGGAGTCGTGAATTAGGGATTAGGCGGGCTGCGGGCGTCGGCGCGTCGAGCACTTAAGCAGAGAGCTAGGGTTTTGAGTATAATATCGGGTTGTCTTTAGAGGCAATAGATGGTAATCGGGTATTCGGGTATTCGGGTAATCGGGTAATGAACTAATGGTAAAGTACCGGATCTGATTTATAATATATATTATATTATATATATATATATAGCCGGCTCGATTAGGCTCGCGAGCCGCTCGAGCCGAGTATATATTAGCTCGAACTCGGCTCGCTCTCATGTTCGGCTCGGCTCGAGCTCGATAAGTTCGAATCGAGTTCGAGTCGGTACCAAATCGATCACGAGTAGCTCGCGAGCGGCTTGGCTCACTTACACCCCTGAGCGAAGCCACGTGCAAAATAGAGGTGCCCAATGACACTCCTAAATATATAAAATAATTAGACATGAAGATTTGACACCCCTAAATATATAAATTAATTAAACAAGAAAACTTGACATCCGTATTTATTAAATACATACATACAAATTTATTTACTTACTTATTTATTTTTAGGACAAATAACTTAAGTGTAATTAAATTACTTAAGTTAACTTTTACTAAATTAAATTATATCAAAAAATAAGTCTGTCGTTTGAGCTCCCGGCAACGTCTCCGTGGTGAATCCTCGTACAATTCTTCCTCCGACGATCTTCGTTCGATCTACGATTCTCCGTCTTTCTCTTTCAGGTGAAATTTTCTCCAGTATGTAGTACCACACGCCTCCGTTATCCAGTTATGAAACCTCTCAACATCCAACGTCCTCCGAGGTGCAACCTGAAGAGGATATCATAATCATGGATGAGGGACAGGCGCCTAATGATGAATCAACCCCTGCAACCCACTGCTTAATCGAAAAGATATGGACAGAAAAAAATCTGGTCCCAAACACTCTTCGGGTCGTGCTCTCCCAGATTTGAAATTCTCCAAAAGGCTTCCGATGCGAGGAGGTGGACAGCCACACCTACATCTTCTACTTCGAGGAACTCCTCCCGATGATAAAAATCCTTTGAACCGGTCATGGCTCTATAAGAACCAACTTATTGTTCTTCGACGATGGGAATGCGGAAAGGACCTTAAAGATTACAAGTTTCACATCGCCCTGTTCTAGATCCAATGTTGGGGTATTCCGAGCCAAATCAAAAACTTATCATCGGGAGGCAAGATTTGCTCGAGGCTTAGCAGGATTGAAGAGGAGGGCCTATTTGCAGTGAGAGATGCCCAAGGTTTCATATACAAGGCTCGAGTATATATTAGTGTTGAACAATCGATCAGGCTGGACATCAAAACATCATAGTCCACTTTTGGAACCTTTTGAACCACCTTCAAATATGAGAAAATGGCATTGTTCTACTACTATTGCGGCCTCTTCGGTCATGACGAAATCATTTGTGAACGAGCAATATTTGATGAGGGGACAAATACCCTGAGGGAATCCAAGCTCGGTCCTTGGATGCGAGCAACTCAATTTGGCTAAGAATTATCGCGAACACTGGAACCTCATGCAACAAACTCACAGGGTTCGACGTATTGTCCCATGCAAGGCAAGGAACTAAATAAGTTGCTCTCTTCACTATCAGTTAATCCCACTCGCCAAGATGCTGACTCATCGAGCCAAACTCAAACGAACCAAGGAGCCAAGCAAGCAAGTGCCACAAAGAAAGGGAAACAAACTGCTTTACGTCAAAAGGCTTCGGTAGAAGGATCTCCTGTAGAGCAGGTGCAAACTGAGGCAGTTAATATCCCAAAACATCGGGGACGCAGACCTGGGAAAGCTCCTGCTAACCAGGATCCAAACGTCTGTCAACTTGCTCCAAGGAAACGGTTATCTACAGGAGACAATCCTGCGGCCCCTAAGAAGGCAAAGGTGACTATTACAGCGGAAGCTACTGAACAGGTGGAGGAAGCCATCCTAGAGTGGCCCCGAGCTAATCAATGAACATCCTCGCTTGGAACTATCAAGGTTTAGGGAATTCATTGGCAGTTTTCAATCTTAAGAACATTTGTTCTAAATATTCCCCGAAAGTCATATTTATATCTGAGGTAAAACAAGATATATCCATTAAAATTCAAAAGACTATTACTGAGATGTGACTTGGATATATTGCATGTTTTCGGTGCCCTCGATTGGAAGAAAAGGAGGCCTCCTACTAGCTTGGAAGTCATCAGTGAACATTTCTGTGGTAACTGCATATTTGTTCTCCATCCAAGCACACCTAGCCACAGCGGATCCCTCCCAACAATTCTACTTCTTTGGCTTACATCTCCACTATGACCCTAGCGTCCGCTCCCAACAAGTCTCTGACCTTACTCATAAGGTTCAGAGCTGCTCTCTTCTTTCTCTCCTGGGAGGAGATTTCAATTCAATATTGCGGCCTGAGGAGAAGGTTGGAGGAGCTGATTACCACCCAAGCATGAGCTATCATCTTCTTCAACTAATGAACGATTCGAACTTGATCGAACTCCCTTCCTCGGGTCACCCTTTCACCTGGCGCAACAGACGTCAGGGAACCTGGATGGTAGAAAAGGTCTTTGACCGCTACCTGGGATCAACAAATGGTCATGATATCTGGCGCAATTACAATGTATCTCATCTAGATGACATTGGCAGTGACCACATGCCACTCCTCCTTCGCTCCATTGCCTTTCATCAACCGCCACACTAGTTCAAATTCGACAAGCGTTGGCTAAGGATCAATCAGACCAATGAGCTGACTGCTGAATTATGGCAACAATCTGTTAACGAAACTCTACAATACCAGGTTTTCACGTTTTCGCAAAGCTCGAAAAGGTAAAGCATGGAATTCTTTCATGGCTTAAACAAAATAGCTCTAACTCCAACAAAAGGATCCAATCTTTGCACAGGCAACTTCAAGCCCTATCGCCGTCGAATGGTCCTGACTTCATGACGACAAAACGCATCCTTGAATCTGAGCTCTCATTGGCCCTAAATGATGAAGAACAATATTGGAGACAAAAATCAAGATACGCTGGCTCAAAGAAGAGGATTAAAACACGACCTTCTTCCATGCATGCACCAAAAAATCGCCAAGTAAGGAACCAGTTATCCCGCATCCAAAACCAAAATGGCTCTTGGGTTGAAGGCACGAATCAAGTGGCGGATGTGGCACTTACTCATTTACAATACCGATTTATTTCCTGCAAACCCTACAATATTGATAACTGCCTTCAGAACATTCAACAGAAGATATCCAAGAGGAATAATAACTGGCTCATGTGGCTAGTATCCCGCAAAGAAGTAAGAATTGCGATCTTCTCAATTGACTCGGACAACGCACCGGGCCCTGACGGCTTCACGGGTGCCTTCTTTTGCTACCACTAGGAGTTAATCGACGGAGACAAAACGGTTGCAATATCCTCCTTCTTCAGACATAAGCAAATGCTCATATCTTTAAATGATACATCTATTGATCTCATACCCAAAGGCCAAACGGTATTGAATATGTCCCACCTTTGGCCGATAAGCTTGTGTAATGTGATATACAATATCAGCTCCAAGATTCTGGTTTATAGGATGCATCCTTTGATGGAGAAGATAATCTCCCCAAACCAAAGTGCATTTGTGCAAGGCTGCCTAATTTCTGAAAACATTCTTCTTGCATCATCTTAAATCCAAACCCCAGAATTCTTCCAACGAGATGGCCCTCAAAATTGACATGAGCAGCGCATACGACAAAGTACAGTGGAGCTTCATTGCCGCCATCATGCAGGCCTTGGGATTCTCAAATGATTTCATCACTACCATCATGCAATGCATCACTACTGTTTCCTACTCGATATCCTTATCATGAAGCAAATTTGGCTATTTCAAACCAGAACGAGGCCTCCAGTAGGGCGATCCCTTGTCGCATTTTCTCTTCCTGCTATGTATGGAAGGCCTCACTCATATTCTTCAACGCAAATTCTTCGAAGCAAAGTGTCATGGCATCACTGTTGGTCGGCATTGCCCTGAACTCACGTCCCTATTCTTCGCGGACGACGTGGTCATCTTCAGCAAAGCGGATCTGCATCACGCTCAATGCATAAAGGATTCTCTCAAGGAGTTTGAAGATATCAGCGGCCAACAAATTAATCAACCCTCAAAAGTCGGCCATCTTCTTCTTCACAAACTCCACTCAGCATCTCTGGCTTTCTGTAAGCTCGGCTCTAAACATAGTTCACATTGGCGGCCAAGACAAATACCTCGGTCTTCCCTCTTTGATCAACAGATCAAAGATAAGTACGTTTGAATATATCCTGGCCAAGATCCGTCGAAAAATGGAATGTTGGTTGGCAAGATTTCTTTCCCATGTTGAAAAATCTGTTCTTATCAAAGCAGTAATGGCTGCCATTCCGAACTATACTATGTCTTGCTTCCTCATTTCAGACTCCCTCTGCAAAAAAAATCGACCAAATCTGCAACAACTTTTGGTGGTCGACAAAGCATGACACAAGAGGCCTCCACTGGATGAAATGGAAAAAAATTTACGAATGCTTCGCGAAAGGTGGCCTTGGGTTCAAAGAATGCCGACGTATGAACCTTGCCTTGCTTGCCAAGCATGGATGGAGATTACTTACGCAGCCGAACTCGCTGCTGGGACAAACATGGAAGGGCAAGTACTTCCCATATACTAATTTCTTTAATGCAGAGGCAAAAAATAACTCTTCTTGGGGTTGGCACAGCATGCTCAAAGGTAGAGATGTTCTCCACTGGGGTTCTCATCTCCAAATCGACACCTTATCCACGGCGGAAATAGTTAACTCTTCCTGGCTTCCCATTGAACCACACTCCAGCATACTAGGTCCCTCACCAGAAGCTTCGTAGGCGAGCTTGGTTTTGGAATTTTTCGACAAGGAAACGAGGCTGTGGAATGCTCCTTTGGTCCTATCCTGGTTCCCACCGGCTCTCTTCGAGGAAATTTTCAAAATTTCCATTCATGTCAGCCATGATTTTTGGACTTGGCACTATTGCAAGTCCGGCCACTATACGGTTGCATTTGGATATAAATTGGCGAGCAACCTTTCCCCGACAGGAAATCAAGATTCTTCGACACCTCGGGCCTTCCCGTGGAATAGTGTTTGGAAATTGAAGCTTTCCCCGAAGATTAAGGTCTTCACTTGGCGACTCCTCCACAATTGTCTCCCACTCAAAGAGGCCTTAAGAAGGAGACACATCCCCATGCAAGACACTCTATGCTCCCTCTGCAAAGCGGTATCTGAAGGGGCCTCTCATCTCTTCCTACACTACTGAATATCTAATGAGGTGTGGCAGCGTTCCGGGCTCAAGCTATCTCCTCGCCCTCCTGATATCACCACCCAAGTGTGGTGGTTGAACTCTCGCAGATTGCTACAATAAACTTATCGTGGAATGAAGCTCCTTGCATGTATTCTTTGGAGCCTTTGGAATCTACGGAACAAATGCCAAATTGAAAAATGGGCGGCGAGTGCAGACACGATTCTTTCACAGGCCTTCTCTCTTCGCGCTGCAAGTGAGATGAATCCTATTCGGAACCCTCCACCTCAATAGCCAATCCTTGTATGGCTTTCTCAGGCTTGTGTTTGCATGCAACTTTTTGACGCCTATATTGTATGGCTTTTCTGCTGACCTGGACCTATGTCAGTTTGTTATCTCTTCCTTAATGGAATGAAATTTCTACTTTTGATAAAAAAATTAAATTATATCAATTAATTTTAATTAAATTATGCTATAAATCTAATTAATATTTTTAATGATAATTGCACTAGACTAGAACAATCAGGCCCGGTCGAATCAAACCCAGTAGCGCCCCACAACCTACCTCGAGTCGAACTAAACGGCTCCGCTCGGGGGGGCTTCACCGGCTACATCCCAAACCTTACTCAAGCCAGATCAGACGGCTCCACCCGGGTGCTCCACCCGACCAAACATGCATGGACATCCATATCCTTCTTGATCACGAGGGATGCACCATTACAAGCCTGCCATCTCCGAATCAGCCTCGATCCTTTATGAGCAACATCTTCACGAGATTACAAGGTAGCATCATCACCTTCACCTACAATAAATACATATATGACACGCTTCGAGTAACCTAAATTCCATATTCCATTACCTCCACCTTGGGTTAAAGCCTAACCTCGACCCACGAGTCAAATTCTACTCCATCAAACTTGGGTTAAAGCCCAAACTAGTCCTGGAGTAGCTTGGGAATCCATAGTCGAGGAGTAGATTCCCCTCCTCGACGTCATCACACGATACTTCTTGGGATCAATAGGTGTTTTGCATCCCCACTGGGTCAATCCCGCCTTGACTATTCCTTGGAACAGCTTCCTGGCACGCCCGAGCACTCAAACATCTACCCCAACTACATCGTAGGATCCAAAAAAGCAAAATAGAGGTATGATAATTTATTATTTTTAGTCAATTGTATTAATATTTAAAATGCTTGCATTACATAATGTTTATTTTATAGGCGAGATTTACTTGGGACCCTGCCATTCAGGTCCAGGTGGAGGATACTTGGGAAGCTTATTCGAAGAAGCTTTTCAAGAATATCCTCCACTGGGTCAGGCAAGAGATGAGAGCTGCAATCAACGGGGAGAGAGGAATGCCAATACTACTAAGGGACATGTGCCCACTTGGATGGTAGGATGCACTGGTTAAGATCTGGGTATTAGAAGAGTGTGAGGTTGCCTCTCGAACGACGCAGTAGAATAGGATGATGTCAGTCATACAGCTAGGTCCATTCTATTTACTAGCCACGAGCATCACATGACAAGTAATTTGATAATTACTTTTGTTATTATTATGATTTATGCTTTGTGCTTTATGATTGATGATGATGATGGTGGTGGTGGTGGTGGTGGTGATGGATGGCAATAATATTTGTTTAGGCGGGTATCCGCGGGTATTTACCCGTTTATGACGGGTATGGGGGGTAGTATCCTACTCGCGGGGATTTCACGGTAATTTTGTTTACCCGTTTATTATGTGGGGCGGATATGGGTATTGTAGTACACATGCCCGCGGGTACCCTTTACCCGTGTTACTCGTGAAAATAAGTAAATTACAAAATTACCCATTGTACATATATTTTAAAATCTTATGTTGATGTTGAGAAATATTTGTAATTTATATTTGAAGACCTTATATATGTTGAAGATTTTATATCTTAAAACCTTATGATGATATTGAGAAATATTTGAAGTTGTTATCAAAATATTGTGTGTTTATACTTGAAGTATGTTTATATTTGAAATTATTATCAAAATATTATAATTTATATTTTTTAAAGTGTCATGGGTACCCGCCAATATCCAGTACTACATACTATTACTATTATTATAATTATTGATAATTAATATTTATTGCATTGCAAGGAACGCACGATAAGCAGGGCATGCTAATACCTGCTAACCCTCTTAGGGTTTTTGAGGCTACACATGTGTGTCAACATGGCCCTTATCAGGGAGAGTTTATTAGTGAGAGACTAGAGACCATTTTAGTAAGTAATTATTTTAATATTTATTTTGAGCTTTAATATATAATCTAATTAAATTTATTTTAAAGGCTACCTATATTGATGAGATGGTCACAGAACATGGAGACGATCCTACACAATATCATCAACTAGATGCTTACGCATGGATGCAAATGGCAGGTACCGACCATAGTCGTGTCTATGATATTGGCACAACAGCCCATGCACGGGTGTTTTTGCAGCCACACGGTATCGGGTCATCTGCTTCCACCACCTCCGTTGTTGGACCATCAATGTCAGCTTCATACGAACATTTAGAGGAGCGAGTAGCTACTCTTGCACATCATCTCCTTATGGCATGGTGCTCCACTCATCCATCATTTGGGCACTGACAGCTACATTATAGCCATCTTCATCGTCGACGCCAAGTAATGCACTCCCTATGCAATCACTCGCCTCACTGAATTTGTTGTTTGATCCCGCATCACGAAGTTAGTTTTATTCATTTTTATTAGCATTTTGTACTATGTTTGATACTTTGATTCATATTTTGATACATTGATGTATATACATATGATATCATTGTAAATATGACAAAGTTTTGATGTATATATGTGTTGACACTCAAAACTACATGAGGCTAAGTTGACAACCGAAGAAGCTAAGCAGCAGACTGGCCAAAGAACAAGCTCACATCTGACAGATGAGAACAACATGCCTTTATTCGAGGCCTTGGGCTGCTCAAGAGACAAACCAAGCTCGGTTTGACGTGGCGCCAATCTACAAACCATTTACCTCCAAGTTTGAAATCGCACGCCATTAAGAGGTGGGAACAGCTAAAGGAGAGGACATGCCGAAGTGGCTTGACCCCACAAAACCCAAAAAGCGACACACGTAGCATGTAGCCCCAATAAGTGCGACACTACTATGCACACGACTCAACTGAAGCAGAGCCTTTGATGCAAACACCGAAGACCACTCAGCCGAACATGTGGAAGAAGGCTATGACAGTGGGTTTAGCGGGTCTTTTTGGGTGCTAAAATATTATAATGAAACTATAAATAGCTTTAGAGTGAATGAGAGAAAGGATGATCATCACATCAAACCTATTTTTACTTATCTTATTTTATCAGCATTTACTTTATGTTTATCGCATTTTTCATTATGTCCATATATACTCCAGTCCAAAATTTATCCAATTTTCGGCCATTAGCCGTGCGTCAGTCCATGTGTTAGAGTGACCTAATCCAGTTATCATCCGTCCATTAATTGTGAGTCAATCCATGTATTGAGTGACTTGACCCGGTTATTATCTTAGTTTCTGGTCATTTGTTGTGCACCGATCCATGCCTTTGGTGACCAAATCCAAACTTTATCCTACAATCTGACCATCAACTGGTGTTTTGCATCCCCACTAGGTCAAGCTTGCCTTGACTTTTTCTTGGAACAACTTCGTGGCACGCCCGCACACTCAAACATCTACCTCAACAACACTGGGATCTGAGAAAACAAAACAATATGATATTCGATGTTTATTTGATTTTTGATGTGTTGTTTGGTTGATAAATTATAGTTTTTTTGTAATTTAAATAGCTATAAATATGATACTTTTGTTATAAAATTTTATATAAAGAACATGACATGATCTATTTTAACGACATGATTAAATCAATAATAGAGCATGCATAGTCTATAAACATGTACGATTGCGGAAGCATATAATCGAGACTAACCTCCTGTCATTGATATCGTGTTGATGCGCTGCTCCGGTTCCCTTTCTTTTGCTCATGTGCACCTTCCTCAATATGTCTTCCAGTACTCTCTTCAGAACCTTCAATAGATGGTGTAGAAAGGTAGGAATGAGTCTGGAGACCTATGAGTATCCCGACCTATTTATATACGCACTTTGCCATCAAAGGTGGAAAGATAGGCTTGAACCGGGTTTGAGATAGACATGGGTAAAACGGTAATACATAAAATATGTGGATCACATAAGGATAGACATGTGAACGTATATGGTCCACATCTGATGATGATGTGGACCATGCATTTATAATGCCACGTCCAACATTCTCCCACTTGGTCGATATATTAAAACACCAAAAATCCCATATCTACTTTGGATGGAATAAAACACACGAATCATAGCGGCAAGTCCTCTTTGAACGAGTATTATCTTCTATGTATCACGATGTATTTCAATCCAAAATAACTTTATGAATAAACCCTATGTTTATTCTAGGTCCAACTAAATTGTTATTCTCGAACAATATGTGTACACCATAAAATGAGAAATAACAAATTAAATAGGAGCTTTATTAAAGACAAAAACGTCTTTACAATAATTACATGAAGGGACCAAGTCTCATTCGATCTACATGATCCTTGAAATCCTTTGGCGGCATGCCCTTTGTCAAAGGATCGACGATCATCAATTCAGTATGAACGTGTTCAATAACCACTTAATTTTCTTTAATACGTTCACTTAAAGCTAAATATTTTATGTCGATGTGCTTGATTCGACTTTTACTTTTAGCCAAATGAATCGCAGTTGAATTATCATAGTATACCCTCATGGGTCTAGTAATGGAATCCACGATTCCAAGACCCGAAATGAAGCTCCTTAACCACACACCATGTGAGGTAGCCTCAAAACAATGTACGAATTGGGTCAAGTTATAAGTTCGTCTATACATGAGCATGATATCGATAGTACCTTTAAGGTACTTCATCACTTTCTTTGCAACATTCCAGTGGTCTATTTCTGAATTACTCTGAAATTTGCTTAGTATTCCAACAACAAATGCTATGTCGGACCTTGTACAAGCCTGAGCATGCATAAGGCTACCGACATCCGAAGTATATGAAATGTTCTGCATATGTTCTCTTTTCAAAATATTTTTGGGACACTAGTTAAGACTAAACTTGTTACCTTTCATAATGGGTGCTACATACGGTTAACAATCTTTTATCCATAATTTCTTTTAGACTTTATTGATATAGATCTTCTGAGATAGACTTAAAATGCCTCGAGGTCTGTCCCTATAGATCTTAATGTCAATGACATAAGACGCCTCACTCATATCAAAAATTCTTATAGAGGAAATTATTTCACCTCATAAAGCAATCCATTTATCATTGGTTGCAAGTAAAATATTGTCCACATATGGGATAAGAAAACAAAATTTACTCTTACTGATCAAGTGATATATACACTGATCCATGATGTTTCTCGACAAACCCGAATGAAGATATCACCTCATAAAACTTTAAGTATCACTGATGGGAGGCTTGTTTCAATCCATATATGGACTTGTTGAGCTTGCAAACCAAGTGCTCACTGTTATTAGAGGAGAATCCTTTAGATTGTTTCATATAAACCTTTCTCCTCTATGTATCCATCAAGGAATGTTATTTTCATGCCCATTTGATGCAATTCCAAGTCAAATGCTATGATGACACGGAAAGAATCATTCTTAGATACAGGAGAAAAAGATCTCTATGTAGTCGTTTCTCTCCATCTAAGTGAATCATTTGGCCTCCAATCTAGCCTTATATCTTTCGATGTTGCCTAGGAAAACCTTTTTGATTTAAAAGACACATCTACAACCAATGGCCTTTAAACCTTAAGGCAACTCGACAAGATTCCAGACTCTGTTTGATGCCATTGAACTCATCTCTTTCTTGATAGCATTGTATCATAACTTAGATTGACCGCAACTCATGGTTTGTGAAAAATGTCTTTAGATTATTTTCGACCCCAATATTATAGTTAGACTCTTGCAGATACACTACATAGTCACTAGGAATAGCTGACTTTCTCATCCTAGTAGATCTCCTTAATGTTGCATCATCAGGCTTTTGAGGAGCCTATTGCACAATCGGTTCCTCAATAGTGTCTGGTAATTGTTGAGTACCAAGATTTACTTGATTGTTGTCGACTATTTTGTGGATTCTCAATGATCGGTTGTTGAACACCTGGAAGAGGTGAATTATGAATGATAATCAATCTTTCACTTGAGTCATGAGTGGATTCCTCCAAATGATCTTTTTGAAAAAGATCACTCCA
Organism: Canna indica; assembly: GCA_034359265.1. Classification (NCBI taxonomy): domain Eukaryota; kingdom Viridiplantae; phylum Streptophyta; class Magnoliopsida; order Zingiberales; family Cannaceae; genus Canna; species Canna indica. The sequence continues at coordinate 30,750,603 of CP136893.1, read as the reverse complement.
ACTAATCAAGTCATTTTCTTGAAATTTAGCATTTTTAAATTCCACAAACCTAGTGCTATGAAAAGGACAGTAAAATCTATATCCCTTAGACTTTTCAGCGTATCCAACGAAATACCTACTAATAGTCCTTGGGTCTAGCTTCTTCTCTTGTGGATTACAAATCCCCACTTCAGACGGGCAACCTCATACGCACATATGTTGCAAACTCGATTTTCAACCTTTCCATAACAAGAATGACATTTTAGTAACAGTCTTGGTTGGAACCTGGTTTAATATATACAATATCGTCTTAAGTGTTTCAGGCCACAAGAACTTATGAAGCTTGGAGCTGCTAAGCATACTCCGCACCATGTCTAATAATGTTTGGTTCCTTCTTTCAGCAACACCATTTTGATCTGGAGATCCCGGCATTGTGTATTGGGCAACTATCCCATGCTCTTTAAGGAACCTTGCAAATGGACCAGGTGCACGTCCATCCTCGGTGTATCTTCCATAATATTCACCTCCCCTATCCGATCTCGCGATTTTTATTTGCTTCTCGCACTTCTGCCTTGAAAATCTTAAAGGCATCGAGTGCTTCGTTCCCCCTATGAAGCAAATAGATATACATGTACCGTGAGTGATCATCTATGAAGGAGACGAAATACTTCTAACCATATGAGTCTATGTCCCGACTACAAATATCTATATGTATAATATCTAATATGTTTGAGCTCCTATTAGCACATTTGTTTGACAAGTTAGTCTACTTTCTCTTTATGCAGTCTATACACGTCTCAGAGTTAGTAAAATCCAAAGCACTAAGTACTCCTTCATTTACCAACTATTTTATTCTCTTAATGGATATAAGTCATAACCTTTGGTGCTATAACTTAAAAGAGCTTTCATCTATAACACATCTTCTAATACCCGCACTTTATTAAACATGCAATGCATTATAAGTGGAATTATCTTGCAACTAAATAATATTTTAAAAAAAAATACAAAATAAAACCAGAACTTTAAAATAAGCCTGCATGTTCCATTGGCTTCCACATGTAAGCGCGCTCTATTTTCTATATAGATGCAATGCTGACTTTATGTGGTTTTGACAGCCTTTGCGAGGTATTAGAAATATGGATAGTATAACCTGAATCAATCCACCAAGTGTTATAATAAATATTAATTATACTAGATTCATAACAAGGCAAAGAGATTGAATGTGCATTTTCTCTCATTTCAGCGAGCAGCTTTCCATCTTATTGCACACACATGACCAAAAGTTCATTAATTGATCATTTCTCTTTATGTGTGTTTTAAGAGATTTTAAAGACTCTCTATTGCTGATAAAGAGTTCAAAAATGAAATGCACTTGAAATGACTCAAACATATCAATCTTTAGTTTTAAGTTGGGTCGTTATATTCCTCATCTACATGATGTGCTCATGCACATCTTTAATCCTAGTGAGTCTTAATGATGATCATTTAGTCCTTAAGGTGCTGGCAAGGACCTTATATGAAGATTCAAAACTATTCATTTATAGCATTCAGTAGATTCCTTATATTATTACGCTCTCAAATAGAACTAGGAATACTAGCAAAAATCTGTGAGTTTTTTTAAAAAATTTATGAACATCATTAAGGCAATGAGATTGCTCCCACTGTTCATAAGACACAATCTCAGTCATAATACTAATATATGCTGAAGCAGTTGGTTCATCTTTTCTTATAGTGTAATATATGTTCATGCACCCTAAATGAAAGAGAATTCTTTCCCTTTAGATTCTATAATTGTCTCTAGTTAGTTCGAGAAAATATTCTTAAAGTCAGAGTAGCTAAAAATTTAAGTTGTTGCATATTTAAATCAAATATTAATGCTCATAATCTAAATAAAAGCATATAAGATTCTAGTTTTACCAATGTAAATAAGAAAAATTATAATATGGGTCAATACAATAAAAATTGCTTGTGGACTTTTATTTTAGGACTAACGTTAGACTTTATGCGAAACTAACAAACTATATATATTTTCCTAATACCTGTGGGCTAATTAGGAAAAATAATCTATTATTTCACACTAATTAACTATATAAGTATGACAAAAATTCCTGTGGGATGAGATTTATCATACTCCAAATAACTAATTATAATTTGATGTCATATATATCTATATGTGACCTAAAAATTGTCAATTATATAATTTTAACATAACTAAAGATGTTGTGACTACTTCTTAATTAGTTAAAATTATGTGGTCAATTACCTAATATATAATTTGACATAATTAAGGATGCTATGGCTACTCTTTAATTAGTCAAATTCTATAGGTCACATGACATCATAATATTGCATAGATAATTATATGATACAACATGACATTATTTATAATATGCATTATAATTAACTACAACATAACATAGTTAATTAATGTAACAAGCACTATATGTCAAATAGATGCAAGATCATAATTTATCAATGCAACAAATGAAATAGTAAGTAATTATATTCATGTAACATGATTTAACACAATATATAAAATGATTTACTACTAATTGATTTCAATCATAGAAATATTAATTCTTCTAGTTCATAAAATTTTAGATTGGGTTAGTTTATGCAATTTCAAAAGAAATTAAATTTAAAACCCAAATTAAATTTAAGCTGACCCAACCAATATTGAACCAACTTTAAACCAATGAGAAATTTCAAATGAACCAAAATTAAATCAAATTGGACCTGATTTTAATTTATTTGAACCGAACCAGAAGATTTATTTAAACCAGATATGAACTAGAATAAATCAAATCAAAAATTAAAATCAATCCAAAACAAAGAAATTGAACCGAGTTCAATTGATTTGAACCAGACCAATGCTATATTAAATTAGTGTTTGAACCACTGGATGAAAAAGACACGTGGATCCAGTTTTAAAAATGCAAATCCATTTAACTTAGAATAATTAAAATGGGTACAAAGGAAAAAACCGGATTCAATAACTTAAAATTATTTTAAAAGCAGGTGTACCTTAATGGGTTCAAAATCCATTAAATTGGATTTGAACCCGATTAACTTGAACCATTCAAATAAGAAGGTATATTTTGATGAATCCAAGATCCATTGTATTGGATCCAAAATCTAATAACCATCTTCCCATCTTCTTCCCACATACAGGAGCAGTTTCCATTGGGAAACCCTTGAAGGAATCACTCTTGATTCACTCGATCACGCACAGGAACACAAGCAGGAAGCAGATGATAAAACAGGAATGAACTCAGCTTTGATTCAAAAAACTGGGAAACAATTACAATGCTCGAAAAAGAGATACAAACAAATGAGTGACCTGCTTAGCTATTTATACTCAGCTATGAAACAGAAATTGACCTGGGCTTGTAACTGATCCGCTACAAGAGACACTGTAAGGTAACTATACAACTCTATCATCATTAACAGCTTCATTACATACTATTTTACACTCCCCCTTAATGAAGAGCTTGAACACCTAAAAGGTCCCTGAAATAGGTGAACTTATCAAGTGGCAGAGGTTTAGTAAGGATATCTGCAATCTGATCTCCAGTTCTGCAAAAATCTAAACTGACAACTCCATCTTTAACAAGGTCTCGAATGAAATGATATCTAATATCAATATGCCTTGTTCTTCCATGCATAACAGGATTTTTACTGATTGAAATAGCTGAAGAGTTGTCACACATTATTGTAGTTGATGAAGTCTGATTCATACCAAATTCACTCAAGATTCTTCGAATCCAAACAGCTTGGCAGCTGGCTGCAGTGGCTGCAATGTACTCTGCTTCAGCAGATGACAATGCAGTGATTCCTTGTTTTTTAGAACTCCAACAAACAGCTCCACTTCCAAGTTTAAAAATATAACCTGAAGTACTCTTGCGATCCTCAATTGATCCTCCCCAATCACTGTCTGTGTATCCCACCATTTCTGGTTTAGATGAACATGCGTAGAAGATACCAAATTGTTGAGTTCCCTTAAGATACCTGATTACTCTCTTTGCAGCCTTCAAATGTGTTATACTTGGTTTGCCCATGAACCTGGATAACAAACTCACACAAAATGATAAGTCAGGTCTTGAATTTGTTACATACATCAGACTTCCCAGTATCATTCTGTACAGGGTAGCATTAGCAGGACTGTCATCATCTTCCACTGTGAGTATAGTTCCTGAAATCATTGGATTTCCTACTCCATTGCATTGTTCCATTCCAAATCTCTTGAGTAACTCAACTATGTATTTAGCTTGAGAAAGAAAGATACCTTCTTTCATTTGTTTAACTTCTAAACCCAAAAAGAAACTCATTTCTCCTAGATCAGTCATATCAAAAGTTGCTGCCATTTTGAGTTTGAAGTCTTTGCTTATTGCTTCAGAATCACTGCACACTAGAAGATCATCAACATATATTAAAACAATCAGTAAATGATTCTGATCATCTCTTCTAGTATACAAGGTATGTTCATTTCTGCTTCTAGCAAATCCCTCTTTGCTGAAGTAATCATCAATTCTTTCATACCAAGCACGAGGTGCTTGTTTCAGTCCATACAGTGCTCTCTTTAGCTTATAAACCCAATTTTCTTTACCATGAACAACATAACCTTGTGGCTGGCATACAAAGACCTCTTCTTTAAGCTTTCCATTTAAGAAGGCTGATTTGATGTCTAATTGATATATCTTCCATCTGTTGATTGCAGCCACAGAAATCAGCAATCGAATGGTGTCAAATCTGGCCACAGGTGCAAAGGTTTCACTGAAATCCAAGCCTTCTCTTTGCATAAATCCTTGCACCACCAATCTTGCTTTATACTTGTTCAAACTCCCATCAGCATTGAGTTTAGTTTTGTAGATCCACTTTAGACCAATTGGTCTCTTGCCTTCTGGTAAAGTGGTCAATTCCCATGTATCATGCATAAGTATTGCCTGAATCTCAGATTGCATAGCTTCTTCCCATACCTTAATGCCTTTAGCTTCCTCATAACAAGTAGGTTCACCAGTTTTAGTAAAATTGCAAGCATGAGTACTGCCGTACAACTCAGTTAAACTTCTGTATCTTCTTGGTGGAGAACTTGATTCAGATTCACACTGGATCAATTCAGGTATCTCCTCAGAATTTGAATTTTGGTTCTCTTCAAGAGGCACTTCTTTATCATTTTCTATTTGCTCTTCCAAGTTTACATTCTGAATTCTAACACTCTCCTTCACCTCATCAGTCTCTTCTTCCAACTGATCAATTTGAGTCCAAATTTTTCCTTCATTAAAGTGAACATCACGACTGATAGATACCTCTTTAGTCTCTGGATTGAACAGTCTATATCCTTTTGTTTGACTACTATAACCGATCATTACTAGAGTTTTGCTTTTGCAGTCAAGTTTCTTTCTCTTTTCTTTAGGCACATGACAATAAGCAAGAGAGCCGAATACTCTAAAATGACTGACATTTGGTTTATGTCCAAACCAGGCTTCATAAGGTGTCTTCTCTTCCAATGCCTTAGTAGCAAATCTATTTAGTAAGTAAGCTGCAGTATTCACTCCTTCAGCCCACATTTCTTTTGACAGCTGACTTTTCTTCAACATGCATCTAGTCATCTCTACTAAGCTTCTATTCTTGCGCTCAGCTACACCATTCTGCTGAGGTGTATAGCTTGCAGTTAACTGATGTTTGATGCCATGTGAATTGCAAAAATCAGTAAACTCTATTGACATAAACTCACCACCTCTATCAGAACGTATGCATTTAATCAAGTGTCCTGATTCTAATTCTACAGCAGCTTTGAATTGTTTAAACAACTTCAGAGTTTCTGACTTATTTTTAAGAAAGAATACCCACAGAAATCTACTGAAATCATCTACACATACCATGAAATATCTGTAGCCTGAGTTTGATTGCACCTCCATTGGTCCACACAAGTCAGTGTGTATCAGTTCCAAAGGTGAAGTAGCTCGATGTGCTTGACCTTTGGGAAATGGTAGTCTGGTTTGCTTACCAGCTGCACAATCTTCACATACGTCATTAACATTGTCATCTAGATGTGGTAATCCTTCTACTATTTCCTTCATTGCCATCTCTCTGAGCTTAATCAAATTCAAATGACCATATCTGTTATGCCACAATTTGGTATTCACTGTGCTTTCTACCTTCAAGGCAAACTCATAATTCTTCAAGAAAAACAAGTTGTTAGTGGCCATAGTAACAGTGAGTACTGCTTCTTCTTTATCTTTGGTGAAGATTTGACATTCATTTTCAGCAAATTGTATTCTAAAACCATCTCTAAGTAACTGACCAATACTTAGAAGATTAGATTCAAGTTCAGGAACATACAACACATTTTTTATGATAACTTCACCTTTATTTGTGATGAACTTAAGATCACCCATTCCCTTTGCCTTTCTAACAGTACCATCACCTAGTCTTACTGAAGTAGATCTTGTCTCATCAATGGATATGAACAAGTCAGCTATTCCAGTCATATGGTTGCTACACCCGGAATCAATGTACCAACCTTCACAATTCTGTTCATCATTTAGTTTAGCCAGCAAAAGAACCTTCTCATCCTCTTCACTATCAGACTGTTCTTCAGCAAAATTAGCTTGCAATTTCTCTTGTTCATGTCTCTGTTTCAGTCGACAGAATCTTTCAATATGCCCATGTCTATTGCAATAGAAACATTGAATACGTTTTTTCTTCTCTCCTTCTTCTGTTTTCGGATCTGACTTCATCTCATTATCTCTTGATGATTCACCTTTCTTCCATCTATTTGTTTTGTAACTAGAATTTTTTTCAGATCTCATGTAGAATGCTATACCTTTTGAATTATTTGATTCAAATCTCTTCATTCTGTCTTCATGTGACAGTAAGGATCCTATCAGATCCTCACTGGTCATTGCTTTTACATTTCTCCCTTCCTCAATTGCCGTAACTACATGATCGAACTTTTGGGGCAGACTTCTCAGAATCTTCTGTACTATTCTGAATTCTTCCAATTCTTCACCATAATTCCGGATCTGATTTGCTAATTCAACCACACCAGAAGCAAAGGTCATTATATCTTCATCTTCCTTCATGAATGAACTTTCAAACATCCCTCTGAGAGTTTGTAATTTGACTTCCTTCACTCTTGACGTCCCTTCATATCGACTTTTCAAGGCATCCCAAGCTGACTTGGCGGATGAGATCCTTCCCAAACGAGTACCTATCTTATCTGCGATCCCTTGCTGGATGCAGAAGATAGCTTTAGCATCTCGTTTTCTCAGCTCCTTCAATCGATTTGCCGTCATCCCCTCCGGAACATATCCTTCTTCAACGATCTCCCATAGATCTTGCGAAATGAAATAGTTCTCCATTTTTTGAGACCAGAGTACATACCCGAATCCATCGAAGACTGGTATTCCCGGCATCCCGCTTCCCGTGGTGGTCTGGGCCATGATTCCGCAGCGCCACCGCACCAGGCTCTGATACCAACTGAAGGAATCACTCTTGATTCACTCGATCACGCACAGGAACACAAGCAGGAAGCAGATGATAAAACAGGAATGAACTCAGCTTTGATTCAAAAAACTGGGAAACAATTACAATGCTCGAAAAAGAGATACAAACAAATGAGTGACCTGCTTAGCTATTTATACTCAGCTATGAAACAGAAATTGACCTGGGCTTGTAACTGATCCGCTACAAGAGACACTGTAAGGTAACTATACAACTCTATCATCATTAACAGCTTCATTACATACTATTTTACAACCCTAACCACATTTCAGCCACCACCTTCATGCCACCTCTCCCACTTTACTTCAGCGCCAGCCCACGACATTGATGCCGCCAAGATGCCGACAACTACTATGCCGGCGTTTGGAGGTGATGGGGAGGCAGGGGAAGACACCGGCGAGGATCACTATATCGGCGTCGGACGGCGAGGAATGAGACCGAGGCGAAGTTGGAGGGAGCTCGGGCGGCTGAAGAAAGACTGAAGAATAACAGAACCGCCTCCTGCTTGTAGCCGAGTTCCACCCGGTTTCAAGTTCAACGTCTCCTTCCCTAAGTCACCAGCGACGGAGAAGAGCTTGTAGCTACGCACCGGCCAGCCGGAAGCGATGATCGCTACGCATTACCAGCACACTGCATCTCTGGCCACCATGCATCTTCTCCCACGCCGACCAGAGAGGCGGGACCGGTCGGTATCCCGATCATGCGTCAAGAACCGGTTCCTTAACAGGAACCTTATCGCCTTATGCCCATGAAATAGGACCTCAACCGGCAAAAGAGACTCATGGTTGTTGTTGGTTGCCGCATGCAGCCCGCGACTATCACTGGTTGCATTCGCCAAGAACGGAATGCAACTTGTATGGAGCCCGGCTCCATAAGATTTGCTATGGAGCCGGGCTCCATAGCAATTATTTCCCCAAGAACGTGGCTGCATCCATGCAACATCACCAGCGCTCCGGCAAATAAAGGAAAAAGGGAGGCACGGAAAAGTGAAAACCAAAAATTCGAAACAACATCACAATCAAGGTGGAGAAAAATTGCTCTGATATCACATGTTATAAAATTTTATATATAGAACATGATATGATCTATTTTAACGATATGATTATATCAATAATAGAGCATGAGTCTATAAATATGTACGATTGCGGAAGCGTATAATCGAAACTAACCTACTGCCATTGATACCGTGTTGATGCACTGCTCCGGTTCCCTTTCTTTTGCTCCTGTGCACCTTCCTCAATATATAGGCCTTCCAGTATTCTCTTCAGAACCTTCAATAGATGATGTTAAAAGGTAGGAATGAGTCTAGGGACCTATGAGTATCCTGACCTATTTATATACGCACCTTGCCATCAAAGGTAGAAAGATAGACTTGAATCGAGTTTGAGATAGACATGGGTAAAACGGTAATACATAAAATATGTGGACCAAATAAGGATAGACACGTGAACGTATGTGGTCCACATCAGATGATGATGTGGACCAAGCATTTATAATGCCACGTCCAACAACTTTTAATTTTTAACTTATATAAATAACCCAAACACTACTAGAAATCTTATTTTTTGCGACGGCAATATGCGACGGCATTTCCAGCGATCGCAGATGCGATGGCACAGCGGTCGTTGTAAAATGTTGTCGCATTGTACGAAAACTTGCGACGGCTCGGCTACCGCAGTGACTGCTGTCGCAGAGGAAAGTTCACAATGACGGCACGACGACCGCTTAGCGACCACATGTTGCGACCGCATAGAGCTGTCGCAGAACCGTCAGAGTGTAATTATTTTTACCTTGATCCCACCCAAATCTCAGTCTCGCACCCTCTCTATCTCTCTATCTCTCTCACTCGCTCTCTTGCTCTCTCGCACCAACGCCGACGCCGATAACCCTTGCCTCTCTCTCTCTCTCTCTCTCTCTCTCTCTCTCTCTCTCATCTTGGAAATGCTAAACCCTAAATCCAAATTTGCTACTTTCTTCTCAATGTTGAATGTGTGGTTAGAGTGAAAGCCTAAAAGGTATCCTAGCAAAAAACAGCTTCAGCAACTTTATGCATGATTCAGTATTATTAACTTACATAAGCATAATGCAATTGTTTCAGGTTTTTCTTCAGTGTAGGAGTAAGATACCTTCAAAGATGCTGAACTCAAGTGAAAAAAAAAACCCTATTCTTGGACCGAAACTAGATGCTAGCTAGATGTGACATGCAAGTCATCCTACTCTACATAACCTACATATATGAATCAAAACATCATACTGTAATTAACTACTAGGAAGAGTAGTTGGATATTAGGATCAACAGCAGGCGTAAATCCTTTTAGATTAAGTTCGATTGATTGATCAACAGCAGGCGTAAATCCAAACAAAATATCAAGCAGAAGCAGAAAGAAAGACAGAAGATGATTTATCCATTTCACCTGAACTATGTGTAACAATTGTACAGCTCTGTTCTTCCATCCAAGCAGAAGCAGGCAAAGACTGAAGTCGAATTATAGTGTGGTTTAATCCACAGCGCCCGCCTACTTATCAAATTATCAATATGAATATTTATGGTTTATCAATTCTCTTTATGTAGGCATTAGATTTTCTTGTCCATGAGCAGCCTACTTGTCTTTCAACATGAGACCATATTTTCTGTAGCTAATTCTGTTTGTGCATTTGACTTACTGCACAATCCTGTTACCAATTGCCAATATTTATTATGTCAAAGTTTCTTTTATTCCGCTGGTGATAATGAATATTTTGTTTTTCTTTAGCACCTTAGTTGGTATTACAACCTTTTTCAGTTTTTTTTGAAAAAAATATGACCCCCAGTGACAAATAAATCAAACTGAATGTTTACATGCCTTTTTAAATTTCTCAAACTAGATAATTTGAGCAGACAAGTGAATGTTCTACGTAATGTTATTTCATTGTTGATTCATTCAAATTATGATAATGAAAAAACATTTACAAGATTATAAATCAAGATCGCCTTCCCTTGCCTTCAATTTTATTTTTCATCTTCATTTTTTTTGTTGTGTACCTCCGTTATTCCTGGCTTAGTTGAAATATATTTTCCTCCAGGGACTGTAGTTGGGATTCCTAACTAAACAGTCATATTGAATTGGACTAGGACTGAGATCATTTATTGTTTTTGCTCATAAATTCCTAACTGATATAGATATAGATAATAACTGATATAGATCTTATGGACTTATTTCTGTATTTTCAACATTATTTTGTTCATGCTTGTTAATTTTTTTTTCTCATATATGTAACATGGTTGATAGCCATATTTAAAAGTCACGAGTCTTTTCCTTTTTAATAATGATTATGCTCTTTCCATTAAGCCAAGTACTTTACGTTATATGCTATTAGAAATAAGTTTCATTTTAATATTCTGTTCATTTTGATTAAAGGAGAGCCTTAAATCCTAGCCTTGAATGCTTGCTGTAGGGATTGGTAGAGAATGATAGTTCATGTGCTTGTCACGTTGTTGTCATGTCCATAATCCAATGTTTTATAAATTATGCTTTTCTTACTATATATGCTCTTCTTCCTAATTTGTTGTTCATGTGCTTATCAATTTACTGTATCATAGCATGCGCTTCTTACTTTCTTTTTTCTTTTTTCCCAAAATAGATAGATAGATATCCCAACATTTGGATGTTAATTCAAACCATCCAGATATTTGCTTTGGACTGATTTAAGGTAATTAAGTTAGAAATTACATTAATAAAAACATTATATTATTAATCTGACATGCAAAAGAATCTGAAATCATCGATTAGTTATCTTTAATATATTTATTTCTTTCTTTCTTTTTATTTCATCTCGGTTTAAAATCTCGATGCTTGTTTAAAATCTCAGTTTTGATCAGTTTAGTGTTTGTTCGGCATGTATGCAAATGAAAGAAAAATAAAATGGATTACTTAAGTAGGAGGCAAAGTGATTCTTCACCTGCTGTTTTGTTGTTTAGGTGAAATCTTTTTCTTTGTAATTTTTGTGGTTGTTGAATAGTTGCTTATGCTGTATTTGTAGATCCGACTGAACAAATACGAAGGAATAATTGCTTATGCTACCTGCGCATAATTAAGCCTGACCCATTAGTGTTATCTTCGTCATTAATTAATACCATTATTAATTAATAGTGTCATCCCTGCATTAATAGGCAATTAACCATCGCCATGTAGGCAAAAATAATATGAGCTGATTACATAAACTATACTCGGACATGTTATTTATATATAAAAAGATATATATACTTAATTTCTCATCACTCATTTTTTCAATTAATTATATGGTGTCAGTTTTTTATTACATTTACAGTGATGACAGAAATTTTACATTAATTTTACAGTGATGACAAAAAAATTTCAATTAATTTTACATTAATATGATGATAGAAATTTTAAGCAAAGAAAGTGTTGATGGGTTCATACTGTAGTGTTAAATAGTTGTTTCAAATTTTACTTGGGTTTAATAATGCATAAGTTTTCTATCTTTAATAATGCATAAGTTTTCTATCTTTTACTACTATCTAATTCAAATTGAAGTTTAAGTAATTTTAAAATTGAAATTGAAAAAAATAATATTATGATTCACGAGTTGATAAAGTGATATGAACTTATCGACCGTTGGATCATAATTTTTTTTTACAATACCTTAGATTCGTCTATAAGAAGTACAAATATTATAGATTCTTTACGATTTCTGAATTATCCTGATTAGATAGTTTGGGATCAAAATTATTCTACTTGTAGTTAAATATTTTTTAGAACATTCATTTCAGTTAAAAATTCTAGCAGATATCCCTTGTCCTTCAAGTATGCACCCAGCTGATATGCATACTTAGAGAACTGTAGGGAAATGCTGTCAGAATTTTGACTGAAATTGAATGTTAAAAGAATATTTAAATGCAAGTAGAATAATTTGATTCCAGAATGGAATAGGATCACCCCACCTATGACGAGTTCAAAAAAAGTGATTGTTGTGATATATCACGTACAGAATCATGACGGAAGATCGTAGTTGGATGTACCGTGGAAGTTTACTTGAAGAATTCAAGAACGGTGTTCAAGAATTTTTGAACTTCGCATATTCAAATTCGTAATTTGTCAGTGTTGACAAAATCAAATATCTGTGCCGTCGGTGTGTCAACTTATTTTTCCTAGACCGATAGACAATGACATTGCACCTATATAGAAATGGTTGCATGAATCGTTACTATCGATGGATTTCAGATGGGGAGTCATTCATAGGTGTTGTGTGAAACCCGACACTAGAAGGGGGGGTTGAATAGTATCCGTCCCCTCTTTTACTTTTCTTCTTACTCAATTTTATCTTTACTTAATGCAATTGTTACTTACTAATTAATGTGATCAAAATTTAATAACAATGATAAAAACAAGTAAGAAAGCAATGCAAACAAGAATGCTTATAGTGGTTCTGCCAACCGCCTACTCCACTACCTTGGGTCCTCACCAAGGATTTCTAATCACTACTTTAAAGAATTTATGTTTCCTTTTGAATACAATGAGGACACCCTTCTCACCACTCGGAGAACACCTCAATCCTATTCACCTAGACAAAACACAATTCTATAAAATTATCCCTAAGTGTTTCCTAGCACACCTAGCAGCTATCTCAACTTGAAAACAAGTTTACAATAAAAGTCAAATACAAAGGAAAGAGCTTGAGAATATGAAATGAACCAACGCTTCTTTCCACCGCCTTCAGGTCTCCAACTTGCAAGAAGATGGCTATTGAGTTGCAGTAGAGTTGAAGAAGCAGGGAATCAGCGCCTGAAATGAGTCGTAGATGGAAGCAGAGGGTGCGCGCAAATTTCGCTCTTTTGAAGGCTTAAGAAAACTTTTTTAATGCTCAATAAAATTTCTAAGAGTTGTAAAGAAGTTAGGTGAGGGGTATTTATAACCCCTCACTCGAACGGCCCGTTCAACGGGTGAAAAATCGATCGTTGGAGCCGTTCGGTCGCAGGTCGGTCGATCGGTCGGTCGACCGGCTGACGCTAAACTATTTCTTTCGACATTTGGTTGACCCGTCGGTCGACCGAATGGCTGGAGCCAGGGTCACGATTAGGCTATCTCCAGTTTGGTCGACTGCTACCATTCTGCCTCTTTTTCGCATTTGTCGATCGACCAACCGATCGACCGACGCAGCCCTGTAATTTTACCTTCACCAATTATGGTCAACCGATTGGTCAATCGATAGGCTACTGCCTATTTTTACCGACATCCGATCGACCAGTCGGTCGACCGAACGGGCTTCTCACCATACTATTGCCTTGTTCGGTCGATCGACCGGTCGACTGAACCCAGGCTGAGGATGGCTTAGAGATGGCAATATTACCTGTTTAGACGGGTACCCACTGGTATTTACCTGTTTATGACGGGTATGGGGGGTAGTTTCCTACCCGCGGGGATTTCGTGGGTAATTTTTTTACCCATTTATTATATGGGACAGGTACGAGTATTATAGTACCCGTACCTGTCGGTACCCGTTACCCGCGAGAATTAGTAAATTACAATATTACCCTCGATACATATACTAAAAAAACTCCAACCTAATTCAATACATATATACTTTATGTTTTGAAATCTTATGATGATATTGTTCTTAAAATATTGTGTGTTTATCAAAATGAAATTGTTATATATGAAGTTGTTATTAACATACTTGAAGAGTTGAAGTGTTATTAAAATATTATAATTTATATTTTTTTAAGTGTCATGGGTACCTGTCGATACCCGTGGATATCCGTCCCCTCGCGGGTAATTAAATGAGTACCTTTTTTTTTACCCACGGGGAATAAACGGGAAGCGGGTACCCGTTATTTCGTGGGGCGGGTAGCGGGTAGCGGGTAGGCACCCCCCGTACCCGCCCCGTTGACATCCCTAGGATGACTTCTTCCTTGGATTTTTACACGCCTTTTCTATGGATTTGGTTACCAAGTTTCAACTTGGATAACTTTACACTTTTGGCTTGGGATAAACTATCCTAGGGACATATTACATTAATTATACTTAATTTAATCCCGAGCCTTTCTTCAACGATTTCTTCTTTCGTTTCTTTGACGATCTTTTCCTTCGTCCCGTTTGAACGGATTTGGCATGCATATCGCAACCTCAACCTGAACTCAAAACTTCACACTTGGATTAAATACATGTTTGTTATCATCAAAATAAAGATCGAGGCTTAAGAAAGACCCTTAAGCCAACAATCTCCCCCTTTTCGATGATGACAAACATAACATAAAATTTTAAGAAAACATAAGCATTTGTGAGTTTGAGTTAAGGCATTCTAGAGTTAGGTACCTTAGCATATGCATTCAACTTAGGTACCTTAGCATATGCATTCAACTGTCTAACTTAGCATATGCATTCAACTAATTATAACTCACCCCCTATCAATGTGCATTTTTAATTACCTATAACTTGACCTATGCTCCCCCTATCAATGTGCATATTATTTTTAACTCCCCCTAACTATATATATCTTCCCCTTAACTATAAAACTCACACTAACTATATGCATCGTGAAAACCAAGTGTGACCTTACTTTTTCTCCCCCTTTTGACATCAATCAAAAAGGGTAAGAGTTAATGTACAATTAATGAATTCATCATAAAAACCGAGAAAGTCACAAAAACCAAGTATCATCTACCACTATAGTCCTTCCCATTAATGTAAGCCTATAGAAGGCAAACACCAATAGGTCGCAAAGCCCCACTACATAGCATTACATAAGTGTGATGATACTTTATAGAATGCAAGTTATGAAAAACATATATGTTTTGAAGAAAGTACATTTTAATTACTAGGAAAAGCACAAATTCCTAATTGCATCCTTAAATTTGTGAAACTTTCTTCAACCATGGGTTTTGTAAATATATCGGCTAGTTGTTTATCGGTGGATACAAATTCTACCGATATATTTCCCTTAGCCACATTATCCCTAAGAAAGTGATGTCTCAAGTCAATGTGCTAAGTTCTAGAGTATAAAATGGGATTTTTGGTTAAGTTTATTGCACTAGTATTATCACAATGTATAGGTATGCAAGAATACCTAAGTCCATAGTCTAAAAGGGTTTGTTTCATCCAAAGGACTTGCACACAACAACTAGCTACGGCGATGTATTCTGCTTCGGTAGTTGAAAGCGCAACCAAGTTTTGTTTCTTTGAGAACCAAGAAATAAGATTCGCTCCTAAGAATTGACAACACCCACTGGTGCTTTTTCTATCTACCTTACATCCGGCAAAATCAGCATTTGAAAAACCGATTAAATCAAATGATGCATGACATGGATACCATAATCCTAAGTCAACCGTGACCTTTAAATATCTCAATATGCATTTTACCGCACTTAAATGAGATATCTTAGGGCAAGATTGAAATATAGCACATACACAAACACTAAATATGATATCGGGACTACTTGCGGTTAAATAAAGAAGGCTACTAATCATACCTCGATATCATTTTTCGTCCACTTTAATGCCCTCTTCATCTTTGTCAAGCTTGATGGATGCGCTCATAGGTGTAGAAGCTATCTTGACTTCATTCATCCCAAACCTTTTGATGAGCTCATTTGTGTACTTGGCTTGATTGATGAAAATCACTTTGTTGGTTTGCTTGATTTGGAGACCAAACATGAAGGAGAGCTCTCCCATCATGCTCATCTCAAACTCATCTTGCATACATTTAGCAAATCACTTACAAAGCATTTTATTAGTAACACCAAAAATTATATCATCAACATAGATTTGAACTAATAACATGTCATTTTCATGGTGCTTAATGAAAAGTGAAACATCGGCTTTTCCTACATCAAAACCTTGTTCAATTAGAAAAATAGAAAGTCCTTCATACCAAGCCCTAGGGGCTTATTTTAAACCATATAGTGCCCTTTTAAGTTTGAAAATATGGTTTGGAAACTCAAAACTTTCAAAATCAGGGGTTGTTCAACATAAACTTCTTCATTAATAAAACCATTTAAAAATGCACTTTTTACATCCATTTGAAAAAGTTTAAAACCCTTAAAGCTAGCATATGCTAAAAGCATTCTAATTGCTTCTAATCTAGCTACGGGAGCACATGTTTCATTGTAGTCTATTTCCTTCTTGTTGGTTGTACCCTTGTGCCACTAACAGAGCTTTGTTTCTAATAACTAATCCTTCTTCAACTAGCTTATTCCTAAATACCCATTTGGTTCCAATTATAGTTTGATCACTAGGTCTAGGCACTAAGTCTCATACATCATTTCTAGCAAATTGGTTGAGTTTTTCTTGCATAGCTAGTACCCAAAACTCATATTCTATTGCTTCCTTAATATTCTTAGGCTCTACTTGAGATACAAAGACAACATATTGACAAACATTCTTAAGTTTAGAACGTGTTACCACTCCCGTTGAAGGCTCTCCAATAACTTGGTCCATTGGATGATCTCTTACCAATCAATATCCTTTAGGGAGAGGTGGTAGAGCTTATTCTTCAACTTCAACTTGAGGAAGTTTTGACGGTCACTACTAGAAATTAGGTCTTCAGCAACGGCTATCAGCAACGTCCGCTCGAGCCGTTGCTATTTGCAACGGCATTCTTACGGCCGCCCGAGCCGTTACAGATATTTGTATCTGCAACGGCGTTCTAACGGAAACCCGAGTCGTTGCTGATTATTTTAATTATCAGCAACGGCTTTCTGACGGAAAGGTGAGCCGTTGCTGATATTTTAATTATCAGCAACGGCTTGCTAACGGACAAGTGAGCCGTTGCTGATGATAACTTATTAGCAACGGCTTTCTAACGGGCGAGTGAGCCGTTGCTGATAAGTTTATATAGGGCACACTCTCGCGCCCGACCCTTCTTCCTCCCGCTGCTGCCGCCGCCGCTCCTGCCGACGCCTCTCGCCGCCGCTGCCGCTGCTGCCGACGCCGACGACGCCTCTTCCTCCTCCCGCTGCTGCCGACTTGTTCAAGTATATTGATCGGCCGGCCGTCTCTTCCCTGCGGCCGGCGGGAATCAATCCGACCGAAACCCTATTTCTAGGGTTTCGGCCGGCAGCGGGTGGTCGATGGCCGCCGTCGGACCTTCTACAGTGGCCGGATAGTGTGTCCGGCCACTGTACGCCGGCGCCGGAGGGTGGACTCCGGCGTCGGAATTTATAATTATATATATTTTTTATTTTGTTTGATAATTGTTAATTAATTATTTAGATTAATTATTTAATTTGTTAGATTAATTATCAGGGTTTAGATTAATTTCGGACGCGCGCCGGAATCGTCCACTTCGGACGCGCGCCGGTTTGTCCACTTTGGACGCGCGCCAGAATCGTCCACTTCGGATGCGTGCCGGAATCGTCCACTTCGGACGCACGCCGGAATCGTCCACTTCGGACGCACGCCGGAATCGTCCACTTCAGACTCGCGCCGGAATCGTCCACTTTGGACGCGCGCCGGAATCGTCCAATTCGGACTCGTGCCGGAATCGTCCACTTCGGACGCGCGCTGGAATCGTCCAATTCGGACTCGCGCCAGAATCGTCCACTTCGGACTCGCGCCGGAATAGTCCACTTCGGACGTGCGCCGAAATCGTCCAATATGGACTCGAACTGTCTCGAAACATTTAGAAAATAATCATCCATCCGACGAGTTGATATGTTTCACGTACGCATCGACGAATCGGATATGATTTAGCAAAACCTTAGATCCGTTCGGGAATTGTATGTTCGTGTAAAAGAAGTAGATGATCTTTTATACGACGTACAATTCTTGAATTGTCCCTGATTGGACAATTTGGGAATATAGTTATTTGTACTGCACTTACATTTTTATTTTAACTGTTAACTAATTATTCTAAAATTCGGCAACATCTCTCTTGTTCTCCGATACGCGCCCAGATGATATGCGTATTCGGAGAACTGTAGGGAGATGCTGTCAAAATTTAGAATAATTAGTTAACAGTTAAAATAAAAACGTAAGTGCAGTACGAATAGCATAAATCCCGAATGGAATAGGACAATCTCACCTAAAGACATTAACCAAAGAAATTATCATTGATTGACAGAATCATGTCGGCTGATCGAAGTTGGATGTACCGACGTCTTGCTCGTGGAGCTTTAACGAATGAGTTTCGATTAGGCGTAACGTACTTCCTAAATTTCGCCTATTCGAATCGGAATTTCGTTAGCATGGGTGATCAAATCCGATGTCCGTGCTGCATTTGTTCAAATGGACGATATTTGGATCGGGAGACTGTCACTCTGCATCTATATACCAAAGGATTTGCACCAAGATATTTTCTATGGACTTGTCACGGGGAGTCACGCGAAGTCGGGACGTCGAGCAATCCTGTCGTTCAGACATATGGTGAATCTTCCTCTGCTGGTGCTTCTTCATCCAGTCAATGTAATCCCTATAGAACTATGATACTTTATAGTCTTGGGGGTCAATTCCACCTGAATGATAATGTTGATCGGCCAGATCTTCAGACATCAGTCCCACCAGATACTACAGCGGTTGATATCACAAAAGTACAAATTGCGGTAGAGATTGAATTACCGAATAAAGAAGCTGTAGAATTTTACGAGATGTTGAAAGCTGCCGATGAACCTTTGTATGAGAATTGTCCTAAATACACTAGGTTTTCAGCAATGACACAGCTCTTAAACATCAAGGCCGATTGTAATATCAGCGGAGTTGCGTATGATTGGATTGCTTGATTGATTAATGGAATGCTGCCTACTGATAACAAGTTTGAGCCTACTTTTTATAAGACTAAAAAGCTAATGAGAAAATTGGGGCTTGGGTACGAAAAAATACACGCGTGCCAAAATAACTGCATTTTATATTATAAAGAAAATGTGCAGTTGGATAAATGCCCTGTATGTCAACACCCTCGTTACAAGGAGAAGAAATCGGTCCGACAGAAAAATATCCCGTTTAAGGTGCTTCGGTATTTTCCACTAACACCGAGGCTTCAAAGATTATTCATGTCGAAAAAGATAGCCCCCTACATGAGTTGGCATGCAAGAAGTCGTGATGATACAGTAATGACTCATCCATCTGACAGTGAAGCATGGAAACATTTGGATACATGTTATCCTTCATTTGCTATGGATACTAGAAATATCAGATTGGGATTGTGCACAGATGGTTTTAATCCGTTTGGACATTCTGCAACTCCTTATTCAGTTTGGCCAGTGCTGCTGACAGTTTATAATTTGCCACCGTCAATGTGCATGAAAGATGAATTTATTTATCTTTCGATGATTATTCCGGGTCCTAAGGGTCCGCGAAAAGAAATTGACATATTTCTCAGACCCTTGATAGATGAATTGAAAACATTGTGGACTGAGGGAGCTGTCACTTATGATTGTCATCGGAAGCAAAACTTCAATTTAAAGGCCGCGGTCTTGTGGACAATCAATGATTTCCCCGCGTACGGCATGTTGTCGGGTTGGAGCACTCACGGCCGACTCTCTTGCCCGTATTGTATGGAACACTCTAAATCAATCAGTCTTCAGAACGGACGAAAAATCTCATTCTTTGATTGTCATCGTCGATTCCTACCGGTTAATCACCAGTATCGAAGGAATCGTAATAAATTTACTAAGGGCAGAGTCGAAAGAGATAGGCCACCACCGATGTTGTCTGGTGAACAAATGTTAGCACGTGTTTCAGCACTTCCAGATATAGTATTTGGTCGCAATGAAAGAGTGTCAGGTTTTGGCCAAACACACAACTGGGTGAAAAAAAGTATCTTTTGGGAATTGCCCTATTGGAGTTCATTATTGATTCGACATAATTTAGATGTCATGCACATTGAAAAAAATGTGTTTGATAATATTTTCAACACTGTGATGGATATTTCTGGAAAAACTAAAGATAATGTCAAAGCCCGACATGATCTGAAAATATTTTGTAAAAGACCAGAGTTGGAGTTACAAGAGGTCAACGGACGATATCTGAAACCGAAGGCCCTATATGTGTTAAATAAACAACAGATCAAAGATGTTTGTCAATGGGTAAAAGAACTCAGATTACCCGATGGATATGCTTCAAACTTATCTCGATGTGTGAACGTCGATGATTGCAAAATATCAGGGATGAAGAGCCATGATTGTCATGTATTCATGCAGAGATTACTTCCGATCGCATTTCGAGATCTTCTACCTGATAATATTTGGGGTCCGTTGACTGAATTAAGTATGTTTTTTAGAAGCATCTGTGCAAATGTCCTTCGAGTCGAAGATATGTCAACACTTGAAAATAATATTGTTGAAATCATATGCAAGCTGGAGCAGTTTTTCCCTCCTGCATTTTTTGACTCGATGGAGCATCTACCGATACACTTGGCATACGAGGCACGAGTTGGTGGCCCCGTTCAATATCGTTGGATGTACTTATTTGAAAGATACATGAATCGTCTGAAGAAAAAAGTAAAGAACACCGCAGCTGTTGAAGGATCAATATCTGAATCGTATATCATCCAAGAATTTTCAACATTCTGCTCATTTTACTTTGAATCGACAGTACAGACAAGATTTGATCGTCTTCCACGTAACGACGACGGGGGTGTTCGACATTCAGATGGATATTTAAATATATTTTGTCACTCTGGTCGTGCTTTTGGTTCTCGTCCATCTCGACACTTAAGCGATGAAGAGTATCATTTGGCACACTTGTATGTATTACTCAATTGTCCAGAGATTGAACAATTCATTAAAATATTTGACATTGAGATGGTGCAAAAATACTCTATTCACAACGATCAAGAATTGGAGAGATTACGGAATCGTGATTTCCCTACTTGGATTCAGACTTACAACAAAGATCACAGAGCTAAAATAGATGAAAGAATATTTGAGTTTGTTAGTGGACCGTCGCGACTTGTGTCGTGCTATAGCGGATATTTTGTTAACGGGTATAAATTTCACACGGTTGAATATTCATTTGCAAAGAAGACGATGAATGCTGGGGTCTGCGTGAAAGGGACAACCTATGTTGAATGTGATATGGATTTTTATGGACTGGTGGAAGAAGTGATAGAGTTGCACTACTTCGGCTTGAAATCAGTGATCCTATTTAGATGTCATTGGTTCGATACAACAGAAAGGGGCATGAAAGTTCATCCAAAATACAAACTTGTTGAGGTTAATTACAAATCGAAATTGGCAGCAAATGAGTCTTTTATATTGGCATCACAAGCCGAACAAGTATATTACGCGAAGTATCCGGCTCATAATAAAGATAGAGCAGATTGGCGTGTAGTCTGTAAGACAAAAGGTAGAGGAAAAATTGATCCGATAGTAGGAGAAAATGATCCTCCTGGTTTCTATCAAGAAGATGATCTTCCTGTTGTGGATCGTATTATTCCAATACTCGAGGATGCAGACACAACGTCAATTCAATTAGAAGTTGAATATGCTGATGATGACTATCATGAAATTGAGGAAGCTGGAGATGAAGAAGATGAAGAAGAGGAAGAAGAGGAAGAAGAAGAAGAATTCGAAGACTATTATTCAGATGATGAAGAATAATGGTAAAGTATATATTTTATTAAATATATCTCTACTATTTATACAATAATCTGATTATATGTCTGTTCGACAGATATGTCTGGTCGTGATTATCGACGCAGGAGAGTTTCAGAGTCTCCGATCGGTGAGACTCCAGCACTTACTCATGCTGCTGATCCTCCTGTAGCTGATCCTCATGAGGATGATACTGTCGAGGCTAGTACATCCAGACGTAGGCGGCCACGCGGGCCGAACAGGTGGCAGCCTCCACCAGCCACAGAGTCACGTAGATTGATTAGCATGATTGGGGAGCGGTAATATATAATGAATTATGAATCATTACAAATTCATTATATCATAATATAATATTAAAATTTATTTTTGTTGTGCAGGTTCGAGCAAGAAGAAGTGCCGAGGAGCATTTCTTCTACTATTCGACGATACATGCACGGGGCATGGCCTACGTGGTCTCACGTGCCTAGCGAGCACGTCGACATGTTATGGCGCGAGTTTGAGGCACGTATTATTATTATTATTATTTACATGCATGATGATATATTAATATTGGTACTGATATTATTATTTTGCAGGCTCGCTATACATGGGCCGAGGACCAGAGGCCCTTCATTTACGCTGCCTGGGAGGCTATTTCCCGGGCAAGGTACAACGGGCAATTGGGGCAGGCTCGGTCCCAAGCGATGGCCCGAGCTGGGACCACTAACATCGCGGAGACTCGGGGATACGGCCCCGGTTGGATTACTCCGGATATATGGGACCAGCTCGTGGAGATATGGTCGACGGATCAATGGCAGGAGGTTTCTCGGAATGCGGCTAGAAATCGCATGTCGAGGGGAGCAGCGCGTCACACCGACGGCTCTGTTGCATTTGCAGTGCACGCAAATCGTATGGTAAGTATATCTTTTAATTATATATTTTATTTGTTACTATGTGTACTAATTAATGTATTTGTTTTGTAAATGTAGACGACGGTGTCGGATGACGGGACTGTCCAGCGACCCTCCCCGATGGCGGTGTTTGAGCGGACCCACCGTCGAGCACATGGGATGGGGGAGTACATCGACAACCGCACTGCATACATTATGGTAATTATATATTTGTTTAAATTATTCATTATATATTTATAATTTAAGTTTTATGATAAATATTAAACAAAAAATCAAACTCGAGTAGGAGACCTACAGCCAGACAGTGGTGCAGCGCGGGGGTACCCCCGAGGACTTTGACGCAGCATCGTGGGTCGAGGCCGCAGGTGGCTGGGACCATGGCCACGTATATGGCTTCGCAGATAGTGGTCATGCGCGAGCCGTACTAGGGCCACTTGGGGCACCGACCCCTCCGGTCGCTGGTGAGCGGCCGTCCACCTCTAGATCCAGTTATGATCATAGTACCAGAATAAGGACTCTAGAGGACACGGTCGCGCGTCAGACTGAGATAATGGCGCGCCAGAGTCAGATGATGGCGAATATACAAGCTATGCTACGTAACATGTCAGGTCATCCCGAAGCAGGCATCTCTTCGGCATCATCTAATCCATCGTCTTCGAGTCAGTCCATGCTGGTGTACACTCAAGCACTCCAGACCCCGCCATATGATCCAGGCCATCCTCCATCGTCATCATGAGATTTTTTTTATATTGACTTTGTTACTGAGATATTGAACTTGTTTAACTTATTTTGTTTGGATATTGATACTTCAATTTTTCATTTGAATTGTTTTTATACTATCGTGGATAATTATCAATAGAAATATAATTGTTTTGATGTATATCTTGGTGTGTTTGTGATGTGTGAATGAATGTGTGTATGAGGATATGGGTGTGTGAGTTATGTATCAGATAATGTATCAATGTATCAATGGAAATTGGGGAAATTGGAAATATAAAATTTTCCTGTTTCCCAATTGGCATCATCAGCAACGGCGTTCCCACGGCCGTCCGTGGGAACGCCGTTGCTAAAAGTGTATCGAAAGCCGTTGCTGATGACCTACAGCAACGGCTTAGCGACGGGGTTTTACTAACGGTGTTGCTACAGACTCAGCGGCCGTTGCTATTACTGTTATCAGCAATGGCTCCGGGTCTGTGGCAAAACTGTTGCTGATAATAGTTTTAGCGACGGCCCGAGCGGCCGTTGCTGATAATGTTTTGAGCGACGGCCCGAGCAGCCGTTGCTGAACCGTTGCTAAGTTATCAGCAACGCGACTTTCTGTCACGGCGCTATTGCAACGGCTCGGCCGTTGCTGATGCGCTTCAGCAACGGCTGAACAACGGCATCAGCCGTTGCTGATGCCCATTTTTCTAGTAGTGGGTGGAGGTTCTTCATGTTGGGTCTCCTCCTTATCTTTGTCCTCCACTTCTTTATCATGAAGTGTGAGATCCTCAAGTTCCTCACCTACATTCATAATTTTGACATTTCTAGAAGAATCATTAGTTTCATTCAAAGTAACATGTATGGATTCTTCAACAATCATTGTTCTACGGTTATAAACTCTATAAGCCTTAGAGTTAGTGGAATAACCTAGGAAAATTCCTTCATCAAATTTAGAATTAAATTTTTCTAAATTCTCCTTAGTATTTAATATGAAACATTTACATCCAAAAATATGAAAATATCCCACATTTGGGATTTTACCATTCCAAAGCTCAAAAGGTGTTTTCTTGATTTTTGGTCTTAATAAAACTCGGTTAAGAACATAACAAGAAGTATTTATGGCTTCGGCCAAAAAATATTTAGGCAAATTATTTTCGCATAACATGGTCCTAGCCATTTTTTGTAAAGTTCTATTCTTCCTCTCGACCACCTCATTTTGTTGAGGGGTCCTAGGGGAAGAAAAAGGTATGTTGAATACCTAAATCATCACAAAGTTCGGAAATTTTTTCATTTTTAAACTCCCCTTCATTGTCACTCCTAATTTTCAAAATTGAAACTCATTTTTCATTTGAAACTTTCTTTGCAAATTTTTTGAAAAACTCAAAAGTTTTATTTTTCTTGGCCAAAAAGAAAACTCATGTAAATCTTGAAAAATCATCAACCAATACATAGCAATATAGCTTTCCACCTAGACTAGCTACATCACATATATGGACCAAAGAGATCCATGTGCACAAGCTCAAGAATTCTAGATGTACTAACTTGATTAATGCTATAAAATGGGGATTTTACTTGCTTACCTAGTTGACATGCATCACAAAGTTTGTCTTTTTCAAACTTTATCTTAAGTAAGCCTTTAACTAATTCTTTCCTAGATATCTCTTGGATGAGGCTTATGCTAGCATGTCCTAGCCTTCTATGCCACAACCAAGAGTCATTCTCCATGGCAACTAAGCATCTAACATGAGGATTTGGCAAGACATTTAATTCTAAGGTGTATACATTTTCTTGTCTATCTCCAATAAACATGATATCATTTGATGGTGCACTTTTGACAATACATTTAGATGCTTCAAAAACTATTATGTATCCATTATCACATAATTATGATATACTAATCAAGTTATATTTTAACCCATCAACTAATAACACATTTTTAATGCATGGGTAAGGGAGTATACCTATGTCACCAATGCCAATAATTTTACCTTTGGCATTGTCTCCAAATGTGACATGTCCACAATCTTTACTTGATAGGGTTGCAAATAAATTGATGTCTCCCGTCATGTGCTTTGAGCAACCGCTATCCAATATCCAAGTGCTCCTACTTATTTGAGGATGCTTCTCCACCTACAAGAGGAGAAGAGACCACTTTAGGTACCCAAATTTTCTCGGGTCCTTGAGTGTTAGTCATTTTGGGAATCCATGTAAATCTTGCATGTTAGTTCCTTCTTAATGCACAATCCATGGCCATATGGCCAAATATGCCACAAGAGAAGCAATTTACATTAAATTTTCCTTTTGTGTGTGTGTGAGCATGAGAGTGTGATGATTTCCTTTTATGGACAACCTTTGGCATGTCATTTTGGATGGTTGTCATTTTTTCATTAAGCATGCAAAGTTTCTTCTTTAATGTTAGCATGCTATTATTCAGATGCTCTACTTGATCACATAAATACTTGTTTTCATTCTCTAATTTTTGATTGTCATTCTCTAAGTCATGCTTAGCTTTTTCTAGGATGCATTTCTCTTCCTTAAGGGTGTCTATTTCTTTCCTTAGAGTGTTGCATGAAAGTAATAGGCTATCATTCTCAAGTTTTAAAGATCTATTGTCCTTTTTGAGATCTCTAAATTTTTTCCTAATGACATTGAATTCATCATGCATTTGCTCAAATTCATTTTCTAACTCTTCTTGAGTAAATGAAACTTCACCAAAAGTAAATTTTACGTCATCATCCTTTGCCATCAAGCGGTTTGTCCCACATGATGAGGCCTCGCTTTCGTCCCACATGGCCATCATTGCCTTCTTCTTCTTCTTCTTGTATTTTTCCTTCTTCTGAGGGTTGGAGGTAGTGGCCATCTTAAGAAGCGGGCAATCCTTCCTTAGGTGCCTGGTCTTGTTGCAATGGTAGCAAGTGTAGTCGCCTCTTCCCTTCCTCATGCCTCCCCTCATGAAGCTCATGAATCTTCTTGCGAGCATCGTCATTTCTTCAAGATCATCCATCTCTTCCTCGGATGACGATGACTCTTCCGCTCAATGTGATGCTTTTAAGGCAATGGTCTTGCCTTTGGGGGCATCTTCCTCTTGGTATTGCTTCATGTGGGTCTCATGTGTCATAAGAGACCCAATGAGCTCAATAATCTTCAATGTGCTCAAGTTCTTAGCTTCCATGATTTTTGTGACCTTGGGCTCCCACGATTTTGGAAGGGAATGAAGGAACTTTCTTACCTTTTCCTCTTCCCTTATTTCTCTACCAAGGTTAGCTAAACCATTTGTAATATTTTGAAATCTAGCATGTATGGCATCTATGGATTTATGTGACAGCATTTTAAACATTTCATAGTCATGCATGAGTAGATTTATTTTGGACTCCTTTACTTGTGAAGTCCCTTCATGTGTGGTCTCTACGATCTTCCATAATTCATAAGCGGACTTGCATGTTGAAATCCTATTGAATTCATTGATTGATAGGCCGCAATATAGAGCATTGACGGCATTGGCATTTGCATTAAAAAGCCTAATTTCTTCTTGGTCCCATTTATCCATGTCCTTATCGGGTTGTTTATACTCTACTAGGATCATCCTCCATATATCCATGCCTAAGGATTGAAGGAAGCCATTCATGCAGATCTTCCAATAGGCATAGTTGTTCCCATCAAATATTGGTGGAGTATTAGTAAAGGACCCTTGAGCTAATTGGATTTCACTAGACATCTTGACTTCTATGGAAGATGGTTAAATCTTAACCTACGACCTTGCTCTGATACCAATTATTGTGTGAAACCCGACACTAGAAGGGGGGGTTAAATAGTGTCTGTCCCCTCTTTTACTTTTCTTCTTACTCAATTTTATCTTTACTTAATGCAGTTGTTATTGGCTTTAGGTTTTCAACCTAAGCCTTAATCTCGGTTTTGATAATTTTGATGATAACAAATATGGGACTAATGATTTCATTGAGAATATCATTCATGTTCCATATCAATTAGCGTTCGATGTCCTCGATCGAAAAAATCAGAGAAATCAAAAATCGGAAGGACATTGATCGTCGCGTTCGGGTTCGTCACGAAAATCTATCAAAGATTGATATGTGCGACAAAGACGTATTGGACGAGCTCAAGGATCACATGAAAGCTCTCCAAGTTGATGCGCGTTGAAAGCTGGAACCCAAAAATGAAGCGCGAAAGAAAAAGGCTGAAGAAATCAATCTCAGCCTAGGTTCGGTCGACTGGGCGGTCGACCGAATGAAGGTAAAAAGTAGCAGAGCTACTTCGATCGACCGGGCGGTCGACATGTCGGTCGACCGACCTGCTGATACCCGGGATGCGAGATCGCGTTGGTCGATCGATGGGTCGACCGAAGGTTGGGATCGATAATTTTCCATCTGGCAGTCGACCCATCGGTCAACCGACCACAGAGAAAAGAGAAGCGGTCAAAAGATCGGTCGACCAGTCGGTCGATCGAATATTCGACCGGTGGCCTGTAACGGATAGTTTTCTATCCGTTGAACAGTCATTTCTTTAGCAGGGTATAAATACACCCTCATATACTTTATTAAGCTTCTTCCTTGATTCTTACATAAATTATTGAGTATTCAAAGGGAAGATCTAAGCCTTCCAATCGATCAATTGCAGTGCGCCCTATTTCCTTCCGCGACAATCTTTTTCAAGCGCACAAGCTTCGCAAACAATTGGTATTCAAAGGGGTTTCTTGCCCTTTTTGATTGATGTCAAAAGCGGGAGAAGAGTATAGGTATAAAGGGGGAGAAATATGGAGAAGAGTATAGGTATAAGTAGGGAGAAAATTATAAGTAAAGGGGAGGAAATATAGGAAATTCATACATATAGATAGGAAGAGTTTAATTATATAAATATGCATGTTGATAGGGGGAGAAATCCCTTAGTTGATATCCTTGTGCTTTAATGATTATATATTTTCTTAATGATACTTCTGGGTATGGAAGTGCCTTCAGTTGGAGAGCGAAGACTTCCCGGTGAAAAGTCTTCTATGTAAGGGAAACTAATTAATCTAGTAAAACATAGTTTAGAAATCTTAAGCGGGGTGCTTAGGTAGTGGAGTAGGCATTGGGGCCGAATCACTATAAATCTTGTGTTTGCATTGATTTCTTATTTGCTTTAATTGCTAAATCATTTATTGCTTCCGCATATAAAATCGTCAAATTGTATATTGCCTAAACAAGTTATCAAACGATCAAAATTGGGATTTAGGCTAATTGAATTAGTAAACATACTATTTACCCCCCTCTAGTGTCGCCATTTCGCAAACAATTGGTATCATAGCAAAGCTTAATGGTATTCAAAGGGAGCATATGAGGGTGCATTTATACCCTGCTGAAGAAATAGCTGTTCAACGGATAGAAAACTATCCATTACAGGCCGTCAGTCGAATGGTTGGTCGACCGACTGGTCGATCGGTCTTTCGACCGCTTATCTTTTCTCTGTGGTCGGTCGACTGACGGGTCGACCGCCAGATGGAAAACTATCGATCCCAACCTTCGGTCAACCCATCGGTCGACCGACCACAGAGAAAAGAGAAGCAGTCGAAAGATTGGTCGACCAGTCGGTCGACCAACCATTCGACCGACGACCTGTAACAGATAGTTTTCTATCCGTTGAACAATCGTTTCTTCAACAGGGTATAAATACACCCTCATATACTTTATTAAGCTTCTTCCTTGATTCTTACAAAATTATTGAGTATTCAAAGGGAAGATCTAAGCCTTCCAATTGACCAATGGCAGTGCGCCCTGTTTCCTTCCGCGTCAATCTTTTTCAAGCGCACAAGCTTCGCTCAACTCGGGTGTAGATCAAGCGCTACCACTTGACGAGTTGAAGGTTCCAAGGCTGTGAAAGGTGCTTGCAAACATTGGTTTTATTATTTAGCTCTTTTGATTGTATTTTATTAGTTATTTTAATTGTTTGTTTAATTTGAGTTTGTAAGACCGGGTGTTAAGTCTTAAATTGGGTGAAGTGGTATCCTTGGTGTAGAATGAGTAAAGCCACTTGTGTAAATAGAGTATTACTAGGATTAGTTCTACTTGTCCCTTAGGTTGAGGTGGGAAAGTGCTCTCGGTAGGAAGGCGAGATACTTCCGGGTGTGAAAGTGCCTTCGATTGGAGAGTGGAGACTTTCCGGTGCAAAGTCCTCGTTGTAAGGGAAACTCTAATTAATCTAGTAAAACCTAGTTTGGAAATCCTAAGCGGGGTGCTTAGGTAGTGGAGTAGGCATTGGGGCCGAACCACTATAAATATCTTGTGTTTGCATTGTTATTATTGCTTGGTTTTATTACCTTATCATTTATCGCTTCCGCATATAATCATCGAATTGCAAATTGCCTAAACCAATCTAAATAAACGATTAAAAGTGGATTTAGGCTAATTGTATTAGTAAACACACTATTCACCCCTCTTTAGTGTCGCCATTTGGCCAACAATTGTTACTTACTGATTAATGTGACCAAAATTCAATAACAATGATAAAAGCAAGTAAGAAAGCAATGCAAACAAGAATGCTTATAGTGGTTCGGCCAACCGCCTACTCCACTACCTTGGCTCCTCACCAAGGAGTTCTAACCACTACTTTATACAATTTATGTTTCCCTTTGAATACAATGAGGACACCCTTCTCACCACTCGGAGAACACCTCAATCCTATTCACCGAGGCAAAACACAATTCTATAAAGCTATCCCTAAGTGTTTCCTAGCACACCTAGCAGCCATCTCAACTTGAAAACAAATTTACAATAAAAGTCAAATACAAAGGAAAGAGCTTGAGAATATAAAATGAACCAACGCTTCTTTCCACCGCCTTCAGGTCTCCAACTTGCAAGAAGATGGCTCTTAAGTTGCAGTAGAGTTGAAGAAGCAGGGAATCAATGCCTGAAATGAGTCATAGATGGAAGCAGAGGGCGGGCGCAGATTTTGCTCTTTGGAAGGCTTAAGAAAACTTCTTTAATGCCCAATAAAATTTCTAAGAGTTGTAAAGAAGTTAGGTGAGGGGTATTTATAATCCCTCACCCGAACGGCCCGTTCAACAGGTGAAAAATCGACTGTTGGAGCCGTTCGATTACAGGCCAATCGATCGATTGATCGACCGACAGATCGACCGCCAATGCGACTGCTGGCTGTCTATGAGAGCTCGGTCGACCGACGGGTCGATGGGCTGACGCTAATCTATTTCTTTCGACATTCGATCGACCCATCGGTCGATCGAATGGCTGGAGCCAGGGTCGCGATTAGGCTATCTCCAGTTCGATTGACCAATTGGTCGACCGCTACCATTCTCCCTCTTTTTCGCATCTATCGGTCGACCAACTGGTCGATCGACGCAGCCTTGTAATTTTACCTTCACCAATTTTGGTCGACCGACTGGTCGATCGACAGGCTACTGCCTATTTTTACCGGCATTCGATTGACCAATTGGTCGACCGAACGGGCTTCTCACCATACTATTGCCTTGTTCGGTCGATCAATCGGTTGACCGAACCCAGGCTGAGGATGGCTTCTTCCTTGGATTTTTACACGTCATTTCTATGGGTTTGGTTACCAAGTTTCAACTTGGATAACTTTACACTTTTGGCTTGGGATAAACTATCCTAGGGACATATTACATTAATTCTACTTAATTTAATCCAGAGCATTTCTTCAATGATTTCTTCTTTCATTTCTTTGACGATCTTTTCCTTCGTCCCATTTGAACGGATTTGGCATGCATATCACAACCTCAACCTGAACTCAAAACTTCACACTTGGATTAAATACATGTTTGTTATCATCAAAATAAAGATCGAGGCTTAAGAGAGACCCTTAAGCCAACAATAGGCATGACATCATATGAATTAGGAGGCCAGTCGTCTAATATTGGATCTTCGTCTGCAACTCATACGACATCTGTTGAGTAGCCGTATCGAAATATGGTTTTGGATGCTCTAGGTGGTCATGAATTCCAAAGGTTATCAATGCCTCACACAGAATTAGGAGGCCAGTCGTCAAGTACTGAAGCGACAATGGATATAGAGTGTGAGTCACAAGTA
Organism: Canna indica; assembly: GCA_034359265.1. Classification (NCBI taxonomy): domain Eukaryota; kingdom Viridiplantae; phylum Streptophyta; class Magnoliopsida; order Zingiberales; family Cannaceae; genus Canna; species Canna indica. Next base: position 30,718,948 of record CP136893.1, on the reverse strand, counting down.
CAATCGGATATTCAAATAGAGTTACCAAATCCAAAAGCAGCATAGTTTTATGATTTACAAAGCTGTAGATGAACCATTGTATGAAGGCTGTGATGAATATTCAAAGTTGTTAGTAATGACTCAAATGTTAAATATTAAGTCTCACTGCAACGTAACTGAGATATCATATAATTGATTTTCTGAGTTTTTTTCACAAAGCGTTGCCTAAATATAACAAATTGGAGGACAGTTTCTATAAGACAAAAAATGACAATATAGGATTATCTAAGGGAACTTCTGTTAACGAACAGTTGCACAGAAAGTTGTAATTACTATTACAACTGCTTGCAAGTAGCAAACAAAGAACCAAAACAAAAATCACAAGGACGCACGCAAGCACAATAATTTGTTTACGCAGTTTAGTGACAAAGCTTATCACCTAATCTGCGGGGCACTCACCGGACAGATGCCCAATCCACTCTCAATAAGTACAATATTAGTCTTCATGATTTCACACTCCGAAATCTAACTATCAGTACTATAGTGAATTAAAAATAATAAAAAGCTATTTATTATTACAAGTATATACCAACTTACCTCTCTATGACATCCCAGCCACAGAGTTCCGTCCTCCACACAGTCCTTGTGTTGTAGTGAGTTAATAGCCCAAATCCATCTTAGCTTGAAGATAAGTAAGGTAGATTATTATTGTCTTGCACTCAGCAGTCTCAACTCCTCATATAACTGACAACATAGTTTACGCACATATGAGTGGATCCATAGGAGTATATCAATAGGAGAGGATCAATCAACTCAATCATTCTCTCACTTCTTTAATAAGCAAAGTAGGCAACCCAAAAGACACAGTCATTACTCCACAAGAGAAACTCAAGGAAACTCCTAACACCATGATGACCATTAACTCCATAAAGCACCTTGATGACCATAACTTCCACCAAATGAATGACCAAGACCATAAAGCTCCATGATGATCATAACTCATCATAATTCTTCGGCCATAAATGCTTCAAGAAAAACCACTATCCCATTAATGATGACTACTTCATTTCTTTCATAATTGTAACTAGCAGACATAAAAGTTTCAAGAAAAACCTCCGCCATAAAAACTTCAAGAAAAACTATCATCCCATTAATGAAGACCACTTCATTTCTTCCATCACTTCATTTCTTTCATAATTGACTTCGGTCATAAAGGCTTCAAGATAACTGTCAGCCCATTAATGAATACCACTTCATTTCTTCCACAAATGAATAGACAATAAACAAGTAATTAAAGATGATTTAAACATATCTGAGATATAAAATAGAATCATCATAAATTCTGGAAATCAAAGATCACCATTTGAGCAACATCCTTATCCTAAAATCCATAATTTGCAGGAGTTGTTGTAATTGTCCTCAAACAATTATAACCATCTTCAATATAAGCAGAACTTATTATAGTTGTGACTGTCTATTTAACTGAGAATAATCTAGAATACTTTTATTAAATATAGCCAACACAACATAAGCCAAAAACCAACAATCTGCTTTTTTGACTTATTTGGCAAAACACATGTTGTTAAGAGAATATCCAGAGTAAGCAACCATAGAGCAAGTAGCAGTTAGACAACAAAATGTAACTTGTAAGTATAAACTGAGAACTTCAGCATAAACTCCACAACAGTTGCAACTGACATACAATTGAGAACTGACATATCATCCTTTTGCCAAATATTGCCAACACAACAAAGACCAAACACTAACAATATCATCATTTGGCTTATTTGGCAAAACACAAGTTGACATCACAAACCAACAAGTCTAACTGTAGCATATTAACACCATAGTCACCAAAATAGGTTACAACCTGATAATAGACACATCACAAAGGGTTGAAACTGAATAGAGTATCATACTATCTCCCCCTTTTTGGAAATTAAGCCAAAGGAGTATAGAACTATCAAAATTTGAACTGGAAGAACTGTAAGGATCATCAGAAGAAGTAGATATATGACTTGCAGGAGTTGAAGAGGAGAAAAAGTGATCAAGAACCTTCTGTTCTAGAGAAACAATCTGCAGTTGTACGTAACTTGGAGGTAGATTCCTTAGCATTAAATATCTCCTCAAGAATATTCTGTTCACTGACAGTTGTAACTACAAAAGGTTTTTTGGTGGAGCTAGAACCAAGATGAGACTTGGTAGGAGTGTCTTCCTTCTTCATTTTAGTAGTAATCTTAAAAGTCTGCCGCATTGCTTCCTAACAGGTACAACTATAACAGAAAGAACAGGAAGTCCAATATCAATCTCAGGTACAGGAACATAATCTGTTTCAGGAACATGATTGACAGTTTTAACTGGTTCTTATACAGTTGTAACTGGTGTAGTATTGGCAGAAGGACTTGGTACTGAGTCCTTTGAAACTATTCTGGAACAAGAGTATGATCTTGATGCTGGTCCTCAAGAACAGAACCTGTAGAAGCTGTAGAAGGACCAATCTTTACTGAATTGAATCATAAATAGTGACATCAAATGAGGTAATTTCAATTGGGTCGGCTTGAAAAGAAATACCTAAATAGGGAATGATTGCCACACAAATTTCCCCCTCAAGAATAGAAACCCTAGGTAGAGAACACTACTAGAAACTTGGTCTTCAGCAACGGCTATCAGCAACGGCCGCTCAAGCCGTTGCTATTTGCAACGGCGTTCTAACGGACACCCGAGCCGTTGCTGATTATTTTAATTATCAGCAACGGCTTTCTGACGAAAAGGCGAGCCGTTGCTGATATTTTAATTATCAACAACGGCGTTCTAACGGACAAGTGAGCCGTTGCTGATGATAACTTATCAGCAACGGCTTTCTAACGGGCGAGGGAGCCATTGCTGATAAGTTTATATAGGGCACCGGTCGCGCCCTACCCTTCTTCCTCCCGCTGCTGCCGTCGCCGCTGCTGCTCTCGCCTCTCGCCGCCGCTGCCGCTGCTGCCGACGCCGACGACGCCTCTTCCTCCTCCCGCTACTGCCGACTTGTTCAGGTATTCCTCGCCGGCCGGCCGTCTCTTCCCGTTGCGGCCGATGGCCGCCACCGGACCTTGTACAGTGGCCGGACAGTGTGTCCGACCACTGTACGCCGGCGCCGGAGGGTGGACTCCGGCGCCGGAATTTATAATTATATATATATTTTATATTGTTTTATAATTGTTAATTAATTGTTTTATAATTGTTAATTAATTGTTTAGATTAATTGTTTAATTTGTTAGATTAATTATTAGGGTTCAGATTAATTTTGGACGCGCGCCGGAATCGTCCACTTCAGACGCGCGCCGGTTTGTCCACTTCGGACGCGCGCCGAAATCGTCCACTTCGGACGCGCGCCGGAATCGTCCACTTCGGAAGCGCGCCAGAATCGTCCAATTCGGACTCGCGCCGGAATCGTCCACTTCGGACGCGCGCCGGAATCATCCACTTCGGACGCGTGCCGGAATCGTCCACTTCGGAGGCACGCCGGAATCGTCCACTTCGGACGCACGCCGAAATCGTCCAATATGGACTCGAACTGTCTCGAAACATTTAGAAAATAATCATCCATCCGACGAGTTGATATGTTTCACGTACGCATCGACGAGTCGGATATGATTTAGCAAAACCTTAGATCCGTTCGGGGATTGTATGTTCGTGTAAAAGAAGTAGATGATCTTTTATACGATGTACAATTCTTGAATTGTCCCTGATTGGACAATTTGGAAATATAGTTATTTGTACTGCACTTACGTTTTTGTTTTAACTGTTAACTAATTATTCTAAATTTCGGCAACATCTCTCTTGTTCTCCGATACGCGCCCAGATGATATGCGTATTCGGAGAACTGTAGGGAGATGCTGCCGAAATTTAGAATAATTAGTTAATAGTTAAAATAAAAATGTAAGTGCAGTACGAATAACATAAATCCCGAATGGAATAGGACAATCTCACCTAAAGACATTAACCAAAGAAATTGTCATTGATTGACAGAATCATGTCGGCTGATCGAAGTTGGATGTACCGACGTCTTGATCGTGGAGCTTTAACGAATGAGTTTCGATTAGGCGTAACGTACTTCCTAAATTTCGCCTATTCGAATCGGAATTTCGTTAGCATGGGTGATCAAATCCGATGTCCGTGCCGCATTTGTTCAAATGGACGATTTTTGGATCGGGAGACTGTCACTCTGCATCTATATACCAAAGGATTTGCACCAAGATATTTTCTATGGACTTGTCACGGGGAGTCACGCGAAGTCGGGACGTCGAGCAATCCTGTCATTCAGACATATGGTGAATCTTTCTCTGCTGGTGCTTCTTCATCCAGTCAATGTAATCCCTATAGAACTATGATACTTGATAGTCTTGGGGGTCAATTCCGCCTGAATGATAATGTTGATCGGCCGATTCTTCAGACATCAGTCCCACCAGATACTACAGCGGTTGATATCACAGAAGTACAAACTGCGGTAGAGATTGAATTACCGAATAAAGAAGCTGCAGAATTTTACGAGATGTTGAAAGCTGCCGATGAACCTTTGTATGAGAATTATCCTAAATACACTAGGTTTTCAGCAATGACACAGCTCTTAAACATCAAGGCCGATTGTAATATCAGCGGAGTTGCATATGATCGGATTGATGGATTGATTAATGGAATGCTGCCTACTGATAACAAGTTTGAGCCTACTTTTTATAAGACTAAAAAGCTAATGAGAAAATTAGGGCTTGGGTACGAAAAAATACACGCGTGCCAAAATAACTGCATTTTATATTATAAAGAAAATGTGCAGTTGGATAAATGCCCTGTATGTCAACACCCTCGTTACAAGGAGAAGAAATCGGTCCGACAGAAAAATATCCCGTTTAAGGTGCTTCGGTATTTTCCACTAACACCGAGGCTTCAAAGATTATTCATGTCGGAAAAGACAGCCCCCTACATGAGTTGGCATGCAAGAAGTCGTGATGATACAGTAATGACTCATCCATCTGACAGTGAAGCATGGAAACATTTGGATACATGTTATCCTTCATTTGCTAGGGATACTAGAAATATCAGATTGGGATTGTGCACAGATGGTTTTAATCCGTTTGGACATTCTGCAACTCCTTATTCAGTTTGGCCAGTGCTGCTGACAGTTTATAATTTGCCACCGTCAATGTGCATGAAAGATGAATTTATTTATCTTTCGATGATTATTCCGGGTCCTAAGGGTCCACGAAAAGAAATTGACATATTTCTCAGACCCTTGATAGATGAATTGAAAACATTGTGGGCTGAGGGAGCTGTCACTTATGATTGTCATCGGAAGCAAAACTTCAATTTAAAGGCCGCGGTCTTGTGGACAATCAATGATTTCCCCGCGTACGGCATATTGTCGGGTTGGAGCACTCACGGCCGACTCACTTGTCCGTATTGTATGGAACACTCTAAATCAATTAGTCTTCAGAACGGACGAAAAATCTCATTCTTTGATTGTCATCGTCGATTCCTACCGATTAATCACTAGTATCGAAGGAATAGTAATAAATTTACTACGGGCAGAGTCGAAAGAGATGGGCCACCACCGATGTTGTCTGGTGAACAAATATTAGCATGTGTTTCAGCACTTCCAGATATAGTATTTGGTCGCAATGAAAGAGTGTCAGGTTTTGGCCAAACACACAACTGGGTGAAAAAAAGTATCTTTTGGGAATTGCCCTATTGGAGTTCATTATTGATTCGACATAATTTAGATGTCATGCACATTGAAAAAAATGTGTTTGATAATATTTTCAACACTTTGATGGATATTTCTAGAAAAACTAAAGATAATGTCAAAGCCCGACATGATCTGAAAATACTTTGTAAAAGACCAGAGTTGGAGTTACAAGAGGTCAACGGACGATATCTGAAACCGAAGGCCCTATATGTGTTAAATAAACAACAGATCAAAGATGTTTGTCAACGGGTAAAAGAACTCAGATTACCCGATGGATATGCTTCAAACTTATCTCGATGTGTGAACGTCGATGATTGCAAAATATCAGGGATGAAGAGCCATGATTGTCATGTATTCATGCAGAGATTACTTCCGATCGCATTTCGAGATCTTCTACCTGATAATATTTGGGGTCCGTTGACTGAATTAAGTATGTTTTTTAGAAGCATCTGTGCAAATGTCCTTCGAGTCGAAGATATGTCAACACTTGAAAATAATATTGTTGAAATCATATGCAAGCTGGAGCAATTTTTCCCTCCTGCATTTTTTGACTCGATGGAGCATCTACCGATACACTTGGCATACGAGGCACGAGTTGGTGGCCCCGTTCAATATCGTTGGATGTACTTATTTGAAAGATACATGAATCGTCTGAAGAAAAAAGTAAAGAACACCGCAGCTATTGAAGGATCAATATCTGAATCGTATATCATCCAAGAAATTTCAACATTCTGCTCATTTTACTTTGAATCGACAGTACAGACAAGATTTAATCGTCTTCCACGTAACGACGACGGGGGTGTTCGACATTCAGATGGACGTTTAAATATATTTTGTCACTATGGTCGTGCTTTTGGTTCTCGTCCATCTCGACACTTAAGCGATGAAGAGTATCATTTAGCACACTTGTATGTATTACTCAATTGTCCAGAGATTGAACAATTCATTGAAATATTTGACATTGAGATGGTGCAAAAATACTCTATTCACAACGATCAAGAATTGGAGAGATTACAGAATCGTGATTTCCCTACTTGGATTCAGACTTACAGCAAAGATCACAGAGCTGAAATAGATGAAAGAATATTTGAGTTTGTTAGTGGACCGTCGCGACTTGTGACGTGCTATAGCGGATATTTTGTTAACGGGTATAAATTTCACACGGTTGAATATTCATTTACAAAGAAGACGATGAATGCTGGGGTCTGCGTGAAAGGGACAACCTATGTTGAATATGATATCGATTTTTATGGACTGGTGGAAGAAGTGATAGAGTTGCACTACTTCGGCTTGAAATCAGTGATCCTATTTAGATGTCATTGGTTCGATACAACAGAAAGGGGCATGAAAGTTCATCCAAAATACAAACTTGTTGAGGTTAATTACAAATCGAAATTGGCAGCAAATGAGCCTTTTATATTGGCATCACAAGCCGAACAAGTATATTACGCGAAGTATCCGGCTCGAAATAAAGATAGAGCAGATTGGCGTGTAGTCTGTAAGACAAAAGGTAGAGGAAAAATTGATCCGATAGTAGGAGAAAATGATCCTCCTGGTTTCTATCAAGAAGATGATCTTCCTGCTGTGGATCGTATTATTCCAATACTCGAGGATGCAGACACAACGTCAATTCAATTAGAAGTTGAATATGCTGATGATGACGATCATGAAATTGAGGAAGCTGGAGATGAAGAAGATGAAGAAGAGGAAGAAGAGGAAGAAGAAGAAGAATTCGAAGACTATTATTCAGATGATGAGGAATAATTGTAAAGTATATATTTTATTAAATATATCTCTACTATTTATACAATAATCTGATTATATGTCTATTCGACAGATATGTCTGGTCGTGGTTATCGACGCAGGAGAGCTTCGGAGTCTCCGATCGGTGAGACTCCAGCACTTACTCATGCTGCTGATCCTCCTGTTGCTGATCCTCATGAGGATGATACTGCCGAGGCTAGTACATCCAGACGCAGGCGGCCACGCGGGCCAAACAGGTGGCAGCCTCCACCAGCCACAGAGTCACGTAGATTGATTAGCGTGATTGGGGAGCGGTAATATATAATGAATTATGAATCATTACAAATTCATGATATCATAATATAATATTAAAATTTATTTTTGTTGTGCAGGTTCGAGCAAGAAGAAGTGCCGAGGAGCATTTCTTCTACTATTCGACGATACATGCACGGGGCATGGCCTACGTGGTCTCACGTGCCTAGCGAGCACGTCGACATGTTATGGCGCGAGTTTGAGGCACGTATTATTATTATTTTTTGCATGCATGATGATATATTAATATTGGTACTGATATTATTATTTTGCTGGCTCGCTATACATGGGCCGAGGACCAGAGGCCCTTCATTTACGCTGCCTGGGAGGCTATTTCCCGGGCAAGGTACAACGGGCAGCTGGGGCAGGCTCGGTCCCAAGCGATGGCCCGAGCTAGGACCACTAACATCGCGGAGACTCGGGGATACGGCCCCGGTTGGATTACTCCGGATATATGGGACCAGCTCGTGGGGATATGGTCGACGGATCGATGGCGGGAGGTTTCTCGGAATGCGGCTAGAAATCGCATGTCGGGGGGAGCAGCGCGTCACACCGGCGGCTCTGTTGCATTTGCAGTGCACGCAAACCGTATGGTAAGTATATTTTTTAATTATATATTTTATTTGTTATTATGTGTACTAATTAATGTATTTGTTTTGTAAATGTAGACGACGATGTCGGATGACGGGAGTGTCCAGCGACCCTCCCCGATGGCGGTGTTTGAGCGGACTCACCGTCGAGCACATGGGACGGGGGAGTACATCGACAACCGCGCTGCATACATTATGGTAATTATATATTTGTTTAAATTATTCATTATATATTTATAATTTAAGTTTTATGATAAATATTAAACAAAAAATCAAACTCGAGTAGGAGACCTACACCCAGACGGTGGTGCAGCGCGGGGGTACCCCCGAGGACTTTGACGCAGCATCGTGGGTCGAGGCCGCAGGTGGCTGGGACCATGGCCGCGTATATGGCTTCGCAGATAGTGGTCATGCGCGAGCCGTGCTAGGGCCACTTGGGGCACCGACCCCTCCGATCGCTGGTGAGCGGCCGTCCACCTCTAGATCCAGTTATGATCATAGTAGCAGAATAAGGACTCTAGTGGAGACGGTCGCGCGTCAGACTCAGATGATGGAGGAGATGCATGCTATGCTACGCAACATGTCAGGTCATCCCGAAGCAGGCATCTCTTCGGCATCATCTAATCCATCGTCCTCGAGTCAGTCCACGCCGGTGTACACTCAAGCACTCCAGACCCCGCCATATGATCCAGGCCATCCTCCATCGTGATCGTGAGATTTTGTTTATATTGACTTTGTTACTGAGATATTGAACTTGTTTAATTTATATTGACTTTGTTACTGAGATATTGATACTTCAATTTTGCATTTGAATTGTTTTTATACTATCGTGGATAATTATCAATATAAATATAATTGTTTTGATGTATATCTTGGTGTGTTTGTGATGTGTGAATGAATGTGTGTATGAGGTGTTTGTGATGTGTGAATGAATGTGTGTATGAGGGTATGGGTGTGTGAGTTATGTATCAGATAATGTATCAATGTATCAATGGAAATTTTAAATTTTAAATTTTTCTGTTTGCAGGTGTACATCATCAGCAACGGCTTTCCCACGGCCGTCCGTGGGAAAGCCGTTGCTAAAAGTGTATCGAAAGTCGTTGCTGATGACCTACAGCAACGGCTTAGCGATGGGGTTTTACTAACGGCGTTTCTACGGACTCGTGGCCGTTGCTATTAATGTTATCAGCAACGGCTCCGGGTCTGTGGCAAAACCGTCGCTGATAATATTTTTAGCGACGGCCCGAGCGGCCGTTGCTGATAATGTTTTGAGCGACGGCCCGAGCGGCCGTTGCTGATCCGTTGCTAAGTTATCAGCAACGCGACTTTCTGTCACGGCTCTATTGCAACGGCGCGGCCGTTGCTGATGCCCATTTTTCTAGTAGTGGAATCATGAATATTAAACTGTAAACCTTAACCCTTTCTTGGACAATGATCTTCAAGATGATGGCCAAGCTTGACTTGCATTGGGTGACCACGAGAAGGAGGAAGAAAGGCTTCCTCATTTGACATCGGATTGGAAGACGTCACAGTCTTTTCTTCAAGATTAGAAGATGACACGCCCTTTTTCAGAGCAGAAGTAGCTTTCTCGAACCATTCTCATAAACTCTTTTCGCTGCGGACCCGAGGGAGACTTGGTCGGCTCCATTTGTAGAAAGAAGATGCAGAATAGAAGTGGAGTAGATGAACAGTCAAGAGAGCAGTTACAAAACCTTGAATGAAGGGGGTTACTACTCCAAGTCTTGAAAGAGGAGGTTACTTTTTCAAGCCTTGAAAGAGGGGGTTACTCCTTCAAGCCTTGATTGAGGAGGTTACTTCTTCAAGCCTTGATTGAGGAGGTTACTATTTTGAGACTTGAATGAGCGGGTTTAATGCTCTGATCCCTACATGTGCAAAATTAGTGGAGAGAGAGAAAACATTTACTACAAAAGGGAGTTTCTTCTTCTTCTTTAAATGAAACCCCTCCCTTTTAAAAAAATAATACAAATATCACATAATGGACAACCCCAGAGCAGATCTAAACTACTCAAAACTCCCTCCATCTAAGGTCTTTGTGAAAACGTCTGCCACTTGTTGATCTGTAGAAAAATGCTCCAGTTGTAACTCTTCTTGCATTGCCTGATAATTCTTCCTTGATTGATTTCTGATTTTGACTCCCTTATTAAGATTTCCAATCACATTCTATAGAGGATGATTTTTGTGATCTTTTGTAGGCTTTTCAGTTTCGGTGTCACCACTTTCATCATCTTGTTCAGCATCAAACTCAGTGTCAGTTGCATCGGAAGTTTTAACTACCTGATCAGTGGGCTTTGTAGTGTTCTGACTAGTTTTGATCTCAGTTGCAACACCCATATCATAAAACTCAATGAATGAGCTATTTTCGAACTCCCTGCCGTGATTACTCCTTATTCTGATCTTCATAATTGGAAGCTATTTTTCATTTTGCAGTCTTAAGCACAATGATTTGAAGTTGCTGAAAGCACTTGAAAAATTTGTCCAGGTAAATCGTGAGTAATCATCAACACATACAAGAACATATTTTTTTTACCTCCAATACTTTTAACTTGCATAGGACAAATCAGGTCCAGGGGAAGAAGTTCTAGAGGTCTTGATGTAGCAACCAGTTATAACTGGTGATGAGACTGCCTTGGGGATTTCACATGATTCTTTCTTCTCTGATTGTTAGAGAGTTTGAAGCAGTTCTCTATACTCACCCTTTGCATATGCAATAATAACGTATGGGCACCCTCTGACTTCTTCTTGTAGTAGACTGTTGTTGACTTGAAGAACCCCTCCGAATATACCTCAGTTGAACTAGTAGTTGAGACTGAGGTTTTAATTGGGATGGACTAGTGTATCCCAGTCCATTATGATTTGAAGGATATTTTTCTGCACTCAAAATTTCATTAAGGATACCACTAAAATTCATCATTCTACCTTCCCTTTTTACCTTCTCAAGTTCTTCAATCAACTTGGACTCTTTATCTTCCTTTTTCTGCAATCTGAGATTGAAGATGTTGAATTCTCTGCTCAAAATTTATTTTTTCTTCAGTCAACAATTTGTTTTGATTATTGAGGGATTTGTTCAGCTTTGCAACTTCAACCCATTTATCAAACATCTTCTGGTAGGCTTCAACAAGACTGCCAGTACATTGAACTTTGTAGTGATCATCACCTGCATCTGAGTTGTCAGGAGTTTTAGCTGTGTCACCAATACAAGCTGTGAAAGCTCTAAAGTTATCTTGTTCAGATCTTCTGAGTCAATTTCTTCTTCATCATCATCACTCTAGGTGACAGTAAAGGTCTTTTTGACCCTCTTTTGTAGATTTGGATATTTTGATCTGACATGTTCATATCCTTCACATTCAAAGCATTGGACAACTTTGAACTTTTGTAGTGTCAGGGATCCTTCATGATTAGTTTATAAAGTTTCTCATGCCTGCTTTGCCAAGGCACAAGACGAAATTAGTTTAAACTGAGAAGGATCAACTCCACTGAAGATAGCATTAAGAGTTTTATCGTCATAATTTGCTGCAATAATTTTTGCTTCAGTATGTTGGCTTTTTGGCTTACACTCAGTCCCATCTATCGCTAGAGGTATATAGCCAACCTCTATAGTGTCCCAACAACGATCATCCAAGGATTTGATGGAAGCTCTCATCCGAGTCTTCCAATAAGCATAGTTTGTTCTGATGAGTAATGGAGGAACATTGACAAAATTTCCCATATGCTTTCCTTCCATCTTGAGCCTGAAAAAAAAGTGATTCTCCAAGGATCTGTGTAGGCAAAGGTTAGCACAATCACTCTGATACCAATTGACAATATAGGGTTTTCTAAGGGAACTTCTGTTAACGGACAATTGCACAGGAAGTTGCAACTGCTATTACAACTGCTTGCAAGTAGCAAACAAAGAATCAAAATAAAAATCACAAGGAAGCATGCAAACACAATAATTTGTTTACGAGTTCAGTGACAAAGCTTGTCACCTAATCTACGGGGCACTCACCGGACAGATGCTCAAGCCACTCTCAATAAGTACAATATTAGTCTTCAGGATTTCACACTCCAAAATCTAACTATACAATGAATTGCAAATAACAAAAACCTATTTGTTATTACAAGTACATACCAACTTACCTCTCTATGACATCCCAGCCACAAAGTTCCATCCTCCACACAATCCTTGTGTTGTAGTGAGTTAACAGCTCAAATCCATCTCAGCTTGAAGATAAGTAAGTTAGATTATTGTTGTCTTGCACTCAGCAGTCTCAACTTCTCATATAACTGGCAACACAGTTTACGCATATATTAGTGGATCTATAGTAGTATATCAATAGGAGAGGATCAATCAAATCAATCATTCTCTCACTTCTTTTATAAGCAAAGTAGGCAACCTAAAAGACATAGTCATTACTCCACAAGAGAAACTCAAGGAAACTCCTAACACCATGATGACCAATAACTCCATAAAGCACCTTGATGACCATAACTTCCACCAAATGAATGACCAATGTTATAAAGCTCCATGATGATCATAACTCATCATAATTCTTCGGTCATAAATGCGTCAAGAAAAATCGCCGTCATAAAAGCTTCAAGAAAAACCACTAGCCCATTAACGAGGACTACTTCATTTCTTCCATAATTGTAACTGGCAGACATAAAAGTTTCAAGAAAAACCGCCCCCATAAAAATTTCAAGAAAAATTGTCAGCCCGTTAATGAAGACCACTTCATTTCTTCCATAATTGACTTCGGCCATAAAGTCTTCAAGATAACTGTCAGCCCATCAATGAATACCACTTCATTTCTTCCATAAATGAATAGACATTAAACAAGTAATTAAAGATGATTTAAAAATATCTTAGATATAAAATAGAATTATCATTAATATTGGAAACCAAAGGTCACCATTTGCGCAACATCCTTATCCTGAAATTCATAGTTTGCAGGAGCAGTTTTAACTATCCTCAAACAGTTGTAATCGTCTTCAATATAAGCAGAACTGCTCATAGTTGTGACTGTCCATTTAACTGAGAACAACCTGGAATACTTTTGTCAAATATAGCCAACACAACATAAGTCAAACACCAACTATCTCCTCCTTTGGCTTATTTGGCAAAACACAAGCTGTTAAGGGAATATCCAGAGTAAGCAACCACAGAGCAAGTAACAGTTAGACAACAGAATGTAACCTGTAAGTATAAACTTAGAACTTCATCATAAACTCCACAACAGTTGCAACTAACATACAACTGAGAACTAATTGATTATCCTTTTGCCAAATATAGCCAACACAACAAAGGCCAAACATCAACAAAAAATGATAAAGATACTTGGTCTAGGGTATCAAAAAATTCATGCATGTCTGAACAACTGCATTCTCTATTATCGTGAATACGCAGACTTGACCCAGTGTCAAACATGTGAACATCAATGGTACAAAGAGAAATCTTCGAGTAGACAAAAAGATATATCATTTAAGGTTCTTCGGTATTTCCCGATAATTTCTAGATTGAAGTGGTTGTTCATGTCTGAAAAAATATCCCAACATATGATATGGCATGCTAAGAGGCGTTACCCGAATGTCGTAACTCACCCGTTTGATAGTGAAGCATGGAAACATCTTGATTGATGTTAATCCATCATTTGCAAGTGATCCTAGAAATCTCAAACTAGGGTTATGTACTGATGGGTTCAATTCATTCGGTCAATCATTCACTTCATATGTTGTTTGGCCGATGCTCCTCACAGTCTACAATTTACCGCCGTCGACGTGCATGAAAGATGATTTCATATTTTTTAGTATGGTAATCTCAAGACCAAGGGGACCAAGAAAAGAATTGGATGTGTTCCTTTGATCGTTAATTGATGATTTAAAGAAATTATGGGACGATAGAGTCATTACTTATGATATTCATCAAAAAAGGAATTTCAACATAAGGGTCGCATTGTTGTGGACAATTAGTGACTTCCCAACATATGCTATGTTGTCTGGTTGGAGCACACATGGGAGGCTTGGTTGTTCGTATTGTATAGAACGAACAAAAGCATTCAATCTTCGGAATGGACAAAAGATTTCATATTTTGACTGTTACTATCAATTTTTGTCACTTGATCATCCATACCGAAGAAATAGAGATAAATTCATCAGGGGCAGAGTGGAAAAAGACGGACCACCTCCGCATTTATTTGGTAATCAAATGTTAGTTTGGGTTTCTGTATTACCAGACATCACATTCAGAGAGGTTGACAGAATTAGTAGTTTTGAAGAAAGACACAATTGGGTCAAAAAAAATATTTGGGAACTGTCTTAGTGGGGCTCATTACTAATTCCCACATAATTTGGATGTAATGCACATTGAAAAGAATGTGTTCGAGAATATTTTTAATACAGTGACGGCTGTTGCAAGAAAAACAAAAGATAATGTGAAGGCAAAAGTTGACTTAAAAGTATATTGCAAACATCCAGATTTAGATCTACAAAATGTGAATGACAAACAAGTGAAACCAAAAGCCTCTATGTTCTTAGTAAGCAACAAGAAAAAGATGTTTGCCAGTGGATAATAGATCTCAAATTACCAGATAGCTATGCATCTAATTTAGCTTGATGCATCAATGTAGACGAATGTAAAATATTAGGAATGAAAAGTCATGACTATCATGTGTTCATGCAGAGACTACTCTCTATTGCATTCCGTAATATTTTACCAAACAAAGTTTGGGATCCGTTAACCAAGCTTAGTTTGTTCTTTAGAGATATCTGCGATAATGCCCTCTGTATCGAAGATATGGAAAAATTAGAGAAAAACATTATAGAAATTCTTTGCAAATTAGAACAAATATTTCCACCTGGATTTTTTGACTCGATGGAGCATCTACTGATTCACTTAGCATACGAGGCAAGAGTTAGTGGTCTGGTTCATCATCGGTGGATGTATTTATTCGAGAGGTATATGCAGAGGTTAAAAAGGAAAATAAAAAATACATTTGCGATAGAAGGTTCAATAAGTAAAGCTTATATAATTCAGGAGATATCAACTTTTTGTTCTTTTTATTTCGAGTCCAATGTGCACACAAGGTTGACTCGTCTTCCCTGAAATGATGATGGGGAAAATGTAAATGTTGTAGGTTGTCTACCAATATTTTGTTTTTCTGGTCGTGGTTTGGGCTCATGTCCATCGAGATATTTAATTAAAGAGGAGTACAATCTTGCACAATTACATGTAATGATGAATTGCCCCAAGGTTGATCCTTTCATTCAAAAATTTGACATGAAAGTTCGTACATAGACGCCGAATATATTCGAGGAAGAATTAGAAGATAAATGTAGAGTAGAATTTCTAAATTGGTTCAAAACTTGGTCGAGTGAACATATTCAAGAAATAGATAACAAATTACTCAAGTTAGCATGTGGACTGTCACAACTAGGGGTGAGCATCGGTCGGGTCGTGTCAATACCCGACCCAACCCGATTAACCCGATTAACCCGAACTCAAAAAAATAAGGTATTTCTCAACCCGACCCTACCCAAAATTTAAATCGGGGCCCGACCTGAATTACCCAAAAAAATTGGGCCTCGACCCGAATTACCCGATTAACCCGAAAAAAATCTGGATCAGCCTCTTCTCCTTCATTTTCTTCTTCGCCCTCTTCTTCTTTGGATCAGCGTTGCGGTGCGTGCGGAGGGAGTGGACGAGCTCCATCTTGGCGGACGAGGAGGGAGGAGAGGGAGGGCGTGGGGGCAAACATATCACAGTTGACGATGACGATGACGAGGTCGATGGAGGAGGTAAGGATGTCGATCTTGGCGAGGAGAGCGTCGGCGGCAAGGGTCATGCCCTCCTCTACCTCCTAGAAGGCCGCACGCAGGGTGGGCTCGTAGTCAGTGTGGAAGATGAAGGTGGGGGTGTATGTCTCATCGCCGAGGCTAGACTTCCAGTAGATGCCGCACATGAAGTCCTTGCTCTTTTGGGTGTAGCGGCGGCTGCGACGGAGGAAGTACAGGCTGACCTCGAAGCTGCACTTGCGGTCGATGTTGGGGCGGAAGCAGCAGTAGTCGAGGAGGAGGAGGACGGGGTGAGGGCAGGCGGAGAGGTGGGTGAGGAGAGCGAGCAAGGTGCACTAGAGAAGGGAGAAGATATGGAGTCTCATGTTAGGGTGAAGGAGATTAAGATGTGAGGTTTTTTCGGCGCAGCAATTACCTAGTAAAATGGGTCGGGCCAGTTAAACAAGGTTTTCACCCGAACCCGACCCGTTATACTCGAATAATCCGATCCGAATTGAATTTTTGGATCAGTTTTTTCGAGTTTTTTGGGTCGGTTCGGGTTTTGCTCACCCCTAGTCACGACTAGTCTTATGCTGCAACAAATACTTTGTGAATGGATATAAATTTTATACAAAGGAGTACTCAACCACAAAGAAGACAATGAATGTCAGTGTTTGTGCCAAAGGCTCCAATTGGATTGATTGTGATTTATACGCACTGCTTGAGGAAGAACTTAAGCTTCAATCATTGGGTGCAAAAAAATAGTGATATTCAAATGTCACTGGTTTGACACATCATCTCAAGGGATTCAAATTCACCCAAAGTATAAGATTGTTGACGTTAATTTCAAATCAAAATTAGCGTCGAACAAGCCTTTTATTTTGGCATCACAAGCACAACAGGTATATTACGCAAAATATCTAGGCAGACGAAGAGATAGATCAGAATGATGAGCAATGTGTAAGACTAAGACACGATTGAGAATTGATCCAATGGCAGAGGATAATGATACTACAAGATTTGTACTATGTGATTTTTAGCAGGAGGATCATCCTCCTGTAGTTGAAGTTGTGGGTCAAACACTTGAAGATGAAAATTTCGTCGTTGCGCAAGGTATGTCTGAAGAAAGTGTTGATGTTGAACCAGATGATGTAGAGAACGAAGAAGATGAGAATAGTTGTGATATAAAGAAACAAGTGAAGAAAAAAATGATTCAATCGATTATTATTCAGATGATATCGATTATTAATGTGTAATATATATATTTTACATCTTTTTTCTATTCGTTATTTGTATTTATTATTGATTGACATCACTAATCAACATTTATATCTATAGATGTAGTGTGTACGTTCTAGGATTCATCGCATAGGACTATCTCGGCTGCCGCCCGCGATAGCTGCATGCGTACCCCACCACCACTATCATCGCATATGCTATAACACCACTACCACCACCAATCGTGGCAGGACCTTCGGCATCCACCATAGTTCCACCACCACCATCGGCCCCGGAGGCTAGAGGTCGTCGTAGGCCTCGTGGGCCTAATCGGGAGAGTGATGCACCTTCATCGTCCGAGCAACGTCGACGAATACCGTTGCATGGTCTAAAGTAAGTATCAAAATTTATTTATTATAATTATTAATTAATGGGTTAATTAATATATCTAGCCCAAACTATGACTCTTTTCGCAAATCTAGCATGATCTTTAATTTGTATCAATTACATCCCGAACTATCAGATTGATATCAGTTCTAGCCCGACATCAGATGCCCGTCGATGCAACTATTAGGTGCTAACGTGGCATCTAACTCAGCAAATAAAAAATACTTTTTCTTATCACTTGTGTCACATCAACACAAAAATATATTATAATATTATATAAATAGGGAAAATTAATGTATTTATTCTAAACTTTAGTCATTGTAACAAATCTATCACAATCTTTAATCTTTCCTCATAATCTATCCCAAACTTTGGGATTGACAATAATTATAATTCTTGAAGACAAATAATTTTTTAAAATATATCAATTAAAAAAATTAACACAAAACTAGAAAATCAAATTTAAAATGCCAAATTTTGTTAGACACTAAATAAAATATAATCATGACGTTAAATATTTAATAAATAATAATATAAACAAAAATATCTTGGTTTGATTATAAGTTTTGAATTTTTTTATAAAATGCAATAGCCGAATTGAATAAAAAATAAAAAATAAAAAATAAAATAAGAATAATATTATATAGAAAGTTATTGGTTTAATTTGAGCATTTCGATTTTCTGCAATAATATAATTAAATAAAAGAATTAATAAGAAAATCAAAATTTAAATCAAAATTTTTAAAATACAATTTCAATAGATATTTATAAAAATTATTTTCAAATTTTTTAAAATTTAATAAATAATAAGAATATATGAAAAAGATATGAGTTTTATTCCAAGTTTTTTTAAAATGTAATAGTCGAATTTAATTAAAAAAATAGGAAGAAATGTAATTTAAATTTTTGAATTGATTATAATTATAATGTAATCTAAATTTTAAGTACAATTTCAAATGAGACAATTGTTGTCAATCCTAAAATTTAGAATAGATTATGGAGAAATATTAAAGATTAGAATATATTTGTTACAAGGGCCAAAATTTGGGATAGATACATTAATTTTTCCTATTTATATAATATTATAATTTTTTTATTACATGCTGACGTGTCACAAGTGATAATAAAAAATATTTTTTTTATTTGTCGAGTTAGATGCCACGTCGGCACCTAACGGTTGTATTGACGGGCATTCGACGTCGGGCTAGAATTAATATCAATCTGATAGTTCGGGATGTAATTGATACAAATTAAAAATTGAGCTAGATTTATGAAAATGATCATAGTTTGGGCTCGATACATTAATTAATTAATTAATTGTTACTTATAATATTATTATACTTGAGTTGTAGATTTGAGCCGGATGATGTCGCTCGCGGTCTTACCTCCTTTATTAAGAGATTCTTTCATAAGTCGTGGCGTTCATGGACCCAGGTACCAGACTATATATAATCGAGATTTATTATGGATTGAGTTTGATGTACGTAGTTTATTAATTTTTTTCAATTTGAAGGCCTATATAATACCGGACTATATATACTTGTATGTTTAGTTTTTCAATGAAAACTTAGGTTAATGAGGTTGTGATTAATTAGATGTTAATGTTTCCAAAATTTATCAGGAAAGAGTGCTTCACGCTGTCTCTATATAACCTCGACTAATGCAAGTGGGAAGAATATGTTTACAATTTGCAGTAGAGCAAATTAAAAGCCACAGGAATTGTTACACTTAGTTAGCTAAGATAAAACTGATCTTTTGAATTACAATTAATATTTTTGGGCAGGAAGTGGGGACGAAGTCACCAGATATATACAGTCTACAGTATTTAACCTAAATTTCTTCATAATTAATTGGTTTTTATGAAAAAAAAATATATGTCACGCTAAAGAAAATCATTCATGTTATAAAACACAGTATATTTTTCTCTAGGAAGCATATAATTTACAAGAAACTAATTAAACTGATAACGTACGGTAGTAATTACATGAAACTTCCCACATCTTATTGATGGAAAAGGTCAGGTAAATCAAAATTAATTTAGTTTCTTGTTTGTGATCTTGGAACACTGGATCGTTTCATGTGCTTCAATACTGACAAAATAATCCTATATGTTGTTGATCAAGGCTTTATTCAATTCCTAGCTATTCCTATATTGAGAGATCTAGAATATATTTTACAATTCTGTTTAGCTCAGTTTTCCAATTATGAACACATAAATACTTAATCCTTGATGTCTTGATTTCCAATTAAACGAAAGGGTATATATTGATAGATGTATAATTAATGAAGTACCTTGGATGCTTTCTTTTTGCAGAAATTGATAGAAAATCATACTATGTGTATATATTGATACTATCAATATAACGAAAGGGTATATATTGATAGAAAATCATATATTTTCTGTTTACAGAAATTGATCAACATACAATGTGTATATATATGTTTTCTTTTTTAGGCCTAGTACACCTGGGATCCCACCATTCAGGCTCAGGTGGAGGATGGTTGAGAAGCTTACAATAATAAGCTTTTCAATGATATCCGCCACCGATCACGGGATAAGACGCGAGCGAATGTAGGCGGTAACAGAGATACGTCTATGGATGCGCTTAAGAGACATAGGCCCAACTTGATAACGGGCCACGTATGAAATCGACTGTGATATTTGGGCGTTAGATGAGTGGCAGGGTGCCTCTTGGACAGCGCACCAGAACCAGATGACACTGGTCGAGGGATCCATTGCCTGACATACCGATGGGTCCATCCCATTTACGAGCCACGAGCGTCGATTGGTAAGTAATTTAATAATAGTTATTATTATTTATTATTATTATAGAAAAACTAATTATATTTATTTATTACGGAGGACGTGAGATGAGCAGGGGACGCTCATACCGACTGATCCTCTGAGGGTCTTCGAGGAGACTCATAGATGTCGGCATGGTCCTCGCTGGGGTGAGTACATCAGCGGGAGGCCGGAGACGATACTAGTAAGTTAATATTTAATAAAGTTCACATTTTTAAAAAATTATCTTAGTTCAATTATGTATAATTAATTTAATTAATCAATCTTTAAAGACCACGTATACTAAGTTGGTGACCCAGCATGGAGGTGATCCTGCGCAGCATCAGCTTGATGCTGACACATGGATGCAGGTGACAAGCGCTGCCCACGACCGTGTATATGGCATTGGCACAATGGCAATGTTCCGTCGCAATTGTCCCGCGACCGCAATTTGCAACACTTGTAGGCCGTCGTGCAGTGGTTGCATAGCTTTTTTCTTGTGACTGCGATCGCAAACTCTCTGCGATGATGGCTTTTGCTACCGACCTTTGCGACCGCAACTGGCCGTCACAGAAGGTCTTTAGTGACCGTTTTGCGATCGCGTTGCCCGTCGCAGAAGACCAAGTTTTTAGTATAGTGAAATTACGTTCTATCGAACTACGATATTAACAGGCGATCACTCGTCGCAAATTGCTATGCGATGGTTTCACTATAGTCATTGTCGGTCACTAAGTCGTCGCAAATTTACAATCATTTGTGGCAATGTTTAGTCATCAAAAATGGTTCGCGACCGACTATGCGTCACTTAGTCATCGTCGTAGAGTTAACCGCAGATTTGGTGGCTAATGCGACCGCCACATCTACCGTCGTAGAGTATTTGCGACGACATCTTTTGTGACCGACTTTGCGTCTGCCTGTTAATGTCACAGAATACCTTAGGCAATGGTATTGTGACCGCCGACGCCATCACAAAAGGTAAATTTTTTAGTAGTAACTAAAGAAATTGTTTTATATATGGACTATGGATAATTGAAATATTTGAATTGTCAAAACAAGTTGAATGCAAGACATGCAAAGTGGGTTGAATTTCTTCAAGCCTACACTTCTAAGCAAGCACAAAACATGTACTCAAAACCAAGTTGATGCTCTAAGTAGGATCACTTTCCTTCTAATTTTAA
Source organism: Canna indica (assembly GCA_034359265.1). Taxonomy (NCBI): domain Eukaryota; kingdom Viridiplantae; phylum Streptophyta; class Magnoliopsida; order Zingiberales; family Cannaceae; genus Canna; species Canna indica. The sequence continues at coordinate 30,697,270 of CP136893.1, read as the reverse complement.
ATAGGCATTTCATTATTAAATTGTGAAATTAAGGTCATGTTTGTTTCATGGTAGATTATAATTTATCATGGTATGATATGATTTAATTTTATGTTTGGGAAAACTTCTAATACATGATCATGGTATGGTATGATAATCTCATGATTTGAAAATCATAAATTTTGGCCAAGTTTTTAAACCATGGATGTGGTGGTTTCTCATGATTTCATAAAATTTTATTTCTAAAATATCATCAATCAAAATTTATAATTCATCTTATGTCATTTATATACCCATATTAGATTGGACTTTTATTTATCATTCTTGATCGGTTTGGCCAAGACGTCGTTCTCCTCCATAGCTACTGTCATTTAACCATACCACATACCATACAATATCATTCTTTCAAATAAAATAATAATTTTTACAATACCATATCATATAATATCATATTATACATTATTAAATCATGCTTCACCTCATCCAAACACGGCCTAAGGTGTCATTCGAAAACTCTTTGCGTCTACTTTTGAAAAAAGAAGAAGTTTTAGTCAATTTGGACTCTCCCACGGAATGTTATGGCCTAAGCTCTTGAGACATGTCAAATTAATTTGAGAAGGGATTATTTAGTTTTATAAGTGATCTTATTAAATCTTCAATGCCTTTTTATTTTACCATGTAATGTATCAGACCTTATTATTAATTACCTAGAGTCTAAATTAATTTTTGACTTAATTACTTAAGCTTGGAGGGAAGTTGCAAGGCATCTATATAAACCCCCGTAATTACTCAAGCTTTGGGGTGTCCATTCGGTTCAACTCGAATCGAACCGAACCGAATTTTTTAAAACCGATTCTTTTTTGAATACTTGAACCCGAACTCGATTCGAATTATCCAAAAACCGAATAAATCCGAACCGAAATAATTCGGTTCGGTTCGGTTCCTACTCGAAAAAACTGAAATTTCATTTACACGAAGATATATGAAAAAATTAATCAGGTCCAAGTGAAATATCAGGTTCGGGTGTATTAATTATTAAGTTAAAAATTAATATATATATATATATATATATATATATATATATATATATATATATATATTTATTTATTTAAATTAGTTCAGTTTTCGGTTCGGGTCGGTTCCCGAATTTCGGGAATCGAATCAGAACCAAATATCAATGTTCGGGTTCGGTTCGGGTCAAGAATCGAACCCAGCAGTATCCAAATCGAACCGAACCGAAAATTTTGGTTCGATGTAAACCGAATTTTGGACACCCCTACTCAAGCTTGGTGAGCTACTTATCTATTTAGCAAACTAATATTTCCCTTTTAAGTTTTCCTCACTCCACTATTCTAAAAATCATCCTTGTTCCATTACCACCACCCTTCGTTCGTACCTGGCATTAGAATCAGTGAAACATTTGTTACGATGATCATCACTTTGTGCATTTATAGTAGACCTATAATTTAAAAAACATAATTAATATAATAAACGTTTTGTTAATATTCGCTAGGAAGCTATCAAGGTGTTAATATACGTCAAGAAGTAATAAAGGTCTTCATAAGAAAATTCAAAATCCAAAAACAAAGGAAAAACGAAAGTAATAAAATAGAAACCAAGAAATTCAAGACACTAGTGGTGCGTTTGGTTATCCAAAATGGACGCGTTTTGGGTTTTGGTTTTCCATTGAAAATGAAAACGCGCCCGAAAACACGTTTGGTTGCATGAAACGGCGGAAAACGGGTAGTTGTTTTCGCCAGAACGTGTTTTCTTCAAAACGGGCTTTGTACATGATTTAGAAAACACCAATTCGGTTTTTTTTTGTGTTTTCATCCAAAACAGAAAACGGGCGGAGTGGCAAACTTGTAATTATCTCGAAAATAATCCATTTTCGGGTATTCGAACAAAACCCGACACCTCTCACACACAACTCTCACGCACACCTCTCACGCGATAACCCTAGCGCAGACCCCTTTGCGGCGACAAGTTTTCGCCCAGCCCTAGCAGCTCCCCTCCGCGGTGATTTTTGGCGCGATCCGTTCCTGCAGCTCCCCTCCGACGGCAAACTCCGTCCAAGGTAACCTCGAAACCCCATTTCTTCTTCCTTTTTGCCGGCTATGAGTAGATCTGAGGGTTTCTTTCGGATTTTAGGGGTTGCTCTACTTCTTTTTTGACGGCAAACTCCGTCCAAGGTAACCTCGAAATCCCATTTCGGATTTTTGGCGCGATCTGTTCCCGTAGCTCCCCTCCGACGGAAAACTCCGTCCAAGGTAACCTCGAAACCCCATTTCTTCTTCCTTTTTGCCGGCTATGAGTAGATCTACTTCTTTTTCAGATTTTTTTTAATCTAGGATTTAGATTGTCTGTTTGATATTGTTTTGAGGGTTTCTTTTAGGGGTTGTTCCTCATTGCGATCTACTTCTTTTTCGAATTTTTTTTTTAAATCTAGGATTTAGGTTGTATGTGTGATATTGTTCTGAGGATTTCTTTCGGATTTCTTCTTCTTCTTTTTTAATCTGTCGGCTATGATATTGTTCTTCTTTCTTTTTTTTAATCTGTTGGCTATGATATTGTTCTTTACATCTGCATGTTGTGATATTGTTCTTCTTCTTCTTTTTTTAATTTGCCGGCTATGATGTTGTTCTTTATAAATCTAGGGTTTAACAAATCTGCATGTTGTGATTAACAGATCTAGGGTTTGATATGATATATGTATTATATTTTTTTTGTGCAATTAGGGTTTGATATCTGCAAGTTGTGCAATTTGTTTAGATTTAGAAGTGCATATTGAGAAAAATATGGATAAGCAATCTGTCTTTAAATCATTTCTATAGCCAATCCATGCAGTGCAATCTGTCTCTGTATCTTTTTCTATTTTTTTCTTTTCTTTCGAGAATGATGTCACTAGAATAAGTACCGAGACTTAAATATAAAAGAATTATAAGTTCTTAACTTGCTCCAGTAACCTGAGTTCTTCCACCTGATGATTCAAATCAAATTCTTCATTCAATTGGTAACAGTGTTTTTTTTCTTCTCTACTTATCCATCCTGTGTGATATTTTACTGTGATTGTTGTTTTCTGATTCACTTGTCAAATACAAAAAAGCTAGGGGAAATTTTACATAGTGAGTTATGATTAAGCTGAGAAAACTTCCAGATTCTCAAATGGATGTTTTGGTGAATTTTGGTTTTGATATATTTTGAGTTATCAAATTCTCATTTTAATAAAATGTTGGAAAGTATTTCATTAGAAAAAGAGAGTATTTAAATTATTTTCCATTAATTAGTACTCCGGGTTTTGAATTACAGTTGTTTTTTTTCTTTTGAATTACATTGTTACTTACATACATTTACCTTAGAATATTCACTAATTATTGATCCACTAATGAGTAAGTTCTAAAGTTTAGTACACATACTGAGTTGTTGTTGTCTGTCTTGGATGGTGAGGCATCTCTCTTTCTTTGAAATGTAGGTATTCATTTCTCATTCCTAGAAAACAACAATGTCTCATTACATACATTTACCTTAGAATATTCACTAATTATTGATCCACTAATGAGTAAGTTCTAAAGTTTAGTACACATACTGAGCTGTTGTTGTCTGTCTTGGATTGTGAGGCATCTCTCTTTCTTTGAAATGTAGGTATTCATTTCTCATTCCTAGAAAACAACAATGTCTCATTATTTGATTGATTATTGGGTTCTGGGTAATGTTTTTCTTCTTTTTCTTCTTTCACCAGTTCTCTCCTGGATATAAGGATTTGTTTTCTCATTCATCCAATTCTATTTTCAATTCGGCTAAGTTCTTCTAACAAAGATATAGATTGATGAACTTGGTAACATGCATGGCCTTGTAAGGACAAATAACTAATAGTAGCTTTCATTTACAAAACTTAAAGGGAACCCATACCTGTAATAATGTTAATTGAGCTAATAAGGTTGTTGCTTCTGTCTGCAGTGTTAGTATTTTTCGCTCAAGCTCTCCAATATAGTGCATTTTCCTTTCTTTTGACCTAGCAGCAGACTGCCTATTTGCCCAAATCCTATTAACATTTGACCAAAGTTTTTGTATAAGATAATTTGTCTGGGTGAAATTGGAATGCAGTTCTGTTCAATTATTTTGCATGATTTTTACTCTACTGTCAAAAGGTGGACCAGTTCATATATTTTGCATGATTTTTACTCTACTGTCAAAAGGTTTTCATTTCTTTGAAGTTCCTTTGGTGGACCAATTCCCCATTTCTTTGTTCTGTTCAATTCATTACTCTACTGGTTACATGATTTATTTTTGTTCTATTTTGGTTTACGATTGTACAATAAATAGTTGAATATGAGTGGCCACCGCAAACCAAGAGAAAATATGGCTGAGTGGGCCCACCTTGTAATTGAAGAATTTTTAAAAAAATTGGCCGAGTACACAAGGCAACGTGGTACCACCAACTATGATAAGAAAAGTTGGGAGGAGATTAGTGATAAGTTGGAGGAAATGTTTGGGGGCAAATTTGGGTTTGATAAGTGTAGACAAAAAAATGTCGTCTTCATAGAACTTATCGATCTTTCAAAGAGCTAATTAATCATACCGGAGTAACCTGGAATCCTGACACAAATATTATTGAAGCTGATGAAACTGTTTAGAACCGATCTTCGGTATGTCTTTTATTAGTAGTTTTTCTTGTTATGAGTCTTATGACGACAATGTACAAATAAAAAATTATTGGTTCGCAGACTCTTGGAGATTCATTCAAAATGTTCAAAAATGGTCCACCTAAGTTTTATGACTTGATGGAATTATCATTTGCTAATCAGTCCGCAACGGGCCACTTAGCTCATTCCTTTTCTCAAGTACCTTTGACCTCAGACGAAGAGCGTCGGGTTGAGAATGAGTTTAGAGATATAGGTCGAGGGAAACGACCATTGAGAGCACATGAGCATGAGGGGACAGATTCAAGTGGTGGTCCGGAACCCCTTTTGCGTAGGGTCTCCCCTAACATTCCATCAAGGTCATGTAGTGGTCGATCGAGGAAAAGAGGTAATTCATCTCAATGTTCGGCCCAAGCATTATCTGCTGCAACTGCACTAATAGATAAGTTGGGTGGAATCGCAGTTAAGGAAACAAGTGTCACTGGTCCTCCTCAAGTAGTGCCCGAGTCACCCGCATCGTGTGTTTCAAGGCTGTAGAGTTTTGGCCTAGATAATCAAGTTAACAACCATGTTATAAATTTTCTAATAAAAAATCCTGACGCTCGTAGTTTTTTTGCAGCTTTAGATGATGAAGGTGCTGTATCATGGTGCATGGGAATATATAGCACCAATTTTATGTAAATATTTTAAATGAAATGCTCCTAATGTGGGGTTGTACTAAATGCTCCTAACGTGGGGCTGTACTAAATACTCAACTATGTAGGGTTGTAATTGAACTTGTTAGTTTACTTTCAGTAGGTTGCTTTAGCATTAACTTCAACTTGTAGTTACTGTAGAATTCTTGAACTTGTTTAACTTGAACTTGTAGTTGCTGTAGAATTCATACTGCACATTTTCAACTTGTTTCATACAGTTTGGTGCTAGAAAATATGCTTGAAAGTTCAATTTAATATGTAATTCTGTTGCTGGGATGATAGTTGCATATTTTCATGTTGTTTTGCTAAAATTAATAGTTGAATTGCTCTGGCCAATTGATAGGATGATAGCTGTACATTTTCATGCTGTTTTAAGCTAGAGTTAGTAGTACCCAGGTTGCTAAAATATGTTCGCATGTTAATTTGCACTTAAATTCTGATGTATATATGCTGAAAAATTCTAGATTTTGGACATTCTTTGATGTTGGTGGCTGTTATTGATCAATTCATGGCTGTTGTTGCTCAATTCATGGCTGAGTTTGAACCTTGCGGATGGTTTCAGTGAACTGTTTCATGATTTAAGTAGTTGATTTCATTTCAATTTTAGTGAACTGCTACTTTATGTTATTGTTGGTTCATGATTGAGTTTGAACCTTACGGATGGTTTTAGTGAACTGTTTCTTTCTGTTATTGTTGGTTCATGGCTGAGTTTGAACCATTTTTTATTTATGTTATTGATGCATCTGCTTCAGTGATTAGCTAATCAATAATTATTAGGTTTTTGGATCTGCTGTTGACTTAGTTCATAACTCTCTGTTGGATTTGTTGTTCACTAAGTTCATGGCCGAGTTGTTTATAGTAGTGTTGATTTGTTTCATGATTTAAGTAGTTGATTTCATTTCAATTTTAGTGAACTGCTACTTTTTGTTATTGTTGGTTCATGACTGAGTTTGAACCTTGCAGATAGTTTCAGTGAACTATTTCTTTCTGTTATTGTTGGTTCATGGCTGAGTTTGAACCTTGCGAATGGTTTTAGTGAACTGATATTTTCTCTTATTGTTGGTTCATGGCTGAGTTTGAACAATTTTTGAACCATTCTTTGTTTATGTTATTGATGCATCTGCTTTAGTGATTAGCTAATCAATAGTGATTAGCTTTTTGGATCTACTTTAGTGATTAGCTAATCAATAGTGAACTGCTACTTTCTCTTATTGTTCTGCTGTTATTGTTGGTTCATGACTGAGTTTGAACCTTGCGGATGGTTTTGTTTATGTTATTGATGCATCTGCTTCAGTGATTAGTTTTTTGGATCTGTTGTTGACTTAGTTCATAGCCTTTTGTTGGATTTGTTGTTCACTAAGTTTATGGCTGAGTTATTTACAGTAGTGTTGATTAGTTCATAGTTCTCAGTTGTTGGATTTGTTGTTGACCGAGTTCATGGCTGAGTTGTTATTTATACATGGTGAACTACTATTCTCTTTTGGTTTTACAGTATGTCATGGTCAGGGCTGATTTGATTCATGATTTAAGTGTAATTTATAGTATGGTCAGGGTTGATTTGTTTCATAATTTAAGTAGTTGAATTCACTTCAATTTTAAAGTATAGATTACAATGAGCTGCTACTTTGATTTTAAAGTGAACTGCTATATGTGAAGTTTTTTAAAAGTATAGATTACGCTACTACTTTGATTTTAAAGTATAATTTGTATCAAGATATCAACCCTACATTAATAAAATATATGACTTTTATTTTTAAATAATTAATTTTAAATTTAATTTGAAATAAATGTAAGACTATCATTTTTTTTTTTTTTGAGTTTGTTGAGAAAACTATTTTGGTTTTATTTCAAGTTATATATATTTTTCATATATCAAAGTCATACATGGGGTTTAAAATTAGAGAAGTCATCTCATTTTTTATTAGAGATGTGCAATATTCAAACAACCCTATATTTTATTCACTAACAAGATGATCTCAGCTAAAAGTGAAGATGCGGCAAGAGATGGTCAATATTAGCAAGAGGTGGTCAAGATTATTATTTCATGTATCATTTTAAATTTGTAATTAATGGAAGATAAAAATTTATTGTATCATATGGAATATTTTTTTTCTTTATGTGTAATTTTTGTATCTTTCTTGTATTTGTATATAACAATTTTTTTAATAAAATTTATTTGAGGAATTCTTTCTTATTAAAGTTTGTATCTGACTTGATATTTGATACAAGTATCATTTCAATTCAAGTATCATTCTAATTCTTCAAATTGAGTTATACTTGATACTAGTTTCAATATCATTTTAAATGATTATAATAAAATTATAATTTTTTTAAACACCTTTCATTCATTAAAAAAAATAATTAAAAATAGTATAATAAATAATATAATAAATATCTAATTAAAAATATTTTGTTTACTTTAAAATATTATATTAATTTAAATTAATATAAAAAATTGTATAATAAATATCTAATTAGATTTTTTATTAATTTAAAATATTATAATATTGACAATGTACAAATAACTTATATAAAATATTTTAAAATTTAATTTAAAATATAATATTTATTTCAAAAATAAATTCGTTGTTTTGGTAAACCAAATAAGTTTTCATATTCTCAACTGAAAAATACTCCTGAAAACTAACACTGTTTTGTATAACCTAACAAGTTTTGACAGTTTTCAATTTCATGAAAACACATTTTATTTTCGTTAACCAAACACGTTTCAAAAAACGAAAACATCAAAATAGAAAATAGAAAAATAGAAAATCATTTTCGTTTTCTTCAAAATGAAAATATAAAATAATTTTCGCTAACCAAACACACCCTAAGGATTTAACGTGGTTGAGATTCGGTAAGTTATCGATCCTACGTTCATGGGGATAAGATTAGACACTGCTTTATTAATTCAAAAGAGAAAATTAATAAAACTTGTGGATATTCTTGTGAACTTGAATTATATAGTCGACGTGAGATTATTCAAAAAAATTTAGAAACTAGCACCAAAGCACCGATTCTAGCGCTAGTGGGTACCATGAGATATTTCATTTTGGCTAAAAAATTACGTACACAATATATTATTTTTATAGGGATAGAAAGTTATATATATCTGAAAAAATAATTATTAAAAAAATAAAGTAGTTTATGTATGATAATAAGGAATTAAGGATATTTTATATACTAAATAATTTTATATATTAAAATTAGTTAAATAATCATCCATAATCATGATTAGGTAATTATAACTAAAGTATATCAAAATATGGTAATGACAATAACATTTGTGCTAGATTTAAATATTTGTAATGATACATGTAAAATATGAGAATTTGGACGAGTGAATTCGTAATTTTTATATTTTAAAAGAGTAAATATGTAAGAGCCCCTTTTATATATTTTTGGGTGAACATATTAACTTGTTAATTGTTGCAACAGTTATGGTTTCAATTACATTAGATAATTTTTTTAATAAAAGTTATATGATAAATAATATGATATTAATTATTTTAAAGTTTATTGAATCTCCCGCAAGTGCATTCAGGACTAGGAAGGATAGATGGCTCAGAAAGATTTTTGAAATATTCTCCCCTTCATACCTTTTTTACCCATCAATCCAAAGAATATTTATAAATATATTTGAAGTCTACCAAACTAATTAATAGTTAAGTTTCCATTAATATTATCTCATTAAAAATTCAAAAATTTTGACTTCCAATTCGTTGTTTACTTGACAATCCAATTCAGTGTGGGCTCAGGATTATGACCCAACTCAATTGCATTTGAATCGTGAACCGAAACATATTAAACCGATCCAGTTGCTTTTTTTAAAGTCCCATCGCCTAGAGCGCGTGACGGCGGCTGAAGCAGTGCGAACGGAGGCCATGGCCGCCGCCTTCTCCACCACAGTCTCCCTTCCTTCTCGCGATCGCCTCACATCCATCCTTACGCGCTGCTTCCCCTCGTCTCTGCACACTGGAAGGTCCCTCCGCCTCATCCGGAACCCTACAACTCGCGCTATCTCCTCCTCCATGAGCGTCCAGGCCCCCAAGAGATCCGCCGATGTTGCTTACCTTGACCGGAAGGAGTCTGGCATCCTCCATTTCGTCAAGTACCAAGGCCTTGGCAACGATTTCATCATGGTTACTAACGATTCTGCCCCTTTTTTCCTTTTTTATTGTTATTTATTTTAAGTTTGTTTGGCGTGGAATCAGTGAATCCATCACTGATGATGTAAAATGGTAACCGTGTTGTAAAATAGGTAGATAACAGGGATTCTTCCGAGCCTAAGGTGACGCCAGAGCAGGCTGTGAAGCTCTGTGACAGGAATTTTGGCGTAGGCGCTGATGGTGCGATCTTTGTTTTGCCGGGGATTGATGGTACTGATTATACCATGAGGATCTTTAACTCGGATGGAAGTGAGCCCGAGGTAACCTATTCTGTTGGCGATTTTCTTTTTAAATTTATTTAATATTAAGGTCTGTAGAGGTAGTCAGTAGTCAGAAATGCTAATTGCAACAAGAAATTGAAGTGTCGGCATTTGTTTAGCTAAATTTAATAGTCAATGCTTCAAACATTTATGACACAGACTCGTACAAAACTTAATTTGAATGGAGCATGCTACAGCGCTAATCCTTTTCATTACAACTTCAGCTTCAATTTTATTTTGATAAGGTTAATCTCTCCTGGACTATTGTAGTTGACTTTCTTCTTCCAATGGATCTTTATCTTTGAAATGTTTTGCTGGATTTAGATGTGTGGGAATGGAGTGCGTTGCTTTGCTCGATTCATTGCTGAGCTCGAAAACTTATCTGGAACGCATAGGTGTGGTTTCCTATCCTTGCTTTTGTACTTGTACCATCCTCTTGTAATTATAATTATAAGTACATATAAACGATAAAAACGATTAATTACTTTACAAAAGGCTATTTTGATGTACCTTCAAATGTTGTAATAAAAAAACACAAATATGAACACTGACATGTTCCGTATTATCTCTTGGATGCTTGTTTGATAGTACCTGATTTGGCAATTACTTGTGTTCTGTAGTTTTAAAATTCACACTGGTGCTGGCCTAATTGTTCCTGAAATTCAAAATGATGGGAAGGTATGTCCTGGATTGAACTCACGTACCCCGTTGTCTAGCATTCATCAGTACGTTTTTGGCTTGCTAATTGCTTTTAATCAATGATATTTACTAGTTAACTTCTTTGTTTGGTCATCTAGATCAATGTTTTAGGCTTATGTTTATGTTTTTTCCTTTTAGGTAAAGGTAGACATGGGTCAGCCAATACTTCAGGCACCAAATATTCCTACAAAGCTTCCAGCAAACAAAAATGGGTCTGTTATTCAAGCTGAACTTTTGGTTAATGGCATAGCTTGGAATGTGACATGTGTTAGCATGGGCAATCCACATTGTGTTACTTTTGGTACAAAAAAGTCCGAGGTAAATTTTACAAGGATATGCTAATGATCAATAGAAATTTAGTGCATGTATGCACTACCTTTAGTGGAATATGATTTTGTTAACTCATCAAGTGGTTTCGAATTACATTGTATATAAATACATGTTTATTTCCTGAACTTAGGAACATGAAAAATATTATTTTTCTTTGGGTGCTGTGCTGAACATCACAGTGATACTTAGTTTTCCATATTTGATGTTACCTCCTCCCTCTTACCGTAGAATCTTATATAGTCATATGAGGAATTAAAGGTGCAAACAATGTTAAGAAGAAACGTTGATTGGTACAAATGTGTATGCTTGTATTCTTCTATGAAGAGAGAAAGGTAAACATAGGAAATAACTAAATGGAACATTGACCTAATCTTTTATGTACACATGGCAATATGTATTTGGTATATAATAGATTCTTGTGTGTAGGATCTTGTCCACAGACAATTGAACTCAAACTAAGAAACTAGAGAACACCAACTGTTCAGGATTTACTCATGTAGTAATGTTTGTTATACATCTCCATGAAATATTAAGAAATGAAGTTGCTTGAATATATCATGAGAGAAGAGACATTCTATAGCGCTGTAGTTGAGCAAGTAAATTTGCCTGATGCTGACAAAACTACCAGATGTGACATGTTTGGATCAGATGCTCCTCAATCTAGGAAGCAGTTCCCATGTACACGACTTGCAAGCAAGGAAATATGTTCACCTCTTCTTTCTCCCAAATGAGTATGTGATCCAGCTCTTCATATTCCCAAACCTAGCATTTCCTAATGTTCTCGAGCTGTTTGAGGCACAATTGACATATGATGCATAGTGCACTATGTTCATATATGCACAGGTTTTGTATTTGCTCCATGGTTCAAGTAATACAGTGCAAGGAGCAAACCATAGCCATGCTGGTGATATTTAATCACTTCGTATCTGTCATCAGTCTAAAAAATGCTCTTACTACATCATGAATGCCCACATGGATATGAAAGCTTCCAAGATGTTTCCCATTGTTGTTATCACAACGAGAATGGCCAGCGCATCATCATCCAATGGGTAGTCAGCTGTTCGCAATGATGTAGATTTGTTACGCCCCTCCTAGGATCTCCTTTATGAAGTAGACACCGCTCAAGAGGATAACGTAATGAGTGATTAAGATAACATAATAGTATAGCAACCCATGATTACATAAACGAAATGCAACAGAAATTTAAAGTTTAACAATGAAGAACAACTACAACTGACATAGTCCAAAGTAAAAGATAATAATAATAGGAGAAGCAATTCCATGTACACAACTTGCAAGTAAGGAAATATGTTCACCTCTTCTTCCTCCCAAATGATTATGTCCTCCAGCTCTTCATATTCCCAAACCTAGCATTTCCTAATGTTCTTGAGCTATTTGAGGCACAATTGACATATGATACATAGTGCACTGTGTTCATATATGCACAAGTTTTGTATTTGCTCCATGGTTCAAGTAATATAGTGCAAGGAGCAAACCATAGCCATGCTGGTGATATTTAATCACTTTGTATCTATCATCAGTCTCAAAAATGCTCTTGCTACATCATGAATGCCCACATGGATATGAAAGCTTCCAAGATGTTTCCCGTTGTTGTTATCACGAGAATGGCCAGCGCATCAACATCCAATGGGTAGTCAACTGTCTGCAATGATGTAGATTTGTTACATCCCTCTTAGGGTCTCCTTTATGAAGCGACACCGTCCAAGAGGATAACGTAACCAGGGATTAGGATAACATAATAGGACCATATAGCAACCCATGACTACATAAATGAAATGCAACATAAATTTTAAGTTTAACAATGAAGAACAACTACAACTGAATAAGAGTAAACTCAAAATATATACCAAGGTTTAAATACGCGACCGGAGCCAGAGCACTCTACTTACTCTAACACTAAATCAGCTAACACCGTACGTGTCACGCATGTGGATCTGAGGCAAAAACAAGAGAAAAATTAGCGGAATGCTGAGTAGGATTCAATGTCAATATGACAAACAATAAGATAATAGTTGGAAATGCCATGAACTCCAATAAATGCAAATATAACTTTACAATTAACTCTAATAGCTCTACATGCACCAATGCAACCAGCAACATGTATACAGTATGTCAATGAATAAGAGCGGTATGGACAAGAGCTCCATGGGTTTCCCCCTGCACTCTCGCACCCGAGAGTAGAATGACTATCCTAGGATAGCCTGCGGGCACTGCGCAATGCTCCCACGCCGTAACACATCTACTAAACACAATGTTCCTTAGCTGTGGACTCCCTTAGATCCAATGGGTCAGAAAATATCCCCGCCTGAAGCACGAGGCTAACAGGTCGTAAGTAGATCATCATAATGAATAAGGCACTAATGAATGCAAGTATGCAACAATACCATGCCAATGTTAAAAACACTACTACAATATATGTCCATAATGCATAAGGAATGTAACACAAGTCAATGTAACACATATGATAATAACTCTTATGAGCATAATTCTAGTACATGACATATTCAATATAATCAATATAATAATGTCAATATGATCATAGATATACCATCTAGATGAGCACTACATGTGATGGCTCAAATAATTATGCAAGGAATTCGAAGAAAAATACTAAAATCAAAGCTCAATAAGCAGTAGCACAATAAGAACAATGTCACAAAGTGTAGGGTCTACAAGAGTCGGGGAGAGGATCTATCGACTAATGACAACTTTAATAGCTCTAATATCAAAATATTAATTTTAAAGTACAACATATACTTAACATGGGAATCGAAGCACCAAAACTCCATACCGTTCGAATGTTACAGGTCCCATTTGGAAAATCTGACTTCACCAATGGGTTCGAAACATCAATTACATAAAGATCTATATAAAATCCGACGAAATCCGACTTAAAACCCCTTAATTTCCTAAATATTAAATATAAGTAAATCATTATTACACTGTTATATCGTTTATAACGGTCTATAATGCCGTTATAAACACACATCACACAAACTTAACTCTAACCTTTATATCAACACCAAAAATATTGTTATATTGAATATAACACTTATCTTCTTTAAAACACTGTTATAAATCCACAAAAAATACTGTTATAATAACATATCACCATTACAAAGTTCATAACTGTGATACATGAGTAGGGGAAGTTAGGGCTTTCGCTGCGGCCACTCTCGACGGGGTTGGTGTGGCCTTGAGAGGGTGGACGTTGGCCCCAAACAAACGTCGTTATCTCCCGGCGCGACGGAGCCAGCTCCAGCTGGTGTCGCCTGACTAGATCGGGGCACTTCCTGCCCCGATCTTGGTGGTGTTCCGGGGCACAGTGCCGGCGTGCTCTACTGCCGAATTCAGGTGTATTTGGTCGGCCAAAATAGTTCGCTGTCTAAGACTTTCCAAGAATAGGCAAGATCGTTAGAAAAACACAAGATCGCTGAAAAATATTTATGAAAATAGAAAGTTTGTCGACAAAATTTCGATAACTCATAGATTCTCTCAATCCCCCTAATTACCTTACAATAAGGACCAAAAAGAAAGGAAGGAATCCTACCTCGGAACGCAACTTCCCTCGAACTCCGCACGGTTCGCCTCCGCTTGTCATGCGTCTCCTCGCTCTAAAATCACTATTTCCAAAAACGTCAGTTTAAGAGATGAGCGAGGAGGTACTATTTTGTAGCAAGCGAGTCACTGTCGTTTTACAAAAAGGCCCCTCGACACTCAAAAATCAAAACAACACCAGAATATTTTTAAAAATTCGGAATTAAATAATACATGAATAATTATGCGGATATAACATTCATCCACCCTTAAAGAAATTTGGTCCCCAAATTCACGCACCAATGGTCTAAAAGCTAGGGATAATGCTCACGTACGTCCTCCTCATGCTCCCATGTGGTCTCCTGATCTCAATGATGTTGGCATGTTGCCATCCAACCTTGACAAGTGGAATCATCTTATTGCGCAATCGAAGTTCCTTCCTTTCGAGGATACGAATAGGAAGCTCCTCGTAGGTCACTTCAGGCTGTAACTGGACTATATGCACTTGAAGGATGTGAGTGAGAGAACATACTGCCTACTCTGGTTATGAGTAAACGCTAGTGGATCCCCTGAACTAGCTCTACATCACGTTGTATGGTGTCGGGTGCAAGTAGACGACGCTCGCCCAAATCAATCCATGATACCGGAGATCTGCATCTACGTCCATATAACGTCTCGAAGGGAGCCATCTGAATTGCCAAATGGTGACTGTTATTATAGGCAAACTTCACCAGGTGCAAATGTGTCTCCCAACCACCACCAAAGTCAAGAACACAAGAATGCAACAAATCCTCCAAGGTCTGAATGGTACACTCAGATTGTCCATTAGTTTGTGGATGGAAGGCTGTGCTAAATTTGAGCTGCATGCCCAGAGCTCTTTGTAAACTCCCCCAGAAGAGCAACTTAAATTGCGTATCTCTATCAGAAATGATGCTCAGCAACACCTAATGTAACTTGACAATCTCCCTGCAATACAACTCCACCAATCGGTCAAGTGAAGTGGACTTTCGGACATGGAGGAAATGGGCCGCCTTCATTAATTTATCAACGATAACCCAAAACATCCTCTTGGAGATCATGTTTTCCTTCGTGTTTCACCAACTAAAGGAGTGATGAGGTTCGGTGAGAAAGGGGAGCTTGCCCCTCGCTATATTGAACCGTTTAAGATTTTGGAGAAGATTGGAGGCTGGAGCAGTGGTCTACCGCTTGACGCTACCTCCTTCATTAGCAGGAATGCATGACATATTTCATGTGTCGATGTTGAGAAAGTATGTTCCAGATCCCACTCACATCCTCGAGGAGCAGATGGTCTAGTTACAACTTGACGTGACTTATGAGGAGCTTCCTATTAGTATCCTCGATAAGAAGGAACATCGATCGCACGATAAGGTTATTCCATTGGTCAAGGTTGGATGACATCACTGAAATCAGGAGGCCACATGAGAGCATGAGGACATACGTGAGCGTTATCCACAGCTTGTGAGACCAGTGGTCCGTTAATTTGAGGACCAAATTCCTTTAAGGGGTGAAGAATGTTATATCCACATATTTATTCATTTATTATTTAATTCCCAATTTTTTAAAAATATTCAGTGTTATTTAGAATTTTGAGTGTCGAGGGGCCTTTTTGTAAAAAATGTCATGACTCGCTCGCTAAAAATAGTACCTCTATGCTCATCTCTTGGATTGATGTTTTTGGGAATAGTGATTTAGCGAGGAGACACATGACGAGTGGAGGCGGAGCATGCTGAGTTTGAGGGGAGTTGCGTTTTGAGGTATGATTCCTTTCCTTCCTTCTGGTCCTTATTGTAGGATAATTAGGGGATTGAGAGAATCTATGAATTATTGAAATTTTGTCGATGAATTTTCTATTTTCAAAAATATTTTTCAGCGATCTTCTATTTTTTCGGCGATCTTGTCTATTCTTGGAAAGTCTTGGCCAACCAAATGCCCCGGAGTCCTACGGCAGTGCATGACAGCACAGTGCTGCCGAAACGCCATCCCGATATGGGAAAGCAGCGCCAGCCCAAGCCGACTCCTACTCGCCTGGAGTGGACGACGTCTGTTTTGGGCCATAGCAACCCCGTCGGGGGCGGCTGCAGCGGAAGCCCTAACTTTCCCTACTCATATATCATCGTTACGAACTTTATAATGATGATATGTTGTTGTAATAGTGTTTTTGGTGGCTTTATAATAATGTTTTAAAGAAGATGGGCGTTATATTCAATATAAAAATGTTTTTGGTGCTGATATAAAGGTTAGAGTTAAGTCTGGGTGATGTGCGTTTATAACAACATTATAAACCGTTATAAATAAAATAACATTTACTTATATTTGATTTTTAGGAAATTAAGGGGTTTTTCGGAAATTTATAAGACCTAAGTTGGATTTCAACGTATTTTATATAAATCTTTATGTAATCGATGTTCCAGACCCATTGGTGAAGTCAGATTTTTCCAAATGGGGTCCATATCATTCGAACAGTATGGAGTTTTGGTGCTTTTCAGTGCTAAGTATATTTTATATTTTAAAATTAATATTTTGATAATAGAGTTATTGAAGTTGTCATTAGTCGATAGATCCTCTCCTAGACTCATGTGGACCCTACACTTTGTGACATTGTTCTTTTGTGCTACTGCTTATTTTTTTTGGAATTCCTTGCATAATTATTTGAACCATGACATGTGCTCATATAGATGGTATATTAATGAATAATGATCATATTGTTATTACTATATTGATTATATTGAATACGTCATGTGCTAGAATTATGCTCATAAGAGTTATTATCATGTGTTAGATTGACTTGTGTTACATTCTTTATGCATTAGAGACATGTGTCATAGTAGTGTTTTTAACATTGGCATAATATTGCTGCATTCATTACTGGTTTATTCATTATGATGATCTATTTATTTACGACCCGTTTGTCTCGTGCTTCGGGTGGGGACATTTTACGGCCCATTGGCCCTAAGGGAGTCCACGACTAAGGAGCACCGGTGTTTAGTAGATGCGCTACGGCGTGGGGGCATTGCGTAGTGCAAGCGGACTATCCTTGGATAGTTGAATAGTCATTCTCTTTGTACGAGCAGACGAGGAGAACCACCCTCGGGTTTGAGTGTAGGGGGAAACCCATTGAGCTCTTGTTCATACCGCTCTTGTTCATTTCGCTCTTGATTCATTGACATACTGTATACAGGTTGCATTGGTGCATGTAGAGCTATTAGAGTTATTTGTAAAATTATATTTGCATTTATTGGAGTTCATGGCATTTCGAGCTATTATCTTAGTGTTTGTCATATTGAGATAGCTGATTTAGTGTTAGAGTCAGTAGAGTGCTCTATCTATTTTGGAGTTTACTTTTATCCAATAGAATTCTCCTATTATTATTATCTTTCACTTTGGAGTGTGTTTGTTCTTCATTGTTAGACTTTAAGATTCTGCTGCATTTCGTTTATGTAATTATGGGGTTGCTATTTGGTCCTATTATGTTATCCTAATCCCTTATTACGCTATCCTCTTGGGCGGTGTCTCCTTCATAAGGGAGACCCTCGGAGGGGCGTATAGAGTTTGGTATCCTAACAAGATTGCAAGAGGATCAGAGGAAGGACGGAGCACAAAAGGGCAAATGGGTGGTTGGGCATCTGCGATGGTTGGTTCTTGGTGAGTGCTGGCACGCTAATAGGCGAGTGGGCGATGGCATCAGTATTATCGCACAATTCACAATTCGAATTGTGTGATTCAGTTCGATTCAACATCCCCCCGATTAGAATGTCAATATGAATTGATGTTGGCCTTGAATAGTGGTCTGAATTGTCAGAATTATGCGATTCTCATCACTGCGACTCGAACCGCCGAATCAACGATTGAAAGCTTGCAGATTCAGGTGGGTTTAAGGCGGGTTGTTGCCGGGTCTGACCTGGATCTGGTCGCGAGCTGAACTTAATTTCACTCAATTTTACTCTCTTTTTATAGTTTTTTTCCCTTTTTCTGAGACAGAGTAAATCAAATAGTCTATTAGGGTAAAATATCCGTCTTTTCCTCATCAAATTGCTGTTTCAAATAAAAAATATGTTGGAGGCTGCGTTCTCTTTCCCATAGGCCATGACACAGCAACTCAGTCTTCAAATTTCTTCTCTATGTCAACCCAGAATTTTGCTCTTCCTATTCTATCATTCCACTTCATTAACACTGATGTTTCTAGTTTTTCTTTGGTGATTTACTGATTGGGTATTTGCCTATTTCAGTTCTCTTTGACATGGTTCCTAAGAAGAAGCGAAAGGACGTTACTTGGGACTGTACAAGTGATGGTAGTGAAAATGAAGGGGAAAACAATGAGGACATACCCTTGTTAGATGATGATGATGGTGTTGGTATCAATGATGAATACAGTGACAGATAAGACTAGGACTAGGACAATACATTATTAATAAACTAGTAGTACTAGACTACTAGCGTCATTTTGGCATTCGTTTTCACTCTTTAGGACCTATAGAATTTCTAGATTGATGAATTATTATATTTATTAGGTTATCATGGTATATAGACATATAATTGAGTCCTATAAGTATTTTGTTCATATTATAGGTATATATATATATATATATATTATATTTTTAAAGTTTTGTTTTGAACCTTACGACTCAATATGATTCACAATTCACGATTCAAAAATCAGCCCAATGATTCATGATTCGAATCTCGATTTGACAACTATGAATGGCATGGAGAGTGGAGTCGGCATGGGCGTTTGCTGAACAGGTAATTGGGTAGTTAGTATTTAGGGTTTAGGAAAATTACCATATTGTATATAACATGAGTTATAAGTTATCGGAGTAATATTTTAAATGTCTTTATGCATTATGGATGCAGATGGGATGTGGTGCGAATATACTCCCATATCCGCATATGCATTGTGTCACGGTGCAGATACATATATTATCCAGCGGATGCATAAATAATTGTCATCCCTACATGTGGGTTTACAACTGAGATTGATGAGTAACCCAGATTGCTATTTCCGACGATTCATGTCCCACCTAGTGACTGATCTTATACACTATGGTAATTGAGGCTTCTTGAGTTGTAGGATCGCATGACAAGATGACATAGGATCACAATTTTGACAACATTGAGTCCATATAATATATTAAGTCAAAATAATTCAAACCTACAAGATTTTGTTTTTTCCATAAGGAAAAAATAAAAAAAAACTTACTAAAATATTAAAAATTAAAGACTTAAAAAATCACAAACATATAATTATTATGAAATAATATATCTGTTACCTCATTATATATTATGAGTACAAAAGTGTAATGAGCATTAGTAAAACAAGAATTAGCAGTCTAAACAAATATGGCATTTTTAAGTTTTAAGTTTTTTATTTTGCACTTTTAGTAATTTTAAAAATCTTTTTTGTACTTAAATAATTTTTCAAGGTAATTTTTAACTAGGATGTTGACTATTACAATTCTGTCATGGACCGTATTTCGAGTCAAAGTAGAAAGTCTGACAGCCTTTACTGCCTCATCAAATTAGTATTTGTATACAGATTGGCTTTGCTGAATGTACTTGGTTCTGATATCATGTATAGAACCACCATAAACCTATGAATAAGACTAGGCATGAATAAAAAACCAAGTTTTTCCATCTGTAGTAAAATTACTGGGTTCTTGGAAGATTTCCAAGTTCTCTTTCCCCCCTTCTTTAGCTCACACCATAGCCACAATAGGGCACAAGAAGGAAGGAAGAGCAGGGCTTGATGTCATTGAATCTTCATCACTTGGTCTTGTTCCTCGACTCATGTCTAATTGACCGTGGATACAAACAAGCATCTATCAGTACATATGCATCTAAAGCTAAGAGCATTTAGTTAAATAAGAATATCATTCTTCTCTTACTTATGAATTATGAAGACCATCGAGAGCTTCTTGCTTTGAACTTCATAGATGAAAGTTAGTTCCTTGCATCAAATATTGCCTCCTCCCTCTTCCACTCGAATCTTTTTATGGTCTAGTGAAATCAAAGGTGGCTAACAAGATTAACAAGTAACAAATAGTAACCTGTTTGTACTTTGTAAGCTCTAGGGGCAGTAGAAGTACTCAACTCACCCTCAAAGGTCAAATTACAAATACCAGAAGGAATAGAACATGTTCATACATTTTTTGATCAACCATGAAAGTGAAATGTTACTATGATGAAATCATTAATAAGTTACACATGCTCGGTGATGTGCTAAGGTCTTTTTTAATCAATTTTTTCCCTAATACCTGGTATATACTTTGAAAATTGGCTAGGTATGCATTATGCATCTAATACATGTAATGTTTTGTATGTTGTGCTTACTGTGGTTCTTTGAAGCATGTTTTAATTGATGTTAATTCACTATTGATGGTGTTTAGAACTGTTTAAGCTTGATGAAATTTTACTACCTTCTGTTGTTAAGCATAAAGTTCGTTAATGGAAATTAGAATTTGTTTATCCTTTGCATAGAAATTTGGATCATTAAGGATTTGTTGCTATGTTCTCTGCAGCATTTTTTCCTGAACATCAGTAAATTGGGTTTTTGTTACCTGTATTTGAAAGTATGAAATGTTCTGGTGTCATGCTAAAAACCATTGTACTTACAGTATGAACATTTCTGGTGCCATGCTAAAAACCATTGTACTTAGACCACATAATTGAGATTCAACTTCTCATATTTCCTTTGTTATATTAATAAGCTATATAGATCTGAAGCAGCACTATCCACTGTTCTTGATTGCATACGTAGAATTATTCTCAAAATGATAGTGATCATTTTAAATTTGTGTTTTTACTGAATTGTTCAGATTGGCACCACAAGTTATTGTACCAAAGCAGCAAATACAAGAAATATCCCACATGGTTCAGATATCATTATGCCTGCATGTGTTATTATTTATTATTAAAATTAGCTTAGTTTTGTTGCAAGTAATATCTGACATGGTTCAAAGGTTAAGAACGATAAAATATCATTTATGCCTGCATGTCTTTTATTCCGTATTAGCAAAACAAAACTAGCTTAATTTTATTGCAAAACCTCATTCAAGACGTGGGTAGGCTCTGCAGGTGGATGAATTGAAGCTAGAAGACATTGGTCCAATGTTTGAGCACCACGAAATGTTCCCTGCTCGTACTAATACTGGTTGGTCTTTTTTTCTAAGCGAAAAACCTGTTCATTTGGATTTATGAGATTTTCCATTATCAGTGATTATCCTGGTTGTTTTTGAGTGGCTTTCATTATCTAATTATCTTTAGTTCCTTACTCATGAAAAATATGGTTGCGTACCTTGAATTTGCATTATTGACTTTAATAGTGCTAAACATATATGAGTTATTGGAGACTGGATGATCAAAATTTGTCTATTATTTCCCATTCTTAAAGTCTTTGGAACATAATTAGCATGCAACATTCTTAATGTATAACCTATCATTGCATCTTCCCTGCTGGTGATTTTTTATTTCCTTGTGTTCCTAATTATCGTTGTAGGGGTTTTTTGGGATGTAGCTTTCTATAACATTTTATTTAATTTCAATAGGCTATCAGCTCAAATGGTGTTGGTGGAGTAGCATTGTTTATTAAATGTCATTTATCAACTCCAGAAGCAACAACTATAATACCTAACTTCTGGATCAATTATTTTGAATATACCATAATTATCCTTGTGACCTTATCCTCTTCTTAACCATAATATTTTTATTTTTTTTTAAATATCATTTTTAAATGTAAGCAGTTGTATTTAAAAATCTATTTAAATATTCTATTATTAATTTTTTTTTAAAAAAAATGTATAATATTGCCTAATATGTATAATGTTAAATATATAATATTTTTAAATATTATGGTAAACAGAAATATTATTACTGTTAATAAATATTTTTTAATATTACTGTTAGATATTTTAAAATATTATTATTATTGTATTAAGGTAATATTAAAATTTAACTGTTGGAACAACTATTTTTTAGTATTTACTATTAAATATTTAGTAACAGTAAAAATATTATTATGTTAAATATTATATATTTGATATTTAAACATATTTTAATATTATGGATAATTATAATATTTAAATATATTTTTAATATTATGTTTAAATGTTATGCATAAAATATTAATGCAAAATTATTTATTTTCAATTGGTTTTTAAACTGAATATAAGTATGTCCTTATATGTAATCTTGCATATTAATAGTAATAGCTATCAACTATTTACCAAACACTTTAGAAATTAACTATAGGCCAATCAGCTAACAACTAACAACTAGATTAAGCTAATAACTAATATCTAATTAGCCGACAATTACATTAAGCTAATAACTAATATCAGCAATCAGCTCGAGCAGCTCTGCCAAACAGGGCTATAGTGCCAATATAATATCTCAGGTTTTGGCGAGAGAAGTTTACTAGCATAGCTAAACTAGGAATCTTTGCATCAGCATTATATGTGGATGCAAATATGCAATCATGCAAGACTAAGAAAGGAGAGTAGATTGACCATATTGCATTCCTACCTTGAATTTTATTAAATATAGCCTTCTATCGCTTGTTTAAATATGCTTCTGCTATCTGACTTTGCAACATCTTGTTGTACTAAAGTAATAAGGCAAGTTGTCATTCATCTAAGAATTCACTGATTTCACACCATTGTTGATTATTATTTACTGATGCTTCCATCCAGGTGTGGTTAATTGATTCCTTTATGTCACCATAATTTTGTTAGATTATCTGACTTACTATTGTTCATGCTATACTGCATGCTCGTGCATCTGCAGTGGCTTACTTGACTAAAAGTACAAGTTTTCATATATGTTCTTAGTAGTTGACCCTTATGTCTTACTTGATGCTGTTCATTATCATATCTGTATTGCGATTAAGCCCCTCTTATTTATCTTTATAGAATTTGTACAAGTCATCTCTCGGTCACATCTAAAAATGCGAGTGTGGGAGCGTGGTGCAGGTATTTCAATTACACCAATCCTTAATTATCAGTATCATTGTTTTCTAAAATTAATCTGCTCCATCATGGAAATATTTTCAATTGCAGGAGCAACTTTAGCTTGTGGGACTGGAGCTTGTGCAGTTGTTGTTGCAGCAGTTCTCGAGGGTCACACTGGAAGAGTACGTTTGACATAATGTGGTTTTTGTGTAATGAAGTCATCTGCTCTCTTTGGTTTTGTTTTTAGGTTGAATTTTTACATAAACAGTTGACTTATATGCATGCCTATTTTTCTGTGATGCAGAAGTGCACTGTTGATTTGCCTGGTGGACCATTAGAGATCGAGTGGAGGGAGGACAATCATATCTACATGACAGGACCTGCAGAGGCAGTGTTCTATGGATCTGCTCATCTTCAACTCTGAAATTTTCAGATGGATCTTTCTATATTCCGGAGGAGATAATAACTTATCCCTGTAAGGCAGATATTCGTTCCACATGTTATTGAATTTCTTTAGCTGTCAAAACTCAAAAGTTTGCCTTGTGCTTTCATGTATAAATAGGCCTTGGAGTAGCACGTATCAGTCCTGGTTGTTAAGATATATTTGTGTAACTTAAATCTTACATCCTTTATTGAGTTATTATTATCAAGCATCTTACTTAAACAAAATCTTGAATTCAAGGTATCTGTTGATTTGTATGGTTTCGGAAATTGGAGGGAATAAAACATTGTCTAGAAGAGTGGCAAACATCAGTGTTTCAAAAGTAGACTATTATTCTTTGATATTTTCACGTTGAAGACAGGGAAAAAGCATCAAACTCGTTGATACTGTTGAATTGGGATCTAGAATCCGATCCTTCATGGTAGTGGACAGTACTTGTTAGTCATTTGCCTTGTCGAGCAAATTTAATCATGTAATGTTTCTCGTTGGCGGTTCAACTTCAAGCGTGCTGGTGTCGGGGCCATTTTCTCAATTTGGAGCGTGTTATGCTCCAAATTTAGGTGTACTATTTAGAGAAACACCATGGCAACATTGTTAAATTTAGGTGTACACTTGTCGGAGTCTCTCAAGATCAGGAACCCCTAAGAGGAAGCGGAGCAAGTTATCATGGGACACGCATGCCATGACTCATGAGCATGAACCCGACTTCTTATTGAAAGTGAGTCTTTTTAGGGGTGACTGGGTGAGCATGCCACATGCCCCGAATCCGACAATATTTTTTTATAAATTTTGTTCTTCTATTTATATATATTTATTTTGAAATGGGAAAATAATTGATCGATAAAATTTTGTGAAAATAGAACAAGCTAATTTGACTTGGGAAAATGATTTCTCTTTTTCACAATAGTAAGTCATTTTCAAAATAAAAATAGGAGATTGTATATGAATATAAATGTTCCCTTTAAAAACAAATGTGTATAAAATATCAAAATTATTAAATTCCTTAAAACACATAAATTAAATTGAATTATAATTTAAATTATCATAAAGAGTTTATCGATATCTTTATTTTAATATAATATAATATAATATAATTATAAATTATTTGAAATAACTTGATATTTACAACTTTATCAATTTAATATTGTACTATTTTAGTTTATAAAAATATTTTTACAATATATAAACTAATTATAGAATATTAATACTTCTAACATTCTAAAATTAATTATAATATTGAAAATTTATTTTATAATATAAAATTTTATATTATAAAGTATTTATGAGATTTTATAATTATAAAAATCCTCTTTATTTTTCATACTTAAAACATAAAATATTTTATATGGTGGGCCTTCACTGATTTAGTTTTCAACCGCGTAAAGATAATTTTGATATTTTATTTTCTTTAAAAAAATTTGTGAAACAAATTAAATGTAGCAACGACGACTTATTTGTTGTTTATATATTCTTTCAACTAATCGATAAGAAATGAATTAATATTTATTATTTATAATTAAAAAAAATATGAATAAAAATATATTAAATTTTAAAAATTCATATTCATATTCAATTCTATCCTGTTTAATAAAGCAAATATATCACTATTGAATTATCATAATTCTATCAAATTATATTCTCACCATAAAAATTTATGATCTCGAAGGAAAAATAAAATAAAAAACATTTTTTGGTTACATTAAATCATCGAAGTTAAAATAAAATATATAGTACGAGGATGCTGCCATTTGCAGACATATCCCAATCCAAATCTGACCCTCTGTGGTCACACATATATGATCAAAGTCTTATTGATGGATCACCTAACACATTCTCCAATACCTCTCACTCTCTCAGATTCTCTTGTTCAATCCAATTCATCACCCACCCACCAAGAAAGTTCTCTGTAAGTGCATGAAGTGATCCAACATGTCCGTACTCTACGGTCCAAACTTAACAAAGCGAAGACCATTAATTGAGGCTACAATAATATGTAACACAACGGAACGGAAGACCAAGTCTTGCATCTTTGGGTAATAATTCTATCAAGACCTCCTTTAGAAGATGAAGGTTTTGGATTTAAAAGGAGTTGAAATAGATGCATCTTTCATATGTAGACTTGCTTGTGCCTTGTGCTGCGCTGCCCAGTGTTAAGGAAATCGTCATCAGATTCTCCTCCCAATCTCACTGTAAACCATTCATGGGACCTCTGTGTTGTGCATGCCGTGGGAGGAGCAGCAGCAAACTTCCCAACCATAGCATTCTCTCTCTCTCCTCGACCTACTTCTCTTTCTGCCTCCCTTCATTCTTGCTCTTTAACTGGTCCTGCATGTCTTCTCCAGGCAGCCTGTGCCACTGTCCACATCCTGCCCCCGCGGAGCTTTCTTTATACTTCTCCTCTCCTCTTCGCGCATCTTCCGAGGAGCTCTGTCTTCTCCTTGTCTCTTCTTATTTGATTTCCTTGGTATTCGCAGTCGGTGGGGTTGGCCGAGCTCTTGAATCGAATGATTAGTGGCCGAGTTGCGGCCATGGGTCCGGTGAGAGGGTTCAAGAGGAGGAAGAGGGCCGAGAAGACTGAGGCGGCGGCGGCGGCGACGGCGGGGGGGCAGGGAAGTGGTGATTGGTGGGTTGACTTCTCAAGAAGGATTACAGGTTCTTCTCGCTTTCTTCCCTTTGTTCTTGTTTATTATCGTTTAATTATCAGGCTCGCTTCCGTTTCATGGAGTCTTTGGTCAAGGATGACTAAATTTTCTTATCATCTTGGTCATCTTGGTTTATATAAGAAATCTTTACAATCTAGTAAAGAACCTCGCGTTGGTGTAGCTGAATTCCGAACAAATACTTCTTTTTTGGCTAATGTCGACCCTCAGCATTTATTATGGATCAAGAACACAAGGCATTATTCCGTCAAGAAAAGAATAGAATACATTGGATGTAGTAAAAAAATTTTGGGCATCAGGATTGGATTCGTCTATTTGTTTCGTTTGATAATATTAACCAAAGAGGGCATTGCATTTGGAGTATGACTCATCCCCTAATTTTGGGTTTAGTACTGCAAATGGTTGCTTGTCAACGCATTGAGCCACAATGCTTGAACTTAAACTTTTTCAATGACTTGTCAGATCCGGATCAATTCTTTGGTTGATAAAGTAAGAAGGAAAGCTAGAACATCTTTATTCGTTATTTTCCTTGCTAGCAAAATCAAATATGGACATAGATCTTTTGTTTGGAGTTCTATGACCTCGATCCATGCAACGTGTGAAATATTCAGTTTGGAGTTGCTTATAATTCATCGACCAAAAATGATGAAATTAATCTTAAAAGTATGAGAACCAATGAGCAATAATAAAAAAAGATAATTTCCATTCTTTGAAATAATTTCATTGATGTAAAGATTTAGGCAGTCAATTAATACAACCTGCTTGTTCTTCTTCTACAAACAGAGTTTAGGCCATACATTATAACAGTTTAAAACTTTGGTAATATTAAGTAATTTACCATGTTCTATGGTTTTAAGTTTGGTGCATTATGAGATAATGAGAGGGACCTGCAATGTAATATAGAATGAGATGCTGCAGCCCGCGAGTTTGAATTTGCCAAGGTCTTCTTATGAATAGGTGTAAACAATCTCTAGGTGAGTTGTAGGAGCTGATTAGACCTGTAGGTGTCATGGAAAGGTGTGATATATATAGCAATAACTGCAATGGTTAAAATAGAAATTTGGACATGCCAACTTACTGGCAAGAAACATCCAAGCGCTACGATACACCAAATGAATTAGATCTACAAGAAATTGATGGTTAACTGGTTGAGTGATTTCAGACATTTTGGATTTAAAAATCAATCTCTACAATTACCTTAAAATATGCTTACAATGTTTGCTCAATCTCTCAAATAAGGGTCAAGACTATTTTATTTGGCAACAATGATTAAGTTGTTATGTGTACATAGAAAACCCTTCAGTTTACTCCATGAAAAGATTGGCTATTGATAAAGGCTCAAGTTTTCGATTTATTTGGTTGTATTAAGTTCTTATGTCAAGGTAGAGAAGCATCCAGTTTGCTTCATAAAAAGATTGATTGTTGATAAGGGGTCAAGTTTCTGATTTTACTTGATTGTATTAAGTTCTTATGTGTAATAGAGAATTGGTTAATTCGCAAGAGATTGAACATTACCATAGAGTAAAATTTCTAAGAACTGTACAGCGATAAGTAATAAGATAGGGATGTATCAACAACTTACTCTGGATAAAGCTTTTTCATTGAACTTTTTTTGCGCCAGTTAACGCAACTTTGTGATAGTTGAAAACTAAGTGCAGGCAATTCTTGTACGCATGAATCAGATTTCAGATACCACAGCAAGCCTTGCCCTACTTCTGTAGGGCAGGGAGGGTTAACTGCTTGGTACCGAGGGTTGGGCATTCAGGGGGCGTTTGTTGTTCTTGGTCGGGTTTCTTTCTGTTCTTGTCTACTGTCGTTCTTATGTTTTGTTATTTTACATTGTTTCTGTATCTGCTTTTCATATCTAATGAAAAGCTTTGTTTTCCTCAGTAAAGATGCAATCCTAAAATGCCAAAGCTAACATATGATAAGTAGCCAGTGTGCAGTGAATGACACAATCACAATCCAAAAGTAGGTTTCGACCATGGTTTAAGGTACAGTCCGGTACGAAAAATGCATAACGGACAGTTTTTTTTTTTGTTAAAAATAACTCCAATAACACATAATTGATCAAGAAATACTTAAATTTAATATTCAAATGTCAAATACATGAATACAATGTTTAAAATGCGGACGAATGACGTCCGTCGTACTCGTACATATCTTGGGGACATACACGACTAATGTCAACACTGTAAGTCTCCAATGCCCATATCTGGAAATGATCCCATGTCATCATGCTTTGGTATCCATTATACCACATACCCACTAGTGTTTCTTTGTTGGCAGTCCAAGAATTAGTCCCTGTATCATCAGTTGAGTTGGTACTTGATACAGAGTAGGTTGATTCATAAACTTCATGCAAGCTACTCATCATATCGTGGTGGTAATCTTGCAAAGCTGTCGGTCCACCTCCTCGACGCCGGCCTCTCTTCTCGTACACCCGAGTTGTTCCTCCAGTTCTAGCACCGTGATCCTGATCTTGGGTGGAGTGGTCGAAGTATTGCTCATTCATCCACAGATCGGTAGGTGCCGGTGTTGATGGCACGACGGTGTCTTTTCCCCCAGCTCCATCATCATCATCATCTCCTCCGTCTTCTGTGCTGCTACTGCTATGAACCGAGGGCTCGCCTTCTTCGTCCTCTTCCGCTTCTGCAATTGCGTCCAAGGGATCAATTGGTCGTTTGCCTTTGCCTTTGCCTTTGCTTTTGCCTTTTGCCTTTGAAGGTGAAGGTGCTGCCTTCTTCTTTCGCTTTGATTGTGAAGATGGAGAGTCGGACGTGGATTGTCATCTTACTTGTCGAACTCGTTGAGAGTCCAAGGGAGCAAAGGTCATGTCCCTCTCAAGAACTTGACTGTCCGTGTCTTCTGGTTAACTCTCAGACTCAACAACATCAGATATAATTGGTGAAGGCCGAGGTGGTTTGCTTAGTTCATCAAGAAGAGGCGGGTCAGTCTCCATTGCACTCCACCAATCAATTATTGGGCCCGCATCGCCTTGGACGAACTCGACATCGAACGGATCTACATATGAAATATCTCTATCTTCGTTTGTAACGCCCGCATTCGAAGTCGCATGTTGTAATGAACATATACGAGCTTCTCTAATCGGGCGTACGAAAGGCGGTTGCACGGCTTCGTATGAATCAAGGCGAAGGTCGACCAATTCCTCTCGCATCCACTTGATGATGTGGTTTGCGGGAGGATGCGTGTTGCAATCTTTCGAAGAGTTGGAGTTTCGGTTCAAAATTGCAACCACCATTCGACTGCAATAAATTTAAAATTAATATTAGTAATGAGATTTTATCTTTGATAAATAGATTGACAAAAAAATTCTATCTACTTGGATCCATAGTATCTCGGATGGAGATTGCAAATGAATCTCCGAAATTGCCAGTTGCATCTCGGAACCATTTTGATTCATTGAGAGCTTGTGCCGCTTCTCGGTTGGATCCCGACATTCGTTGTATGATGTAGTAAGCGTCGGTTTGAAATTGGCTCTGTTGTCGATTTTAACTTGAACAACGTTCTGGGGTCCAATCTCCTCGATCACCTCCGTCATCAGCTTCGAGATGTAGTAAGCGTCATGGATTTCATCGGTCGAGTTCACCGACTTGTGATAAACAACCCTCCAATTGCAATAGATGAGAAAGTTGATGATGCTCATTCGGGTTGGCCCGGTCCAGCTATCGCACATCAAACTGCATATGTACTCCCCCCATTGCCGCTTGATTCCGTCGATACATTGCTTTATTTCATCGACCTGAAATTTCATAGAGAGTTGGAGGGGCAACACCTGGGCCTACCTTTTGGATGACAGACACCATGGTTCGATAGTATGGATTGTTGGCTGCATTTGCGGGAATTTGGCTGAAGAAAAACCATTTGGAGATGGCTCTCCCCAACTCTCACTTCTTCGTCTTGCCCCAAGCATCGCCTATGCGCGGTTGCTTTGCTGATGGAGGAGGAAATGCCCTGGGATCAAGATCACAAACATCAACATTAGTTTTCCTACCACTTGCTCCGAGGTTTGTGAAGAATCCTCTGCTGCCTCCTCTGCTTTGAGGTACCCTCATGCTAGAACTCCGGCCAAATTGAGGATAGGAGGGAATTGAACCACTTCGGTCCATTAATCCGATAGCCGAAGTCGAGCCGGCACTGCTTGTGCCACCGCTGCCACTGCCGCCGTCATACTCAAAATGAGATCCGGGATAGTACATCCAATCTCGTTTGAATGCAGCGTGCTCCAATAAAGCTCAGATGTCGGCTTCAAGTTCCGGATACTCGTCGTCACCGCCACCACGAGCCTCGTAATGGCCACTGCCGACTTCTTGGGTAGCTCGTCGGTCGAACTAGGCTTGTTGAGCTGCATTCTTAAGACACTGCTCCTTCACTACAAAAAATCAGGATATCACCAACGGATTAAGATATATTTGGTAATAGTCAAGAATCCGTTGGTAATACTAATACCAACGGATTTTCGTTTGTAAAATCCGTTGGTGATACTCTGCTAGGTATTACCAACGGATATTACAATTGTTCGTTGGTATTACCAATGGATAAAGATATATTTGTTGGTAATTACCAACGGATAAAGATATATTTGTTGGTAATTACCAACAAATAAGTTGGTAATTTTGTTGGTAATACCAACAAATCATATATTTGTTGGTAATTTTGTTGGTAATACCAATAAAATTTGTTTGTTGGTAATTATTTGTTGGTGAAAGTCTGTTTTCTTGTAGTGCTTCTTGTTGGAAAGCATATCTTTGAACATCTGTCGGACTTCCGGCGGTGCTTTGGTGCATTTGACGACGTCGCCGGATGTTCCGGCCAAGTATGCCTTCAATCGAGTGATGCCACCACCACGACAAATCATATTACAGTGAATGTATTGCCAGTGGTTAGCCTTCTCCAAATGAACACCGTGTTGCCATGCGGGGTCGGCTTGATATTTCGGCACCATTTCAGCAGAGTTTCACATGGAAATTAAGAAAGGAGAGATTAGAGAGAGAGAGTTTGAGAAAGATTGAGA
Source organism: Canna indica (assembly GCA_034359265.1). Classification (NCBI taxonomy): domain Eukaryota; kingdom Viridiplantae; phylum Streptophyta; class Magnoliopsida; order Zingiberales; family Cannaceae; genus Canna; species Canna indica. Next base: position 30,665,840 of record CP136893.1, on the reverse strand, counting down.
GAGACTGAGAGTTTAGAGAGTTTAAATGAGTAGAGGGGTGAGTGAGAGTAAAAGAGGTGTTTTGGGGGCTTTATATAGCCCTTAAAACTTGCCAAAACTGGCCCCAAACGACTATATAGCCGTTTGTTGGCTTGAGTGCTAGAAGCCTTGGAAATCGTCTTTTCAATTGTTTATCTAACTTTCTGCTTAGTAACTTAAGTGATGTATGATTATTAATTGTTATTTTGGGTCTCTGTTGAGATTTTTGCTTGAGAATTACACATTGGTGATTAGTCAATGATAAAAGTTACAAAACTTTTCTTTGTCTGAATAAATTATAAGGATAGGTTGTAATTGTGCTTCTGAGTCTAAATCTCATAATCTATACTAATTCTTTAGGATATTTGATACATATTTTGCAAATTCAATCTATACTGGGTAACAAATAAAGGTTCAAATCAATATCTTAAGTTCAAGAGCAGAAACCAATTGTTGAAAAATAGCATTGTTCGCTACTTGAGTGAACGTTGCTTGTTGGTAACGGCCTGCGGCCAGTTACATCTCCAGGCGGATGTCGTCGTATACCTCGCCCGCCAATTCAACAATTACCATTCCCATCTCAATCAGTGGAAGCAGAGAAAGCTGGCAGATGGTTATTTCTTAATCACGACTCCGGTGTCAGAAGACTCCTACTACAAGCGACGTCTCATCCGGTCGGGTAATCTGTAGTGGAATCACGTTCTTTTGATGCTCGAAGACTGGATTCAAGATGAAATCTACCAGGAAATTCCGGCACCTGAGCTTCTGGTTGGCCTCGAGCTCCACGATCTCCCCCTCATGTTTTGGAACGTCGATTCTATTATCACGAGTTATGAGGCTATGGCGGACTCCTCGCTTCACGGCGACGATCTCACCTCTTGCAAGGTTCAGGTCCGGGTTCTCGCCCTTCGTCATGTCCCGCGCTTTATCTTCGTTGATGCGGACTCCTATCGGTTTGCGGTTGAGGTGGCAGTGGCCTGGCAGCAATGGATCGCGGGTGCCCCGTCTGCCCCTGCACCTCAGAATGTTGAGAGCGAGGATGGGGACTTTGATTCCGGCTCCGACGCAAATTTTGAATATGATCCTTCGGAGGAGATGAACCCTGATGCTGGTGATGATACCAATCCTATTTCCATAAATTCAAACTCGCCGCTCTCTTCTCCTTCGGGTTCGCGCACCCGATCGTCAGATCCCTCGGCTTCTGTTGTGGCACCCCCCCTTCCTCCTCTGGCTGTTTCGGAGACACCCAAGCTGGGGTGTTCTATGTCTCTCGAGTTGTTGCCGGTCTATCAGAGTACCCCTGTCGGTGTTAGCCGGCCGAACGCGCTCTCCGAGCCAGTAGACGGCGCTCCACCCAATCCTACTACCCCTTGCACTCTTTTAGAAACTGATCTGCCCTTGGTATGCGCTGCTAAGGCTGTCGCGGGTCTCCCCCCTTTTTCGGTGCAAGTCGCTGCTCCTATGCTCCCTCGTGCCGCCGATCTTGGGATTTACCTGGAGAAATCGGCTTTGGGGATTGCTCTTTCACTTGTTTGGGATGGCTTGGAACAAAAGCTTACTCATCTCCTCCTGCAGGTTGCCAGTTTTGTGCCTCCTAAGTTCTATTTGAACCTCGCACCAGCATTACTTGGGCTTCTTTTCAATTGTAAGGCTTCGCCTGGGTTGTCGTGTTTCCAGCTCTGCTCCCTTTTCTCCCTCGGATTCGGATTTGCCTGTTGACTCTCTTGCCGCCCTCCTTGCTACCCGCTTGACTAATGCTGGTCGCCTGGTCCCTCTCGATTCGGCGGACCCGCCTCATGGGCTATGTGGGCCTACTCCTCCTCTGTTTCCATCTTTACCGGCTTCGGATCCTCTGTTCCCTGCAGACCCGACCCAAGATCTAGATCCGACCTGCTCCCATCAGTCGTTGCCTCCAAATGTTTTATCAAACGGGCTTCTTGGGCCAGGTGGGCTAAACAACTTCCTGTGAGCATGTTGAGCCCTATTGACCCCTCTCATCAGCTTGCTGGCATTTCCCCTCATGCTCGAGCTTCCTTCCCTCTGAAATTGAAGAAAAAACAAGTTGTCTCTTCTATCAACATCCCACACAGCCTGCGCCTTGCTTCCAAATCATAATGGTGATACTCTTGGCCTTACGAACTTGGATATGGTCACGGCTCTTGACCACCTCGCTCTCCTGTCTGTCGACAAGCTTGGCTTCAATTTCGCGGCTGAGCATCATGTGGTCGCTCGGGCTCTTCAAGCCCCCGTTGTTTGATTCCCACCGGAGTCATATTTTGGATGTCTATCGGTAGTTGTTTCAAGTACCCTATGGATCTGTTCAAATCCAATTTTGTTTTTTGGAATGTTAGGGATTAACCGACTTTCTAAGAAGTATATGGTTAAGCAACTTGTAAGGGATTTCAACTGTAGTATCATTTGCTTATCTGATACAAAGTTAGACAACTGTTCTAGAAGATCGGTGAAACAAATTTCTGGCTTTTCTTTCGGTCCGAATTTAATTTTCTCGGCTCTTCATGCTATTATTGGCCTTTCGGGTGGTATTCTAACTATATGGAATTTTCTTATTTGGGATTGTATTTCCGCGGTACCCGGAGACTATTCTATCCACTTAGTTCTTCTTCACAAGGAGCTCAACAAAATTTTTCATGTGGTTGCCGTATATGGTCCGTCAACCAGACCAAGACGAGGGGCTTTTCTAAACGAGCTTAATAATATTATCTCCTCCCGCTCTGCCACTGATTATGGGAAGGGACTTCAACATGACAAAGCACAATGGGGAACGACAAAATTGCAGAGGTACCTCGGTTGACTCCAGAAATTTCTCTTCTTTTATTGCTGATAATGACCTTTTTGATCTCCCGATTACGGGATGTCCTTTTACTTGGAGCAATCTGCAGATGTCACCTTCTTTGGCAAAATTAGATAGGATTCTTGTCAACCGCCACATGACTAGTCTGACGCCGGGTATAAATGTTCTGGGGGGCCCACGCAGACTCTCGGATCACAACCCTCTGATTGTCAGACTTGTTCTACCCAGACTCTTAAGAACGCGAGGCCTTTCAGAATGGAATTAAACTGGTTTCACTTTCCAGAGTTTGCTAATATCATCTCTTACGGCCTCTCCCTTGGGTCTTCATCCCTGAGGCTTCGCTCACTCCAGGTCGGGCAAGCTCTCGGATTTTGGATTCAAAATTGGAAGGTCCTGCGGAAGACTCTAAAATGTTGGTATTCGGATAAAAAGAAAGGCTGGAACAAAAGACGACAGAGCTTGGAACAATCCATCGCTTCCTACAGTGACAAATCGGATGCAGGCATCTTATCATCAGCAGAGATCATTGAGTTCAGAGGCCTAAAAGAGGACCTTGATAAAGTTTACTGTCAAGAGGACACCTACCGGAGGCAGAGAGCTAAACAGAGATGATTGAAAGATGGAGATCGAAACACTAGATTCTTTCATCAATGTGCATCGGCAAGGAGATATAACAGGATATTCTCCTTATCAATTAACGGTAGTATTTCATACGACCAAGAGCAAATTCAGGAGAATCTCTGCTTATACTATATCCAACTTCTTGGCAGGCAAACCGACCCCTTATTGAAGATTCGTTGGCAAGAACTCTACCAAGGGAACGACTCCGATCTCATTGACCCCGACGCTCCTTTTAGCTCGGATGAGATCACTAGAGTCATCAAACAAGCAAAGAACTATAAGTCGCCTGGCCCTGACGGGATTCCCACCCCCCCCCCCCCCCCCCCCCCGAGTTCTAAAAAAAATATTGGGTATTGCTGGAAGATCTTGTTACTAATATTCTCATAGATATTCAATCTAAACCCGATGACCTTGGGAAGATTATCAATGCAATTATCACTCTGATCCCAAAGAAAGAAGGGGTCTGCAGCGCGGAGAATTTTCGACCTATTAGTCTTGAACACAATATCCTGGCCAATAGATTGAGTCACATGCCTCAGTTGATTGATGACTCTCGGACCCTTCACTCCGGACAGAGGTAGTTTGGATTGTTTCATGACCGTAAGTGAAACTCTTTGGGCCAGTAATAGACTCGGGGAAAACGTGTGCATGGTCAAAATTGACTTTCAGAAGGCTTTCGACTCTCTAAATTAGGATTTCATTCTTGATTTGCTCACAGCTAGGGGTTTCCCATCGAAATTTTGGATTTGGATTTCTTATCTTCTGAAGACGCTGACTTCCTCCCTCCTTGTGAATGGCTCCTTGGGGCATACTTTCGCTCATAAAAGAGGTCTTAGGCAAGGTAACCCGCTTTTGCCTCTCCTTTTCAACCTAGCTGTTGATTCTATCTCCAAGCTAATGAACTGGGCAATTAACAACGGTTTATTGACCGGTGCTCTACACAAGATCGCCCAGAGAGATGTCTCCCACATCCTATTTGTCGAAGATTTGGTTTGCTTTTGCCGGGCGGATGATGTCAACATCAACACACTGAAATCACTTCTGAAATGCTTTGAGCTTTGTTCAGGCCTAAAGATTAATAGCACCAAGACTAGTGTCCTCCATGTTTCCGAAAATTGTGAGATGACCAGAAGTATAGCAGATACCCTGGGTTGTTCGGTCGGCTCTTTGCCCGTGAAATACTTGGGTATCCCATTGAGACTCGGGCCACCTCTGAAGGATGATTGGAGACGGATTATATCGAAAGTGGACGCCATTCTCACAAGTTGGAAGGGGCACCTTCTCTCCTGAGCAGGACGACTCGTACTCGCAAATAGCATATTAACCGGTCAGACCTCCTACTTTCTCTCCATCTCCGAAGCACCGAAATGGGTCATTCGACAAATCGATTCGCGCAGGAGGACTTTTTTTTTGGATTAGTCATGGTAATAGCAACTTGAGAGGCAAATGCATGGTCAATTGGGACACCCTTATGGGCAAAAAGGAGGAGGGTGGGCTTGGTATTATTAATCTTCGGTGTCACAACTCTGCTAGACTGGGTGGGTGGCTATGGAAGCTCATTGACCGGCACCCCTCCCCTTGGACTTCTACCGTTAATGTGCTTTACCCCTCCTTAACGAGACTAGATCAAAGAAGACAAGATCATATCTCTCATATTTGGAAAGGTATCATTAAAATGTTAGATATTTTCAAGGTCTCACTCTTATTCACTCTGGGCTCTAGCACTAGAACTCGATTATGGCATGACTCGTGGTTAAGTAACCAATGCCTTAGAGACAAATACGGTAATTTATTTCTTCTTGCCACTAATCAAGATGCGCTTGTTTTCGGTGCAAAGCAAAGAGATATTTCGGGAGAAATAATTGGTTGGCGGCTTCCCTTCTCAAACTTCGTCCCAGCGCAGGATGCACTTCGGCTTGCTCACGACTTGGATCCTTTCCTTCACACGTTAGAAGATGACATCATCGCATGGAAATGGACTTCTAACGGGATCTTCACTACCAGTTCCCTCTACGGTTTATTGATGTTCCGCAGTGCTACAGATGCTTCCTCAAAATTTATTTGGAACAATGTAATTCCACCCGCCGCCTCCGTCATGAATTGGATCGCCCTTCGCAATAGGTTGCCGACTAAAGACGCTTGGAACATGTTAAAGTCTCACATTGGTTAAAAATATGGCCAAGATAGCCTTTAAATAGTTTGGGCAATCCTTTCCTCATGAACTAGCTTTTGGGGTGAGTTAGACCCACAAATTTCTTAACATGGTATCAGAGCCTATCCTGTGGTAGATAACGTGCCACTCGCAGATGTCCAGTTCTGCAAACTCCACGCTCCAAATGTCCAATCCTAGGCATGAGGGGGGTGTGTTAAAGTCTCACATTGGTTAAAAATATGGCCAAGATAGCCTTTAAATAGTTTGGGCAATCCTTTCCTCATGAGCTAGCTTTTGGGGTGAGTTAGGCCCACTAATTTCTTAACATAACATATCCGTCGATCCGACTTGTTTACTATGTTCTACGGATAATGAGAGCCATGAGCACATCTTCCTAAAGTGTGGCTTCACTACCAACGGTTGGGCTACTCTGTTAAGTCTCTGCAAATTAAGGTTTTTCGATCTCGACTTTACTCCTTGGGACAGTTCTACTTTTACGGACCTTAGGATAAAGAAGAGGCTTTTTAATCTTGTAATGCTTTGGAAATGGAAGATGTGGCATGAAAGGAATCACAGATGTTTTGAGGGCTCCTCTTGTTCTCAGTTCGAGTTGGCTACTGAAGTCTTTATCTTGTGGTCAAACTCTAGAGCTTGTATTAAGTAGTCTACTTAACTTTGTGTTCTCCTTTAACTTGTTTTCCTCTCTCACCTCCTCACTTGTGTCTCTCAATTCTCTTGATTTATACAAGTGTTCTTTTCTCAAAAAAAAAAGGCAGTCAAGTTTGCCTATGGAGTCCTCAATAAAACTCATTAGCCATCTTGTAATTTTTTTTGTTTTCTTTTGAACAATAATTTGCACATTTATTCTTAGCCCACACTAGAAGGTTCAAAGGAAGTGACCAAGTTGGCATGCCACTCTAGCTCCTGGCCAAAAGTAAGAAATCCACTGCTATTGGTTCCATTATTGTTCAGATTCATGAAAATTGTTGATTCTTAAGTGAAACAACTTCGCAAAGACACAGTGCCTGAGCAAGATATATCTTTGCTAGCAACAAAAAACTGCAAGTAATATGGCCTTGAGTTGAAACTTTGCTTGGATGTAACAGATGACATGGCTGTCTCACAATCATGTTTCTTATATGCTAACTTTGCATCATAAAGACCTTTTTCTTTTATCCTGTGTAAGTTGATGAAATAGTGATAGCTTTTGTAGTTCAGCAGCACTAAGTTATCTTTAACTTGCTTTAGCTAATTTTCTATGGATTCAGGATCAAACTGCCTTTGTTCACCATTTTTCATATGGATAGTCACTACATGAAAATATGGTATCAATGACAAATTTTTTTGACAAAATGATTGTCATTGAATAAGATAGATTTGTGATAAATTGGTAGCAGATTTGTTCCAATTCACTAATTGTTCTAATTATGTCACTAAATTATTTTATGACAAGGCTATAAATAACAATACTTTTAGTGACTAATTTATACTGTTAATGTTAAATTTATTTGCCACTGATGCTCAATTTGTTGTAGTGAGTAACCCTTTCCCCATCTTTATGTTTCTAGGACACTCGTCTTCAAGGGAAGAAGAAATAACCTTTGAGTCGGTTTTCAAGTTATCGAGGAAAACATTCAACTATATATGCTCATTGGTAAGGGACAACCTGACAGCAAAAGCATCAAATCTTGCTTTTGCAGATGGCCAGATCCTATCTGTGGAAGATCAAGTTGCTATTGCTTTGAGAAGACTAAGCTCCGGCGAGTCACTACTGAATATTGGAGTGTCCTTCGGGGTGAACCAGTCAACTGTGTCCCAAGTGACTTGGCGGTTTGTGGAAGCCATGGAGGAGAGAGGTATACAACATCTCAGCTGGCCAAACTCTGATGAGTTGGAAGCTATCAAGCACAAGTTTGAAAAGCTCTTGGGCTTGCCAAACTGCTGTGGTATCATTGACACTGCACGAATCATGATGTGCCTACCTTCAGTAGATACTTCCAATAAAGTATGGGTTGATCATGAGAAGAAGCACAGCATGATACTGCAGGCCATTGTCGACCCTGAGATGAGGCTCCGGGACATCGTCACCGGTTGGCCTGGGAGCATGAATGAATTACCAGTACTATGCAGCTCTGGCTTCTTCAATATGTGCGAGAAGGGAACGAGGCTAAATGGGGAGAAAGTGGAGCTTGCTGAAGGTTTGGAGGTGAGGGAGTACATAATTGGGAACTCTGGGTTTCCTCTTCTTCCGTGGCTTCTGACTCCCTATCAAGAGAAGGATCTTTTGGATGGCGAAACTGAGTTCAACAAGAGACTTTCTGCAACCAGGGTGGTGGCACAGAAGGCATTAGCACGGCTGAAAGATACGTGGAAGATCATCCAGGGGGAGATGTGGAGACCTGATAAGCATAGACTGCCAAGAATAATCCTTGTGTGCTGCTTGCTGCATAACATAGTGATAGAATTGGAAGATGAAGTGGTGAGAGATGAGATGGGCTCATTACACGAACATGACATGAGTTATAAGCAACAATTCTGCGACATAGTGGACAACAACGGAATCATACTCCGGGATAAGTTGTCGAAGTATCTATCTGGTACATTGCTCCCTTCCAATGAATCTTGAACTACTTTTCATTATTGTTTTCTTCTTTATTATTATTTCTTTTACTCATTAGTATTTGAAAGCTAAAAGAGGGGATTTGTGTGTTTCATCTTTTGACTCAGCCAATTGAAACTTTCAGTATGAGCTACTGTCATAAATATTCAATCTTTAGAGCAAAAGAAGCAAACTGCTTATAATTTTGTAAAAAGATATTAATGCTGCAAAATGGTGTTTATGAAGAAGGTTTCATGCAATTATATTTTAGGAGAGTCATAATTTTAGAGCATTATTGCTTCACAAATTCTTGTTCACTGATGTTAAACATTCCAAAGGCAAGAAAAGTTTCATACATCCGGCCTCAAATAGATGGGAAGAGAAGTCATTAATTTGGACCCTAAAAAAAAAACTTATTGCCTTTTTCTTGGAAAATTAATTTGTATTTGGTGGAGTTGGAGAAAGCATTATACTGCAAATAGTATAGAAAATACCATATTGATTGGAAGATAACTAGAATGTTCATCTGATCATTTATTCTGGGTTTGTTATATTGCATAATATGATAGGAATACAATAGGTTTTCGACGGTGTTTGAACCATTACATTTATATAGCTATTGGTGTATGGAATGAAAGGATTATATAAGGACTCATAAGCAAACCACATACATGTTTGCAGTAAAAAATATCAAATCTTTTTCCACCAATATTTGAACTTAAAAGTATAATATTTTGATGATAAATTTTGTTTTTTTTAAGGAAAGAACTTATACCCATCTTTTGGTAAGAACTTTTTCTATTTTTTTAAGGAAAGAAAATACCAAATTGCCTTCATGGTAGCATTGTTTGTTAGAGTTTTTTCACATCCACAACAAATATAATAATATATAGCATATTTATTATAATATATAAATAACATTTAATATTATTATATTATAAGTGTAGTAAATAATTAATATATCATATTATCTATATTAAGTATTATTGTAACATAGTCACAGTATTATATTGCATTAGATGTGATATTATTTTAATTAATATAGTTATAAGTGGACATATTAGTCATTTCAAGTGTACTCCCTAGAAAGTTAATAGTTGTACCAAATAAGATATAAGAGATTAATACTAGCAAAATTGCTTATTGCAACTAAATATATTTTTGGTGTTCCTAATAAGTTCATAAAAGAATTCAATTCATATGAAGTACAATTTTTTTAGGAATTTACTTCCATACATGAAAGAGCACCTTAATCATGTTCAACAACTCATGCTACAAATTTGAAACCATAGAAAGGAGTGTTTAATTATTTTAGGGCATATTTATTTTATTGGATAAAGAGAGATGGGATAACGGATGAATTTATTATATATTGTTTAGTGCATGAAATTAAAAGAATATAAAATTAATATTATATTTGATATATATTTGATTTAATTTTTTTTTCAATACTCCTTCGTTTATTACCTTATTTAATCTAATTCAATTCAGTAGAGCAAACAAATCATTAAGGAATTTACCTTCTATTACGAAGTGAAGTTGCATTCGAGAGTCCATGTTGTCATTATGAAATTCATCAATATGACAATTAACTTTTTCTTTTTCTTTTTTGTCTATTATTTGTTTGGAGCTATCAAAACTTTAGAGATAGTTTCACCTACCAAAATATTTTTTTTCCTTCCATCAAGCTAGCTATCAAAACTTAGTAGATTGTAGATTGATTCATGTGAACTTACCACTTAGAATCACGTCCAAAGAATCACATCTAAGTACAAAGGTTTCAAGACAGAGTTTGGAATCACTAAGCAAAATATATAAGGTGCAATCCTCTTAGTGGTAGATACGTAGACAGTGGTAGATATGTAGACGTACTCGTAGCCACACCCTCCAATCCCAATGTGACACGTGTCTCAAATCTTGTCCCTAGGGTTGGGGGTATAAGGACTAGGGCTGAGCATCGGTCGGTTCAGTTAATTAATCAAATCGACCAAGCATATACATATAGTATACCACCTAAACGTCTTATTTCCTCTATGAGGAAGAAAGAAAATGGAAGAGCCGATGAATATCGGCAAAACAACAAGTATTGTTAACCAAGGAAAATGACTCGTGATAAAGACAAGATACGTTTTGACCAGAAAAACCCGTGCTCGGAATAATATATTTTATCGAGTACAGGCTTTTATCGGTAAAGAGGAATCAAATGATTCAAGTGGATTTTTTTGTAACGTATCAATAAGATAGACCCATGCTGCGAGTTGTTTCATGCCATAAATAAACACGAACACTCAAAAAATCTGTGGGGCAGGCGCATTTACATCTCTTACAACCCACACAGTCCTCTGTTCTGGGTGCGGAAGCAATTTGCTTGGTTAATTCATCCAAATCTCCATAATATCCTTGATCGTTTATCCAATGATTTTTTTTGATTAATTAATTGATCGAATTAATTGAAAAAACTTGTTCAATTGGACTAATTCACCAATTCTCTTGTGCCTTTTTTTCAAAAAAAAAAAACTAAAAATTTAATAATAATATCAGTATATAACAAGCTCCAAAAGATACAAGTCCAAAAACCACTATATCGCAAATGATAATAACTTTTTCCAAGTCTTCAAGACTTTTTTGGTAAAACACAAATTAACAATACAAATTAGATGAATATCCAAACAAATATCGATTCCAAAAAAAATGTTATAATCTTTCGGTTAGTTCGATCAAAATCAAATTGTTATCATCGGACCAAACCGAAAATCGAATTTCAAAAATAGATTAACAATTAACCATATTGAAATTGAAACAGTTAAATTGGTTTAGTTAATGCGGTTCTGGTTCGGTTCGTTAATCAAGCTTTTTGGTGAATCGAAGAATTTTGCTCACCCCTAATTGGGACTAGGAAATTATTCACACCTTGCCACCCATGGCAGAAATACAAAGGCCGCTATATTGTCACAAGGTTAGCCTTTGTGCATTACAGAGCTTGTGCGCTTTCTTTGCCCGCCACACAAGGGATAAGTCTTTTCAAAGCATCGTCATGCTCCAACCATAGTCCGTAGGCAATAGCATTCTTCAAACAAGCGACAGTGTGCCCCTTGTAAGCAAAATGTTGATCAAAACCGATTTTTGTTGCATCAAAGAATATTCACAAACTCAAGGACACAAAAATTGATAACACTGAATGGTGAAAAACTTTTTGAGTGATATTAGTTGAAAAATAAGTGATTACACACTTATATGCGCCCCTAATAGCTCAAGAAATGTAAATATATCGCCATCAATATACAATACAAATCCTACTCCTCTTGCTATCTGGTTGACTCTCTAAGGCTGGGATGACTAACATTTTATTTACAAATCTACCACTTTACACACTACACAAGCCTACACAAGATTGGGCTAGAGAAAATATTCAAAATGTGGCTATGGCACATGAAAAAATGAGCATATTCTATATAAGCCATAACACATTTTATTCGCTCACGCTCGCCAAACACTCAGCCCATGCCATGACTGAATTTTTAAGGTATTTTTGCTCAATTTTGCCGTGCCATGGGCTGAGATGACGCAAGATGACAAAATAATAAAATCTAAATCGTAAAATGATAGAATTGATAGTACCCCATATTGGAGCACCAAATAAGCCACAAACATTTTGATTTTAGTGCACAAGTCCTCCGAATGCACAAGACCCTAATTCTACCAAATTAGAAAGGTAAAATTACATGCACAATTGATAACAAAATATGCCACAAAAAGTTATCCCTAATAACATGGTTGGGCACGAGAGGCTATAGTCTAGATCGAAAATATATAAGGGGACATTTTAGGTATTTTAATTTATAACAATTGATTGAAAATATTAACTTAATTATGTTTAATGAATGAAACGGCATAATTTAATGGGATATATGAATGAATATGTCATTTTATAAATTTTAAAATAACGAATATAAAAATATGATTTGTCACTTTATTTTGCGTCAACTTACAAATTTTAAAAATTACAAATTAAATACTTAGGAGTTAGATCTGAATCGTTAATTTGAGTCTGACTAGCCGGATTCGACGATCTACCCATCATCTACCAAACATGAAATTTTATATCAATTATACATATTTCAGGGCTTAAAATCCTACACATAAGCAATTAAAGAAAATCCTCAATTACTTGTACTTATTGGACACTACAACCACAAAAGAAAATAAGCCACACTTCATGTTTTCATTATCAAAAGCTTTTCCTTCATTCCTTCTTTCTTCTTGTAGATTCTTTTACATTTTATAATCCCCCCATTTGATTAGTCCAAATCTTTATTTATATACTGTTGTGTTTGTAAAAGCCACTACTTAATTTCTTGCTGACTTCCACAGTATGCACCTCCCATAGTATCAAGTTGACTTCCCACATTCTGTCTTATTAAATTGAAGTCAACTCTTGAGTGTCTTCTCATTTAGTGGAAGAACATATTCCAAAATGGAAATAATTTTTACTGAAACATGTAGTGCTCAACACTCAAGCAAATGGAACACCTCCTTGTCCATTTAAATAATAACCTGGACCCTTTCTTGCACTACTTAGCCTTCAACAATTAGTTTAAATCAAATGCTTAATCTATGAGCTGTTTTTTTTATAACCTTGAACAGCTAGCTCAAATATCTCAATATAATCTAAGCTCACATATTTTGGATTGATGTCTGTGCTATGTGTCCCTCCACTTCCAAACCATTAGTCCATTACATGCTTTTTTATTCCTTCAAAACTAAGATAATCATTTATTAATAACATATCTCAATTTGATATATATATGACAGTTTTTAAGAAATAAAAGAATATACATCACAAAAAAATAAAGTATCACAAACAAATTAAATCCGTTGGTAATAGTCAAGAATCCGTTGATAATACTAATACCAACGAATTTTCATTGATAAATTTCGTTGGTGATACTCTGCTAGGTATTACCAATAGATATTACAATTATCCGTTAGTATTACCAACGGATAAAGATATATTTGTTGATAATTACCAACGAATGAGTTGATAATACTAACAAATGATATATTTGTTGGTAATTTTATTGGTAATACCAATAAAATTAATTTGTTGATAATTATTTATTGGTGAAAGTTCATTTTCTTGCAGTGATATATCGGCTTGAGAGTGAAGGGATACAGAATTAGGCATCATAAGTTTAATTATTTGTATCTACAATATTGCAACCTTATTTCAAGTCATTTAGGCACAAGAATTATCAAAATTTTTGCTGAAATTTCTTGGTATTACGCTCTTAATTTGCTCTAGTTCCAAATTCAAGCATAAACCATTTAAGATTATTACTAAGTAGCCAACAATGATTTGTTCATTAGGACAATCATAAATGTATATAAAATTCTCTCTTATGATTTTTTCTAATGATTAATTGTCCATTGTAAACTATCTACCAATCAAATTTGGATAGAATTTTGGGTCTTAGTAAATTTAGGGTTCATTCATTTCGCCAAATTTTTGAAAAAAATATTGAACAAAACTATAAAGAAAAATAATCAACCTGGCACTATGTACTAACCTTTTTATTTTTAATACCCCAAAAACTAAGTAATAAAAGTACCCTTATCTCATGGAATCCCTAATACTGTTTCTATCTCCTCATGCCAACCATCTCTTTCTATATATATAGTTCTTACTGTAAACTATCAATCTACAAAATGAATGGACCATTATAGGTGTTGGCTTAAGGATCTCTCTTAAGCTTCGATCTTTATTTTGATAATAATAAATATGTATTTAATCTAAATATGAAATTTTGAGTTCAGGTTGAGGTTACGATATGCATGCCAAATCCGTTCAAACGAGACGAAGAAAAAGATCGTCAAAGAAACAAAAGAAGAAATCGTTGAAGAAAGGCTTGAGATTAAATCAAGTAGAATTAATGTAATATGTCCCTAGGATAATTTATCCCAAGCTAAAATTATAAAGTTATCCAAGTTGAAACTTGGTAACCAAACCCATAGAAAAGGCATGTAAAAATCCAAGGAAGAAACCATCCTCAGCCTGGGTTTGGTCGACCGGTCGATCGACTGAATAAGGCAATAATATGGTGAGCAGCCCGTTTGGTCGATCGATTGGTTAACCGGTTGTCGGTAAAAATAGGCAGTAGTCTGTCGGTCGATCGAAATTGGTGAAGGTAAAATTACAGGGCTGCATCGGTCGATCGGTTGGTCGATCGACAGATGCGAAAAAGAGGCAGAATGGTAGCGGTCGACCGAACTGGAGATAGTCTAATCGCGACCCTAGCTCCAACCATTCGGTCGATCGACGGGTCAACCGAATGTCGGAAGAAAGGATTTTCGTCAGCCGATCGACCCGTCGATCGACCGAGCTCTCACAAATAGCCAGCGATCGCACTGGCGGTCGATCCATCGGTCGACCGATCGATCGACCGACCTGCGACCGAACGGCTCCAACGATCAATTTTTCAGCCATTAAACGGGCCGTTCGGATGAGGGGTTATGAATACCCCTCACATAACTTATTTACAAGGTTTTAACAATCCTTATTGAGCATTAAAGAAGTTTTCTAAAGCTTTCAAAGATCGACATCTGCACGCGTCCTCTGCTTCCATCTTCAACATCAAAAACCAGGCGCTGCTTCTGCTTCTTCAACTGTCTACGATCCGTTGAGTCATCCTTTTGCAAGTTGAAGACGTGAAGACGGTGGAAAGAAGCTTGGTTCATCTTTCATTCTTAAAGCTCTTTTCGTGTATTTTGAATTTTATTGTAACTTGTTTTCAAAGTTGAGATAACTGCTAGGTGTGCTAGGTGAATAGGATTGAGGTGTTATCCGAGTGGTGAGAAGGGTATCCTCATTGTATTCAAAGGAAAATATAAATTCTATAAAGTAGTGGTTAGAAATCCTTGGTGATGAGCCAAGGTAGTGGAGTAGACGGTTGGCCGAACCACTATAAGCATTCTTGTTTGCATTGCTTTCTTACTTGTTTTTATCGTTGTTATTGAATTTTGATCACATTAATCAGTAAGTTACAATTGTATTAAGTAAAGATAAAATTGAGTAAGAAGAAAACTAAAAAAATAGACGAATACTATTTAATTCATTTTTTAATGTCGAATTTCACACAATAATAAGACACACTATCTTATGATCATTGTAAAATGTGTCTCTCTAGCTACATACTCTTCTTTTACCCCCGATACCAATTCGAACTCTCATTGTGATTCTCACCGACCCTTGGATTTTGACGTATCTTACATCCCTTAATACGCCATAACTTTAAGCCGCCACTTGACGACGTACCCAAGACCCGTGACCCTTCCGCTTCCCAAATGTTGTCTGCCCTCAAACCTTTCCCTAACCCTAGATCCTACCCTTCGTTGACCCATATATAGGTTCCAAAGAAAACCCTATCCCCAATCCAAAGTCAACCAATTACCCCTTCTATCGCCTTGATTCCGCCCACTACTCCAACTTTTCCTCAAAAGTCATGAACTTGACACTATTATTTTATCTAATTTATGGAAAATTATTTGGAAATTGAAAACAGGCTCCGAAAGTAAAACGTCTATTGTGGAAACTTTTGCATAAACGTCTACATACTAAAAACAAGCAACTTAAGTTTGGGCTTCTTATGGATGATTAGTGTTCTTTATGTTTATGTTCAGCTGAAATTATTGAGCACCCATTTTTTCTATTGTGACTTTGCTGTACAAGGTTGGAATCTTTTTTACTTTGAGAACTAGTTTTAATTTCTAGGATAGAGGTTTATGTATTAATGGTGTTTGACTTCTCTATTTGGATAATCACTCTTAGTTTATAATATTTTGTCTAACATGAGTTGGCTCATCTGACAAGCTAGGAATAAATTCTTGTACGAGATTAGGCATTCTATCCTTAAACACCTTATGATGCAAACTTTGGCATTCTCCTATGAATATTTTCGAGCTTCCTTGTCTGAAGGACCTACCAACATTATGATCTCTTGTATTACATGGATTCTACTACTTAAATTGAATTATGATGCTTCTTTTTTTAGATAATGCAAGTGGTATTAATTGGCATCATTATAAGAAACCATACGGGTCATAAGTGGAGGCCGGATCATACACAGCTATAGGGAGGTCAATAATGTGCCTATGGCTAAAATCTCTCTTAATTTGATTTTATCAATTTTAATCTTTTAACATGCAAGTATCGAAGGTTAGACTAACAATGATGAATAATATAAATAACTAATACAAGTGATACCAATGCTAACACCATAATTTATAGTGGTTCGACTCATCCTGAGCGTACGTCTAGTAGCTAAGCTCCCCGCTTAGAATTTCAAACCAATTCACTAAAACAAAGACTCACTTGGATTTACGCCTAATAGCCAAGGCAACCAAGTAAACTAAGACCTACCCGATCTCAACACAATTACAAGATTCAATGAACAATCGTAAATATAAAACAAATTTAAATCACATGTAAACAGGTAAGAAATCTTATCCAATGATTCTTTCACTTGTGCCTGGTAGGGCTGAGCAAAACCCGATCCGACCCAAAAATACTCGAAAAATTGACCTGAAAATTCATTTCGGGTCGGGTTATTCGGGTATATCGGGTCGGGTTGGGTATTGTTTTTAAAAAATTTGTCTACTATTTTGGGTCGGGTCGGGTTCGGGTGAAATCCTATTTAACCCGACCCGACCCGATTTTAAATTAAATATATATTTATATTATATTTTTTTTGATAAAAGATAATATTGGCTTTGTGGTTAAAAGGATGGAGATAAAATTTGTGAGGTCTTCGGTTCAAGTCCTACTTGGATTATAATTTTAATACAATATTCATCTTTTTATCACTATTTTCAAGATGAATTTTATTTTTTTAATTTTTCTAAATCAAATTCGAATTATTCGGGTTAATCGGGTCAGGGCTCGATTTTTTCGAGTTATTCAGGTCCGGCCCCGATTAAAAAATCGGGTCGAGTATAATTTTTTTGCAAAATTTTGAGTTAATACCCGATCGGGTCGAGTTGAGTATTGACCCGACCCGCCCGATGCTCAGCCCTAGTGCCTAACAAGCTTGAATAGCTCTCAAATGAGTATGCAATTAGAATTCGAGAGTTCAAGATGTTAGAATTGAAAGGATTGGTCAAGAAGGGCTCAAGAGTAGCTTAGGGCATCAAAACTTAACTGGTGGAAGGCTTTGGATGTGGTATATATAAGTTCCCCAAGGAGAGGAGTCACACACAAGTTGATTCAATGGCTAGAAAACTAGCCGTTATAGTGCTGGTTGAAGGTCAGTCAAACCTTCGGTCGACCGAATATCAACTGATGATCAATCGAAAAACTATTGGAAATATCCAGATTAACGAGCTAATTCTTGAATTTCTCGAGTTTCAGGTATTATCGATTTGAAGTGCACACATCCCGAAAACATGCCCAAAGATGTTACAATAAATCTATAAACATGTTTTCACAAATATTAAAAAATTCATCTTTAGATGTTTTTGAATGTCGCAAAAAGAAATCGAATTCTTGATTTGTAGCGTGTGTGTTTCATCGTTGACTTCAACCTAAAAATTTTATGCTTTCATGTCATTAGGTTTAGTCTATTATCATCAAAACCACACATGGAGAATACTTAAGCACGAGAGTGAAAACCTCGACCTTTATGTATTCTACTCGCTTGTTGTCGATCAGTGCTTCCTCTATCTAGAAGCAATGGTTGTTAAATAATACCTCCTTTTTTGCTATTTAGCAAAATCTATCCGTCTCTATTGCTGAGACCGACTATGATTGTTGATGCTTTAAACTTCTCCTTTTCTACCCTCGGGTCATCTCCTCAATTGTAGTTGATATCAACTTAGAATGAATTGTAATGTGACATACATCTTTAATTTTTACTATAGATAGACTAACGAAGCTGCTTAGTAGGCAATAAAATAGGGCTCAAATATGTAAGAATCTCCCGGTGTGGGTGACAATTCGACCCTGGCCACTTGGATTCTGTTTTGGACTCTGACAATTTGGGTCTTAGCGTAAGCCATGAAATAAAGTTCTCTATTTTCTTGGTAAAAAAAAAGATTATTGGAGCAACATGGGCATCCTACTCTCTAGTCCAATATTTCCTTTTTGAACTAGGAAAATTGATGAAAATATCTCGAACTATTGAGTTTTTGACAAATTCGACCCATAATTTTATTTGTAACTAATTTATACTTGAACTTTCATTTTGATATCAATTGTGTACTTCCATCAGCTGAGTGTTAAAGTAGCCGTTATATGCTGACGTGGACTGCATAGTCAGCATAAGTAAATTAATTTTTTATTTAAAGTTGACGCGTCATCAAATGATCCACGCCAGCAACACCAGTTTAAAATATATATTAATTAAAAACTCTTCAATCCTACGCTAGCCAAATCTTTAAAAAAGAATAAAGAAATTTTTTTTTATCTTTGAATAAGTATTTTTTATGTTAACTGTATAGTCCACGTCAGCATATAACAACTACTTTAACACCCAACCGATGAAAATATACAATTGATACCAAAATAAAAATTTGAGTATAAATTAATTACAAATAAAAATATGGATCGAATTTGTTAAAAATTTAATAGTTCAAAATATTTTCATTATTTTTTTCTTTTGAACTTGGAACTAGTTAAGAGCCTTGCATTGATTATCAATGGTGGGACACATAAATTATAATTAGGAAAATTCATTTATTTATATTAAAAATTCAAAAGATAAAAGAGTAATTTGTATAATACATGCTTTCTGGTTCAAACCTGCTCGCACATTATTAAATTGGCGCCACAGGTGTATGATTAATCAACATTAGTATATATATTGTTTTAATTATTCAACTGATCTGCTTTATAAAATCTTACTGCAGTAAGCTTTCTATGTTTAATTATCATTAATTTTGTTACATAAGGCATGACGAAATATATATATACATGATGAGATTAGTAAAACTTACAGCATTGCCTATCCAATTGTTAAATTATATACTAATAAAAGTCAAATATAAATGATCCTCCTTAATTAATAGAAGAAACATTTATTTTGTCCTCCAACAAAAAGTCAATATTCTATATTAAAATCAATGATGGTTTGCTGTACTACTGTTAATTTTCATAATAAATGATGGATAGTGATTAAGTAGTGTTATTAATTAATATATATAGTGGCAGTGTTGCAACTAAAAATATATTACTAATTTTCAAGTGGGTTCTTTAGTTGTAAGACATGAAATTAACCCCAACTCAAAGTTCAAGTGGATAAAACGTGATGATCATATATATAATCCACTCCCCTTTTATTAAATAATGCAAGATAACTTTGACTTGCCCAACTGTGTAGAGTAGATTTGTTAAGAAATTAGTAGGTATAATTCATTTCAAAAATTAACTCACGAGGAGAGAATTATCCAAACTATTTAAAGACTATCTTGATCATATTTTAATCAATATGAAACTTTAACACACTCCTCTCACGTTCAGAATTAAATATCTGGAGCGTAAAATTTTGCATAACTGAACATCTGCGGGTGACACAATATCAACCACAAGATAGGCTCTGATATAATGTTAAAAAATTAGTAGACCTAACACATCCTAAAAATTAGCTCATGAAAAGAAAATTATCCAAATTATTTAAAAATTATCTTGATCATATTTTAATCAATGTTGAACTTTTAACCCTATTCCTTTCTTCTTCTAATTTATAGACTAATTCGAATTTTTTATTATTCAGGATTTGTTTGATTGAGAATAAATTAAGTATAGTGGAATATATGGGAAAGCAATAAATAAGTTGTATTTCCCATCAAGTAACTTATTCACTCGTGCGACGGTTGCATTTCCTCTCTTTTTTGAAATGTAAAAGCACGATAATACCAAGAGTTCCTTAAATTATAATATAATGTTATAATATTATTAATTATAAAATTATATTGATAGACAATATATTAAACCTTTGATGTATACTTTTTAAAAATAGATGGTTTAACTAAAAAAAATTAGTAGAAAGTTAATTAATAGGAAGTTACATTTTCCTTACTATTAACCAAATTAACATATTTTTTTAGTAAAAATTAATAGGAAAAATATCTAAATATAGTATGTACTTTGACATTTGTCTCAATTATAACAGACACTTTCATTTGTCTCATTTGTGTATATGTACTAAGATATTTATTTCAATTGTGCTCTGCCGTTTAATTTTCGTCGGGCGTCCCGTTAAGTTGACGACGTGGCATGCTGACATGTATAAAAAAATTATTCTTTTATTTTATTACTTACTCCTCGGTTATTAAAATTGGCCCCACCTTTTAAAATATTAAAAAGTGGGTCCCATCTCTCTCCTCTCTTTCGTGCCCTCTCTCTCTAAACCCACCATCGTCGACCTCGCGCTCCTCAACTGCTGCAAGAACGGCACACTGCTGCGATGGACTCGTCCAAGTCCAAGTCCTACGCCATGGCGACATGGCAGGTTAGTCGCACTCGCAGATGGTCCAAAGGGCGTCCTTATGCGACATTACTGCAGCACGACCTCGTGCTTGGTGAAGAGGGCGACAAGGTAGTCGCAAGAAAGGTGGGAGTATTGGTGAAATAGTCACACTAGATGGGGGGTGAATAGTGTGTTATCTAAATCTTTTTGTCTAAATTCCGTTTTAATCGTTTCTTGAACTACTTAGGCAAATTACAATTTTTCGACTAAATGCGGAAGCAATAATAAAGTAATTTAGCACAAACAGAGATAACAATACTAACACAATGATTTATAGTGGTTCGGCCCCAATGCCTACTCCACTACCTAAGCACTGTGCTTAGGATTTCACACCCAAATCCATTAAATTATGAGTAACTTATAATTAATGACTTTACACCGGAAAGACCCTACACTCACCTCGAAGACACTTTCACACCCGGAAGTATCTCGCATTCCTACCGAGTGAGCTTTCCCACCTCAATTCCTAAGACCTACACCTAACTTAGTTTACACAAGTGGCTTTACAACTTATACACCAAGGTAATCACTTACACACAAGACCACACACTAGGTCTTTTTACAAACTCAAGTAAATTAATTCAAAACAAAATAAAAAATACTTTAATCACAAGAAGAGAGTAAAGAGGACTTATCATAATAAGAACACCTATTCTTCTTGAGCCTAGCACCTTTGATGAGCCCTCCAATGACGAACACTTGAAGATGAGGGATCAAGAGCTAGGTTTGAAGGATTTGATTAATGAGGAGTTTAGAGGATGCTAAAGATCACTCTTTGAGACTTGGAAGCATCAATATTAGACTAGGAATGAGTTTGGGATGAGTATTTATAACCCCCCAAACACTAAGGCTCGTCAACGAGCATTTTTCTGCCCGTTGGCAACACTCGGTCACTTGTCGGTCGATCATCGATCGATCGATGGATCGATCGCCCAAGCAACCACGACATTCTGCCGCTTCTGGGAGAACTTCGATCGACCGACCGGTCGACCGAATTGGCTGCTGCCAATTTTTCGCCACATTCGGTCGACCGAATTGGCTACCGTCAATTCTTCACTACATTCGGTCAACCGACCAGTCGACCAAACCTAGGCTAAACTTGATTTTTTGAGCCTTCTTCTTGAGCGCTTTGTTTTCGGGTTCCGGCCTTCAACGTGCGTCAACTTAGAGAGCTTTCCATGTGTTCTTTAGACTCGTCCAAGACGTCTTTGGTGCACATGTCGAACTTCGAGAGATTTCCACGACGAATCTGAACGTGCCGATCAATGTCCTTCTGATTTTCTAATTTCTCTGATATTTCCAATCGATGACATCGAGCACTAACCGATATGGAACCTGAAAATATTTCTCGATAAAATATTAGTTCCATATTTGTTATCATCAAAACCGAGATTAAGACCAATGTAGAAAACCTTAGGCCAACAGGGAGGAGAGGAGGACTCGGCGGAAGGGCTCGGGGGCGGTGGGAAGCCAGATGCGAGCCTAGAGAAGATATTCCAAAGGAGGAGCTTGGTGTTGGGAGGCTCGGTGGCGGATGCGAGCCTAGGAGAATATGATCAATCGAATCAGATTCCCCTTCAGCTCAACTTTGGCCTACTCTACTCAGTAAAGAATGTAGCAGTTGTCATGGTACGCATGTTGTGCTGAGGATGTCGGGATACGAGTTGTACTCCTTGGCGAACACGAAAGGGACGATGCCCTGGGGAAGTGCTGCTTGCACAATGGCGACGCGCAGGAGGTCGTTGCGGAGCCCAATGACGATGGAAGCGACGACCATCACAGTTGGGCCGGTTAGGAATCTCAGCGCCATGGCAAAGGTTGTGATCGAGTTCCCACATGCGATGATCCTTGGCTGCAGCCCCATGAACAGACCTGCGACGAATTGAGAAAAAGTTCATCATTTGTGCTATGTTGTAGGTGTACATTCTTCTCCTACTACTCACCGAGGCTGAACATGGCCATTCCAAGGCCTACGTCTGACAAGATGGAGATGGATTGCATTGCGATCGCAGGCATGTCGAAGTTCTATCGCGTGCAGCAGATCAAATTAATTACCTATACATGAAGATATCTTTCCCGACCGCCGCTGATGGTGACGAAGCACAACAAGAAGCACCAACTGCAAACCCGAAAACCTCCCTGCAAGCTCTTGGATAGACGATAGCAATCGACACCGTCGAATGGAGCAGCTCTTTCGCCACTGCCCCCCCTCCTCGACGTGACCTCCTCTCTCACGCCCGACGATGATGACAGCTCGCTGGGGGGTGGGGGGGGGGGGGTTCCACCCCTTTCGCCCCCTGTGGCGGGAGGTCCGCCGCCCGCATCTAGCGATAGTGAAGCTGATGCCTGCACCTGTGACACCCCCTACGATGCCTCTCCGGCCTCCGCCATGAAGATCTCCCTCGACAGTGCGAGTAGAGGCGAGGACTATGGAGACCATGTGGGCCGCGTGCCAACGGGCGGTGGAGGCCGGGGTAGTGGCACATGCGGAGGCGACAACGATGGCGGTGAGGGCATTCAAGGGCCACAAGGCGATGAGGAGGAGGCCATCGGGTGAGGGGAGGAGACTGCGAGAGAGCATGAGGAAGATGCAACTGCTCGAGAGAGAGAGATGAGTGAGTGAGAGAAAGATGAGACCCACTTTTTAATATTTTAAAAGGTGGGGTCCAATTTTAATAATCGGGAAGTAAATAATAGAATAAAAAATAGTTTTTATACATGTCAGCATGCCAGATCGTCAATTTAACAGGGCGCCCGACGAAAATTAAACGACATACCACAATTGAAATAAATGTCTTAGTACATGTATACAAATGAGACGAATAAAAGTACATACTATAATTGAGACAAATGTCAAAATACATACTATATTTAGAGTTGTGGCACATGTAAAATTATTTTTATTTTCTATTTCCTATCACTTTTGGTACTCTTCCTTTCTATTATCATGACACTATAAAAATTTAATTAAAAATCGGGGCTGCATCCAATTGAAAAATCAATGCCAAATAGGTGCTTGAATATTGTAAATTTAGGTTCTTTAAAAAGTGCCTAGATGTAAGCCAAAATAAAAGTGCGAAGAATTTATCTCGTCGATGCCAACAATGATGATGGTATAGAGGCGTCAAGTAATAGTTCTTGTATAGAGGTGTTAGTTTTTTTTTAAAAAAAATAATAGAGAAAGTTACATAAAAAAAAGGGTAAAAAAAAGGATAAACTTATCGGGCCAGCTCGTTTGGCCCGCTAATTATTAAAAAAATATATGATTGGTTCGTTTTGTTATTTTATTAAGCAAATGATGTTTGGTTTGAACATCATTTTAACTGAGAATAAAAATATGATTCTGAGAATGAGGATAAAAACATTACTATATCCTCCTTCATTTCGTGAAATTTAAGAATGTGGATGAAAAAAATATAATTTTATGAAATTATGCAAGCTCGCGGGCCATGCCGAGTGGCCCACAAAATATTGCGGGCCGTACTAGGCTAGGCTAGGCCGGCCCATTTTGCCACCTCCAATACTAGTCATGCTATATATATATATATATAATTATTCTTTTAATTTATGTTGATCTATTACTTTAAACAATTGTGATATATAGAGATATGCTAATTGCAGCACTTGATGAAATAATGCCCCGAAGCTAATCACATGTTGAAATAACTTATATTATTATTTTATAATAAATATATAAAATATTTGTTTTCATCATATATTGCATCTATTATTGTTATTAGATTATGATGAAGCCCATAAAGTAAGGCAATGATTTTAGGATTATGATGAGATCATGCCAATGAGACTTGGAATTTGATCAATCCTAGTTTAAAACATTAGTCATAGGTAATTCACTGAGTAGAAAAATTAGTGATACCGAAAAGACTAGTACACTTGTTACATGCTCTAAGGTAAAGGGCAATTGATCGATCTTACAGTTACTTATGAAGGGTCATTAATGTAAAAGTGTAGGTGCTCATCAGGGAATAAGTTCGCTGATGTCCAGCCCCAAAACTTGGGTCATGTGATCGGCCGGAATACACGTTTGTACTCCAAAGCCTACCCAAATATGAACACTAGTACGGAAAGTAAAAATGACAACCATTCATTTAACAAAAGAGTGTAAATAAGAATTCCAAACCAATCCTGAACATCAAAGTGAATACGTTAATGTTCTACAACGAACGACTAAAAAAAAATGCAAAATATTCATAGGACTTCACTACGACCACTCGTCACGAGATTTGCACCCTAAGCTTGCCACCCCAACTGCGCCTCACGTGCCATAATACCTCTACTTTTTAGGAGTTGAAATAAAACATAAACAAATAGGGATGAGTTCATGAAGAACTCAGTGAGATGTCAATTATACGACCATAAGCTGGTATCTCAAATTACGTGCATCCATATAAATTAGGGGATATGAAAAACAAACTAAATCATTAGGATAGTTTAGTGCAGCCGCAGCCAAGTTGTTCACACACAGATGTAAGCATGTATAGATACAAAATTAGGGGTCGATCACTACGTCACGCCTAGCAGTCCTTACCCATTGTCCCCTGAGTTAGAAAGGTCCTCTAGCCTCAAGTAAATTCAGTGGTTGGGAAAAACTCTTCCACCAATGCCACTCCGGGTCTGCCGTCAGCGTGGCTCGGTGACGCATTTCCCGGCTTGAAAACCACCAGCTGACTAGGTTGGTAGTGCATCCAATCTCATGTGCAACCACATCCACATCCACATTCAAGACACATAGTACCACATAAATAAATATACATTCATATTAGTTCAGTCAAATTTATAGAATTATTACAGTTAATGCCACCAGACTCTGATATGCGCCTACACATATCTAAGTCAACTCTACCCTGGGCTCTAATCCTTCGGTGAAATCTACTGTCTCAAGCATACATTCAGCATAGATATAATCATCATAATGAGCGAGAAATATAATAGTAGCTGTTATACCCATAATTTTTTTATAATTTAATTTAAATGTTTCAGCGAGACGATGTGGATGCGCGTCGAAGTGGGTCGAAGGAAGTGCCGGATAATATGATTTAAGGTGAGGCATTTGCGCGTGTTTAGAATTTTATTTTATGTTCTGGATTATTAATTGAGACGAGTTGAGTCGAGTCCGACGTCTCGATCGGAAACCAATTCGGACGAGTGTTGGTCGAGTTAGGTAGAAAACGAGGTCGGGTTAAGTGAGGGGTAGAATCTTAAAAATGAAAATAATAATAATAATAAAATAAAGGGTTATTGGATGGTGCGGTTGCCAGGGCCGCACACATCCAAGAGGAGGAAAAAAAAGAGAGAAATCCGACGCTTGAAGAGGGGCGACGCAGGAGGCGACGGACAAGGGGTTTGCCGCCGGACCAGTTGCCAACGCCGGCGATCATTAGTGCAAGGGTCTTTAGGATCGTCTTCCATTTGATTTTCCCTTGCCTGTGAGTGGTTAAAATCTTACTAAAACCCATAATTCATTCCTTTCCCTTGCTGCCCCATACCCTGAAGAACCTAGAGGTTTTTTGACAATTTTAATCCATTTTGGTGTATGGGATTTGATGATGGATTGTGGTGTAAATTACTGTGTTAAAATTGAGGTTCATTGTGTACGTTATAAAGCAATGGAAAGTTAAATTTTTTATGATGATCGCCTGTTGTCATTAGAATTATTTTAATTAGATTGTTCTCTTAGTTGTATTCTTAGCATTTTTAGCAAGTGGATCACAAGCAATGTGTGGCATGCTTCTCAAGAGGCGTACTACGTATTTCCTTACTCCTTGTGGCTGCATAATACAGTTTGGTGGTAAATGTAATGTGGAAATCAAAAAAATAATAGTTGATTGAGTGTTAACAGTGGAAACTAATTTGGGTGAGGGAGGACAAAAAAAGTATAGGGTGTGCGGCAGCCAAGGGTGAAAGTTATAAAGGCTTTAATTTTAGTTTTGTTGATGTTGCTCTACATCTTGTGACTGTATGCTGTAGGTAGGTTTTGGAAGGAAATGTGAAATCAATAAATTTTAGTTTGATTAAAGTTTGTAAAGTAGATGTTGGGAAAAATAGTAGATGTTTGGGAAAAGATAGTATAGGATGAAGGAAGGAAAATAAGGGTGAGGTTGTTAATATCTTGTATTCCTAAATCACTTTATTTTAGTATCTACTATTATTGTAGGTTAAATTGGCATGAAAATTTTATTTAAGCTTTGAGTTTATATGGACATTTAAAGTGCAGTGAATAAGTATTCTTGATGTTCTTTTTTGAAAAGCTTGAGGTAGAAATTAAAGAAATTAGGATACTATGGACTTACCGTTTTGTTTTGTTGTTTTCTTGTAGTACCATGTCAAAACCAGTAGTAATACTAGAGTACTGGGTAGCGCAGCAGAGAGCAGCAGGTTCAAGGCAGATCTCGTGATAAGTCGAAGTTAGAGTTAGGGTAATGGTCGGGTTTAGAGAGAGTCTTGTAGTGAGATTTATTCTTTCTCTTTTCCATTCATTGTTTTAAAATATTCTTTGAAGTTGTTTCAGTTGGATATTCATGTTTCCGCACTTTCTTAAATAGTGAATTAGATTGTTTCGTTTATATCATTTTATTAGTCATTGACGTTTTAACAAAATAAAAGTTTGGTTAATTTATCTCTGTGATTTGTGATTTTGAATCAAGCTTCGGGGTATGGTTGCATACCCTGGCCGGTCACACCATTCTAGAATTAGGGTGTGGCAGTAGCAGGGTACTCATGTTCCACTAACATGCAAGCGCTACTTATCATTCAGGCAAACGAAACGCAGATTATATCTCATACCGAAATTAAATAGCAATAGTTCCAAAATAAATCAATAATAAATCACATCAAATCATATTGATTTAATTATTAATCTCTAAAATTTTTCATGCTCAGCAAGTATTAAAGTATTATGCAAGGTACCCATGAAACCCAAATGCCATAATCATAGGAATCAACCTATATCTTCATGTTAAGTCTCTACTCTTAATCCATATAATTTTTCATGTCATTTATACCTCATTTATCTACTGTTTTACCGTTTATAAACATGCCTTAATTTACATGCTAAGGTGAGTAAACCAAGGTTTTTCACTAGTCCAATAAGTCCAATTCCTAAGGTCGGCCTTACTTAGGATAAAACTTAAATTCCCTAGTTAAGCCTCCGCCCTTATTTATTACGTAGAAATTGGATGGCAATATCCTCATCCACTCTAAGGAATTCGGAAATCGAGTCACTACCTTAATCGCCGTAATTTTCTAGGAACGACTTTCTCCCTATGTGTCCCTAACCGGTCGACTCTAA
Organism: Canna indica; assembly: GCA_034359265.1. Lineage (NCBI taxonomy): Eukaryota > Viridiplantae > Streptophyta > Magnoliopsida > Zingiberales > Cannaceae > Canna > Canna indica. The sequence goes on along the minus strand of CP136893.1, from coordinate 30,637,811 downwards.
GAGTTTAGAAAAACTCTAAAGTAGCCGGCCCTAAGCTTATCAAACTAAGAAGCAAAACTTCATCTAAATTTAAGTGAATTAAACTTATGTGTAGTCATTCTAAAATAGAAGATTTCCCACAAGATTCTCACCCCTTAATACCCTACTTGGCCGGCCTATAGGGTTAGGGAAAAACCCATGATGACCGACCCTAACATCCACATAATCCATACATAAAGACTACAATATATCCCATAACATATCAAGCAACATAAATAAGAAATAAATTTATACAATATCGATAAAAGAATCATTCTCCTCCCTTCCTTCCACATAACCGGCCGGCCCTAGGGCATAAGGACATGCCTAGGGCTGCCGCACCAAACCAAGTCCCTCAAGGGACTCCTCTTCCATGCATATCCAAACAAAACAATAGGGTAGTGAGAAAACATTGATCAAGCAACCAAAATTTCAGATTTCCACCTTTCTATTCCTCTAGGTGGCGACATGGAGAAAGAAAGGTGAAGGGAGGGATAAGGTCACTCACCGGAAGAAGGAATCGAAAAGGAAGATGACTTCCCACGTATGACCTCGCGTTGACGAACTCCGACGAAGACGGATTCCGGCCACCCCGATCGACATCCTCCTCTCTCCTTGTGTCGCCCTCTTCTTGGGACGCGTGCAGCTCAATGATGAGCCATACAGTCCCAAGAGGTAGGTTTAAATATTTTTTTTAAAAAAAATTAAATTACCAAAAAGCCCCCACAACTTAAGTTGAGTCTAATTTAATTTATATTCACATGATTCGTGTCCGATTCAAATTTTGATCGAACCCTCGGACTTGACTCAAGTTCGATACCCATATAAGAACCAAACCAACTTAGGCAATAAATTTATTCGCGCATAAGGACCGTACCTTAAAACGCGCCCTCTGGCGTTTTACCCGGCCCACTCTGATGCACAATCCATATTTTCCCGCTGAAATCAAATTAATTTAAATCATAAAAATTTTGCGGGTATTACAACTGAATAGACCCGCTCGAGGAATACCTAATGGAAACCTTACATTTATGTAAATAGGCGGCTCCTCAAGTGATAATAGGCCATGTAAGTAATCCTCGGACCTCATATTACCATAACACTTTCTGATTGATGATCTATGACTTTGGTCTATTTCATAGCATGACTCTTTGAGACATGTGTCAGGCATTCTGGACATAGTGAGGGTTTCATGGAAGTGGGTGAGCAATCAACAGGGAATGAGAGAATATCATATGTTCTCTAGCAAGTATCGTCTCGGAAAATCTCTAGCATAGTGGATATGAAAATTAGAAAGGAGTTTCTAATATTTTATTGAGACGATAACTCGGGAAATCAATTACATATGAATAAGTATTAGGATTTGACATTTCTTTCATGCCCTAACTTGATTCAGGATATTGTGTAACCGAATGATTTAGTTACACGAGAACTTAATCACTGAAGGGTGTTCAATTTTTTTTATTGAACTCTACACTATCTGGGTAGTCATGATACATTGCTAGGCGCCAATCTTCTTGTGGGTCAAAAGCCAATCAATAGTTGATCAGACGATCTCATTAATTAAACGATTTAATGGGGACCAAAGAAATTAATTCGGATAGAAGGTGTTATATCGAATTAATGCACTCGCATGAGGAAGACCCACTTCTAGCTTAATTAGTGTGGGGCCCAATGGGTCACACACATACATGTTTTTCTCGTAACGAAATTTATCGAAATAGATTACAAATTTGACGAATATATTTACTAGCACAAATATGCCAAAATGCGATCATTTTTCTCGTCTATGAATATTTGAAAAAGGAAACGTTCCTTAATTCAAACGGCTACAAAATAAATGAGGAAATATTCCTCAATCCCTAAGTTATAGGAGTCAGCTAACTCCTTGATTGAAGGATTCAGCCAACTCCTTAAACATAGGGGCCGATCCAAAAAATGAGGAAAGGTTCCTTCTCCTAAATTCAAGGAGTCGCGCTTGATTAAAGGAGTCGACCAACTCCTTGATGATAGGAGCCAAACCCACAAAATGAGGAAGGAGGTTCCTCATCTCCTTGAATAGGGGTGGCAATTTAAACCAGTTAACCGAATCGTAAAACCTGGTTTCAGATAGTAAATCCATGGTTCAATTTCGGTTTCGATTAGAAGATATGAAAAAGGATAAAATTCGTTTCGATTTTGGATACCAGTTGGCAGATAACCGGTAACCGAAATCGGTAATCGATCGGTTTCGATTATCGATTATTATCCGTGATATCCGAAACCGCTATAATTAACTATTATAATAGTCTTTGGATATTCCATAATTCAATTTTCTATTCGAACCGAACTAACTGGTTTCGGTTATCCACCGAATAATCGAAACCGAGCCGGTTTTGATTTTGGAGATACTAGTTTTTTAATTCGAACGATTTCGATTAACTATAAATATATAATGCAGTTAGCCGAACCGTTGCCACTCCTATCCTTGAATTTATGGAACAGCTTGAAGAGTCGGCTAGGGGATTGGGATTTGAACTCTCTTTAAACCGGAGGAATCAAATCCTTGATTCTTCTTCCACCTTCCTCAAGAGCCGCCCCCTCCCTAAAGTAGAGACACCTCATCCTCCCCTAGAAGAGCCGAACCTTGGAGTTCTTAGTTCTTCTGCCGAATTATCTTTGGCAAGGTACAATTGTTCTCTTTTTTTTCCTTGTGGCCGAATTTTGCTATTCTTGGGTCCATACCGTGCTTGAAGGGCTGGCCCCCTTTTGTTGTGCCTTGGAGGCGACTAACCATTCATAGAGCCACGACGAGTCTGTGTAATCGAGATCGAGAAAAAGTATTTTCTCGATCGATTTTACGAGGATTCCCACCGTGGATCACCCTTGGAAAGCGTACACATGTGCGCCTAGCTTGAGGATCCGACGCCTCTTCCTTTAGGGTATACTTTTTTCCCTCTTTTGTTGGGTACTTTTGGGATAAAAGAATTTTTTTTGAAATTTACTTTGCTTTACGTATCTGTTGTGTTTGTCCTCGTATCCCAACTTGCTTAATTAAAGAGGTCCCTTATTTTGGGTTTTTACTGCAGAAGTCTCTGCATTCTTTAAGTACTGCAGAGGGTTAATGAGATATAATCTTCTTTTCTAAATAACATAAGTGTATGCTTCTATTAATTAATTGAATACTAACTGAAAATAACATTCAGAATTAAAATGTAAGAATAAAAATATAAACTTTTTAGGGCAATTTAATTATATATGACATAAATACTCTTTAATCGTTTAAAAAGATTTCATAGACTGTTAGTATGTGATTACATATACCACTAATTAATAAAAATAGTACCTCCTTAATTCAGCTAAATTGCCATGTTAAATAAACTGACATATTACACTATCTGCATATATATACAAGGAAACTGACCAAGTTTTCGTACGTGGCGTGCAGTCGCCCTATTAATTATCCACCACAAACTGTGTCAAAAGTCGATTCCAGAACAATTAATCGACAACCATTTAACTGATATATATTATTTTTTATACTTATTTAAATTTCACTAAAGTCGCCAAGTTATCTCGCTAGCTCAATCTGCATATTTTAATGCTTTATTCCTAGCTATTAGATATATAGCTTTAATTACTTGACCTTCAAATAATAAGATCAGAATACTCAACCTTCTTGAGTTCTTAATTTCTGCACGTAAACTATTATGACGCTCATGACAATGACTTGAAGCATGATCAGTTGAAAGGTTTCAAGTGCATAAATCTATAAAGATAAGAATGGAAAAGAAGTCACTGGTTGAAGGCATCCGAAAGCAAAAGGAAAAAGAACTGTAAAATTAAGCTTGCTGCTTCAGGTAAATTGTTATCAGATATAAAGCTTGCTGCTTCACTATCTGCTTCAGGTAAAGAAAAGAAGAACAACGTTCAGTTTGTTTCTTCCACAAGAAGACCTAACTTTTTTTCTTAAAAAAAGAAGAAGAAAAAAAACATTAAATAGAATCTCATCTTTGTTATCTGCCATTACGTGTCAACATGGTTAATTAATTAATTACCCAAAGTCCAACTTAGACCTTAAGCATTAAGCCAATTAAAAACAGCTGCATGCTTGCTTACATAAACAACTAATACAAGCTATAAATACCATTATCAACCATCTTCTTGCCTCATTCATTTGCTTCATTAACTCCTCTTCTTCTTCTTGGGAGCAACTTCTTTATTGAAAGAATCAAACACCTTCTTAATTAAGCCATGAAGAGATACAGATTTGGAGGAGAAAGAGAGATGGAGAGCATCCACATCGCCAACGTCCTGATGCTTTTGTCTCAGGGAGGAGTCGAAGATGGCGATTGCTTCACCCACTCGTCGCCGACGTCGGAGCGGGTGTTCGAGTGCAAGACTTGCAACCGGCAGTTCCCCTCTTTCCAAGCGCTCGGTGGCCACCGAGCCAGCCACAAGAAGCCAAGACTGGCCGCCGCGGACGGCCAAGCTCAAAGTGGCGCCGCCGCCAAGCCAAGGGTCCACGAGTGCTCCATCTGCGGGCTCGAGTTCGCCATCGGGCAGGCCTTGGGAGGCCACATGAGGCGGCACCGGGCTGCCGCCGCAGCCGAAGGGTTCGGGCACAGACTGCTTGCAGAGAAGAAATCCGGCGACGGTGACCGGAGAGGGATGCTGTTGGACTTGAACCTGCCGCCATTGGAGAGCGACCTGAAGCTCGGGTTAGGACTGGAGATTGTACATTGATCAAGCTTAATTATATCTTCTCTCGTGTTCCTTTTTTTCTTTTTTCTTTTTTTACGTAAAACATGTTCTGAGTTGTGGGTTATGGAATTTTGGAAGGCCAGAAGTGAATAGTTGAGAGAGTTAATACATATATACATGTATATGTACAGGGATTTTTCATGGAATTCCAACAAATTGATCATATTGGTTTTTTTCTTTTTCAGGAGAATACATTCTTTTGCTATTTTCTTTGCATCTGATAACAATAGTTTTTTTATCCTATGCATATACTTTCAGATGATTTTTATGAGAATATATAAAGCTAGTATATATGATGGAAGGCCTTAACTTCCACAGAAAAGTCTTGTTTGGTGTCCAGATTTAAATACTTCAAAAAAACTATCCCTTACAAAAATATCCTCTTGAAAGGTGTTCTTGGAAAAAGAAGTCCAAAAAATCAACATGTTTAGTATTCACCAAGATACAAGAATTTATTGGTGGACAGTTACCTTTATCCTTACTTAAAGATCCTTAAAAGTGGTATTTTTTCCATGATATATATCTTATACAAATTTTGGAAGAAAAGTTTTCATTAAAGTGCATATTTTTGTTGAAGCGAAATTTTGTATTTGCAAGAGAAAAAAATTATAACTCAGAGCTACAAATTCCATTAATTACTTGCATTAATTTATTCTTTACATAATATCAAAGATATATCGCTCATATATTATAAAAAATAAATAAAATCGGGAAACTAATGAAATATACATAAGATTATATTGTTCTACAGTGCCCATAATGCAACAAAATAATTTTAAAATGGAGTAAACACCCTGCAAAATAATAATATATACCAAAGAAAAATGACTGCACATCGTTTAGATCATTCCACTTTAACAAGGGTATATTAGTAGATCGTATTCATAATTCCATGGGGAAGACTACAAAACCCATGGAAATAGAGAGTGGTACGTGGCAGTTGTATACTCATTATTAGGGGTGATAATTTTATCCGCATCCGCTAATTAAAAACCGCATTCGCATTGTATCCGATCTATATCCGCAAGTAAAAATGGATATGGATACGGATACGGATACGAATTTAGAAAACTTATATCCGCGCGGATACGGATATGACTGTGGATCTGCACCGTATCCGCACTGCCTATCCGCGCATTTGAATTACTATTTTACTCATATAAGTTATTAATATATATAAGAGCTCTATGGTAATTTCATGTCAAGATGAATTTTGAAGTATATTATATATTTATTTTGGATTAATGAATTGATAATTTCTTGATTTTTTAATTAAATATATTATTTTAATATATTTTTATTAAATACAGTGCGAATATCCGCATTTGAAGCGATGCGAATATGAATATTCATATTCACATATGTAACGAATACGGTGCAAATACGGATATGCGAATATGAGGTGCGGTACAAATACAAATAATTCAGTATCTACACCGTATCTGATCCATTGTCAGTCCTACTCGTTGCAGTGGCACCTAGACATACGAAATTCATAGTTTCTAAAAAGTACAAACGAGGCTGACAGCTTTTAATCAAATCTCAATGAAGTACACTTTTCTATTAGCATTTATGAACAATATTCTTAAAAATTATTTTCCAAATTTGATTTACATAAATTAATTTATGATTACCTAATTTTTATTTTCATAAGCTGTACATTCATATTTCTTTTGACATAGTTAACAATCTATCTATATATACTTAAAAGTCAAATCGTAACAATCATTTCTTGCCAAGTGTCAAAAGTAGAAGTTATCCATATGGATCAAGCTCTGAATTCAATATATATTTATTTTCATTTGTATACACCAATTCCAATATAAAATAATAAATCGTAAATTATTTAATGTGTCACGTTTTACAATAATATTCTTTCTCATTTGTCTGCATCAATTCCAATAAAATTTAAATATTAAATTACAATAAAGTATTCATTACAAATATCTCTAACATATTTAAATCTTAGAAAAAATAATCAGAATGACATCTAAATAATAATGAAAAAAAATACTAATGCGGCAGAACATTAATTTTTCAGATTATTTATATAAATTGCATTAGTTTTAATATTTTGTTCTCATTATCAATAAAATAAAATTTAATATTAATAAATATCCCATCGTATTTAACTTATATATTTATTTATCTTTTATATTTTTAAATTATTAATAAAATAATTTACAAAATAAATAAAATAAAATATAATCATTTTAAATTCATTATTAATATTATTAATGTAACGATAACAACAATTTTCAACATAATAATAATAGTATTTTTAACGTTTACATTATATATATATATATATATATATTATTTATTTCTCTATTGAAAAAAAACAAATCATATTATAACTAATGTAATTTATATAAATAGCCTGAAAAATAATAAACCTTAATAAAATAAGTTTATTTAAAATCCATTTTTAATATTTGGATTTTACGTAATAATAGCAAAAAATATTACTTTTTAATCGTTAAATTTGAATATCAATTTTTTTAACACATGACTATATTATTATTATTTATAATGAGAAGAAAATATTAAAATTTAATGTTTAAGTTTGATTCTATTTTCTATTTTTTTATATTAATGAAATAATTAAAATAATTGTGAATAATAAACATAATAGAATAAGTTAATTTTAAATCCATTATTAATAATAGGGTTTGACGTAATGACAACATCAATTTCCAAAGCAGTTTACTACTATACTTCAACAAGTGAAAGATTAAATCTTGGAAAAAAATTATTAAATCTTGTTCATCGTTACAAATTTATACTATCATTAATAGTTAGAGTAAGAGTTCTTTTCGGTTTTTAATATTGCACTTTTTTGTCTACTCTCAAACTAATTAATGATTATGTCTTGAAAGTTGCAATGCACTTCTCAATCTATCTCCTTTTACTTTCATATATATATTATGGGTCAAATTTGGCATGAGATGAGACAGTGAATATAGAGATGTAAAGAGAGGTGAGATTTAGGAGAGTGGTAAAATTATTTACATGCAATTAAAAAAAGAATTTAATTATGGAGGATGTTGAGGAGACATGAACTTCATTAGTTATTAAATCATATTTAAATATAAAAATTAATTTAAATTCTAATTAAATTTAAATTGACGGTCACAATAACAACTAATATTAATGATATAATAATGCACAGTAATTTAAGGTTGTAATTAAAAATTCATAAAATTATGAAATATTCAAAAAAATGCAAAGTTGAATAGACGTGGACTTCATTAATATTAAATCATATTTAAATATAAAAATTAATTTAAATTCCAAATAAATTTAAATTGACAAGAGTTAATAATCATATAATAATGCATAATAATTAAATATATAAAAGAGAGAAGTATATTAAATTATATTTACAATTATTTAAATTAAATAAACATGATTTAAAAAAAATCTAAAATTGTTATGTCAGTCAAACTTTATTTTGATTGTGTCACGTGATATTTTTGAATATTGCTTATATATATATATACTAGCTTATCGCGTTGTCCAATTGGAAAATATGAAGAAAAAAAAAGATTTGATGTTATGTAAAAGTACCAATTAAATATTTGTCCTCTTGCCGGTCAATAAATTTTTTAAAATATTAGGTGAAGTAGAACGAATTATCAAAATAAAAATGAAGAAAAAATAAAATTCAAAATTTAATTTTTACCCATACTTAGAGGCACTAGGTCGAGAGGGATTAGGGACTTGATGTCTATACACACGCCACAACCCTTTGTTGCATCTCGCGGTCTGACGTCATGAGATTAGATCACTGGATGGCAGCATAGCACCTCCGCGCGCGCGCACACACAGAGAGAGAGAGAGAGAGAGAGTAATCCCGCGTGCAAATGGATCCTGATAAAGTGAAAGATCATAGTCGAAGAGCGACAGGGGCGACGACAACAGAGAGAGAGAGGCTACTTGGATGACGACGATAGGGGTAGAGCGAGAGCATTGAGACATCGAGACATAAAAGAGAGCATCAAGGTTAAGATTTTATTTTCAAGGGCATTCCCATCTTTTCTCTCAGTGTCCTCCGCCCTCTCAACTGTGTCTCCAGAACTAACTATATACATCAATAATATCTTCCATGTTTGCATTAATTAAACTAACTATATACATTAATTAGAGTTGTCAATCAATCAATTAAAATTTTAATTAGGATCAATTCTAAAATAAATAGATTAATTTAAAATTTGACTTTTAAATTAAGATTACTTCGATATTTGTTTAAGTTCTCAATTTTTATTCTATTTTCTGCGCAACGCGCGGGTGTTATACTAGTAGTCAAGTAAAAGTGACACATCAATACCACATGGCCAACAGGGACGAAGCCAAGAATAAAATGAGACGGGGGCAGACTGGGTGGAGAGCTGAAGAGGCCAACCAAGAGGGTGAACAAAAAGAGAGATTGCGAAGGAGGTGGAGATAAAGAGAAGCGGTTCACAAAAATTGAGGAGAGACAAAATGGACATTTCCTTATATATACATATGGGGAACAAAAATTCTAGGGGGGCAATTGACCCCCTAGGGGTGGTAATTTTACCCATATCCACTAACTAAAAATCACATCCGCACCGTATCTTATCCATATCCGCAAGTAAAAATGAATATGAATATGAATACGAATTTAAAAAATTTATATCCTCACGGATACGGTGCAGATACGGATATGACTGTGGATTCGAACCGTGTTAGTGAAATGGCCACACTAGAGGGGGGTGAATAGTGTGTTAACTAAATCCTTTTGCCTAATTCCATTTTCAATGTTTTCTTAAACTACTTAGTCAATTCACAATTCAACAACTAAATGCGAAAGCGAGTAATAAAGATAATCAATGTGATACACAAAGAGAACAATGCTAACTCAATTATTTATAGTGGTTCGAACCCAATGTCTACTCCACTACCTTAGAGTGCTCTTGGTAGGAAGGCTTAGAGGCATTAACATTAGACTTGGAATGAGTTTGAGATGAGTATTTATAACCCCCCAACACTCATGGCTCGTCAACGGGCATTTTTTTGCCCGTTGCTGACGCCTAGTCGCTTATCGATCGACTGATCAAGCGACCAGCGACCAAAGGCATTTTGCCCATTCTGGGCGTCGGTTGGTCGACTGGTTGATCGATCGAAATGCCTTCACCTTTGCCGGTCGACCGGTCGGTCAATCGAACTTGGGCAGGGCAGATTTTTTTCTTGTTTATTTTTTTGCTCGTTTGTTCGTTTCTGGGTTCCATCTTGACTAAGTCTACCTATATAACATAAATGTTATATAAGGATTATCCCCATTTGGATTCAATAAAAATATCTAAAAAATTAAAATCCTTAAAAATCAAAATCTAACTTTTGGGGTCTTGTACAAATTACTATTTTTTACTATATATATACGGGCAAATTCCTATTATTCCTTTGATATCTTAAAGGGGTAAGTTCGAACGGGCAAATCCCGATTATCCCTGTGATATCTTAAAGGAGCAAGTTCAAACGGGTGAATCCCGATTGTCCCTACGCGTCTCGTGGAGCAAGTTCGGATGAGCCAATCCCGAGTTTCTTTATATTAGGATAAGTTCGGAGGGCCTTTCCCGATTATCCTAGTATGTTTTGTTGCCTTAGGGTATGGTAGGCTTAGGCATGTTGATCTTCACCATTTGGGTGTTGGATGCCTTTGGGCATGTGGTGGCCAGATGGCCGTTAGCTAGTCACTTTCTTGTAACCTTTTCTGATTGAGTCAGGAGTTTGCTTTTATGTTATTTATTCTGTGTTGGTTTCTCGTGGGGGTTTTTAGAATCGCTCACTGAGTTCTTTTGAACTAACCCGTTGTTATTTTGTTTTTGTTTTGCAGAGCCTAACTTGTGAGGTGGGCTGGAGCACTTGGCACGGTTGGAGGGCAGAGGAGCTACATGATCTTATAGCAGTCATAGTTGGGGTCGTAGTCGAGTCTATAGTTGTTTGGTCATGCACTTATGATTTGATGTTTTAGAGTTGTAGTCCCGTGGGGAAATTCATGTTTTATTTTAGTTTTTATTTGTTAAAAGAACTGTTACTCGTTGGTTCATTTATTTTCGCACATAAACTATTTATTAAAAACTTTGCTCTTTTTGAAATAAAATTCTATTTTAGATCTTTTTATTGATAAAAGCTATTGTTCTTTTGCTATCTTCACAAGTTTGCATGTGCATGAGTTAGGCTGCGGGCTATATGCACGTATACCCTAGTCGGTCACGTGATCATGAGTTTGGGACGTGACAAATGCGGTCCAAGAATAGTCGTACGTACTGCTGAGAAGTGAAGGTAGTAATCATTAATTGTGATCAAATGTGACGACTTCGTTAAACGGTCCACCACTGCCCAGATGGAATCATTTCCTTTTCTTGACCTCGGTAAGCCTGTAACAAAGTCCATAGTGATTTTCTCCCACTTCCATTCTGGCACCTCTAGGTTCTACAACAACCCTACAGGTCTCAAGTGTTCGACCTTTACCTGTTGGCAAACCAAACATTTAGACACGAACTCTACCACCTCTCTTTTCATTCCCTTCCACTAGTAGTGTTGCCTCAAATCCTGATACATCTTTGTGGCCCCCAGATGCATAGTGTAGGTGGAATGGTGGGCCATCTCTAGTACATGTCTACGAACCTCTGCCATGCTAGGCACCACTATCCTGTCTTTGAATCTCAGGACACCCTCGGAATCCACTCTATATCCTTCATCAGCGTCACCTCTTCCGACCAAGTCTGCGGTCAGCGAACAAAAAACATCCTCTGCCTGAGCTGCTCGCAACATATCCACCAGCATGGACTGCACCCTCATATGCGCTACCAAAGCTCCGGAGTCTAACACCGACAGAATTGTAACACCATCGAAACACACGGCCACCAAGCTCTCGCGTCAACGGACTCCTCCTAACCGTCATAGGAGCCAGACTGCCCATGGACTTCCTGCTCAAGGCATCTGCCACCATATTTGCCTTCCCAGGATTAGGGGTGAGCAACGATTTTTTGAATCGAAAAAATTTGATTAAATCGGTTCGGTTAACCGAATTTTCAGTTCGGTTAACCGAATTTTCAGTTCGGTTAACCGAATTTTCAGTTCGGTTAACCGAATTTTCAGTTCGGTTCGATTAATTTACCAAATTAATCGAAAAGATTAAGAAAAAATAATTGAAAAGATTTGAAATTTTTTTACATCTTTCGAGACTCAAACTCAGGCAACCTAATTTATTTTTTGATTCGAACCTGGCCAGTTGGGAGGATAAAAATTGCTCTTAACCACTAAGGCAAACAACATCATATGATTTGATTTTTATTTTATATATATATATATATATATATATATATATATATTCGATTAATTTGGTAAATTAATTGAATCGTCGGTTAAATTTACTTTAATCGAAAACCGAACAAAAATTAATTCGATAAATTTGGTTCGATTAAATCGGTTTCGATTCGATCGGTTTCGATTCGATCGGTTTCGATGAATTGGGGAATCCTGCTCATCCCTACCCAGGATGGTACATAATCGTACAATCATAATCCTTTAGCAGTTCAAGCCATTTGCGCTGCCTTAGGTTCAAGTCCTTCTAGGTGAGCAAGTATTGGAGGCTCTCGTGGTCAGTGTAGGTCTCACAGGCCTCACCATACAAATAATGGCACCACAGCTTAAGAGCAGAAACTATAGCTGCCAGCTTCAGATCATGAGTCGGATAATTCTTCTCATGGTTCTTCAATTGCTTGGATGCGTACGCAATTACTCGATCATACTACATCAATACACACCCTAGCCCAACCTGAGAAGCATCACAATACACCGCGAATCCTCCCGACCTTGAAGGTAATGCTAACACTGGGGTGGTAGTCAAGCGGTCCTTAAGCTTCTAAGAGCTCTCCTAGCATTTGTCATCTCAAATAAATTTTACTTTCTTCTGAGTCAGGCGCGTGAGCGGGGCGGCAATCTTAGAGAAATTCTCCACAAAATTTCTATAGTAATCAGCCAACCCGAAGAAGTTGTGAATCTCGGTGACATTGGTCTGTCTCTCCCAGTTTTGAACTTTCTCAATCTTTGTAGGGTCCACTTTTACCCTCTCTCTGGACACTATATGCCCCAAGAAGCCCACACTGGTCAGCCAGAACTCGTACTTTGAGAATTTTGCAAAAAGCTGGTGCTGCTTGAGGGTTTTTAAGACTACGCTCAAATGCTCCTTGTGCTCAGCCTCACTCTTGGAAAGATCAGAATATCGTCAATGAATATTATGACAAACCTATCCAAGAACTCCTTGAATACCCGGTTCATCATGTCCATAAAGGTTGCTGGTGCATTAGTTAGCCCGAAGGACATGACCAATAACTTGTAATGACCATATCTTGTTTTGAAACCAATCTTCTGAATATCCTAGTCCTGAATCCTCAACTGATGGTACCCAAACCTCAGATCAAAAAACCATTGGGCTCCCTGCAATTGAACAAACAAATCATAAATCCTGGGAAGCATATAACGGTTTTTGATGGTTACCTTATTAAGCTGTCGGTAATCTATATACATCCGCATGGATCTATCTTTCTTTTTAACGAACAGCACTGGTGCTCCCCAAGGTGACACACTTGAGCGAATGAACCCCAAGTCCAACAACTCCTACAGTTGGGCTTTAAGTTCTCTCAACTCCGCAAGCGCCATCTGGTACGGGGGAATTGAGATTGGTTTCACCCATAGCTGTAGCTTGATGCAAAGTTCAGTCTCCCGCACCGGTGGTAGTCCTGGTAACTCCTTAGGGAACACATCAGGGAAATCCATGACCATCGGAGTCCCCTCTATGCTGCCAGCCGAGTCCCTGCCAATGATATATATATACAGACACAAAAGCCAAAAAAGACCGGCAACCACCCACCATCAGCTTGCGAGCCTGGAGGGCAGAAATCACCATGATGGAGTCTCCCCTCCCATCGCCTTGAAAAGTAAAGGGTGGTATTCCTGGCTTGCAAAATGTGATGCATAATGGGCTCACAGCCAATCCATGCCCAATATCACATCCAACTCAAGGGTTGGTAGGAGCATTAGCTCCGCTTTCAGATTGTGCCCACCTATGGAGATCTCACAGTTCCTAAAGATCCTCTTAGCAATTACAGTGCCACCTGTAGGTGTAGACACCGCTCGACTACCCCCAACTAGGTAGTTCCTCCTGATGTGGCCTGGTTAGCCACACCCAAAACAAGTGTCGGTACGACCAATGCAGGTCCCAAGTTCCTCCTCCCACACTGCCCACACTATGGAAACTTGGACTCGCCTCTCTATCCCCTAGATGTTGTAGCACTCTGAGTAGTCATCTGCCCTATGCCTGCTCGACCTCTAGAACTGCCCTGCCACCGGCCCTGCGAACGAGCTGCCCTGGTGCCACTATCCTCCGAATGAAAATGTCAGTCCCCTGCACCATAAGGTCTGAACCTCTTCTATGCTGGCCCATCATGTCGATCTGTAGGTACCATGGCTTCTTTCTGCATCACCGGGCATGACCGCAAAAGTACTACACGTACTCCAAAGCCTAACCTAACCAATAGAAACAATAATATAGAAATCCTAAACAATTTCATAAAAAGAGAAACCAACTTTCTCACATTAAACATAATCGAACAAATATCCCAAATAAATAGTCCAGTGTCAATAAACATTCAAAACTCCTTTAAATAAAACCAAATAATCAAGAATAAAGTTTTAATCATTAAAATATGGAAAACAAATCTAAACACTGACCCATATGACTAAAGAAAAATATAAAAGACTCTACAGACTTGGGTATATATCCCCCGACCACGACGTGTCACGAGATCCACTATCTCTGTCGTCACCTGTTGCGCTACTTCATACCAATACCTATCTGATCACGCTCGATCAGGCGCTGAAAAGATACAATATATAAATAATAAGTCCAACTATTATCCTCCACAACCATATCCAATAATTCAAACCAACATATATATAAATCATAGATCAAGATGTATCTCATGCGCAGGAGTAGGTATGCCAAAGAAATCATCATACATATGGGAGAAGAATACCTCCAAATGTAACCATTCATCCACATAAGCACTAATCAATATGGGCATATCTATAAAACCAACAAGATATAAACATCATACAAAAATCAACCATTCATCCATACAAGCCACCCGAGTCGGTTGTCAGTGTGACGAGCTAACGAGCTTCCCGGTCCAGAGACCCGTCGATCCAATAATCCAGGGACCCGTCGATCCAATAATCCAGGGACCCGTCGATCCTATATGTCGGGCACTGATCACTGCTCTGTCTCAGTGTACTTCCCGCTCATGCCACTCCGAGTCGATCGTTAGTACGGCTGATGAGGAGCTTCCAGGTCCACAACCACAAGCACACCCAAGCATTTAAAAATCAACCAACAATTTAAAGTAATGATAAAAGAAAATGAAACATAACATCCTCGTGCCTATTTAACCATCCTAGGACCACCAGGGCCCTTGATATCGATCCATATATTAATCATGTGCATGATCCAATTTATAAATAGCATGTAATTAAGAATAATTAAATAGTTCCATGCGCTCTACCATATATAAGCAACATCATCTACATCATAAAATTTAAGACATGCCATAGCAATAAAACATACTAACTAAATCATAAGTCTATGCAAAGAGAACATTTTTAATTACTGTTACATTCTTTATTCATAGGGACGACGACTTAGGCTTGGAATTTCCCTCATGGAAATTCCGGCCCTACCCAATTTTTCCATTCATCTCTAATTTATTGACCTTAGGTGTTCATACAATGAATTTAAAGCATGCCAAGGTAAGCCTACGTTTGAAGTGTCCCTAACTTCTTCCCTATCTTAATTATTTTCTAAATCAAACTCATGACAACTATGAAGGGGGCGGCATTTTCCTAATATGTAATTCAGGAACCTTAATCATTGTGGACCTAACCCAAGAATCAACTAATCAACAAGCACCTCAAGAACAATATTGGAGAGGGGCGGCATACTCCCTAACCTATTTAAGGCCATGCGGCCATACCTCACAATCCAAGTGTATTAAACCGTTAATGAAATGACAATAAGAAAATCCTATTTTTCAATCAAGGTTAGAAATTTAATCATGGATAACATAACAATAATTTTCCCTGAAGGGGAGGGGCGTTACAGCCCCTAAATTGGGCTACACCTATGCGGCATGAATTCAAGAAGACAAGTATCAACATATAACTATACACTAGCGATGTAAATCACACGATTGGTTTGAGGCCTAAAGATTTTGACGCATAAATCCACGACAAGCAAGCTACAAGGGAGGGGCGGCGGCTTGAATCAAGAATAAGGAAGGAGGGGAATTAAACCACTTACCAGCTTGAGCAAAAAAGAAGGAAGATGGATTGTAAGGTTTCCTGACGATCTACTCCAACGAATTCATGAAATTCGGCCTCGACTTGCGCCTCCCTCCTATAACCGACGCCGCCCTCTAATTTCCTCGGGTGCTGTGCGGCGCCCCAGCCGTACAGCCTAGGCATTTATAAGTTTTGGGGTTAATTATTACATCAATTTACTATTTCGCCCCTTCACTTATAACCCGACTAGTAAAACCCGCTATAAATCCATTTTAAATCCGATCCGAGTTCCGATCGAATTGTTAAACTTGTCTCAAAGTCTATTCTCACCATGACATGTCAAATTATAGAAATAACAAATATAAAATTTCTCTAAATTTTTCTTAAGTTAAAACTTACCAAATTTCGCCCCAAAAACTCCACTAACTCTCTTAATTTAAGTCCTCGCTTCCTACTATAAAATCGAAATAAATTTAATCAAATTTTTTGTTATAACAATCTCCCCCCCTAAAGAAAATTCATTCTCGAATTTAGGTAAGAGAAATAAACTCACCACGACATAAAAAAGATAGGGATATTTTTTCTTCATGTCGCACTCAACCTCCTAGGTCCTGACCAGAGTGATGCTCCCATCAGACCTCCTGGCCAGCTCATAAGCAACCGCACCTGTATAAAACCAACATAAATTTAATCAAATTTTTTGTTATAACACAAGAGCACGAGGAGCATGACAAATTTTCTATGGCCGCACACCCCCACCGGCCATGCCACGGCTAGTAAACGAGGATCGTTTCCTAGTCATGGGCAAGAGCAGTGGACGGTGTGCGAGCGTTTTTATAATGCATAATTAGATGGGCCGCACACCCGTCAGCCATTTCGCGACTAGTAAACGAGGGTCGTTTCCTAGCCACGGGCGAGAGCAATGGGCAGTGTGCGAGCGTTTTACATGGGTACTTATGATGCAATATTTACAATGCACGTTAGGGACCGTCATAACATGTACAGGACTTGAGTCTGGTTCATGAGTGTGGGCGCTTCTGGGCCTAATCTTATAGGGCCCAAAGATACTAGTTCAGTTCAAAGCCCCCAAGCTTGGTCGGAGCCCGAAGAGTTCATGCCTAGCTCTAAGTAGTATGTCGGCTTATGATCTCGGTATGATTCATGGAAGTCGTTCGGGTCCTGGGAGTGTAAGTTAGCCTTCTGCTGGGTTGTCCTAGGTGTCAAGTTGTTACAGTTGTCGATCTACTACAAATGTCAAACTTCCAAGCTGATGCAAATGCCAAGCTACTGCACATGGTCGTGCTCTGAATGAATCTTGGGGGCACATTCTTACTGCTTTTAATTGATTGAGGTGGATAACTTCAGCATATCTATGTTGTTGTCGCTTTGCAACCCCTCGGTTTTTGCTCTTGGAGGGGTGTTTTCTACGTTAATTGATCGTTGATTAATGCTTGCCCTTCCTAGCATTATCTTAGTTTTTGAGGGGTAATCATGACGACATGAACTGCTCATTCGTGCCTTCAAGCATTGCTGGCAGGATGTTCGATTGAGATTCAATCATAGTGCTGCTCTTGGCCATCCGATGAGGAGGTTGTCGTTACTCAACCTTTAAGAGTGGCTCCCTTTTCTTACTTAGAACTCTTATTGGCGTTTTGCCTTCCCAAGGTTTCCTGCCTATAGCGGTGCCTTCCGATCACTTCTTCTTTTCATTGCCACTTTTTCTTAGTGAATTTTTTGGTCTTGCCTTCCAGTTTTGTCTTGTCAGGTTGGCCTTAGGTCGATAGGTTGTACTAACCTGCCTCCATTTGTTAGGGTTTCGCAACTCCTGCTGGGTTGATGGCGAGGAGAGGTGTCAAGATTAAGATGGATGTAGGACCATTGGAGAGGATGTCTGATCCTTATTATTGGGTCCACCATGAGGTACGATAATAGTGTTCAAAGTTGACCACCTTGGGTAGCATCCAAGCTTTTCAGGATAGTGTGAAGATTACCCGTTGGGATGACAAAGAGTCTTTTGACTGCGCGCCTTCCTTATTCTTTGGTAAATAGGGTCTTTCTTATAGGGGTGCCAGAGTATGCTTTTATGTACCAAACCTTGTTTGAGGAGATTGGGGTTCGGCTGCCGTTTAGGCTCCTTCACAGTTGCACTTGAATAGTTGGGCCTTCGTTTACTATTTGAGGTTTTGATGAAGTGTCTTAGAGTTGAGCTGAGTCTATATGTGATTTTATCCATCTTCCAGTCGAAGGGGTCTCATGTTAGTGTAAGGTAGGACCGCACAAGGGGTCAGTAAGGGCTCTAAGGCCGAAAGTAGTAAGGGCTCTGAGGTCGAAAGTAGTGGCGTTGAGGTCGAGGACCGCGCTTGTGGGGTCAAATCGAGCTCGCCGAGGAGCGTAAGGCAGGACCGTGTAAGGGATCAGTAAGGGCTCTGAGGTCGGAAGTACTAAGGACTTTGAGGCAAGAATTAGCGGCACTTATGCCGAGGACCACGCTTGGGGGGTCAAGTTGAGCTCGCCGAGAAGCGTAAGGCACGACCGTGATGTTTCTTTTCTCGGGTTGTGGGACATTCGCTCGGACAGTGAGATGACCATGAAATTCGTAGGCTCCCAAGCTGTTTAATTAAGGTCGTCCCAAGATCATGTGATAGGGATTAGGGACATCAATGACCGAGTAGTGCATGTTGATTGTCTTCGCTCTTGGTTGGGAGTTGAACGTTGTTCTTAGCCATATGGAACCTCAGACGTTGACTCGTTCCCTTGAGAAAGCCACCAAGTCTCCCTTGCAGGGTGAGAGCGAGGCTTCGGTTAGCTGCATTTTCTCGAATGTAGAATGAGGGAGGATATTGGCCGAACTGCATGTGGGCGAGCAGTGTCATCGATCACCATGATTGTTCGGAGAGATATCTTTTTAGTCGAGCTCAATTCGCCTCCTCCCACGAATTCATCGATTATGTAGTTGATGATTCCTCAGACTTCGTTTCCTGGGCGGTTGGCTCGGTCATTGTCTCTTTGACCTCCATGGTGGTTCGAAGGTGTCCGGCTTTGACTTTGGCATCGATCGACTCCTGCTCTGACCACATTTCCTTCCGTGATTGATGTATCAGTCGAGGCATCATGCACGGACTACATCCTTGAGTTGATCACCGAGCACCACACAATCTTTTGTGGTGTGCTCATAGGTGTCATGGAAAACACACTTTTTGCTCTTGTCGACGTTAGGTGGAAGTTTCTGCTTTTCGGCATTGACGGAGTGTTTAAGAAGTTTTAAGTTGTTAGGTGGCAGTCGCTACTGGCCTTAAGTTTACTAGACATGCATTATCTGAGTGGAATAGAAATTGTTTATGTAGGCTTGAAAATATGTTAAATGAAACAAATTTGATTTCTAATTTGGAATGTAAAGATGTAATTGCAGGACTCCGATGAGGATGGCCTTTTTAGGTCCTACTATAATAGGGTCATTGCTCTCACAAGACAAATCTCTTTGAAATGGAGTAAGGCCAAATCCAAGTGGATCTCCAAGGAGATTCCAACTCAGCTTATTTCCACAGGTTGGCCACTTGTCGGCGCAGGTATGACAAAATTCTCTCTCTTGATCTTGGTAATGGTGTTATAATTTCTGATATGCATGAATTGCTGCTTACTATATGTAATCATTATCAGTCCTTGTGGTGCCCTGTTTTGATTCTTTTCCATGATATCTGTAGCTCTATGTCTTTTAAATATGTGGATCTAAAAATTTTTAACTCTATGACTGCCCCTTTTAAACCGGATGAGGTTTGGGATATCAATAGATCTATGCCCAATGGGAAGAGCCTTAGTAATGACGATTTTACTGCAGAGTTTTACAAGTCCTACTAGCCCATTATTAAAGATAGACTAATGGATTGCACAAAAGAATTCCATCGGTTTAACACTCTTCCCTCGGATGGGAATGAAACTTTATTATCATTTATACCAAAAAAGACAAACCCTAGATGCACTAAAGACTATCGCCCTATTGTGTTATGCAATTTAAACTATAGGATTCTGGCCAAACTGTTGGCCAATAGAATGAAACATGTTTTAACTAACATAATTTCTAGTGAGTGTTGATGAAATAGCCTACACTATAGGGGGGTGAATAGTGTGTTTACTAAACTTTTTGCCTAATTTTGATTTTAAGCTTTTCTTTATACTACTTAGATAATTCACAAATTAAGTAGCAAATGAAAGTAAGATAAATAATAAAAAATTCAATATGCAAATGAAACAATGCTAACACTTTGATTTATAGTGGTTCGCCCCTCTCCCCCGCCCTTCTCCACTACCTAAGTACCCCACTTAGGATTTCTAAACTTTTACTAGATTATATCATTTCCTTGACAAAGATGTCTTTTACCCGAAGAGTCTCACTCTCAACCTAAGGCACTTCTACACCCGGAAGTCTCTGCCTTCTTACCGAGAGCACTCTTCCACCTCAACCCTAAGGGACAACAATCACTAATCCTAGTAAACTACGTTTACACCGGTGGATTTAAACCTCAAACACCAAGGCTACCACCCAACTTCAAGACCTACACTTTAGGTCTTACACAAACTCAAACACAATGAAAATAATAACAAAATACAACACTAAATGGAGCAATAAATCAAACAATAAAATAATTAGCTCCACAATAATATTCTTAGCTTCCTCTTGATGTCTTTGATGATGAAACAACGAAGTAAAGGCTCAATCAAGGAGATGAAAGATCCAAGCTAGGGTTTTCACAAGATTGGCTAATGAGGGCTTAGGATTGAGCAAAAGATGACTCAACAAGGTTAGAAGTGATCAACATAATGGAGAAAGGCTCTCATGGCTTCCAATTTATAAGCCATGAAGAGAAGAGGCAGCACACCTCTTCTCAACGGGTAGAAATTTGCCCATTACCGACCGTCGGTCGCTGGTGCGGTCGAACGCCGGTCGACCGACCAAGCGACCGCCTGAGTGATCGGAGCACTATCTGCATCCGGGCTCAGTTCGGTCAACCTCCCCTACGACCGAACCTGAGAAATTAGCTTTTTTGCTAATTTCTTGTCGCGTTCTTCATTTTCGGATTTTGGGATTGGTTTTTGGGTTCTTTGCATCATAAAAGAATATTACATGTACATTCTAGACACTCTAAATCTAAACTCTAACTACTCGACGAATACGAGCGCGTCAATGAGCATCCTTGCCGATTTCTTCGATTTTTCCAATCGTAGGCGTCGAGCGCTAACCAACTTGGAACCTAAAATTATTTTTCAATGAAATATTAGTTCCATATTTATTATCATCAAAATCGAGATTAAGACCAAGGTAGAAAACCTTAGGCCAACAATCTCCCTTTTTTTTATGTTGACAAACATCCTTAAGAAAATAAATATACTAAAGCACAAAGGATATCAACCAAGGGATTTCTCCCTCTATCTATATGCATGGTTTTCTTATATTTTCTTTCCTTTTTACCTATATTTTTCTCCTCCTTTTGACATCAATCAAAAAGGATGAGAAAAATCAACCTATGGTCAAAATTGAAACTTGAAAAGTAGTTTTCATGAAAATAAAGTCAACCAACCCAAAGGACGAAAACAATATATCGAATGAGAGACTAAGTAATACATGATATCATGAAAAGATTGTCAAAATTCAAAACTAGGAATCATGTACTAACTAAAGTATCGATATTTTCAAGTATCGGTCAAAATATCAAAAATCATTTTAGAAATAATTTTTCACGAGTCAAAATGAGAACGATATCAAAAATGAATTCAAAATCTCATACTTGAAGTCTCATTCGAAGATTGGACCAAAAATTAAAGTATCGGAAAAATGGGCATTTGGGAAGAACGATACTTTTTGAAAAATTCTTACTGATAGTTTTAAAATCTAATTTCGAAAATCCATATCAAATCATATTCTTACCGAAAATTTTTAAACTTTTTACTAGAGAAACTATATTTTTCAGAGAACATATAGTTTCAAGAATCATCCAAAAATTAATTTTTTGTATTTTTCTAAAAATAATTGAAATCTAGTGGTATTTTCGTAAATATTAGCTATTTTTTTCAAAAGTTTTTAGTTTTCATTCAAACTTTCCAGATACTAAGATATAATCATTTAAAACATATTTATCAAGTTTTAAATGAAAATAATATCATTTGGTCAAAATTTTACCTTAGCATGATTTTATTCAAAAACAAGCATGTTAACATGAAATTGCTAAGTATCAAATTTTGACATTTACTCATGGTTTTTCAAATTTACACACATGGACACCTAACATGAGTAAATCTAAACATGTTTGTAAAGTTTGGACCTAAGATGAAATTTCTAAATCAATTTGTTGATTTAGGTCAACTCTACTCAACTTAAGGTGTCCTAAAGTGAACTTGTTATCAATTTATTCATTTTTATAGGATTTTTCAATTTTAATCACATGAAAGTAAATCATGAGTGAACTCAAACATGTTCATCAAATTTTAACTTAAAATTAATTTTCTAAGATGAAATTCTACCCAGGGCACATTTCATTCAAACTAGATGACATGAAATAGTCTATGTATCAAAATCTTATCTACTCATGAGATTTTAATCAATTATCATGCAAGATCATTCATGAGCATAGAAAAATTATTTAATCAAGAAAATGGAGGTGATATGCAAGAATTTTGCCAGAATGAAACTCACACCTCATTTCTTGAGAAATTCCCTAATTTTCATTTTTTTCCTAATTTTCTTTAGCCTTCCATTAAAAATAAGTTTATCTTGCAAGAAAGCATCATTAGTATCATACTGAACTTTTGGCTATAAGCAAGATAACTAGACTAGGTAGCAAAGAGGAAAAAATCATGTATTATTTTCAAATACCTACTTTGCTAAGTAGTAAAGATTCTCTTTAAAGGAGTAAACATGATATCAAATGAATCAAAAGATCTCAAAATATAAAAATTTTGAAGGGTAAGATCTCTAAACATGTTTAACTAGTTTGGACTTAAAAAGAATGTCTCTAATAATGAATATCAACCTAGAGCAAGTTTCATTCAATAAAATTTGTCTAAGTACTAAAATTTTACGTACTCATGAGAACTCAAGGGTTTAACATGCAATTCTATTCATAAGTATAGAGACTTAATTTAAGATTAAACATTGAGGTATAATGCTAAGATTTTGAAATAATCGAAGTTATACCTTATTTATGATAATTTGCCAAACTTATCCTTTTCTTCCTAATCATTAATCTTCCTAAAATACTCATGACTTGCAAGTAAGCTACACTAATATTTTAGGGAAAATATAGCTACTTAGCAAGCTAACCAAACCAAAAAGCAAAGAGAAGCATCAAAGTTTTCATTCAAAATCCAACTTTGCAAAATAGTTCGAAATCCATTTTAAATGAAATCAAGTCATATCAAAAATGAATTTTAAGATATCACAAGTGTAACGAAGATGAAAATATGATCTCCATCCCTTCATATTGGTTAAAAACCGAAAGGTCACAATGAGCCTATAATTTAGAACCGTGGGGTTGTATTAGCCCTTTATAGGCTACATATATAGGTCTCCGAAGAGACCGAAAATCAAAAAAAAAAAAAACTTATCAAGAGCGAAAAATCTACTAATATTGAGCATATATCAAAACTTCAACTATAATTTAAATAAGTGGGTATAGAAGATGATACCAAAGTCTTTGATGTCAATTTTCATACATATGACATCATGCTAGCTTGAAGTTGCAACCTCTTGGAGATTTCTCGTTTGGATCCAAGGTCAACTTCAATATTCTATTTCTCTTTACCCATGTGTGGTAGCTACCCCTACAAGAGAACATGATACTTTTGGTACCCTAATGCCTTTGGGTACCCAAAGTGTCTTAACAACACTATGGTTCACTTTAAAAGCACAATCATAAATTGCATGTCCATATATGTCATAACAAAATCAATGACCATGGAATTCTTTCCTTTTACCATTCTTATGAACATGAGGTCTAATGTTAGAATGTTTGGTATGAGAAACATGATGAGCATGAGCATTCTTAGATGAAATATTTTTCTTCCTAGGATTTTAAAAAGATGAAACATGTCATAAATTACTAGTTTTCCTACTCTAGAAAACAACCTCATTTCTTAAGTCATTAATGGATTTGTGTAAAGCTTGTATTTGAGATTTCAACAAGCAATTTTCATTTCTCAAAATATCATGCTCAAATTTGAAATCATTTGTACAATCCTTACCATTGAGATTCACATTATTTTTCGTGTTCTCATTTTCATTTCTAATTTTTGAAATCTTAATTAACAACTCATCATTTTCAATTTCTAATTCTTAATTTCTATGTTTCAAGTCCTTAATTTCAAGTTTTAAAACATCATGGCAAGAATCAAAAGAGCTAGTATTTAATTTTTCACTAGACATCTTAATTTGTAGGGAAGATGATTAAATCTTGACCTACGACCTTGCTCTGATACCAAATATTGTGTGAAATTCGACACTAGAATGAGGTGTTGAATAGTGTCTGTCCATTTTTTCAATGTTTTCTTCTTACTCAAGAAAAATTAAAAGCTTTACTTAATGCAATTATTTCTTAATGGTGAATATGATCAAATATAAATAGCAATGATAGACAAGCAAATAAGCAATGCAAATAAGAGTAGTTATAGTGGTTCGGCCAACTGCCTACTCCACTACCTTGGCTCCTCACTAAGGATTTCTAACCACTACTTTATAGAATCTATGTTTCCCTTTGAATACAATGAGGACACCCTTCTCACCACTCTGAGAACACCTCAATCCTATTCACCTAGGCAAAACACAATCCTATAAAGTCACCCTAATTGTTTCTTAGCACACCTAGCAGTTATCTCAATTAGAGAACAACTTTACAATAAATGTCAAATACAAAGGAAAGAGCTTTAAGAATTAAAATGAACCAAGGCTCCTTTCTACCGCCTTCACGTCTCCAACTTGCAAGAAGATGACTCTTTGAATTGCAGCAAGATTGAAGAAGTAGGGAATCAGCGTCTGAAGTGAGTTGTCACCGGAAGCAAAGGGCGCGTGCAGCAGTTCGCTCTTTTGAAGGCTTAATAAACTTCTTTAATTGCTCAATAAAAGTTCTAAGAAGTGGTAAAGAATTTAGGTGAGGGGTATTTATAACCCCTCACTCGAACGGCCCGTTCAACGGATAAAAAAAAGTCGTTGAAGTCGTTCGGTCGCTGGCCGGTCGATTGGTCGGTCGATCGACTAATCGACCGCCAATGCAACCACTGGCTATATGATAGAGTTCGGTCGACCAATGGGTCGACCGAATGATGGAAAAATGTCGATCCCATATTTGGTCGACCGAATCACTGGAGCCAGGATCGCGCGATAGGCTATCTCCAATCCGGTCGACCGATTGGTCGACCGCGAAGCATTCGACCAAGATTTTGCCTCAGTCAGTCGACTGACCGATCAACCGACGCAGCCTTGAATGGTTACTGCCAAATTTTACCATCATTCAGTCGATCGACTGGTCGACCGAATGGCTGCTCAGCAAAATACTGCCTTGTTCAGTCGATCGAACGGTCGACCAAACTCGGGCTGAGGTTGACTTCTTCATGGATTTTTACATGCCCTTTTTTTATGGGTTTAGTTACCAGGTTTTAACTTGGATAACTTTATAATTTTGGCTTGGGATACACTTATCCTAGGGGTATATCACATGAATTCTACTTGATCTAAGCCCGAGCCTTTCTTCGACATTTTCTTCTTCCGTTTCTTTGATGACCTTTTCTTTCGTCTCGTTTAAAAGGAATTGGCATTCTTATCGCAACCTCAACCTGAACTCAAAACTTCATGCTTGGATTAAATACATGTTTGTTATCATCAAAATAAATATCGAGGCTTAAGAGAGACCCTTAAGCCAACAGTAGCTTCATCGTCACGTCTAGAAGTGGCTTCACTTGATTTTGATGTGGATGAAGAAGCACAATTCTTCTTTTTGGATTTCTTCTTCAAGAGTGGACAATTCTTCTTTTTTTGTCCCTTCTCTTGGCAAAGGAAGCACCTAAGTTTTCTTTTCCGATTTTTGGTGTTCCTTTGACTAGATGAGCTTTGGGCATCAAAAACTTCATTAGGACTAGAGGTATGCCAGTTGTCATCACCTCCTTCATTTAAAGTAATAAGCTCATCGGCTTTTGAATAATCGTAAAGCATGCTTAAACAAGCCCAAATATCGAATGCGGATGAACAATGTATAACTTTTTCAAGTATATTATTTGAGAATGAGCAATATAGAAAGTGTGTTGTTTTAGCATTCAATTCAAACAATCTAACTTGTTCTTGAGTCCAATCATTAATGTCAATGGTAGGCTCAACATATTCATTCTTTAGCATGCTCCATAGATCTAAACTTTGTGTTTTGAGAAATGTATACATTTACTCTTCCAAATACCAAAACTTACCTCATCAAACCTAGGTGGTGGAAACGTTATACTCTCTAGTGCCATTTTCCTTTCTGGATTGACGCAAGATATAGACGAGATGGTGAAATCTCAATCCACGACCCGCTCTGATACCAAATATTGATGAAATGGCCTATTCTAGGGGGGGTGAATAGTATGTTTACTAAACTTTTTGCCTAATTATGGTTTTAAGCTTTTCTTTATAATACTTAGGCAATTCACAAATTAAGTAGTAAGCGGAAGCAAGATAAACAATAAGAAATTCAATACGCAAATGAAACAATGCTAACACTTTAATTTATAGTGGTTCGGCCCCCCTACTCCACTACCTAAGCACCCCACTTAAGATTTTCAAAATTAATTTTACTAGATTATATCGTTTCCCTTACAAAGAGGACTTTTATCCGAAGAGTCTCACTCTCAACCTAAGACACTTCCACACCCAGAAGTCTTCGCCTTTTTACCGATAGCACTCTTCCACCTCAACCCTAAGGGACAACAATCACTAATCCTAATAAACTACGTTTACACCGGTGGATTTAAACCTCAAACACCAAGGCTACCAGCCAACTTCAAGACCTACACTCTAGGTCTTACACAAACTCAAACACAATGAAAATAATAACAAAATACAACACTAAATTAAGTAATAAATCAAATAATAAAATAATTAGCTCCACAACAAGATTCCTAGCTTCCTCTTGATGTCTTTGATGATGAAACAATGAAGTAAAGGCTCAATCAAGGAGATGAAAGGTCCAAGCTAGGGTTTTCACAAGATTAGCTCAATGAAGGCTTAGGATTGATCAAAAGATGGCTCAAGGAGGTTAGAAGTGATCAACATGATGGAGGAAGGCTCTCATGGGTTCATATTTATAAGTCATGAAGAGAAGTGGCAACACACCTCTTCTCAATAGGCAAAAATTTGCCCGTTATCGACCGCCAGTCGCTGGTCCGATTGAATGTCTATTGACCAACCAAGCGACCGCCCGAGCGACCGGAGCACTGTATGTGTTCCAGGCTCGGTTCAATCGACTGCCCTTGCGATCAAACCTAAGAAATCAGCTTTTTTGTTTATTTCTTTGTTTTCGGATTTCGGATTTGGTTTTTGGGTTCTCTGATTACATATATATTCTATACACTCTAAACTTAAACTCTAACTACCTGATGAATCCGAGCACGTCAACGAGCGTCCTTGCCGATTTCTCTGATTTCTCCAATTTTTCCAATCACGGACGTCGAGCGCTTACCGACTTAGAACCTAAAAGTATTTCTCAATGAAATATTAGTTCCATATTTGTTATCATCAAAATCAAGATTAAGAGTAAGGTAGAAAACATTAGGCCAACACAATCGGCCTTCATCAAAGGCTGCTGTATTCATGACAATATTGTGCTGGCTCAAGAAATTACACGTTCGTTCTATAACTCCAAAGGTAGATCTCCATTGGTTATGGTAAAGCTGGACCTTGACAAGGCTTATGACAAGTTGTCTTGGAAGGCAATTTTAGCAATCCTCTAGGGTTTTTAAATTCCCTGATAAATTCATCAGTTGGATTTCCATCTGCATTTCCACTACTAATTTTAGGTGTCTTGTTAATGGTAAAATGTCCACCTCATTTCATTCATGATGGGGAATTCGGTAAGGCGACCCAATTTCCCCTTATTTATATATTATTGCGGCCCAATCTTTGACAAACCTCATTAACATGGTCGTCTCCCAAAAAAGGCTTATAGTTAGACCCCTAAAGTCCATGTATGGCCTAAGTGTCGCCCCTCGGGCACGGGCAGGCCATGGGCATGCTAAACAGAGGTACTTTGGTACTTGGTGAATCAAAGATAGCTCATTGGTGCAATGGCATGAGCATCGCTCACATCGCACGGCAGCAAGCCGCGCACACTATGGCGTGGGCAAGACAAGGTCCCGCAACGGGCAGGGCATTTGGTTATGTTGCTGAGCAACGGAGTCCCGCGTGCGCAATGGCACGGGAGCAGTGCAAGCAAACACATGACCATGGCGGATGAAAACCCCGCCATGGTTGGGTCGTGGTGAGAGATTTTGCAAAAGCCCTCATGCGCAATGGCGCGGGGCAGTGGAGCAACAAGTCATGGAAAGGCGTTCACACTTGGCGGAAGAAAACCCTGCCAAACCGTGGCGAGAGATTTGGCAGAGACCTGTGTGCGCAATGGCGTGGGGCTGTGCGGCCAGCGCATAATCTTGACGGGGCGCGAGCGCGCATCACTAGACCGTGACGAGACAAAGCCCCATGCGCAGCATGACACGGGCGGGAGCAGAGCATGGCTGCACAATGGCGAAACAACCCGTGAGCGCAAAGGCACGGGCGCACATCACTCAGCCGTGGCGAGGCAATGCCCCGTGCGTGCAAAGGCTCGGGCGT
Source organism: Canna indica (assembly GCA_034359265.1). Lineage (NCBI taxonomy): Eukaryota > Viridiplantae > Streptophyta > Magnoliopsida > Zingiberales > Cannaceae > Canna > Canna indica. The sequence continues at coordinate 30,608,845 of CP136893.1, read as the reverse complement.
AGCAATGCAAGCAGCAGTGCGCAAGCCAGACTATGCAAGCCTTTCACTCGCCCAGGCCCAAGGCTGGGTGAGGCAAGGCGAGCCTCAGAAGCACCCAAGCTAGATGCAGTGCACCTGATCATGTGAAGGGCACTGACATGGCCTAAACCCGATGGTGGACAACTCCTGGACGGCCTGGGTGGTGCCAACCAAGCAGAACCCTTTGAGAAGGGTTGTATCTGCTCCTAAGGGACACTAAGCCCTTTCCCAAAGGGCTGTGTCGCCCAGCCCTGAAGTGTACTCGCCCGAAACTTTATAAATAGAGTCCTTAGGCCATGAGGGTCAAAACAGAAAGAATATGTGAGGAGATTATGCTTGTATGCTAAGTGAGTGACACTACTTGTGAGACATTAGCCTTCGTACTTGAGAGAAGTAAGCCTTGGTGGCTTGGCTGTGTGAGAGAACCTTGTACATGTTTAAAAAGGTTATGAATGAATGCACATAGTACTCCTACAAGTATTGTTCATTGCTTTATCATCTCTATTGCTGTGAATTGGTGAACCCCGACTTGGTACTCGCCCCTTGACGCTCTCAGTCCGCTGTGGAGTGCTTTCTGTGTCCCTGCGCACAGTCTTGGTGGAAATGCAATCGGCTGGCTGAGAGTAACAAATTGCTCAGCGCCCTCACAGAGTCAAAAAATTTGGGCTCAAACTTGACCATGTGACAATTGGTATCAGAGCCGCGTTTGGCGAAAGTTGGAGATGGATCTCCATCCATTCTCGGTGATTTGCAAGTTTTACAAGGGAGCCCAGGTTTGGCTCTACCGGTCCCACAACAATAAGAAGAAATACAAGTCGTGAATGTGAAGGATGGATGCTCTCAGAGAACGCGTCACGACCCTGGATGCAACCATGGGGCCGATGGAGGCGCTTGAGGAATGCATCATGACCTTGGAGGCAGCTATTGGACCGATGGCCACGGAGATGGCCGACCTCAGGGCTAAAATCATTGTTCAGTGCAAATCGCTTAGTGCTACTGACTCGGGCAACTCAAAGAGCAGGTTAAGAGTCCCAGAACCTCGATACTTCAACGAAGAAAGAAGTTCCAAAGAATTGGAGAATTTCATTTGGGACACTGAACACTACTTCGAGACTGCCCGTGTCGCTGAAGAAGAGATGGTGCCTCTTGCCACCATGTATTTGGCAGGGGATGCCAAGCTATGGTAGCGAACTCGGGAGAGGGATTCCGCTGTCAGTGGACGTCCAAAAATAGAAGACTGGGATGCACTGAATGTGGAACTGAGGCAGCAGTTCCTACCCGGCAATGCTTCATGGGTGGCCCGTGAAGCCCTATCCAAACTGCGGCAGACCGACACTATGCGGGACTATGTCAAAGACTTCAATGCCTTGGTGTTGGATGTGACGAAAATATCGGATGCGGACAAACTATTTAACTTCTTGCGCAGCCTACAACATTGGGTGCAAGTAGAACTTTGGCGGCAAGGAGTGGCCGATGTTGTCACTGCTATGACGCGTGCTGAGGCCTTGGTGGACTTACGCGTCAAGGAAGAGCATACACCCAGGAAGGGGCGTGCCTTTGACAGACCCTTTAAGCCCGGCAAGGTGACAGGCAGAAACTTGAAGAAACAGCCTCCCAAAGACAAAGGGAAGGCCAGAATGAATGAAGGATCGTTCAGAAAAGACCTAAAGCAACATGTGGGATGCTTCATTTGCAGCGGACCACATCGGGCTGTCGACTGCCCTAAAAGAGGAAAAGTCACTGCTTTGATGAACCAGGAGGAAAACTCCAGTACGGATGAGGGATCGGAGGACAGTCCATCTCGCATGGCCACTTTGCAAGTTCTTGGTGCACTTAGTTCCGGGAAGAAGCGCCTAACAGCCGGCTTAACATACTTGAACTTGAAAGTGAACAACAAGGAGATGGAAGCCATGGTAGACACTGGAGCCACCCACAATTTATTTCAGACAGAGTCATGGACAAACTGAGTTTGAAGGTGCAACCCTATACCACCTACATCAAAGCTGTGAACTCCCAAAGCCGGCCAGTTCTGGGTATGGCAAAGGGCACTCGGGTGCACATCGGTAGCTGGAGCGGCATCCTTGACATTCTGGTCATCCCCTTGGATGACTTTGACATGATTTTGGATAATAACTTTATGATGCAGGCTGGAGTCATTGTAATACCCCATCTGGCAGGGGTAATGATCACTGACCCCTTGGATGACTTTGACATAATTTTGGGTAACAACTTTATGATGCACGTTGGAGCCATTGTAATACCCCATCTAGCAGGGGTAATGATCACTGACCCCACACAGCCTTGTTTCCTTCAAGGCTTCAAGAAGCATGGTCAAGCAGACAGGAGGACCGCGGAACCAATATCGGCCATGCAGTTGGCCAAAGACTGGAAGCGTGGCCAGCCAACATACCTCGCTACTATGATTTCCACCGACTCGACGGAGAACGACAAAGGTGTGGAGATTCCTGAGGCAGTGCAGAACCTCTTGGTCCAATACCAAGACATCATGTCAGCAGAACTTTTGGCAAGCTTACCACCGAGGAGGGCGGTGGATCATAAAATTAAGCTCGTTCCTGGTATACGGCCACCTGCCAAGGCTCCGTACCACATGTCTCCAAAGGAACTCGAGGAGCTCAAGAAATAGTTGACGGAACTGTTAGAGACAGGAAAGAATCAACCCTCGACAGCTCCATTTGGGGCCCTGGTGCTCTTTCAAGAGAAGCAGGATGGGACGCTAAGATTATGTGTCGACTACCGAGGGCTAAACAAGGTTACTGTCAAAAACAAGTACCATGTTCCTTTGATTGTTGACTTATTCGACCGTCTGAGCGGAGCCTCAGTCTTCACAAAGCTGGATTTGTGATCCGAATATTGGCAAGTTCGGATTTCAGAGGGAGATGAACCAAAGACTACAATGGTCACTCGATATGGTTATTATGAATTCCTAGTCATGCCCTTTGGCTTGACAAACGCATCTGCAACTTTCTGTAATCTCATGAACATGGTCTTCCATGATGTACTTGACAAGTTTGTGGTAGTCTATCTTGATGATATTATTGTTTACTCCTCGTCTTTGGATGATCACTTGAAATATTTACATATTGTGTTTCAATGGTTGAAAGAGCATGCGTTATACGTAAAGAAAGAAAAGTGTGAGTTCTGCAGTCCAAGCATTAAGTTTTTGGGACAAGTAATTGAGGACTGGCTGGTCCCCAACACCATCAGTGAACTCCTGAGCTTTTTGGGTCTAGCAAAATACTACCGAAAGTTCATCCAGGGATATTCCCAGGTAGTATCCCTGCTAACCGACCTATTGAAGAAAGATCAGCCGTGAGAATGGACGGGGAAATGTCAGCAGGCTTTTGAAAGACTAAAATCTAAGATAGTTACTAAACCTATGTTGAAGCTTCCCGACTTCAACAAAACATTTGAAGTGCAAACATATGCTTCCGATCGGGCTGCCAGAGGTGTTCTTGTTCAAGAGGGACATCCGGTGGCATTCGAGAGTTCGAAACTCAAACCGGCGAAACAGAATTACGAGGCCCATGAGAAGGAAATGCTTGCAGTCATACATTGCCTTAGAGTATGGTGCATTTACCTATTGGGAACAGCGTTCGTCGTCAAGATAGATAATGTCGCTAACACTTTCTTCAAGACTCAGAAAAAGTTGTCCCCAAGACAAGCCCGATAGCAGGAATTCTTGGCAGAATACAACTTTTGAATGGGAGCACAAGCCGGGATGACACAATCAGGTCACCGATGCCCTGAGCAGGAAGGCAACAGAAAGAGTGGTGGAAATATCTCAGTTAGAGTCTGAGTTCGTAGATCGTCTCAAGAAACAGGCGCTGCAGGACGCCACTTACCAACTCTTGGTGGTAAAAGTTCGAGATGGCGAAGTAAGGCGCTACTTGTTGCAAGATGGGCTGCTCTACGCCAAAGGCAACTGCGCCTATGTCCCCAGTGGAGGGGGACTACGGACAGAACTCCTGCGTGAATGTCATGACACTCAATGGGCAGGACATCCAGGGAAGGACAAAACCTTGGCGCTATTGGCTCGTTCTTACTACTGGCCCAGGATGGAGGCCGACGTGGAACTATATGTCCGCACTTATCTTGTGTGCCAACAAGACAAGGTGGAGTGCAGAGCAGCAGCTGGACTGCTGCAGCCTCTGCCGATTCTCGAGAAACCATGGACCTCCGTATCCATGGACTTCATCACTGGCTTCCCAGAAGTTGATGGACATGATGTAGTGATGGTGATTGTTGATCGTTTCTCTAAATATGCGATCTTTCGTCCAGTACAAAAGGCTTGCACGGCTGAGATGGCGGCTGAAAAATTCTATTGAAATGTGGTGAAGTTCTTTGGACTCCCTACTGATATAGTCAGTGACCGAGAAGGGCGGTTCACCGGCAAGTTCTGGACACAACTATTTAAGATGATGGGTACTGAACTGAAGTACTCTACCGCCAATCACCCCTAGACGGATGGGCAGATAGAGCGCATCAACCAACTATTGGAAGAGTTCCTAAGATATTATGCCACTTCTAGCCAAAGAAATTGATTGGATCTATTGGACACTGCCCAGTTTGCTATAACCTGCATCGCTCCTCTACCACAGGTTTCACTCCATTCGAGCTGGTGATGGGGTACCAGCCGCGGATGCCGCATGAGATTGCCTTACAAAAGAAGGAAGGACCATGCCCCGCTGCATACCGGTATGCATGGAGCAAACAAGAGATGCTTGAGGAGGCCACCGACAGCTTAGAGAAAGCTGCCCGGCGCATGAAAAAGTACGCCGATAAGGGAAGGCGGCCCTTAGAGTTTCAAGTAGGCGATAAAGTGATGCTAAAACTTACACCGCAAATGTGGAAGAAAGTCACCAACAAACAATGGCACAAAGGTATGATTCAGAGATATGATGGACCTTTTGAAGTTGTCAAGAAGGTGGGCGCGGTCGCCTACCGCATAGTTTTACCCGAAAGGATGAAGATTCATCCTACTTTTCATGTAAGCTACCTGAAGCCTTTCCATGAAGACCCAACCAACCTCGGACGCACACTGGCCAGACGTGCACCTTTGACCGTGAGAAGGGAATTACAGGGGGAGGTTGACAAAGTGTTGAACCACCGAACACTGGGGTACAGCAAAATGAATCGAAGGACGGAATACTTAGTGACTTGGAAGGGCCATCCGGAGACGGACACAAGCTGGGAAAAAACAGCAGACTTGTGGCAATACGAAGATAAAATCCAGGCATTCCACAGGTCAATTCCGACGAGGGCATTGGCTCTTTCAAGTGGGGGAAGTTTGTTAGACCCCTAAAGTCCATGTATGGCCTAAGTGTCGCACCTTGGGCACGGGCAGGCCATGATCATGCTAAACAGAGGTACTTTGGTACTTGGTGAATCGCTCACGTCGCACGGCAGCAGGTCGTGCACACTATGGCGTGGGCAAGGCAAGGTCCCGCAATGGGCGGGGCATTAATTTGTTGATGTTGCGGAGCAATGGAGTCCCGCGTGCACAATGGCGCGGGAGCAGTGCAAGCAAACACATAACCATGGCGGATGAAAACCCCGCCACGGTTGGGCTGTGGCGAGAGATTTTGCGGAAGCCCGCATGCGCAATGGCGCGGGGCAGCGGACCAACAAGTCAAGGAAAGGCGTTCACACTTGGCGGAAGAAAACCCCGCCACGGTTGGACCGTGGCGAAAGATTTGACGGAGGCCCGCGTGTGCAATGGCGCGGGGCTGTGCGGGCAGCACAGAACCTTGACGGGGCACGAGCGCGCATCGCTCGACCGTGACGACATAAAGCCCCATGTGCAGCATGGCACGGGCGGGAGCAAAGCATGGCTGCTCAATGGCGGAACAACCCGTGCACGCAAAGGCACGGGCGCACATCACTCAGTCGTGGCGACGCAATGCCCCATGCGCACAAAGGCTCGGGCGTAGCAATGCAAGCAGCAGTGCGGAAACCAGACTATGCAAACCTTGCACTCGGCCAGGCCCAAGGCTGGGCGAGGCAAGGCAAGCCTCAGAAGCGCCCAAGCCAGATGCATTGCACCTAATCAAGTGAAGGGCGCTGACATGGCCTAAATCCGATGGTCGACAACTCCTGGATGGCCTGGATGGTGCCAGCCAAGCAGAACCCTTTGAGAAGGGTTGCATCTACTCCTAAGGGACACTAAGCCCTTTCCCAAAGGGTTGTGTCGCCCAGCCCTGAAGTGTGCTAGCCCGAAACTCTATAAATAGAGTCCTTAGGCCATGAGGGCCAAAAAAAAAAGATTACGTGAGGAGATTATGCTTGTATGCTAAGTGAGTGACACTACTTGTGAGACATTAGCCTTTGACTTGAGAGAAATAAGCCTTGGTGGCTTGGCTGTGTGAGAGAACCTTGTACATTTGTAAAAAGATTATGAATGAATGCACAGTGTTCCAACAAGTATTGTTCATTGCTTTATCATCTCTGTTGCTGTGAATTGGTGAACCCCGACTTGGTACTCGCCCCTTGACGCTCCCAGTCCGCTGCGGAGTTCTTACTGCGTCCCTGCGCACAGTCTTGGTGGAATTACAATCGGCTGGCTAAGAGTAACAGACTGCTCAGCACCCTCACAAAGTCAAAAATTTTGGGCTCAAACTTGACCCTGTAACACTCACCCCCTTTAAGAGGCAGAATACCACTCTGGTTAGTCACATAATGTTTGTCGATGACATCTTGCTAATGTTCCGTGTGAACAGGAAAAGCATTTTAACAATTAAAAGTATTTTTGAACAATGCTCAACCTTCACTGGCCAAACTATTAACTTTGAAAAATATGACATTTACTTCCCTAAAAACACTTCTAGGGAGGTAATTCGGTAGATCTGCTCTGACCTTAATATGAAAGCCGACAAATTCTCATTTAAGTATTTGGGAACCATGATTGCCCCCAGAAGGCTGCCTACCGATACGTTTGATTATCTGCTTGATAATATTAAGGGTAAACTTGGGGCTTGGCAGTCTAACTACCTTTGCCAAGCGGGGAGGGTTGTCCTGATTAACTCGGTCCTTAATTCTATCTCAATGCATACTATGGTGGTTTCTTGGTTGTCGAAGTCTTGCATAGGTCGGATTAAGAAATTAATTAGAGTCTAGCTTCTTGTGGTCCAATTTCCCTGATAAGGGGTCCCTACACTTAATTAATTGAAACTTAGTGACCCAACCTAAGCTTTTGGGGGGCTTAGAGATTCAGGATATTAATTCGAAATGCATGGCCCTCTAGGCCAAAAGGTGCTATGCTTACCTTAACAATGACCCAACTTAAGCTTTTGGGGGGCTTAGAGATCCTCGTGGTGCATACTCTTTTGAAAATAGCTACTCATATAATTGGGAACTATTTATGAATGCTTTCGGCAAATTATTTCTTAGCTTTTTAAAGCTAATAAATTTTGGAAATAATACTTCTATTATGATGGACAATTGGATTTTCGACATTCCATTATGCTTAAAACCGACATTTTTGGATGTTAACGATTTCAACTTTTCGGACACTGTAAACGATTTAATTGAAAACCAGTCTTGGAATTTGAGGCTTTGTGGTAATTTTTTTGGTTCGGTAGTGGTAGAATTCATTAATCGATTTACCCTTCCCATGAATCCCGAGGAGGACAATTATATATGGACGAAGGAGTTTGGGGGTAGTGTTATCACTAAATCAGTCGTCTAATTCCTTAGAAGCCATGAACTAGTGCTCCAAGACCCTGACCCGATTTGGAAAATATTGTGGGATATATATAAGTGTCGCTCCTAAAGTCAAGTTATTTGGTTGGAAGCTCCTTCATCTAAGGATACCCACTAGACTCTTCCTGCGCAACTTAGGTATTGTTGTATGAGACTCTTGCATTCTTTGTTGTCTAGCTATTGAATCCATCTCCCACTTTTTCTTTCAATGTCCAATTGTTAACCTGATTTGGTCCAATCTTGAGTCTAGATCTGGGCTCCCTTTATCAAATAGAGAGGATTGGGATTTGGGTTCTTGGTTAAAGGTTTTCACTTCTGAAAATCCTAGATGTTTTAGGGTCATCGTCCTTAACACGTGCTGGTTCATCTGGCACGGTAGGAATAAACGGGTGCATGAGGCTTGGCAGCCTACCCCCCAGTGCTTGGTAAGGAAAATTATCTCATTCACTGACAGCTATTTTAAGAAACTTAGGTATGAGGGCACTTCAAGGAGTAAGAATATCATGTGGGTCCGCCAACGCCTGGCCATCTAAAAATCAATTGTGATGCTTCTCTGTATAATGGTGTAGGTGGGTTGGGGTTCATTGTCTGAGATAGTAATGGAAGTTGTTGTACGGCTGCTTGTTCGGTTCAGGATGGAGCTGGTGTTCGCTCGAGACGTTAGCGGTTAATGAATGTCCTGTGTTTGCAAATTCAAACAATAGTCTTTTTTGCGTGGAATCATATTCTAAAATCTTGGTGGATGTTCTGAATGGGAAGTCTGAGTGCTCTGGAGTATAATTTTATATTTTTGGACATTATTAACCTAAACTCGAAATATAATATTTTAAACTTTTCGTTTTACTATAAAAAGACTAACAAAATTATCCATTTGGCACTAAACTGGGCTAGGATATGTAAGGATGAAAGGGTGTGGTTCTCGATTCGACAACTATAACTGGATTCCATCTTATATTTTGATATTTTTGAATTCGACAATCACATATCTTTAATCTAGATTTATTTTGTTGGAAAAAAAAAGCAGGAAGAAATTACTGACTTCTTCAATGTCTCTTTATAATTAAAAGGTGTCTATATACAAAATAAACAAATTTGTATTGCAAATGTATGATTAATAACACATTGATAGCATTTCAAGTTGTTTAAAAATTTTCAAACCCTTGTATTATTTATGCACAAAGTAAAGTGTGTTCGCATGCAATTTACCCATATTTATTCACATGTGCATTGCAAGTCTGGAGGGCTTTGCTTTACTTATTTTTCAAGCATTGGTTGAAAGAAAAGTCTACGTGAAAAAGTCAACATATATGTATATATTTAATATTTTCGTGTTTAAAATGGTGGTTATGTGTTATAGTAGATTTAATATTTGTTTGACTCCATGTGATAGAACATTTGGCAGAAAAGTCTACTCCTCACTATATAATTACCCGACTAAATACGTTCAAAAAGTCAGCTAAATAAATTAACATCTGTGTTGTCAATGTCAACTGATTAAATTGTTAATATATAGTTGGACCTGTGTAGCTTATGACTTCGATAGTTTGATTAATCCGAGTTTATAGGTGAATAAAATAGAAAATGAATATGAAAAAGGTGAATAGAATATATTGATATAGAAATAGGTATTTCATTATTTTTAAAATGAGAATATATCTATATTGTTATAATAAAAGAGCACTCAATTTGAATGACATTTTCTTGGTCAAGGGAAAAAAATAACTAAAATAAGTAAAATGTTGAACATTATATTTTAAAGAAATATAGAAACAGCAGTGGGAATAAGCACCGCTCGCTATTCCCGTAGCTCATCATTAAAGAAATATAGGTAGCGTTTGATTGAACTAATGAAATCATAAAAAATATGAATAAACAATGAATGAAATAAATAATAAATATTACTATTTTATTTGGTTAACACTAGAAATAAACAAAAAATAGTGTTACTATGTTTGCGTGGTATAATGAACAGACGAGGAATTGAAAGAAAAATTACTAAAACATTATTCTAAAATTATAATAAATTGTGTAATAATTTATTTTAATTAATAACAACATAATAAAAATATACATTAATGTAAAACATTATTTTATTAATTTATTAATTTATTAATTTTAAAATAATAAAAATATTTTATTTAAAATATACACTATATTATAAAATAATATTTAATAATAAAATAAAAATAATTTATTTGAGATATGTAACTATTAAAATTAATTTAATAACTTAATTTTTATATTCTTATATAATATATAACCACCGAAGGAAAATAATGAAAAAATATTCATGGAAAATAATATTCCTTATGATGAGGTAAAGAATAGTATTTCTCATTCATGAGGAATAGTATTCCTTGAGTTGAGGTAAGCAATAGTATTCATTGGGTTAAAATAAGGAATAAATAATATTTATTGGGTTGAGGTAAGAAATAATATTCTTCATTCATAGAGAATAATATTTCTTATATATTACTTATGACTCAATTATTCTTTGTTAAGTTGCAACTAAATAAGAAAATAAAAAAATCGTCAAAAATAATATTTTATTCTCCATCTATCTCATTCAATCAAACACCATCGTAATGTTCAAGATGATATTCACACAGCTCATCCTTGAAGTCAAGCTTGTGTTGAGTAAAATGTTAAATAATGCTATCACCAACATTTGCAACAACTGCAACTCAAAGAACAAAAGAGGACATAATAGAGTGAGTATTCAATTTATTTTAGAAAATAGTTATCTACCAATGCAAGATGATTATTATTATCATCATTGTTATTATTTATTCATATATATTAATTTGACGAGACAGACTAACAACAATTACAAAGTTAATTATACAAAAATAAAATATTGATAAATCATAAAGTAAATAATAATGGCAAGTTAAATAGTCTTTTAGACCTAGGTAAGTTCCACGTATAATAAATCACCAAAGAACTTCAGTCATCATCTAATTAACTTCATAGATTCGCGACATCCATACTAACACCATAACAGATCAAACTAGACCTATCACTTCAGGTAATTAAATTGCATGCTATCACTATTTGGAAAGCCATCCATGATATGTTTCTTTTAGATGAGAAAAAGAAAATTGCAAGAATGAAGCTCTTCATGTGATGTTCCTTTAGTTCATGGAATCATCATAATAGGATCACCACATCACGACCACTGAATCAAAATGAGATTGTCTTGTAAATGACTACTCTTCTCCATAATGATAAAATCGAGAATGAGACCCACCTACTTCCTTACGATTTTGCTACTCTCTTTGGATAAACCAATTCTAGAATGAATCAGATACACTCCAATTTGGCAGAAGAAAATGTAATAATGCATACATCCTGAGTGGTTTCACAAATGGGAATAGAACAGTAATTGCAGGTTTGCAACCCCAACGAGAAAGAATAGTCAGATCAGTTTACCAGTCAATGACCCAATGTAGCAAAAAAAAAAAAATACAAGGATTGAAATTACAAGCACCCGCCATGTGTCCATACGATTTCATAGCATCAGTTGCCTATAACATGCAAATTAGTTACCAACACATTCAATCCATCCCCACCACCCTAATCATTCTCTCAAGATCCGCAGCATGCTGATCTTGGCGCTGCAGTGCCCTCAGCAGCTCCCTGATCTGGTTTGTTAATCTTGATTGTCCGATCCTGTGGCCAAGAAACTGATTTAGGTATGGAAGCAAAAAAAAACATTATTTTAAACATCCTCTACCTCAGGTTTGGAATCAGTTTCAGAAAGTCTCTGCTTGATATCCCTAGCTATTGAAAAGAAGACTTGTTCAACATTTAGATTTGTCTTTGCACTCTGCAACACACAAAAAAACCAGTCATTTTAAATAAGAAACTGCCAAGAATATATATAAGCGGATGAATGACATTTACTACTTACAGTCTCAAAAAACTTAATTCCATATTCATCGGCAAGTGCTTGCCCCTTTGCAGTTGGCACAGCCTATGAAAACACAATTGAAACATCCTTGTTTGCTATCATAAGTCATAATAACTGGAAGGAAATACTAAAAAAGAAGAAGCTATAATTGACATTGAGAATATACCCGTTTGCTCTCATCCATATCAGCCTTGTTACCAACAAGAATCTTGTTCACATTGTCAGAAGCATGCTGTTCAATATTGCGGATCCAATTCCTTATGTCTGCATGTTGTGAAATCCATGCACTAACAAATCAGAAAGAAAATGATCTAAACACACTGTATAAAGTAATTATAAAAGGTCATTACTGTTAAAAGACGACTCGTCGGTGACATCATAAACAAGCAAGATACCCATGGCACCTCGGTAATAAGCTGAGATAGAAGAATAAAGGAGTTACACCTGAGTGCAAAAGGAACACCTTGTAAACTGCTAAAAACAAAACCAATGAACTTACCAGTTGTTATAGTTCGGAAACGCTCTTGGCCAGCAGTATCCCAAATTTGCAGTTTAATCCGTTTGCCATCCAGTTCAATAGTTCTTATCTTAAAATCAATACTGCACACATCAATTGAGATCAGAAAGAAAGTTGTAGAAGTTGGCCTATAGGAACTCAATCAAACAAGTCTACTCGATGACGGTAAGAAGACCCACCCAATTGTAGTAATGAAACTTGTTGTGAAGGAGCCATCAGAGAAGCGTAAAAGGAGACAACTCTTCCCAACACCTATAAAAGAATGTTCATTTAATAAAATCTGCATAAACATTATAAAAGATAAATCTTATCATGCAATATTTGATTTTCATTGTAACATCAGTTGGACATATTGCAATTTGCTAGATATGGCTATTCTCATTCTTCTTTCCAAATCTCTCATCAAGGCATAATCTAACATTTAGTGAAAATTAGATAAAATGAATTATAAGAAAAAGATTAATAGCAGTAATATAAGGTGTTGTTTGGTTAGCGAAAACTATTTGCTGGTTTAGTTTCAGTGAAACTGAAAACTTAGTTTCGAAAACTTAACTTTGGTTTCTAGTTTTTAGTTTCCTGAAAACGTGTTTGGTTAATGAAAACAATATCGGTTTTAGTTGGTTGAAACCAGTGAATATTTATTTGGTTATAAAAAATAATACTGACACGAAACCGACAATCTCGAAACCACAAAAAACAATCTTGTGGTGTTTTCATTTTTATTAAGAAAAGTGATTTCTGTTTTCATTCTAGTTTCGATTCAGTTTCATGAAAATGCTGAACCAAACACGTTTTCATAAGCCGTTTTGATTTTCCACTGAAACCATGAAAACAAACTTAATTTCGCTAATCAAACAAGCCCTAAAAGTTTATATTGGGCTCTTTTCTATTAACTTAAGCTTTTACAAAAAGTGGCTACCAATCAAATTCAACAAAGCAAGATTATTTAATCCCACCACATCATTCGTTAAATAATATATACTATAATTAAATTAAGTCAATTCACGTGCTGGGGGTTACAACTATCTAGTTCGCCTGCTAACACAAGGGTGTTAAGAATAAAGTACAGATTGAGCCCATTCCTAACGGCTTAAGCTTTTGCAGAAAATGGTTTACTAATAAAAAATATGGATTCCCAGCTGACTTACGTAATATCATGTAAAAATTATGGTTGGGCTCTCATGGGTGGATTCTCCAAGCCAATAGAGCAGAGAGCATTTCTTTCTATTAGAGTCGTGAGCTTGTTCTAGTCGGTCTTAAAGGGAGAACCTTTGCCGTGTCTTGTGCGACATATGCCTTCTCCTTGTCCTTATATTTCGTCTACTTTTCCTATTCTTCCTCCCCTTAAGAGGAAAGCAAAGCCTATTTTTGATTGACTTTTGTTCTCGGGATTCTTTTTAGCAGGGTACGTGAGAGAACAAACAACGAGAGCATTAAGCCATTACTTAACATTAATGGCATCACTATCACAGAATCAATACAACTGCTACTTGATAAGGCAAGATTGGAACGATTATAGTGGTTAGGTCTGAAAATTTTAAACTAAGAAACAACTGAGGAACCAAGAAACAGGAGGTAAAGAGAAACATTGAAAATAAAGCTGAGGTTTAATTGAATCTTCACTAAAAAAGTGATTTCAACATACAAAAAATTAAAAATTACCTTGCTTACAGCTTTGCAAGGATACTTTCTTAACAAGCCAACACTACATAGCAATTAGCAAGTATCCTCTCTTAGAAAATGAATAAAATATGGATTGCTCTTAAAACAAAGACAATTATGATTTGAAAAAAAGAAACTAAAAGGTGTGCGATACTCAGCATAACCCAAACAAAATTCGCCTACTTCAGGCAAGCCATGGAATTAAGGGTTATAATTCTAATACTTGAAACCAATTACAACTTGATTTCAGGAAAATTGATCCACCTGAGACTGGATTGGGTCAGATTTCAGATCTAGCTGAGATAAAAGTCTGCTAACATGGTCACAGGCAGATGCAAATGCTATGCAATCCAGCAACTTGACCATGGAAGAGGGGGCAAGTGGCAAGACATCAAGGGGGAGTGAGGGAGCAAATGCAATGGTACTGACATGTGGTGCATGCATGCAAGGTGAAACAGGGTGAAGAAAGTGAAAGTGGAAGAGTAAGAGGGAAGGGAAGATGAAGAATAAGAGAAGAGAGAAGAGAAAGAGGGAGATAAAAGAAAGCCATAGCTTGCAATGTAGGGAATGAAATGCAGAGAGCAATTTTATGATTTTAGGATTAGTCTTTTTTTTAAATAAAAAGAGGATGGATGGCTTTGGGGGATTCAAGTCAAAACCCAAACCAATGAATTTGTTCTCTTTTATAGAACCAAAACTGAAGAACTAACACAGCTAGAGCAAAACCAAAATTTTTGAATCCCAATCTGGCCAGACCAATCATGCCTTTTGAACAACTTTAAAAGTTGGGGCTCAGGATCTATCAAAAATGTGGAAAAGAGAATGGAAAACAGAGTAAAGAAATTGCATAGCATCACATATATAACATGAGAAGTCCCATTTGCCCACTGATTTCCTTGATATCGTTTCTGATCACTGATATCTCCTAAGGACTGAAGTCCAAACAAGTAAATCTCAATAGTTAATTCAAGTCCACTAAAGGATTAGAAGGATTGCAAGCGTATAGGTCTTTGTCCGATTGAATGCATGGGAATAAAACAAACTCACAATAAGTTACTTTAGATAGCAAATTAGTAAATTCTTTGTGAAACTTTTCTATTGGATTTAATCTCAATAACACAAGAATAGGGCATGAAGATTTGTCAAAGGCTCAAAGCAAAAAGCAAGAGACAAAAAGTGTCAACTATCAAGTAACTGCAAAATTTTAGATGACAATGTTCTCTATATGACCCACTATTCCCAATCCGTGTGTTAAAAAATTGCAGGTCAAAACCTACATATAGTAGCATTAACCTTAGTAATCAACTTAAAGTTTGCATGTAATCATATGACGTCTTGTACCTTTAGGTTAAGTTTCATTGGTAAACTAACAAAAGTAACATTTACATTAAAAAAGAAGTCACTTTTTTCAAAAATTCAACATGGTTCTACAACCAGTTGACCAAAAGAAAAACCTATGGTCTAGTACGTTTAGAACTCAAAAAATCCTAGTGCAGAAATATAAAATAGCAAATCATACAGCCAGTAGCAACAAACTAAAAAGAACAATTTGTTGAACATCTGGAAATTGCACAAAACATACACTTAAAATGGAGACATACACAGATAATCTTATCAGCTTACTGGTCATTTTGACCTTTCACGATTTAAGTTAGCACAAAAGATACGCTGGAAACAAAAGAAAGCGACCTCCAAGGAACAGATAAAGCAAAAACGGAAAAGATAACTACATTAAATATTTGTACTTAAGACATATAAGCAAATAAAATGAATACAATGGAAAAATAGTATGGCGCATCAATTGGTTGACTGGGATGCCATAGCAAAAGACTGCAAGAGAACCAGTGAACCAACCAAAAGTTTGAGATCAAGCAATATCTATTTACCACATCATATTTGATGAAGCAAAACATATTTATCTCAAAAATCGAAGTTTTCAAGCAGAACAATTTCAGCATTTGTTGTCTTTAAAAGAAAAAAAGAAACACCAAATCCGAAAATGTCCCAAACAAAGATGTAAAATAAAAATAAACGGAAGAAAGAAAGGTCTGACCTTTCAGATGAAAATTGAATCAAAGCACAAACAAAGCAGTGACCCAGCTCATCGTGAAGAGAAGGTAACGAAAACCCTTACCGCTATCGCCGATCAGGAGAAGCTTGATCAGGTAATCATAATCGGCCCGTGCCCTAGCAGGTGGAGCAGCCATCGCAGTAACGAACGATCGAGGGGTCAGGAATCCCTACTCCCGGCAACGCGCGGATCCCCCTTCCCTCCCTCCCTAAGGAAGCAGATCAAAAGGTCCAACCGATAAAAACGGCACAATCGAGGAGACCAAATGGGGAAAAAATGATAGGAAGAAGAAAGAGGAGGAAGGCTTACGAGACTCCTCGATTCGCGAAGAGGAGGAAGAAGGCTTGGAGATCTCGAGAGGTGGAGAGATGCAAGAGGAAGACGAGGAGGAGGAAGCGAAGAGGGGTCGCTCTCTGGCCGTGGGGTCGGCCGTCGAAATAGGAGAAGCGGAGGAGGAAATGGAGAAGAGAGACCGCGTTATTTATTCGCTTGTTTAATTTTTTTATGTTCTATGTATTTGAAACACTCATTTCATCGATCTACCAGATTTTGATCATGGTTTCAGTGAACTTTTCCACTGATTTCGTCCAATAATAGTAAAGGTATACCGTAGCGTGTGTTAAAAGAGTTCCCTGATGATTAACTTAGATATCACCATTGGACTACTGATAAAAAAAGTTAATGACTATTTTAACCTCGACAAGGATAATTAGCGGGTCGGGTTGGAATCGGGAGTCTAAATCTGAATTCTATCAATTTATATTTCTGACGGATTCTAAAATATTGGATCTCATTGAGGTTAATAGATTTGGAGGAACTATATTTCCATCTTGTTCCAAATCCAAAAGCTTTCGATAGACTTGTCTTTTATTTATTCTTTTATTGTCGGACTCTGATCATTTCGGGTCCACTACCCGACTTGATTCCAAGGAGCCAAGCATAGGTTGCTTACAGGTGAAGTGTTGTGTGTTCATAGAAGATGTCAACTTTCAAAGTTCACAACATTAAGATGTTTGTTAATGAATGTAACATAAAAGGGATAAAATATGCTAATCTCTCCTGTCCTATTTAATATTGCATTAATCTTTCATTATTTTCTCAAAATTCCAGATCCTCCTAAAACTATGATCAGAAGTATTTTCTAATAAAATAATATTATAATTTTGTCAATAAATAATGAAATGTTTATGACTTTGTCAAAATACTTCAAAATATTTTCATCATCTATCATCTTATATTATAAATTATTTTTAAAAATAACTAATTCTATTAGTCATTTTCTATACACCTAAATTATTTATAAATTTATTTTGGTATTTAGTTAGATAAAAGTTTATAAAAATTTATTTTTTATAAGTTGGCAAACTAAGTAAATGCTTTAATAACTAGTGAGGTCATATTGTTTCATAGGATAAAAAATGATAGGATATGAGATGAATTAATATCAATCGTTTGTTAAGTGCATGAATTAAAAAAAATATAAATAATATAATATAAAATTAATATTATATTCAATGTATACTAAATTTAAAAAATTCATATCAAATTTTCCTCATTTATTATTCAATCCAATCATATCATATCCAACAAAGCAAACATACTATAAATATATAATTTTATTTGGAGGTGCTGATTGGATTTTAGGGTTAGATAAAAATTTATTTGCTTTAATTAGTAAATGTATACTTATTTTTGTATTTAGGTTTAATTACACATCTACTCCCTTGGGTTCCAAAATTATATATATATCCTTTAATTTTCATGCACTCTTTGAAGCAGCATGCATCTTTCTATAAAATCATAGCACGTCAACCAAGCAAAATGAATCAAACCAGGTTCAATGAATTGTTGAAGTAGTTTATATTTATAGTGTTAATTAGCATGTTCAACTGGTAGTTTCTGTTTGAGAAAAAAAAATTAGCATGTTCAGCTGTATTGTCTATGATTATAGGTTGGATTCCTATTCTAGCATCATGCACATATGTTTTTTATTATTTTTTGTAGTATATACTACGCATGTAACGATTAAATGTGAAGTCAAATTTTGATTTAAAAGATTATTTTAGTGTTTTCATCTTTGGATGATGTAATAAAAATGATAATGCATTTAAAAAAGAAATTGCTAGACCTCCTGCTAAAGTGCTAAGTCTAAATAAAGATGCTGAACATGCAACTTAGCAATAGAATTGTACTCTGCTTTTATAAACTAAACATTTGGGGAATTAGATCATATGGCAAGTTTCATAGCTCTCTTTTAGAAGAAGATTAAACTTCATCAGTTGGTTTCTTTTAATGAATACTTGATGTTGATTGGAGAGACTTTACTCTATTTATGTATATTATATATAGAGAGGGATGATGAAAGCAAGGCCAAAGTGATAATTATATTCCATTATTAGTCATCTGGGAAGCAATTAAATTGGCTATGTTTACAAGTGACACCTAAAATTAAGCACCAAGCCTCCAACCATCAACTCATCAAGGTTGTGGTGGTGTAAGTGGAGCCCTTGTTGATGTGTGGACCCCAGACAGCTTCATCGTGTTGGATTTGAGCACAGGGTTGGTTGGAAAGAGTGTGTACAGACTGTCTTGTATGTTTATTCCTGCAATTGCAAAAGTCAGTTGGTCCACCATTTTTTGTTGCTATTTGTGTTCAATCATTTCATGGAACATTCTTTTGGTAACATAATTAATAACTAAGTATCTTTGGGAGTAACTAGTTATAATAATTTTTAGGGAAAAGGAACTAAAATACTCCTAACATTTTCTCACTAATACTAAAATACTCATAAAGTTGTTTTTGGATCAAAAATATCTCTTACGATATGAAATTGGATACAAAAATGATCCTATAGGTAAACGACGTTAATGGAGAGATAACAGAACTGATGTGGCTGATGACTGGGACTGATGATATGGACACGTGGCACGCATACAGACCAAGACATTTTCTCACGGATACTAAAATGCCCTAATATTTTCTTACGGGTACTAAAATATCCTCAACGTTTGTTTTGGAGCTAAAATACTCCAAAATTATTGAAAATGATAGTCAAGCTAACTTCTGTTAAGTAAGACTTAATGGAGGGATAACGACGTTAATAGAGGGATAACAAAGCTGACCGAAATCGAAGTCGAAACCAAAAACCCAAAATTTAAAAAATAAATACCGAAACCGGAACCGTCGGATCGGTTAACCGAAAAATTCGGTTTGATTTCAAATCGATTTTCCGGTTAACCAATTTTTTGATTTTTTTGGTCACCCCTATGTTGCATTTTACGTGTCACCTTTGTGACAAGTAGTTCTCTGCATGTGCGCCACGTGTAAAGTAAACATCTCAGTCAGTATTCACTATATCTCTGTTATAAGAAGACTTAACAGAAATTAGCTTGAATGTTATTTTTTACCACGTTTAAATTTTTAAGTAAGTTTCAAATAACATATATTGCTCTAATTATGTTTATATCAAAATTTTATAAATATTGACTACAAACACTCAAACAAAAGCTTGAAATCTTTGTCTAGCTAATTCTTGTATGAAAGGTTATCCAAATCTATCCACCAAATTAATCCAATTCTGATTCAGTATACATTATCCAAAACCATCCTGATCACCACTATCAAACGCATATAATGGCAATACTAAATCTCATTGATGCAATGATGTAGCTAGAAGTAATTGATGATGCATTCTATCTGTTTTGACCCTTAATTTAAAGCATGTTCTACTTGTATTGTAAGATATCTATTTTGGTTGGTGCATGGGACAAAAACACTGAAGCTAAAACAAATCAGGAGTTGATACCTGCACAGGCTTGTTGGTCATCTTAATTGACTGGGTAATGGAGTCAGAATCTTTCTTCCTGAAATATAGCTGCAGAGCAAACAGTAAGCTACGACAGCTGCAATTGATGTGTGCCAATGAGATATATATGGGATGAAAATTACCTTGATAATTAAACAAGATTCATATATCAGAGTTGGACTGGGTAGCATCAATACTTTCTAACAGCAACAGATACTGCTGAACCGACCAAACTCCAAAGCAGATACTGCTTCGTTGAACTGATGCATCATGATATAATTAATATCAGTAACCATACTTTATTGGGCAGTAAAAGCCTACCTTGGAAAACGTTGTAGTTATCAACGCTTTTCCTGTACATGTTGCAATGTAATCAAACCAAAAGTTGCAAAAGCTACAGCCAATAGACCAGCAAAACGTTGGAGTTATTAATGTTGTATGAAAAAGGAGATTTTGCAGATCCCATAATTGCTTTTAAGTAGCACAGGAATCATAGAGACGAGAGGAGAGGGGTAATTAGTGAACATGATGTTACCGCAAAAAGTGATTACAAAACTTAGAAATTAAAAAATTCATTGTCTTTAATGTCTTGACAATATTGAGAATAGCATATAGGTATCCCTGACTTAAGTGTCCTCGTAATCAGCTCCACCTGCGGGTAATATCTATCGAGAAAAAAAATTCTTCAATATTTTTCAACTGGTCTTGCAAGTTCTGCACCTCTGCATCCTGGTTTATTCGGTCATGATAATTCTGAGTGACTATTTTCTCTCCTTTGACTTAATAAGCGAAAAATAAGAAGATAAATAGGGGTGTCTGAATAAATAAGTGTCTGATAATTGTTGTTTGACCAAGTCAGGTCTGAACTGGTTGGTTGTCTGGTTGTATTTCTCTTGTATGTGTTTGTGTTATCTGCATGTGACTCTGTGATGGCTGGATACCTTCTCTGAACTGAACTGTTAAATCATCTTGAGCAATGTGTTTTGTCTGAGAATCTTCTCTTGTATTATCTTTTGTTGTTGACTCTGACAGGATTGGTTTTTACCAAATAAGCCAAAGGGGAAGTTAGTGTTGGTCTTTACATGTTTGCTGTATTTGACAAAAGTAATTATCTCAGCCATATCTATGAAGAACTCTACATATATTGAAGACGTCTCAATTGTGTAAAGACAATTTCAACTGCTTCAGCAATCTATAGTTCTTTTGTCAAAAATGCAGCGCATAAAAATAACTTTTTGTTTCCTACAGAGATAATATCTCTTGGTCTACTTTATTAATGATGTTTTATTGTGTTGTCTTTGAAGATCTTTTAAAATCATCATTAATTCTTTCGGAATATCTGCTATAAATTATTTCGGACGTTACTCCTTGATCTTTATTCTCTATAGGAGTTATGTGTTGTCTATTTGTTCTTTCCACCGATGACTATTGATTGTTAAACTAATGGGGTTATTAAGTCAAATAGTTATGGACAACATTGATTCAGGTCTTTTGGATGTCTCATATAAATACTGTCGAAAAGATCTGATTTACATCTCTTTGTGTGCGTACACTGGATTATCAATTATCAAGAGAGGTTGAGATTGCTGAGTGCAGACTACTGAGTGCAGACATTTCTTATCTTTAGGAGAAGATTGGTTTCAGATCGAAAGCTCACTACAACAAAAGGCTGTGTGGAGAACGAAACTCTCTGGCTAGGATGTCATAGAGAGGCAAGTTGGTATTTTCTTGTAATAGCAAATCGTGTTTTTGTTATTTCCAATAGGGGTGAGTATGGACCGATTAACCGGTCCATTAACTTCAATTTTTCAAACTCATTAATCGTAAATCGGTTCATTAACTTCAGTTAACTATCATTTCGGTTTCAGTTTTTTCGGTTCGATTAATCGATAATTTTTTGTTAATCAATAAAAAAATTTAACCTACAAAAAGAGTAACATTATACGGATTACATATAGGGAAAAATCCAAACAAATGTCAAATTCTCATTGGAAAAAAACAAAATAAAAAAGTGAAAGAGTTGAGAGCCAAGATAATGTCACTACTAGAAATTGGTTCTTCAGCAGCGGCCGCTCAAGCTGTTGCTATTTGCAACAGCGTTCTTATGGCCGCTCAAGCCATTGCAGATATGTTGTATGTGCAACGGCGTTCTAACGGACACGTGAGCCGTTGCAGATATTAATTACCTTAGCAACGTCTTTCTAACGGACAAGTGAGCTGTTGCTAATGATTAACTTATCAGCAACGGCTTTCTAACGGCTAAGTGAGCCGTTGCTGATAAGTTTATATAGGGCACACGATCGCGTCTGCCCCCTTCTTCCTCTTCCTCTGCCCGCCGCCGCTGCTCTCTTCCAACGCCGCTGCCGACGCCGCCGCCCCGTCCTCGACCTCCGGTTCCGACCTCCGCCTCCCGTTCGATTCGAGGTATTTCTCGTCGCCTCTTACCCCCTATTTGTTAGAGCCGGCCGAAACCCTTAAAATAGGGTTCCGATCGGTGGCCGATGGTTTACAGTGTCCAGACACAGTGTCCGGACACTGGACGCCGGCACCGAAAATGCTTATATAATATTATTTATATATATTTTTAATTTTTAATTAATTGTTTGAATTAATTATTTAATTTGTTAGATTAATTTTTAGGGTTTAGATTAATTGTTATGATTTTTATATTAATTGTTAGAGTTTAGAGTAAATTTTAGATTAATTTAGTTAGATTAATATTATGTTTTAGATTAATAATTGTAGGTTAATTATTTAAATTAGTTAAAATGTTGTAGATTAATATTAACTAATTAGTTAAAATATTAATTAGTTCGGAGTAGTCCTCAGTGGACTCACGCCGAAATCGTCCACTTCGGACTTGCAGCGGAATCGTCCACTTCAAACTCGCGTCGGAATCGTCCATTTCGGACTTCCACCGGAATTGTCCAATTTGGACTCATGTCGGAATTGTCCACTATGGACTCGAACTGACTTGAAACATTTAGAAAATAATCATCCATCCGAAGAGTTGATACATTTCACGTACGCATCGATGAGTCGAATATGATTTAGCAAAACCTTAGATCCGTTCAGGGGCTGTATGTTCGTGTAAAAGAAGTAGATAATCTTTTATACGACGTACAACCCTTGAATTGTCCCTGACTGGACAATTTAGAAATATAATTATTTGTATTGCACTTACGTTTTTCTTTTAACCGTTAACTTATTCTAAATTTCAGCAGCATCTCTCTTGTTCTCCGATACGCGCCCAGATGATATGCGTATTCGGAGAACTATAGGGAGATATTGCCAAAATTTAGAGTGAAGTTAGCGGTTAAAAGAAATACTTAGTGCAATATAAATAATACAAATTCCGAATGGAATAGGACCATCTCACCTAAAGACATTAACCTAAGAAATTATCGTTGATTGATAGAATCATGTCGGCTGATCGAAGTTGGATGTACCGATGTCTTGATCATGGAGCTTTAACGATTGAGTTTCGATTAGACGTAACTTACTTCCTAAATTTTGCCTATTCAAATCGAAAATTCGTTAGCGTCGGTGATAAAATTTGATGTCCCTGCCGCATTTGCTTGAATGGACAATTTTTTGATAGGAAAACTGTCACTCTGCATCTATATAGCAAAGGATTTGGACCAAGATATTTTTTATGGACTTGTCACGGGGAGTCACGTGAAGTCGGGACGTCAAGCAATCCTGTCGTTCAGACACATGGTGAATCTTCCTCTGCTAGTGTTTCTTCATCCATTCAATCTAATCCCTATAGAACTATGATACTTGATAGTCTTGGGGGTTAATTCCACCTGTATGATAATGTTGATCGGCCAGTTACTGAGACGTCAGTCCCACCAGATACTATAGCGGTTGATATCACAAAAGTACAAACTACGGTAGAGATTGAATTGCTGAATAAAGAAGCTATAGAATTTTACGATATGTTGAAAGCTGCCGATGAACCTTTGTATGAGAATTGTCATAAATACACTAGGTTTTCAGCAATGATGCAACTCCTAAACATCAAGACTGATTGTAATATCAACGGGGTTGCGTATGATCGGATTGCAGGATTGATTAATGGAATGCTGCCTACCGATAACAAGTTTGAGCCAACTTTTTATAAAACTAAAAAACTGATGAGAAAATTGGGGCTGGGGTACGAAAAAATACACGTGTGCCAAAATAACTACATTTTATATTATAAAGAAAATGTGCAGTTGGATAAATGCCCTGTATGTCAACATCCTCGTTACAAGGAGAAGAAATTCGTCCGACTGAAAAATATCTTGTTTAAGGTGCTTCGGTATTTTCCACTAACACCGAGGCTTCAAAGATTATTCATGTCGGAAAAGATAGCCCCCTACATGAGTTAGCATGCAATAAGTCGTGATGATACAGTAATGACTCATCCATCCGACAGTAAAGCATGGAAACATTTGGATACATGTTATCATTCATTTGCTAGGGATACTAAAAATATCATATTCATTAGCGTGATTAGGGAGCGGTAATATATCATGAATTATGAATTATTAAAAATTCATTATATCATAATATAATATTAAATTTTATTTTTGTTGTGTAGGTTTGAGCAAGAAGAAGGGTCAAGGAGCATTTCTTCTACCATTCGACGATATATGCACGGGGCATGGCCCACGTGGTCTCACGTGCCCAGTGAGTACGTCGATATGCTATGGCGCGAGTTTGAGGCACATATTAATTTTTTTTTATACATGCATGATGATTAATATTGGTACTGATATTATTATTTTGTAGGCTCGCTATACATGGGCCGAGGACCAGAGGCCCTTCATTTACGCTGCTTAGGAGGCTATTTCCCGGGCGAGGTACAATAGGCAGCTGGGGCAGGCCCGGTCCTAGGCGATGGCCCGAGCTGGGACCACTAACATCGAGGAGACACTACTAGAAATTGAGTCTTCAGCAACGGCTATCAGCAACGGCCGCTCAAGCCGTTGCTATTTGCAACGACATTCTTACAGCCGCTCAAGCCGTTGCAGATATGTTGTATCTGCAACGGCTTTCTAACGGACATGCGAGCTGGTTGCTGATGATTTTAATTATCAGCAACGGCTTTCTAACGGACAAGTGAGCCGTTGCTGATAATAACTTATTAGCAACGGCTTTCTAACGGGCGAGTGAGCCGTTGCCGATAAGTTTATATAGGTCGCAGATCGCGCCCGACCCTTCTTCCTCCCGCTGCTGCCGCCGCCTCCTCCTCCCGCCTCTCGCAGCCGCTGCCAACACCGACGACGCTGAGCTGCCGTTCGTCCTCGACCGCCGATTTCAGGTATTCATCGCCGTCTGGCCATCTCTTCCCGTTGCGGCCGGCGGGAAATCCGACCGAAATCCTATTTTTAGGGTTTCGGCCGGCGACGGTCGGCCGATGGCCGCCGTCGGAGCTTGTACAGTGTCTGGACACTGTACGCCGGCGCCGGACTCCGGCGCCGGAAAGAGTAGATTTATAATTTTTTATTTTTTTTATTTATATGTTAATTAATTATTTAGATTAATTGTTTAATTTGTTAGATTAATTATTAGGGTTTAGATTAATTTCGGAATTGTCCACTTCGTCATTGTGCCGGAATCGTCCACTTCGGACGCGCGCCGGAATCGTCGACTTCGGACTCTTGCCGAAATCGTCTAATTTGGACTCGTGTCGGAATTGTGCAATATGGACTCGAACTGTCTCGAAACATTTAGAAAATAATCATCCATCCGACGAGTTGATATGTTTCACACACGCATCGACGAGTCGGATATGATTTAGCAAAACCTTAGATCCGTTCGAGGATTGTATGTTCGTGTAAAAGAAGTAGATGATCTTTTATACGACGTACAATTCTTGAATTGTCCCTGATTGGACAATTTGGGAATATAGTTATTTTTACTGCAGTTACGTTTTTATTTTAACTGTTAACTAATTATTCTAAATTTCGGCAACATCTCTCTTGTTCTCCGATACATGCCCAAATGATATGCGTATTCGGAGAACTGTAGGGAGATACTGCCAAAATTTAGAATGAAGTTAGCGGTTAAAATAAGTACTTAGTGCAATATAAATAACATAAATCCCGAATGGAATAAGACAATCTCACCTAAAGACATTAACCAAAGAAATTGTCATTGATTGACAGAATCATGTCGGCTGATCGAAGTTGGATGTACCGACGTCTTGATCGTGGAGCTTTAACGAATGAGTTTCGATTAGGCGTAACGTACTTCCTAAATTTCGCCTATTCGGATCGAAATTTCGTTAGCATTGGTGATCAAATCCGATGTCTGTGCCGCATTTGTTTGAATGGAAGATTTTTGGATCGGGAGACTGTCACTCTGCATCTATATAGCAAAGGATTTGCACCAAGATATTTTCTATGGACTTGTCACGGGGAGTCACGCGAAGTCGGGGATTTGCACCAAGTTTTATGATAAATATTAAACAAAAAATCAAACTCGAGTAGGAGACCTACAGCCAGACGGTGGTGCAGCGCGGGGGCACCCCCGAGAACTTTGACGCAGCAACATGGGTCGAGGCCGCAGCAGACATCTCTTCGGCATCATCTAATCCATCGTCCTCGAGTCAGTCCACGCCGGTGTACACTCAAGCACTCCAGACCCCGCCATATGATACAGACCATCCTCCATCGTCATCGTGAGATTTTTTTTATATTGACTTTGTTACTGAGATATTGGACTTGTTTAATTTATTTTGTTTGGATATTAATACTTTAATTTTGCATTTGAATAGTTTTTATACTATTGTGGATAATTATCAATATAAATATAATTGTTTTGATGTATATCTTGGTGTATTTGTGATGTGTGAATGAATGCGTGTATGAGTGTATGGGTGTGTGAGTTATGTATCAGAATGTATCAATGTATCAATAGAAATTTTAAATTTTAAATTTTTTCGTTACCAGGTTCACATCATCAGCAACGGCGTTCCCACGACCGTCCGTGGGAAAGCCATTGCTAAAAGTGTATCGAAAGCCGTTGCTGATGACCTACAGCAATGGCTTAGCGACGGGCTTTTACTAACGGCGTTGCTACGGGCTCACCGGCCGTTGCTATTAATGTTATCCGCAACGGCTCCGGGTCCGTGGCAAAACCGTTGCTAATAATATTTTTAGCAACGGCCCGAGCGGCCGTTGCTGATCTGTTGCTAAGTTATCAGCAACGCGATTTTCTGCCACGGCTCCATTGCAACGGCTCCGGCCGTTGCTGATGCCCATTTTTCTAGTAGTGAGACTCGGGGATACGGCCCCGATTGGATTACTCCGAATATATGAGACCAGCTCGTGGCATTATGGTCGACGGATCGATGACAGAAGGTTTCTAGGACTGCGGCTAGAAACCGCATGTCGGGGGGAGGAGCACGTCACACTGGCGGCTCTGTTGCATTTGCTGTGCACGCGAACCGTATGGTAAGTATACCTTAATTTTAATTATATATTTTATTTGTTACTCTGTGTACTAATTAATATATTTATTTTGTAAATGTAGACGACGATGTTGGATGACGGGACTGTCCAGCGACACTCCCCGATGGCGGTGTTTGAGCGGACTCACCGTCGAGTGCATGGGACGGGGGAGTACGTCGACAACCGCGCTGCATACATTATGGTAAGTATGTTTGTTTAAATTATTCATTATTTATTTATAATTTAAGTTTTATAAAAAATATTAAACAAAAAGTTAAACTCGAGTAGGAGACCTAGAGTCAGACGGTGATACAACGCGAAGGCACCCCCGAGGACTTTGACGCAGGAGCGTGGATCGAGGCTGCAGGTGGTTGGGACCACGGTCGCGTGTATGGTTTTGTAAATAGTGGTCATGCGCGAGCCGTGCTAGACCCGCTTGGGGCACCAACCCCTCCGCATACTGGTGAGCGGTCGTCCACCTCCAGGTCCAGTTCTAATCATAGTACCAGGATAAGGACACTAGAGGAGACGGTCGTGCATCAGAGTCAGATGATGGGGACATGCATGCTGTGCTATGCAACATATCACCTCATACCGGAGCAGTTTATCCCCTCGGCATCATTTGATCCATCGTCCTCGAGTCAGTCCATGCCGGTGTACACCCAAGCACTCTAGACCTCGCCATATGATCTAGACCATCCTCCATCGTTATCGTGAGATTTATTGTTTTTTTTATATTGACTTTGTTACTTAGATACTATACTTGATTAATTTGTTTTGTTTGGATATTGATACTTCAAATTTGCATTTGAATAGTTTTTATACGATTGTGGATAATTATAAATATAAGTATAATTATTTTGATGTATATCTGGGTGTATTTATGATGTGTGAATGAATGTATGTATGGGTGTATGAGTGTGTGAGTTATGTATCAGATAATGTATCAATGTATTAAATGGAAATTTGGAACAGGTTGTAGGTTGTAGTCATCAGCAACGGCTTTCCCACGGTCTTCCGTGGGAAAGCCGTTACTAAAAATATATCGTAAGCCGTTGCTGATGTCTTACAACAACGGCTTAGCAACGGTCTTTCACTAACGGCATTGCTACGGACACGCGGGCCATTGTTAATAACTATTATCCGCAATGGAACCGGGTCTGTGGCAAACCCGTTGATGATAATATTATTAACAACGGCCCGAGCGATCGTTGCTGATCCGTTGCAAAATTATCAGCAACGTGTTTTTCTGCCACGGCTCCGTTGCAACGGTTGGGGCCATTGCAAGCTGTTACTGATGGTTTTCAACAACGGATCAACAACGACTTCAGCCGTTGCTGATGTCCAGTATTCCAATAGTGTGTGCTACAAAATTAATAATTTATTTTTTTATATAATTTTTATAATTTTTATATTTTTATAATTTTTTATATATTTTTAAGGTTTAATTAATGAATATATCATGACTTTTATCGAAATTTCTAAATTTATCATGACTTTTCATTTGTTTCAAATGCAGGCTTCAACTCTCGATTCGTTTCAATTGTATCACACCATCAAACTCGGGTTAAGTTTTTCATTAAATTACTGACTTGACATCGATGACGTGCCAACCTAAGTCCAGCTAACCGTTAATTTAATATATAAAAAATAGGTAAGATGACGTGTATTAGTAAGTACAATAATTTAATAGGTAATCGAAACACTATACTTACTAATACACGTTAGCTTATCTATTTTATATATTAAATTAATGGCTGACTGGACTTAGGTTGACACGTCATCGATGCCATGTCAGTAGTTTAACAGAAAACTTAACCTGAGTCTGACAGTATGATACAATTGAAACGAATCGAGAGTTGAAGCCTGCATTTGAAACAAATGAAAAGTCATGATAGATTTGGAAATTCCGGTAAAAGTTGAGATATATTCGTTAATTATTTTTTTTATAATTTATAAATTATTTGGTTAATTTTTATATTTTTATAATTTATAAATCATTATTTAATATATATTATATATTAAAATTAATAAATTATATTGAACCGGTCGATTAACCGAATCCGGTGGACTTTTTACATTATGGACCGAATCCGAAACCGAAAATCAATTTTTTCATAAACAAAAATCAAAATCGAAAAAATCGGTTCGGTTAATTGGAAAAATTAGTTCGGTTACGGACCGGTTTTTCAGTTAAGCGAAAAATCAGTTTTTTTTCCTCGCCCCTAATTTCCAATTCATTGTACTAGTCGGATTTTGGGTGTAAAATCCAGAGGACTTGTTTTGTACTTATAGAGAGTGAATTGAGCATCTATCCGGTGAGTGCCCCACAGACTAGGTGACTGGTTTGTTACTGAACTGCGTAAACAAACCTCTTGTGTTTGCGTATGTCTTTTATTCTGGTTCTTACTTTGCTCCTACTAGCTGTTACAATAGCAGTTCCAACTTCTATTTAACTGCGCTTAATAGAAGTTCCATAAGATACTTATATACTGTCAGATATATGTACTAAGGGTTCGACCTGAGCCACCGAGCGAACCAAGGCCATTCATCTTAGGGTTTTTAGGGAAAGCCATCTTGCCAAGGTGCTGCCCAAAACCTCCTTGAAGATTGTCGGTTTCATTAGTGTCTTCCCAGGGTTCAAGCCGTCATCTACATGGCGTTGAACACCTCCTCTCCGTGCGCGCACCAAAATGGGGCAGCAAGCGTGCTCATCGCCAAACAATCCCTAAACTTCTAGTTTTACAAAACTAAAAGAAGACCCCAAATAATCCTTGGGGAAAGGTTTAGGGAGATGGAGAAATGAATTACAATTAGAATTCTCAAGAGGAAGGCAGGGGTACGCAAGCCCTTTTTAAAAGATATAATGCTAGCTAGAATTTTATAAATTTACAAGCAATCAACATAATCATGATTGCACACAGTCACATGCACATAGGGCTCATCCGTAATCATCCTTCCATGCATCACATCATATATGAAAAAGAAAAAAAAAAATAGAATCCGAAATCGCGCAAATCTGATCACGTTTCCACCCAAAACGGTTCAAACAACACATGCTGAATTTTTGGTTCTCGAGGTTGTTCAATCATGAACCCATAGGGTTTTTGAGTTTGAATTCTGTCCAAAATTATTATGGACAGTAGGCTTCCACCTCGATTCATCGCATGAACCGTGGAGCCAAGGAAAATAACTCAAAGACCCTCGAAAACCAAAATTGGGCAGCATGACGTTTAGGGAGCGAATGGTTCATAAACACGATCAAAATGTGAAATAAAAATTCCAAAAATCACTAAAGGTGGCTATGATATCACTATTGGGCTGCGAATAGAAAAGCACAGTGGAAAGTATAATTTTTTTAAAAAATCAAACACCCCGAAAAACAACCATCTACTTTAGCGAGTTTAAGAAATTAAGCATAGGAAGAATGTATACCTTCAACTGTGGTTGACGGAGTTGCTCCTATCCCCGTTCAAGACGCACACACGCACGTCCTCCAATGCTAGTCCACACCAAGCACCTCGCAATGAATGGGGCAGCGATGAACGGGGCTCGTTGTGGCTCAACGGTGTGGCTTTCTCAACCCCGAAAAGCACCAAGGTTTGGCTGACCATTCCACCAAGAACCAGGCTTCAAAACAGGAGGTAGAGGGGATGAGAAAATCACGGAATGAGAGGATAGAAGAGAGAATACTTTGTTGTCATCTTTTCTTTCCTCCAAGGAGAGGAAGTAACGGCACACAAAGGTGGAGAAGAAGACCTCTTCGGCTTCTTGGAGAACTCGGGGAAAGGGAGGAAGATGGCCAGCCACTCAAGGAAGAAGAAGGAGGTTCTATGGAACTTCCTTCCACCCAAAAACCTCTCTCTTGTTCTCATCGAGAAGATGAGAAACAAACTTTAAGAAGAAGATGGGGTATTCAGTCACCTTAAAAGGAGGGGGCGGCTACAAGAGTAGACCCGGTCCTCCCCTAAAATCTCTCCCAAAATTTAAAATTCTAGGATTTGCCTTCAAAATATATTTCATATTTAATTGTTTTATAATTAATTCAAAATTAATTAATTTCAATTAAGTATAAATTTTAATTTATCTCTATAAATTAAAAGTCTATTTATAGGAATGAGATTTATCTAAATAAATTAAATTCCTATCATATAGGAATTATATTTATGCATATAAATTAAATTCATATTTATAGAATCATGATTTATCTAAATTAATTAATTATCTATAAATATATATGATTTATCTAAATAAATCAAATTCTTATTAATTATGATTTATTTAAATAAATCACATTCCTATTAATTATGATTTATCTAAATCAATCAATTCTAAATTAACAGGTGTAAGCGCATGGGAAAAATCAAATTTCTCTCCATGAATTTTTTATTTCAAAAATCAAATTAATTATGTTTAATTCTTAATTAAACATATCCCCGATTTATGATTAATTAATTTCTTAGTTCATAATTAATATTTTAATCAATCATATAAAATAGTACCGCGTTCTAAAACCCTATGACTTTAGGGTTACCCTACAAATTAGGGTATCTGACATTCATATCCATTCTTGCCAGAGATTCTTGAATTGACACTTGCAGATATACTAAGGACATTATCTCCTCTCACAAAGAGTAATTAATTCCATATTGGTTGCTCACTTACCTCCATGAATGCTTTCCCATGCCCAAAAGTATTCGGCACATGACTGTTAAAGGCCACATATGTATAAAATCAAAGCAATGGGTCATCAATCGCGCGCAAGATAATCATGACAACCTCAAGTTCAAGGATTACTTGCACCTACTATCACTCGAGGAATATCTTATTGACATTCATGTAAGGATTCCATTCTATGTTCCTCATGTAGGTCTGTTCAGTGAACTCTTTTCCTAATGAGCACCTGCACTTGTACATTAATGACGGTTCATAAGTAACTGTGAGATCAGCTTACCCCTATCGTGTATAGCATATATCAAGTGCACTAGTTTTTTCGAAATCATCAATTCCCTAATCGGTGATCCTACGACTATGAACATTTAGAGCAAAGACATTTGAATTACAAGTCTCACTGGCATGATCTCATCATGACCTTAGAATCATTCGCCCCGGATCCATGAGGTTCATCACAATCTAATATAGATACGACGTATGATGAAAAATTATCTCATTTATTCATTATCAAAAATAATTCCTACATATCGATATATGATTGGCTCAATGATACTATTTTTTTTCAAAAACCAGAATTCAAAACTTTAGATTTCGAATTTAGAAATTTTAAACTTCAAATTTCGAATATAAAAATATTTTTCTTCTTAAATTCGATTTTGAAAATTTCTTGTAAAATCTTTATTGAACTATGATTGACAGGTTTGTTACATTTGGCTCAATCACCGAACAGGACCCTTACACAATTTTTTTATATAAAAATAATAGAAAAATCAAGGATGGACTAAAAGTTAAAAATATGATGAGAAGAAAATGACCTCTATAGAGAATAGAGACGTGCAATTAAGGATGGAAATGGGTCAAGTATTTGCTATGTGCACATGCTACCCGACCTCCTTAAACTGGATTCATCTACCACCAATCTGATTAATTAGGTAAAAGATTTGGTACCCTTATGGGTCTCTAGTTGAGTATGGATGGGGGTAATTTTGTGGTTGCAAAACTCGGGAGCTTAATTAATATGATATATTTATGTAATAAGTTTATCTCGGATTTGGGTATTCACCAAAGAAATCAGGTAGAAGACAAATGTACCCAAGTTTGGTTCAGATTTGGGTAGTGGAGAAATCGGTGAGTACTCGTCACTACCTATCAATGTTTTAAAACCTAGACCGGACTGGGTGATATTCCAACCTGAAAAAGCCGAACCTAGACCTAAGTCAGGTCCGGTCCAAAAATAGAATGAGATGTGCAATTGACACAATCAACTTTCAAAAAATAGGCCAATTTTTTTTCTTATGCTAATGAATAAGTTTTTTTTAAAATTAAATCGACTCAATCCAATTTAATTAAGATTTTTTGATCAAATTAATTTATAATTTTAACCAAACTTAATAAATAATTTTTAATTTCAGTCCAACTGATCAATCTTAGCTCAAATTAAATTTTAATTCAAGATTAACTCGAGTTATCTTAATTAGCACAACTAATGTGCTCAAAATCAATAATTATCTAACGAGAGTCCAAATAATTAACCAACTAAGTTTGGTTTCGTCATATCTTGAAGTGTTGGAGATGCTTCGGGAGGAAGTGATAATCTCGGTTTGTAAATTTTTTTGGAGTAGATACTCTTAATTTAATGAATTTGTGAAAAATCTAAACTGAAAGCTTAGGGAATAAATGTAAACTTGATTAGAAGCTGAGCAACTAAAAGATTGCTCAGGTAATAGATTGCTATTATTGTTTGTGTGCTCATTTGATTCACAATTTATTTCAACCATAGATTTAAGAAATTAAATTTATCATTCTCGCTATCTTAAAAATTGACTATATTGACACTAACTTTAATTGTAGCTAATATACACTATTCATCACTCCTCACTGCTCCTCTCCGGGTGTGTCATTTTCTCTCACAATTTTTTCCCCTCTCTTTCAACATAGATCTTATTTTCTCATGTCAATTACGATTTTATCAAGAGGAAAAGGAAGCCTTTTCATTTTATACTTTATATATATATATATATATATATAATATTTTGATTAGCCTCCCAATTTGGTGTTTACTGTATCTTGATTATTCGAATAATAGAATTCTATTATTAGTTCGGCTCATTAACTATATTATTTTAAGTATAATTAGTCCTTAAACATGGTTGATTAATGGGCTAAAATGGTTGATTAATTTGAAAGCAAAAATATGTCTTCTCTTAACGTAACTCTCTATGTTAAAATAAAAAGATTTTTCTCTCACGCCGCATTGACCCGACAAGCACAAAAGACTAAAAAAATAATAATATAGAATACTTTGATTAACCTCCCAATTTGGTGTTTACTTGTATACGTGAACTAGACTAAAAATATTGAGTCCGATCGAACTAAACCCAGTAGCACCCCATCATTCATCCCGAACCAAATCACGCGGCCCCACCTAGGGGCTCCGCCCAAGCTACACCAATGAGCCAGACTCAAGCCAAATTAGACGACACTATCCGGGGGACCCACCCGGCCATACATGGACGCCCACATCATTTCTTATCACAAAGGACATACCATCATAAACTTGTCATCTCTGGGATTGGCCTCGACCCATTCTGGGCAACAATCCTAGCGAGATTACTGGGCAGCATGATGACCTCCGCTTGTAATATATACAGACACAGTATGCCTCACGTAACCAAAGTTCCATTTTCCATAAACATCCACCTTGGAGTCATCCTAACTTGGGCGTCAGAGTGTCTTTCGCGGGTCGCCCCCTTCTCCCCGACTCTCAAGCAAGAACATCTAGCGCCCACCATGCCCCTCCCCCCCCCCCTCGCCGGTGTTGAACCAGACGAGGAGAGACACAAAATTGGACCGAAAGACCCCGACTCTCAAGCAAGAACATCTAGCCCCCCCCCCCCCCCCCCCCTGCGCGCGAAATCGCGAAAAAGTCTCCAACACCCCCTCCCCCTCACCCAGAGAAAGATGAGGACCCCAGAAACCAGAAGACCAAGGTTGTTCCCGCTCTTGATGCGGGGCCCTTCGCCGACCACATCATGGCAACCCGCCTCCCATCGAGAAGCGAGCTACCCAACACTCTGGCGCCATACACCGGTACGGGCGACCCCGCACTACACCTGATGGTGTTCCAAACTGTAATAATTTATCATAGAGCAACCGACTCCGCACTCTGCCAAGCCTTTTTGACATTTTTAGGAAACACCGCCCTACTATGGTTTGCCTCCCTCCTACCGGGCTCCATTCATTCTTTCAAAGACCTCTCTCGCGCCTTCCTTATCTGTTTCACCACGTCACGAGTATACCATAAGATAGCAGCCACCCTCCACTATGTCAGACAAGGGCAACATGAGCCCCTAAGGGAATACCTGAACAGGTTTCGAGCCATAGCGACCAACGTCCCAAACCTCAACTCGAAGGTTGATTTTTTCTACAATCAACTCGGTTTAAAACCCGAGCCCTTTGCCTACCAGATCACCTTAACCGAGCCTAAGGAGATGGTTGAATTCCA
This sequence comes from Canna indica, assembly GCA_034359265.1. Lineage (NCBI taxonomy): Eukaryota > Viridiplantae > Streptophyta > Magnoliopsida > Zingiberales > Cannaceae > Canna > Canna indica. The sequence continues at coordinate 30,573,515 of CP136893.1, read as the reverse complement.
AGAAAAGGCGGCTGACTTTATAAAAATGGAGGACTAGCGAGAAGCAAAGAAGATCGACTGGCAAAACCTTAAGGGCCCGTTTGGTACCCTGTATAAGCCTCCTGTATAGTATTAGGATAATACTATACAGTGTTTGGAAAGGGTATTAACTAATACTTGCACTAAAAATAGTATCTCATAAGTTATCATAAGGTGCATTAGTAGTACACTCTTAAAGCTATTCATTAGCCTGCACTAGAACTTTCAATATTTTGGATACTCATTTTACCTCCGACCAAAATTAAAAAATAATTAAAAAATAATTTTAATTTATGAAATATTTTTATTGATAAAATATATTATATAACTTTTATATTATATTATATTACATTATATAATATAATATAATATAATATAATATATTATATTATATTATATATTATGTATTTGTATATATTACATTATATTATATTATATTATATTATACTATATATATTATTATATTACATTTATATTATATTATATTATATTATATTTTATATATTACATTACATTATATTATATTATTATAATATATTACATATATTATAATATTATAATGTATATTATATTATATTATATAGGTTAGTCAATACAGACTAGTACTATACAGGCTAGTACATGTGTACACCAAACACTGTATAATAATAGTACAATACATGCTAGTATTATACAGACTAGTACTATACAGGCTAATACTATACGATGTACCAAGCGAGCCCTAAAGCCATCGTCGACGATAAAAAATCTAGAAAGCATGATGGAAAAAGTGAGGATCACAATCGCCGCGAGCAGATCGGCAAAATTAAGAGGGCCAAGGTCACCACCTCGATTGAGCGCTAAATTCGAGAAATACACTCCCTTCAATACTAGGAAGGAAACTATTCTTTGCGACATTTACCACCTGAAGCATATCAGATACCCTGCCAACACAGTGAAACTGTCACGCCCCGACCCGGGCCCGCCCTCGGCGACCCCGACCCGAAACGCGACGGCGACTCGAACACCGCACAGCGGAAGGAAAAGCCACAAATCATAACATAAAATAAAACAATAATATCAAATAGTTCCACATATTACATCCCCAAAATAACAATATCAAGATTTAACGTTATAAAGCGACAAGACGAAATAAAATACAAAAGTAGTCGCCATCAGAGCTCCACATCTACGACTGACTACTAGCTGACAAAAACTATATACACCTCGATCTACAAATCGACTGCTCACCCCTGCAAGTCTGAAGCAAAAATAACGGAGATCAGCGAATGCTGAGTAGGAGAATCACAATATGATCAATAAGTATTAAGTGTCAACTCAACAATGCATAACAACATGGCCTAAGATGCAGTCAAAGGCAACGAACACAACAAATACTTCTTATCTACTCCTAAACAACATCAACATAATCATCGAGCGTGTGGACCGTTGGGTAAAAACCCCGCACTCTACCACCTGCAGAGTGGCATCAACCGTCCGCTCCAACGGTGATACGACTACCCCCACCAAGCAGGTAGCCCGTCAGATGTCGCGTCCGACATCATCGCACCCGAAGGTGCCCAACATGCGACTAGTCAATATCATATATACCCTCTCCCATGCCTGGGGGGTACCACACCGAAATGGTCCTGGACCGAAGTCCTCTCCAAGGCCGTAGCCTCCAGATCGACATCAACCATGCAACTCGACTCCAAGAGTACAACAAGGTATATCACCATGATCAACAATACAATAACTCCAAGTGATAACAACATGAACAACATGATAATAACCAACCATCATCATGATCAACAATATAATAATTCCAAGTGATTATGACATGATCAACAGGATAATAACATGCTCAACAAATAAACAACATCAATAAGCAACAATAAAATACAACACATGCAATTTCTCTACATGACATGTCCGACAATAATGTGCAACAGGAGTTCAATAAATTTCAGGAAGCAAATCAAACAATGGAAGCAAAGGTATTTCCGTAATTTATCTCCGACGACAACTCAACAACAAACAAGGGTCGACAGACTTGCAGGCTCAACCCATCACCAAACACCCATGATCAACCAACTCTCCAACCCACAATTATTTCACACCGATCGATCGACTAAATTCACGGACTAATAATTTACTATTATTTAAACACCTCGACAATCTCAACCACTAACCAACTGAAAGGACAACCTAACAATGCTTTCTCGGAAAACCAACCCCACCATTGCGTTCAGCACGCGAAAACGATCAAGATTGATATTCCCCTTAACTTCAACCGACAACTCGGGGCCCACCAACTAAATTAATTTCAAACACACAGCAAAATACTGAAATAATATCAAAATCATACCAAACGATCTCCAATCTAAAATCCAACACCACCATCGCGTTCAGCATGTGAAAATCTACAATTTTGGTATTCACCTCAACTCAATCCGATGACTCTACGATCAACTACAAAAAATACCCTAATAATTCATAAATCAACCCAATTTCATATGATACAACTCTCTTCTTTAAAATACTATTTATATCCACCCACTCGTCTCCTACCCACCCGACGCCTACACTCCCACTCGACCTTCCACCTGACGCCACCCCCTGCTTCGCTCGAAACCACGCCGACCGGTCATCCCGGCCGCCGGCGATCACCTCGGCGGCACGGCCGCCCTCTCCCGCGCCTCCCGGCGCCGGCGAGACTCCATCTCTCTCTCCTCCCGATCTCCCTCTTCACCCGCGGACCCCCTCCTCTCTCTCCCTCTCGGCCACCGCCTACCCGTCGCCGACCGGCGACACCACAGCCTCCGTCCTCTCCTCGACCGGTCTGACCCACCTCCCACCGAATGGTGGCCGCCGGCCTGCGCGCGACATGGCCGCTCGCGGCTTGACCGATCGCCACCATTCGGGCTCGGCTGCTCTCCTTGCCGACGTCGTCGGAAAACAAATATGGAAGTAAAGGAGAAGGGAGAGATCTCCTACCTCGATCACGCGATTTCGGCGACGACGACGAGCTCCACCAGCAACCCGACGCACGCGACTCCTCCGCCTGCAGGTTCCTCTCCTCTCCTCTTCTCAAACTCTCTTCGCCAGCTTCCTCTCCCCTTCTTAAAACCCTTCAACGACACCTCTCCCTTACCTCTCCATTACTTTCACCTGCTACCCCCACTCCCCGCGTCATCCCTCCTACCCAAACATTGACTCAATTTAATTTTTTTTTTTTTATACCGGATATAACAGAAACAAAAGCTACCACCGAATGCTGATCTAAGCAAAAGATGTGCATTACATGACACGTATGGACACACAACAGAGGAGTGCGTAGTACGCACTGATCGGTTGGAAGACTTGGCCCAAGTAGGACGCCTAGATAATTACTTCCACCACCAGAAATAGAGAAGTCAAACTAGAAGCCGCGATCCTGGGCAACGAGGTCGGACACCCCCCAATCCTCATTCAGACCCCAAGGATGGCAAGCGCACCAATCGCCCAGAAGGCGATCCCCGAGGAATCATCAATTACATCGCTAACGGACTCACCATGAGCGAGGAATCAAGCTCCACAAGGAAAAAATCTTCTCAGATGGCAACAACGATCAACAACAACACCCGACCACACGAGTTTCCCCTGAGAATCCTAGTAATATCGTTCTATGAATCTGATTTCCATAGGACTAACCAAAACCTGCACGATCCAGTTGTAATCTATGTGATTGCATGAAATTTCATTATTAAAAGGGTCCTAGTGGACTAGGGCAGCTCAGCCGATATCTTTTTCCACTCCACCTTCGAAAGGATGCAATTAACATAAGACTCACTTACCCTATGTAGGGGAAACCTCGTAGGCTTCTCTAGGGAGAAAGTTGACGTCCAAGGAGCCATATGATTGAGGACAACATTCAACTCCCGGCCAAGGGCAAAGGCAGTCGATGTGCAATACATTGTCATCAATGTAACCAGCTCATACCACATGATCCTAGGGCGATCGTCTCTGAACAGCTTGCAAGCTATTGTCTCCACTCCCTATTTGGCATTGAAGTTTCCTATTTTAAAAACAGAGGTAGGGGTGTTACACGCCGATTAGGAAGAGACCCAACATATGGTGTTATAACGAATGCCTTAAATCGAAGAAGATCGAGTGCAAAGGCTCGAAAATGCCCTTTGCGTCCAAAACCAAGCAACCAATCGAAGCCTCCAAACCGAACTCAGGGCGAGGCGCATGGAAGCAACCACGACTTCATCGTTGGAAAAACTCTGGTTGTGACCAAAAAATATTGATAGAGCTCATATCCTAGCACTCTTTCTATACGCCCATTTAGTTTAATTCTAAAAAAAAAATTACATTCCTAGCATTTTCCTCTATGAATGTTCAGGACATTGCTACGATTATCTCATTGTTCTAGAACGAGTACTCAATTCCAAAAGCCCGCTAGAATCCTCACGCGAGAGCTCGGCCTCAACGCCTTTATATGACTCCTCGTGCGCGGTTCCACCTTACGCTCCTCGGTGAGCTCGACCCGAACCCCCAAGTGTGATCTCTAGCTACCACGACATTACATTCTGCCTCGGCGCCTTTATACAACTCCTCGCGCGCGGTTTCGCCTTACGCTCCTCGGCGAGCTCGGCTAGAAACCCCCGAGTGCGGTCTATGGATACCACACCATTATATTTGACCTCAGCGCCTTTATACGACTCCTCGCATACGGTTTCGCCTTACGCTCCTCGACGAGCTCAGCCCGAACCCTCGAGTGCGGTCTCTTGCTACCACGCTATTACATTCGGCTTTAGAGCCTTTACAATGACACATCGTGCACAGTTTCGCTATCACGCCCAAACCCCGGACACGACCGGCCAGAGTACCACACGTACTTCGAAGCCTAACCCAACCAAGACAACCAAATAAAGATATAAAACATGAACAGTTTATAAAAAACCAACTCGGTTTTCGAAAAACATTAGAAGTGCGGAAATGAACTCTAGACCCAAGTCCACATGACTCAAAAGAAAATATGAAAGCCTCTACGACTCGGGTATACACCACCGACCATGACATGTCACGAGATCCTATTTCCCTGCCGCCACCAGCCGCGCTACTGCATCCCAGTACCATTCAGATCACGCTCTGATGCTGAAAAGAACAACATAATAAATTGTAAGTCCAACTAGGACTTAGTGAGTGGATCAGTCCTTTAACCACCGTATCCATATAACATAAGTCCAGCAAGTAAATAAGCATACAAGCAGGTAAGCTTATATCTCATAAGAATTACCAAGCATGCATATTTACCCATCCATACAGGATATAGCAACAAGTATGCATATACATTAATAATCATATATAAAGGAATACCACATATGCATAACCACCACCAAACAAGTATAAAGCAATAACCAACATGCACATCAACCATCAAGTAAGCCACCCAGGTCGGTCGTCAGGGTGGCGTCTGACGAGCTTCTCGATCTGAGACCCATCGGTCCAATATCCAGGGACCCGTCGGTCCTACGAGTCGGTCACTGAGCTTGGTACTAGCTCCGCGAACTTCCTGCCCATGCCACCCCGGGTCGATCGTCAGTGTAGCGGATGACAAGCTTTCCGATTCGGAATCCACTAGGGCAGAGAGAGCAATAACAACCACATCCACAACACACACATATGCGATATTATAATATGGAAATAAATAACATCCACATGTCCAGTAGTAATGCTCTATGACTCTTAAGGTCCTTAATACCCCCTATGCATGTATATCATAAATATGCCATGCCCATACCTCGGCCCCTCCATGTCCACATGCTACACATCACACATCACATGACTATATGCCATTATATTACATGCTACATAATCATATGCCATAATATGTACATGCTATGAATACTCATGTCAACATAATCATATACCACCATAAACACATGCCATATGGGAAATAAATATATTTCATAACTGGATACTATCTTAGGCGCATGTCATAGATATGTATCAACATAAGAATCGCATGTGAACAATAGCAATATTAACATAAGGAATAATTACACATGGCATAGAGACATAATTTAACACATAATAATAGTTAGATAAATAACCATGAGATCGATATCCATAAACTCATAGGTCCGACCACCCACACCCGAGTATTTCTCAAAGGGGAATTCGGTCCCTACACGACTCTTATGATGTAACCTTAATATAATGTTCACTCAATGAACCATATGTCTCTAAGTGCATCTACGTTCCATAATTTCCCTAAGGGTAGATCTTTACCCTTATCCATACCTTAATCACATCTAGTTAAATCTCTAATGTGTAGTATCTACAATTTATCATGTCTCAAGGTCATCTACATGAACCACTACGGCCCGGCCTACCCATAGGATCCTAGGTGACTTCCTAGGAGGGGGCGGCACACCCTAAAATTCCACCATCACCATTAAAACACATCCTTAACCTCCATGCCTTCTCTTCTATCAAGAAACCAAGAATACCATCAAGATCACAAGAATTCCCATCACGAAGTCGAGGAGAAAGGGGCGACACTTCAAAATTTTGCCATGAACCATTCGACCAAGGTCACAAATCTCAATCCAAAAATCCACGATGACAACACGTAAATTCGTAATCCTATCATCCAAATTCAACATGAGGAAAACCACATAAAATCCGATAAAATTCCCTTTCCTAGGGGTAGGGCTGTCTATTCGGTTCAACCCAAACCAAACCGAACCAAAATATCCCAAACCGAATTTTTTCTTATACCCGAATTCCAACCCGAACCCGAACCGAACTATACCTAAACCGATCTAACCCGAATTGAAATTATTCAGTTCGGTTCGGTTTTTAACTCGAAAACCGAAATTTTAATTAATTCGGTTAAAACTTAAAAATTAAAAATTATTTTATAATACCCATTTACTTATCTATATTAAAAAATTTAAAATATATTATTTTTTAATTAATTCGATTTTCGGTTCGGGTTGGTCCCCGAATTCCGGGAACCAAATCCGAACAAAAATACAAATTTCGGTTCGGTTCGGGTCAAAGAACCGAACCTACAACGGTTGAAACCGAATCGGACCGAAAAATTTGGTTCGGTTTTTTGGTTCGATTCGGGTTGAACCGAATATTGGACAGCCCTACCTAGGGGCGACGGCAAGGATGATGAATATGGGAGAAAGAGGTCCAATTCCACTCGCCAATTGTAAGGAATGGAAAGGACGAAGAATCTTGTGACCTTTCCACGATCAACGCCGACGAACTCACGGAATCCGACCTCCAATCACCTCCCTCCCCACTCGGCGCCGCCTCTCTCTCTCTCTCTCTCTCTCTCTCTCTCTCGGGTGGCGTGCGGCTGCCCCAAGCCGTATGCCCCAGGTGAACCAAATGGGTTACCTAAGACCCCAATTGACCAAAAGCCCCCCACTTACGACTCAACTTATAAAATTCATATCTAATTTATTTTAACTCCGAATCGAGTTCTGATTGAGCCGTTGGACTCGACTCGAGATCCCCTATCATCATGGCATGCTAAATCACAAAAAAACTATAAATAAAATATTCCATAATTTTTTCACATCAAACGCTAACCCGAAATAAATCCTGAAATTTTTCGCTAGCCCGCATTAACTTGAGCCTAGAATCTCCTGCTAAAAGACAAAATATAATTATTAATTATTTTGGTTATAATAATCCTCCCTCCTTAAAGAAAATTCATCCTCGAAATTTGGGGTAGAGAAAAAGAAAACTCACCTCAACATCAAAGAGATATGGGTACTTTTCTCTCATGTCCCGCTCGACCTCCCACGTAGCCTCTTGTCCCAAATGGTGCTCCCAACAAGCTTTCACCAAGGAAACTTCCATGGACCTCAGTTTCCTTATCTGCATGTCTAGAATCTCAACGGACTTTCCCTCATAAAAAATGACCTGATCAACCTCCACTGTAGCAACATCGAAAACATGGGAATCGTCATGAACATACTACTTCAACATGGATACATGAAAAATAGGATGCACCCGGTCCATGCTAGGCGGTAGAGTCAACTCATAAGCAATCGCTCCTCTACGCCGCAATATAGGGAAGGGCCCAATAAACTTGGGGCTCAATTTATCTTTCCTCCCAAAACGCACAACCCCCTTCATAGGGGACACCTTCAGCAAGACTAAATCCCCTTCATGAAACTCCACATCCCAGGCTTTCTCATCTACATACATTTTTTGACGACTCTATGCTACTAAAAGTCATTCTTTGATTAACATCACTTTCTCAATGGTGTCGTGAACCAGATCTGGCCCAAACATCTAGGACTCGCCAACCTCAAACCACCCTATGGGCGACCTGCACCTGCGCCCGTACAAAACCTCGAACGGTGTCATACCAATATTGCTCTGGTAGCTATTGTTAAGACGAACTCCACCAGGGGTAAATGTCTCTCCCAACCACCCTCCAAGTATTGTACGCATGCCCTCAGCATGTCCTCAAGTGTTTGAATGGTCTTCTCGGACTGCCCGTCCATCTGATGATGAGAAGTGGTACTGAACCGCACTTGCATACCCAAAGCCTCCTGAAATGAGTACCAGAACCGAGCGGTGAACTGAGTACCCCGATCAGATATAATCATCACCAAAATCCCATGATATGCAACAATGTGATCCAGGAATAGCCGTGTGTACTGCTCGGTAGTGAAGGTCGTCTTCACTAGAATAAAATGTGTCGATTTGGTCAAACGGTCCACCACTACCCAGATGGAATCATTTCCCTTCCCTGACCTCAGTAATCCTATAACAAAATCCATAGTAATTTTCTCCCACTTCCATTCTGGCACCTCAAGGTTCTGCAACAACCTCGCAGGTCTCAAGTGTTCGGCCTTTACCTGTTGGCAGACCAAACATTTAGACACAAACTTTGCCACCTCCATTTTCATTTCTTTCCACCAGTAATGTTGCCTTAGATCTCAATACATTTTTGTGGCCCTCGGATGCATAGTATAAGTGGAACGGTGGGCCATCTCTAGCACTTGCCTACGGACTTCTGCCATATCAAGCACCACTATCCTATCCTTGAATCTCAGACACCCTCTAAATCCAGTTTGTACCCATCATCAGCGTCGCCTCTTCTGACTAGGTCCGCAGTTAGTGAGCAAAAAGTATCCTCAACTTGCGCTGCCTGCAACATGTCTACTAACGTGGACTGCACTCACAAGTGCACCACCAAGATTTCGGAGTCCAACACAAACAGAACTGCTCCGCCGTCCAAACACACGGCAAGCTTCCGCACCAGAGGCCTCCTTCTCACCGCTATATGAGCCAAACTACCCATGGACTTCCTGCTTAAGGCATCTGCCACCATATTTGCCTTCCCAGAAGGATAAAGAATAGTGCAGTCATAATCCTTTAGCAGCTCAAGCCATCTCCGCTGCCTCAATTTCAAGTCCTTCAGTGAAAGAAGATACTAGAGGCTCTTGTGATCTGTGAAAATATCACATGCCTCCCCATACAAGTAGTGGAGCCACAGCTACAGGACAAAGACTATAGCCGCCAACTCCAGATCATGAGTCGGGTAGTTCTTCTCATGGTTTATCGGTTGCATGGATGCATACACAATCACCCTATCATGATGCATCAGTACGCACCCTAACCCGACCCCTAAGGCATCACAATACACTGTAAATCCTCTCGACCCCGATGGTAATGCCAACACTGAGGCGATAGCCAAGCGGTCCTAGAGCTTCTGAAAGCTCTCCTCGCATTTGTCATCCCAAATAAATCTTACTTTTTTCCAAGTCAGGCGTGTGAGCGGGGCGAAAATCTTAGAAAAATTTTCCACAAACTTTTTGTAATAACCGGCCAACCCCAAGAAGTTGCGGATCTCAGTCACATTAGTCGACCACTCCCAGTTCTGAACTGCCTCAATCTTTGCAGGGTTAACCTTTACCCCTTCCCTGGACACTCTATGCCCCAAGAATCCCACACTGGTCAGCCACAACTCACACTTTAAAAACTTAGCAAAGAGCTGATGCTGCCTAAGGGTTTCTAAAACTACCATCGCTTCCGGAGTAGACTAGAATATCATCAATGGTCACTATGACGAATTTGTCCAAAAACTCCTTGAATACCCGATTCATCAGTTCCATGAAGGTCGTCGGGGCATTAATTAACGCAAAGGACATGGCCAAGAACTCATAGTGGCCATACCATGTCCTGAAGGCGGTCTTCTGAATGTCCTGGTCCTAAATCCTCAACTGATGGTATCCTGACCTCAGATCAATTTTTGAGAACCACTGCGCTCCCTACAACTGGTCAAATAGATCATCAATCCTGAAAAGTGGGTAATGGTTCTTGATCGTCACCTTGTTCAGTTGCCGATAATCAATGCACATCCGCATGAATCCATCTTTCTTCATAACAAATAATACGGGCGCTCCCCAGGGTGAAACACTAGGGCGAATGAACCCAGCGGCCAACAACTCCTGCAGTTGAGTCTTAAGTTCTCTCAACTCTGCAAGCGCCATCCGATATGGGGGAATTGATATAGGTTTCACCCCTGGCTGTAACTCAATGCAAAACTCAGTCTCCCACACCGGTGGTAGCCTCTGTAACTGCTCAGGAAACACATTAGGGAAATTCATGACCACAGGGGTCCCTTCCACCCTACTAGTCGAACCCTTGTGACTGGCATCTACTGAAACAAAAGCCAAAAAGGACTAGCAATCACCTACCATCAGCTTACGAGCCTTGAGAGTGAAGATCACCCTAATAGAGTCCCCTCCCTCATCGCTTGAAAAGTAAAGGGTGGTATTTTCGGGTTGCAAAATGTGACCACATTTGATCTACAATTAAGGGATGCATAATCGGCTGATAGCCAATCTATGCCTGGTATCACATCCAACTCAAGGGTTGGCAGTAGCACCAGCTCTGCTTGTAGAGCATGCCCACCTATGATGATTTCCCAGTCCCTAAATACTGTCTTAACCATAACAGTGCCGCTTGTAGGTGTAGACACTGCTAAAGGTTCAGCAAGCAAACTTTTATCATTTCCTAACCTCGAAGCCAACAACTCAGATAAAAAGGAGTGTGTAGCACCCGGATCAAACAATGCATAAGCGGGTAATGTATAAATTGAAATGATATCTATCACCACTACATTGGACGCCTCTGCGCCCTTATGAGTCAATGCAAAAACCCGAGCAGGTGGCCTCCCTGGACCCGCCGTGCGCTGCTGTCCTGTTCCTTGTGTCTGAGTTTGCTGCGCCACCAATGCTGCTGACATAGGGGTTTTTCCCTGGACAGAGTCACTGCTCGATCGCCCCCTGCTAGGCAATCCCTCTTGTTGTGGCCTGGTTGGCCACACCCAAAACAAGTATTAGTCCGGCCATAACAAACCCCCTATGCTTCCTCCCACACTGTCCACACACAGGCACCTCGCCTCTCTGACCTCCTGACACAGCCGCACTCTGAGTAGCCATCGATCCCGTCCATGCACAACCCCTAAAATTTCCCTGCCCCTGACTCTACGAGCGCGCCATCCCAGTGCTAACACCCTCAGACTGGGTGCGCCTGTCTCCCTGTCTATGTTGTCTGAACTTCTTCTGGGCTGGTCCATCTTGTCGGTCAGTGGGTACCATGGCTTCCTTCCACATCACCTAATCCACCACCTGTACAAAGGTGGTGTCCTCAGTGTAGTGTATCGGTCTGCCGATCTGCACCCTCAAACCCTCCACAAACCGTCTCACCCGGTTTGCCTCTATCACCACAAGAGATGGGTGGTAACGGGACAGCCGTGTGAACTCTATCTCATACTCTGACATAGTAATGTTGCCCGTCTAGCGAAGCTACTCGAACTCCCTTGCCCACTTCTCATGGACACTCCTGGGTAGGTACTTCTCTATGATGGCGTTCCGGAATTCTCCCAACGTAGGGACTGGTGCATGAGTCTCCCTACGTGCCTTCTATGCCTGGTGTCACTCCTTTGCTGGGGCCCTGAGTTGAAGCCCAACTATGTGCGCCAACGCCTCAAAGGAACACTCTAACACCGAGCACAACTCTATATAGTCATTAAGGAACGATGTCACCTCCTATGCCTAATCCATGCTAGGGTATACCGATGACTTCAATTTCACAAAGTTCATGTATAGTGTGTTGCACGCCACCGGCTCTCGACGATCCTCCTCCATATACTCACAGTGGGTGCCACTGGTTGCACAGGTGGGGTCCACTGCTGCGCCAACTCCTACTCCTTACGGAGCTCCTCCCTCTCTCTACGGAACTCCTCTGGTTCTCTACGAAATTCGTCCCGTTCTCTACGAAGCTCCTTAGTCAGATCAGCCACCTGAGTCTCCAACAGCACCACCCTGGGGTCTCGTGTCGTCTCCTCCTCAGCCGCCTAACTATTACCGCGACCCCTACCTCAGCCACGACCCCGGCCTTTGGCGAGTAAACAAGCATAAAACAAGGTAAGCATATATCTCATAAGAATTACCAAGCATGCATATTTACCCATCCATACAGGATATAGCAACAAGTATGCATATGCATTAATAATCATATAAAAAGGAATACCAGATATGCATAACCACTGCCAAACAAGTATAAATCAATAACCAACATGCACATCTACCATCAAGCAAGCCACCTAGGTCGGTCGTCAGGGTGGCGTTTGACGAACTTCTCGATCTAGGACCCATTGGTCCAATATCCAGGGACCCGTCGGTCCAATATCTAGGAACTCGTTGATCCTACGAGTCGGTCACTGAGCCTAGCACTAGCTCAGTGAGCTTCCCGCCCATGTCACCCCGGGTCGATCGTCATTGTGGCGGCTGACGAGCTTCCCGGTCCGAAATCCACCAAATGAGAGAGAGCAATCACAACCACACCCAGAACACACACATATGCGATATCATAATATGGAAATAAATAACATCCACATCTCTAGTAGTGATGCTCTTGGACTCTTAAGGTCCTTAATGCCCCCTATGCATGTATATCACAAATATGTCATGGTCGTACCTTGGCCCCTCCATGTCCACATGCTACACATCACACATCACATGACTATATGCCATTGTATTACATGCTACATAATAATATGTCATAATATGTATATGCTATGAATACTCATGTCAACATAATCATATACCACCGTAAACACATGCCATAGGGGAAATAAATATATTTCATAACCAGATACTATCTTAGGCGCATGTCATAGATATGTATCAATATAAGAACGACATGTGAACAATAGCAATATTAACATAAGGAATAATTACACATGGCGTAGAGACATAATTTAACACATAACAATAGTTAGATAAATAACCATGAGATCGGTATCCCTAAACTCATAGGGCCGGCCACCCACATCCGGGTATTTCCGAAAGGGGAATTCAGCTCCTACACGCCTCTTACGATGTAACCTTAATATAATGTTCACTCAATGAACCATATGTTTCTAAGTGCACTAACGTTCCATAATTTCCCTAAGTGTAGGTCTCTACCCTTATCCATACCTTAATCACATCTAGTTAAATCTCTAATGTGTAGTATCTACAATTATCATGTCTCGAGGTCATCTACATGAACCACTACGGGCCGGCCTACCCATAGGATCCTAGGTGACTTCCTAGGAGGGGGTGGCACACCCTAAAATTCCACCATCACCACTAAACACACCCTTAACCTCCATGCCTTCCCTTCAATCAAGAAACCAAGAATACCATCAAGATCACAAGAATTCCCATCAAGAAGTCCAGGAGAAAGGGGTGACACTTCAAAATTTTGCCATGAACCATTCGGCCAAGGTCACAAATCCCAATCGAAAAATCCACGACGACAACATGTAAATCTGTAATCCTATCATCTGAATTCAACATGAGGAAAACCACATAAAATCCGATAAAATTCTCTTTCATAGGGGCGACGGCAAGGGTGATGAATATGAGAGAAAGAGGTCCAATTCCACTCACCGATTGTGAGGAACGGAAGGGACGAAGAATCTTGTGACTTCTCCACGATCAACGCCGACGAACTAGCGGAATCCGGCCTCCAATCACCTCCTCCCCACTCGGCGTCGCCTCTCTCTCTCTCTCTCTCTCTCTCTCTCTCTCTCTCTCTCTCTCTCTCTCTCTCTCTCTCTCTCTCTCTCTCTCTCTCTCTCTCTCTCTCTCGGGTGGTGTGCGGTTGCTGCCCCAAGCCGTACGCCCCATGTGAACCAAATGGGTTCACCAAAGACCCCAATTGATCAAAATGCCCCCCACCTACAACTCAACTTATAAAATTCATATCTAATCCGTTTTAACTCCAAATCGAGTTCCGATTGAACCGTTGGACTCGACTCGAGATCCCCTATCATCATGTCATGCTTTATGACATAAAAACTATAAATAAAATATTCCATAACTTTTCCACGTTAAACGCTTTCCCGAAATTTTCTGCCAGCCCGCGTTAACATGAGCCTACAATGTCCTGTTGAAAAAATATATATAATTATTAATTTTTTGGGTTATAACATCCGTCTTACGCTCCTCGGCGAGCTAGGCCCGAACGCCTGAGTGCGGTCTTTGGCTACCACACCCTTACATTCGGCCTTAGCACCTTTACAACGACTCCTCGCACGCGGTGTTGGCCCAAGGGTTTCCTTTTGGCTTCGATCTCTATTTTGATGATAACAAATATGTATTTAATATATGTGTGAAGTTTTGAGTTCAGGTTGAGATTTTGGTAAGCACACGAACTTCGCTCGGAGAATCACAAAAATCATCAAAAAAAAAGGCTCAGATGTAGATTAAGTAGATTCTATGTAATATATCCCTATGATCTGATCTTAAGCCTATATGTAAAGTTATCTAAGTCAAAACTTGGTAACAAAACTCATGAAAAAGTGTGTAACAAAACAAATATAAAAAAAATCAACCTCAACCCAGGTTCGATCGATCGGTCGGTCGACTAAACAAGGAAGAAAAATGACAGTAGCTACTTTGGTCGACCGATCGATTGACCGAACAAGGCCAAAAGCTGGAAGTGGCTAATTCGGTTGACTGAACAACAGAGGATTTAATCACGATCAATTCGGTCGACCATCCGATCAACCGAACATGGCTGTAGAAGGGCAGAATGTCAGCGGTCACTGGGCGGTCGATCGGTCGGTCAACCGACGATTGACCGACAAGCGATCGACCGACATCCAACGAGTAGAAAAATGCTCGTTGGAGCGCCGTTCCGTGTGAGGGGTTATAAATACCCCTCACCAACCTTCATTAATCCATCTTAACCATTCATTAAAGCTTTCAAACTGAGATTTGTGCCTTGCAAGCTTGATTCGCTCACGCTTGCTTCTCCAATCGACGATTTCTCTCAAGCGCTCATCTTCCCTCGACTCCGGCTTCGATTTGTCACGCCCCAAAATTTACTCACGTGACCGGCCATAGTGCAGTCAAGCACCCCGAAGCCTAACCAATTACATAAACATTTAAATAGGTACAACTTGAAAACAAGGTGTTTATAACATAACTAGGAAATAATCAATAGCAACTCAGTGATAAAGACACAATCCACATACCAGATATCTCATAAAAAAATGATTCAACAAAAAGTTTAAACAACTCCAGGACACTCTAAAGACTATAATGTCTTAGTTCTCAAACAGGACTCGACTCAACTAGACTCGACTACGCCAATCAGCTCACGAGATCGCTACCGGAGTTCGCCCCCATCAGCTGCGCCGTACCTCAGGGTCACGCTCTGCAAAACAAATATGAGAGTAAAAATGAGTATAAAACTCAGTGAATAGTTTCCCAATCCTTAGGAAATGGAATCCAGTAATGACAGTTCATACAATATATATCAAGTAAGTACGAATGCCAAGTTATATATGTAAGGAATAAAATCTCATCCGACTCTACGGAACACGTTTTCTAAGTTTTGAATCCCAATTAGTCACTTTTCTAAGTTTCACTGATCTAGGAATGCCCTCTAGACTCAGTGTCCAACTGCCTCTCCCTCTCGGGTACACTGGTCTAGGAAGGCCCTCTAGAGCCAGTACCCACTATTTTTATGCTCGGATCCACTGGTCTAGGAAGGCCTTCTAGACTCAGTACCCACTAAATCTTTTCTTGGCTTCATTGGTCTAGGAAGACCCTCTAGAACCGGTATCCAATTGAATCTCTTCTCGGGTTCACTGGTCTAGAAAGGCCCTCTAGAACCAGTACACAACTCGATTTGGAAGGCCCTCGACCCATGATCACTCGTACGCTATGCGTACTACTCGACCCACCGGCCCAATGTATCTCATGCATGGAGCGCACCTCTGGACCTATGAATGCCCATAAACACCTCGTGTGTCGTGCACACCACTCGGCCCAATGTGGCTCGAACCACTACCCGAGAGTCACATCCTCATGTCAACACACCCAAGGTTCACCTATCCCTGGTATCAACTAAAACCCCAATTGTTTATGACGAACTAGGAACGTCACATTGAGCCCGCATCCCGGCTTGATTAAGATGCACTAGGAAAATTTCAGGTTACTGAATTCATCCGATTCCTACCCCCACATTTCTGTTCGAGTCACATACATCCGTTCTATGTTCCCAAAGTATACCTTACATGCAAATCGATAGATTACATCAGTACCTTTCGCCTTAAATTGATTTCCCAAACTACTAATTCAAATCAGCACAGATTTGACTAAATTTCAGCACAACACTAGGTAATTTCAGCAATCAACTATATGAAATTACAGCTTCAAAACATATGATATTTCAGCAATAAAACATAAGAATTTTCAGCATTTGAGTATATAAAATCTAAGTCTCAAACACAAAGGATTTCAGCAATATTACTATGAAATTTACAACATCAAGACTATACAATTTCAACAAGAAAAACTATGAACTTTCAACATTAAACTTAGGCAATTTCTGCATTATATATATAAAGGTAATCTCCTGCTTTCATACACCAATTTCTACATGAAGTTGCTGCATAGATAACCTATAAATTTCAGCAAAATAAACCATATAAATTGAAAGTTAAAAATCAGTAACATGGCATTCATTTCAATGTATAACATCAACACATATGCATTTTTATCTAGCAAATCATCTACCGTGCAATTCATGTAAAACCATTTACCCAAAATCACCTTCCCTCTCATGGCCGACCAGCCCTAGGGCATGGCTAGGGCTGCCGCACACCACAAGAGGAACTCTTTGCTCCCCTCTTTAACCAATCTACAACATGGTTTAATCCAACAACAATCCTTTACAAGCTTTCAACAATTCGTCAAAAATTTTCTATGCCATGGGCAGCACAAGGAGGAAGGAAGGGGAAAGAGAAAAGGGAAATCCACTCACCAGAAAGAAATCGAAAAGGACAAGGAGTAGGGAAGGCCTATCGGTGCTCGACGCCGATGATTCACGAGTTTTCGACGGATCGAACACCCCGCCCAAATTCCTGGTCGCTGCCCTTCTCTCCCCAAGTGCCTCGGGTTGCGTGCAGCTACAGTGCCGTACGCCCCAGGCTCCAGGTATTTTATATATATATATGTATTTAACTTTGGCTGAAATTACTAATCTGCCTCTAACTTAAATGGTTCACTAAACCTTCTCTATCTCACCCAATCCAAGTTCGAATTCGGATCCGATTGAACCGTTGGATTCCTCTCGAAGTCCTCTTTAACTATGTGACACATAAAATATTTTACCATTTAAAATTTTAATTAAGAAAATTTCTAGAGTATCCAGGTCTCACCTCAAGCTAAGCGTCAATGCTCAAGCCCGCGCGCACCATCTTGCATCACACGCAACCCGCTGAAATAAGTATACACAAAATAATTTAGCGGGTATTACACGATTCGACCTCAACATCTTATGGAGTTGGAGGCATTGAAGGCTTGGAAAAGAGTTCTTAGTTGTGGTTTAATCTTTAGTTCTTTTCATTGTAATTTTACTTGTTACTTGAACTTGTTCTTCATTGATTAGCTTGCTAGATGTGCTAGTGTAAACACTTAGGGTTTACTTTGTAGAATTGTGTTTATAATTGTGTTTCATACTCACTAACGAACATCGATTAGTTGCACTTACTTTCGGTTGAAATTGGAATTGATTTAAAAGAAATTGAAGTAGAAGTAAAAAGTGACCCAACACTATTCAACCCCCCTTCTAGTGTGGGTATTCACTCAATAATTGATATCAGAGCAAGGTAGTAGGATTAGGTTTAACCATCTACCCTACAATTTAGAATGACTAGTGAAATCCAACTAGCTCAAGGGTCCTCTACTCATACTCCACCATTATTCGACGGAAATAACTATGCCTATTGGAAGACACACATGAATGACTTCCTACAATCACTAGGCATGGATGTATGGAGAATAATTCAAGTAGAGTATAAGCAACCAACTAAGGATATGGATGAGTGGGATCAAGAAGAAATTAAACTCTTTAATGCAAATGCAAAGGCCTTCAATACACTATATTGTGGTCTATCAATTAATGAGTTCAATAGAATTTCTACGTGTTAGTCTACATATGAACTTTGGAAAGTCTTAGAGACTACACATGAAGGGACTTCACAAGTTAAAAAATCTAAGATAAACCTACTCATGCATGATTATGAAATGTTCAAGATGTTATCACATGAATCCATTGATGCATGTATGCTCTCTTTCAAAATATTACAAATGGATTAGCTAACCTTGGTAGAGATATAAGGGAAGAGGAGAAGATAAGGAAGCTCCTTCATTCCCTTCCAAAAGCTTGGGAGCCCAAAGTTATCACAATCATGGAAGCAAAGGACACGAGCACCTTGAAGATCACCGAGCTCATTGGGTCTCTCATGACACATGAGACCCATATGAAGCAATACAAGGAGGAAGATGCTCCCAAAGGCAAGACCATTGCCTTAAAAGCATCACACCGGGGTGAAGAACCCTCATCATCCAAGGAAGAGACGGATGAGTTTGAAGAGATGGCGATGTTGGCAAGAAGATTGAGTTTCATGAGAGGATGAGGAAGGGAAGAAGAGGCTACACATGATTCAATTGTAACAAAATCGGGCATCTAAGGAAGGATTGCCCACTTCTCAAGATGGCTTCCACCTCCAACCCTCACAAGAAAGACAAATACAAGAAGAAGAAGAAGAAGAAAACAATGATGGCTTCTTGGGATGAAAACGAGTCTTCGTCAAGTGAAGAAGACTCCAAGAGTGAAAAGGTAAATCTTTGCCTCATGGCAAATGACAACGAGATAAGATTTACATTTGACGAGCTTTCATTTACGCAAGAAGAATTAGAAAATTAGTTTGATCAAATGCATGATGAATTTAATACCATTAGGAAAAAGTTTAAAGAGCTTAAGAAGGACAACAAATCTTTAGAGCTTGAAAATGATAACTTGCTACTTTCATGCAATGCATTAAGGAAAGAAGTAGATACCCTTAAGGAAGAAAAGCATGCCTTGGATGATGCTAAGAAAAACTTGGAAAATGAAATCGAAAAGTTGGAAAATGAAATCGAAAAGTTGGAAAATGAAAACAAGTTTTTAAGTTATAAAGTAGAGCACTTGAATGATAGCATGCTAAACTTAAAAAAAGGAACTTTGCATGCTAAATGAAAAAATGACAACCCTACAAAATGTCATGCCTAAGGTTGTACATGCTAGAAAGTCATCAAACAATCATGCTCATGCACACTTCCATGCTCACACACATAGCCCAAGAAAATTTAATGGAAGTTGCTTTTCATGTGGTATTTTTGGCCATATGGCTAGAGATTGTGCACTAAAGAGGAATCCTCATGCTAGATTCACTTGGATTCCTAAGATGACTAACACTCAAGGACCCAAGAAGATTTGGGTACCTAAAATTATCTCTTCTCCTTTTGTAGATGGAGAAGCATCCTCAAGCAAGTAGAAGCACATGGATCTTGGATAGCAGTTGCTCAAAACACATGATGGGTGATATCAATCTTTTTGCAACCCTATCAAGCAAGGATGATGGATTGCTTTGTGAGTGGTTTGCAAAGTGCATGGAAGAAGATTTTGAGATGAGCATGATGGGAGAACTTTCCTTCATGTTTGGTCTCCAAATCAAGCAAACCAACAAAGGAATCTTCATAAATCAAGCTAAATACACAAATGAGCTCATCAAAAGGTTTGGAATGAATGAAGCCAAGATAGCTTCTACACCAATGAGCACATCCATCAAGTTTGACAAAGATGAAGATGGTGCCAAAGTAAATGAAAAACGATATCGATGTATGATTGGTAGTCTTCTCTATTTAACTGCACGTAGACCCGATATCATGTTTAGTGTTTGTGCATGTGCTAGGTTTCAATCTTGTCCTAGAATGTCTCACTTAAGTGTGGTCAAACGCATATTGAGATATTTGAAGGGCACGGTTGACTTAGGATTATGGTATTCATGTAATGCATCTTTCGATTTAATTGGTTTTTCGGATGCCGATTTTGCTGGGTGTAAAGTAGATCGAAAAAGCACTAGTGAGTGTTGTCAATTCCTAGGAATGAGTCTTGTTTCTTGGTTTTCAAAGAAACAAAACTCGATTGCACTTTCAACTATCGAAACGGAATATATTGTTGGGGCTAGTTATTGTTCACAAGTCTTTTGGATGAAACAAACCCTTTTAGATTATGGACTTAAGTATTCATGTATACATATACATTGTGATAACACTAGTGCAATCAATTTAACAAAAAATCCTATTTTACACTCTAGGACCAAGCATATTGATCTAAAGCACCATTTTCTTAGGGATAATGTAGCTAAGAAAAATACATCTGTGGAATTTGTATCCATCGACAAACAACTTGCAGATATATTTACAAAACTCTTAAGTGAAGAAAGTTTTACAAACTTAAGAATGCAATTAGGAATTTGTGCTTTTTCTAGTGGTTAAAAATATTCCAAATATACATGTTTTTTGAAAGATTCCATGTCATGTGGTATCATCACATTGATGTATTGCCTTATAATGGGGCTTTGCGACTTATCGATGTTTGCCTTCTATAGGCTTACATTGATAGGAATGACTATAGTGGTAGATGATATTCGGTATTCTAGTTTTCTTGGTTTTAATGATAGAACTCATTAATAGCACCTTAGTTCTTGCCCTTTTTGATTGATGTCAAAAGTGGGAGAAAAAGTAAGGTCACACTTGTTTTATCATGCATATAGATAGGGGGAGTTACAAGCATAATATGCATATTGATAGGGAGAGCATATGTTAAGTTGCGAACTAAGTTTCGCATGCCTTCACTCAAACTCGCAAATGATACTTAGAGTATTCTTTTATATAAAAATTTCATGTTATGTTTGTCATCATCAAAAAGGGGGAGATTGTTGGCCCAAGGGTTTCCCTTTGGCTTCGATCTCTATTTTAATGATAACAAACATATATTTAATATATGTGTGAAGTTTTGAGTTCAGGTTGTGGTTGCGATAAGCACACGAACTTCGCTCGGAGAATCGCAAAAATTGTCAAAAAAATGCTTGGATGTAGATTAAGTAGATTCTATGTAATATATCCCTAAGATCTCATCCCAAGTCTATTTGTAAAGTTATCCACGTCAAAACTTGGTAACAAAACTCATGAAAAAGCGTGTAACAAAACAAATGTAAAAAAATTAGCCTCAGTCCAGGTTCGATCGATCGGTCGGTCGATCGAACAAGGCCAAAAATTGGCAATGGATAATTCAGTCGATCGGACAACGGAGGATTTAATCGCGATCAATTCGATCGACCATCCAGTCGACCAAACATGCCTATAGAAGGGCAGAACGCTAGCGGTCGCTGGGCGGTCGATCGGTCGGTCAATCGACGATCAATCGGCAAGCGATCGATCGACGTCCAACGGGCAAAAAATTGCCCGTTGGAGCGCCGTTCCGTGTGAGGGGTTATAAATACCCCTCACCAACCTTCATTAATCCTTCTTAACCATTCATTAAAGCTTTCAAACTGAGATTTGTGCCTTCCAAGCTTCATTCGCTCGCGCTTGCTTCTTCGATCGACAATTTCTCTCAAGTACTCATCTTCCCTCGACTCTGGCTTCGATTTGACCTCAACATCTTGTGGAGTTGGAGGCATTGAAGGCTTGGAAAAGAGTTCTTAGTTGTGGTTTAATCTTTAGTTCTTTTCATTGTAATTTTACTTGTTACTTGAACTTGTTCTTCATTGATTAGCTTGCTAGGTGTGCTAGTGTAAACACTTAGGGTTTACTTTATAGAATTGTGTTTTGCCTAGGTGAATAGTTTTGAGGAGTTCTCAAAGGGTTGAGAACCGAGTCCTCGATTGTATTCAAAGGGAAACACAAGGTCTATAAAGGATTTGGTTAGAAATCCTTGGTGTGGAGTAAAGATAGTGGAGTAGGCGGTTGGCCGAACCACTATAATTTCTTGAGTTTGCATTGCCTTATATGATTGCTTATAATTGTGTTTCATACTCGCTAACGAACATCGTTTAGTTGCACTTACTTTCCGTTGAAGTTGGAATTGACTTAAAAGAAATTGAAGTAGAAGTAAAAAGTGACCCAACACTATTCAACCCCCCTTCTAGTATGGGTATTCACTCAACATGCCGTTCTGCTTTACGCTCCTCAACGAGCTCGGCTCAAACCCCCGAGTGTCATCTCTAGTTACCACGCCATACGTCATTACATTTGGCCTCAAGCGCCTCACACAAGTGGTCCCACCTTACGCTCCTCAACGAGCTCGGCCTAAACCCTCAACTTCAGTTTTTCGTTACCTTGCCATTACCTTGGCAGGCTCAATGCCCTTACTCAAATCTTCATAAGCGGTTCCGCCTTACGCTCCTCGGCGAGCACAGCCTACTATGACTTTTTGCCATCACTACTATCGACTTCGAAGTCCTTATCCCACCAACATGCTCCGGGGCTCGATGCCCTCTCGCCACTATGCAACTTGGGGACTAAACCGATTCAAGCAAAGCTATTGAGGACAATCCAACCCCTAGAGGAGAAAACCAAATGAAACTGAAAACCTAAATCAGGAAAACTCAGTAAAACTAATACAAGATAGACCCACAAAGGGGCAAATAGTTAAAAGGCCCCTAGGGGAAATAATTCGATACAGGTCGGTGTAAAATGGCCCACATACGAGCACATTCAGAAAAAATACTCGACCTCGGATGACACAACATGAATTTCCTCCTCCGGAACAGAACTCTCAGGCAAATCCTCCTCAAGATGGGCTAAAGCCTCCTCCTCGGGTACTGAAAGCATGCCATCCTTTACCTCCTTGGAAGGGTTGGCCTCTGAAAAGTTAATACCAGGAGCTAGAACTCGAGCCTGCTCAAGCGCTCTGAAGAAACCCGCGTCATACACCTTGGCAACAACACTGTCAAAACCGCGCACCTCGACAGCAAGCCTCTACGCACCAAACCACCATTTATCCCCTTCAATCCACAATTGCGCTTTCACCACCTCAAATCCGGATATCAATCGCACTTGGACTACTTTAGTTTTAGCCTACAAGAGGACATTCTCCGCTTCGACCATGCCCAGGTCTTGACAAAGCTTGACTAACTCCGCTTGGGTGATCGCAGACTGGTCCTCCACCTCCTTCACCCGAGAAGTCAACAGATTAACCTCATCTAGGGGTGTAAGTGAGCCAAGCAGCTCGTGAGCTACTCGATATCGACTCGATGAAAACTTGATCTTGACTCGATCTTATCGAGCTCGAGCCAAGCTTTACAAGCGAGTGAGTCGAGCTCGAGCTAAGTAATACTCGACGAGCGGCTCACGAGCCTAATCGAGCTTCATATATTTATATATAATTATATAAATATTAATATTTCATATGGGGTTGAGCATAAACCCGAGTCGAGCTGAGCTTAATCGATCTTGAACGAGCTCGATCACACTTGAAAAAAATAAACGAGCTTAAACGAGCCGAGCTCGAGCCTGGATATTGAAGCTCGATCCAGCTCAAGTTCGAGCTCGAGCTCAACATTTCTTAAATGAGCCGAGCTCGAGCACAAGCAAGCTCGGCTCAGCTCGGCTCGATTACACCCCTAAACTCATCGGTCTTGGATTCCAAGGCCCTCTTTAATGGTCCAACCTCACCAGAACGAGTGACCAACTCCTTACGCAAAGACTTCAGCAACTTCTCAAAATCCTTGACGATGTCTAGCTCACATGAATCTACCTCCACCGAAGAGGTCATTCGACCACCAGAACAAACACCACCGCCACCACCGGCAGGAATAACTAGTGCAGGGCTTTCCATCATTCCTACCTGTGTAATCATAACCCCACCCACTGGGAAATCGGCTGATTGGGAACTTGAACCCTCTACGATGCTCCTATTTCTATTCTTACGTCTCAAGGGGGAGCAGGGAGTGGGGGCATCTGAAAGTGCCTGACGTTCAATAGCACCTGTAGCAAGAGGCGTCGAAGACCTTACGGGCCGAGAATTCATGGACTTAAGCAAAGTCGGGGCCAAGGGATTACTCTCTAAGTCACCCCTCTTCATCGCCACCCACCGAGTATGGGCACTAGGGGCTCTCCACAATGAAGATATTTTCTCTCCTTTGCGAGTGGTTACTTTCTTCACGCTTTGAGCGGCGACACTTGTGATCGGCCGGGTGTTATCCTCGATATCGTGTCAACATCTCGACCCAGGTTGCTAACCATTTATTCTCCATCTAAAGGTCATTTATTCGACACTGGGATTCTTCTTGTGAGGGATTAGTTGGTGCCGAAGCGTTGCTCCTCACTGTTTCAGCGTCTCTAAGTAGCGAGGGTATATGGCCGCTAGGGTGCTGCCTGTGTGCGATGGCATTCGCCTTGCTTTGTGTACCAACCATTGCGAGGCAGGTAAGATTTACTCGGCCCAACAGTGGGCGCCAAATGTTCCTGCCTTAAGTCAGAGTGATGTGATCTAGTCCTATGTGTCTCCTAGTCAGGTGCAAAAGATACTTCGATGCTCAAATCCGAATGTGGTCAAGGTTGAGGTAATAGAAAGTAGACTCTATATTACTTGAGGTGTGTCGTGTCTATATATATTGCAAGATGAGGAAGGATTGGCGATAATGCCGCCTGATAATCTTGTTGGGATGTTGCTCGGAATGGATTGAGGCTAATCTCGGAGATGTCGGCCAGTCGGGCTCGTGTTGACGAATCCCCCGTAGTTAATGAGGACATGAAGGTCCTTGTATGGTCGGGTGGAGCCCTCAAGCTAAGCCGTCTGGCTTGAATTGAGTCAAGTTAATGAGTGTGGGCATTTCTGGCCTAATTCGGTCGGGCACAAAGTGCTAATCCAGTCCAATTGAAAAAAAACATTTTCATACAAAAGAAAATGCCCGCAAATATAATTTGCAGCCTACTATTTGTTTGCCTGCAAGTAGAGTTACAATTTCTATTTGCAAGTGTTTGGTTGGTCGCAAATGAAAGTTACAATTACACTTGCAACTTGCATCTTCATATCGAGGTTTGGCAATTTTGGTCTGGCCTGATAGCCCAACATGATAAAATCATGCACGGGCCAAGGGATGTAGGTCCAGCCCGGCCTGATAGCTTGATAACTAGAGTCAATAAAGGGGTAGCATGTTTAGTTTTTGTAATTGTGCTAACAGGCTGGGCCGTGACAACCCGTTTAGTTTTCATGTCGTGCCAAACTTGGATTCTCATGCCCAAATTTTTATCGAACCGGGGTAGGACGTTATCGAAGGATTCATATCAAGGATTAATAGCGCCCAAAATACCCAACGCGGCAGAGGATCCTAGATTTGCCGTTTCAAGTGGTGGGGGTTGCTCGCATGGATGTTTTAAAGGTGCAATCCAAAATTTGTCTCGAGTAGAAATTGATTCACGAATCATCGGAGGAGCAAGCAAGGGCCAATGAGCGCCGGAAAAACCTATGATCTAACTAGAAAAAAGTCTCAAAAATCGCCCAAATCGATCCAACAATAATATGTACTAGGAGTTCAACGGTATTTAGAAGCAATAACAAGCAAATAAAGACAAAATGATAAATCTATCATTTACCCGGATAATAATTCATCAGCTACAATAGAATCGATCCAACCCAGAATAATATTATTTCATATTCTAAATCATTATTTAGTTTAGTACGCTATTATTTTATATTATTTAATTATTTATCAAAATAAATTAATAATTTTCAATTACAAAAAAAAAATCTACCAAATGACATCAGATCTAAAATATAACACAATCGCCGTGTTAAACGCGTGAAAACATACAACTTTGGTATTTATCATGTCTCCATCTGATGACTTTAAGTCGTCCAAATTAATTATTTTCTAATACTTAACTTATTATATTTGCAGCTTCCAATCTTGTATTGTGATTTTTTTGTGCTGCAATTTTTTTTTGTAGACTGCAAATGATATTAGAAACATAATTTGTAAATACTAAATACTGCAAAAAAAAATTGTAGTCAACCAAACAAATTTATTGATCTATTTACTACAACTAGAGTTGCAGTATTTATACTTACGGGCAACCAAATACCCTCTTAATATCACCAACTTATATAGATTGGAATGAAAATAGAAATGTATTAACGTTTACTAAAATTATCAATTTTATATAATCTATTTTTATATCAATTGCAGTACGTCTTATGTTTTAAATTTGTATCAATTTTGATTCATATTCAAATTTCCATTATATTGTTCTTGTTAATGGAATGAAATGATAATCTATTTGATAATTTGCACATTAACATGATTTTGAGATAAACTTAATAATAAAGATAAGTCAAACATTTGATAATGCATTAAAATCCATAGTTGGAGTGATGTAGACTATTAATAATAGCGAGATATGAGGCATAAAGGATGAACGTATTGGCCTAAGATTTTCAACCTTGATCTTACTTTCGATTTTGATGATAACAAATGTGGAACTAATGTATTCATGAAGAAATATTTTCAGATTTCATATTGGTTTGCGTGTGTCATCTCCAATCGAAAAAATCAAAAAAATCAGAGAAATCGGCAAGGATGATCGTCGACGCTTGGATTTCGTCGGGAAGATAGAGTTTAGATTTAGGGTGTCTAATATTTATTGTAAATCCTCTATTTGATGCATAAGAACCCAAAAACCAAAACTCGAACCCCAAAATAGGAAAACCCGAAAAATCAAAAAATAACCCTAAAATTCACTAAACCTAGGGAGCTCCTTGGAGGACTATATGACCTAGATATTTTCTTAGCACCAAAAGTCCTGGTAATTGTTCCTTAGGTAAAAACTAGTTAACAACATATTTTTAAGGAATTTTTGAAAGCTTTTAACCTATTCATATTTGACCTGGGAGATTATAAAATTTTTGGTTTTCGGGAATCTATACTAAACCCCAAAAGTTAGATTTTGATTCTTAAGTATTTTGATTTTCTTGATATTTTTATTGAATCAAAATGGGGGTAATCCTTATATAATATTTATGTTTTAAAGTTATTACCTTAAAGTTAAGAAATGTTATATAAGAAGACTTAGCGAAGACAAAACTCAGAAACGAACAACGAGCAGAAAATCAGCCAAAATCATGCTATTTTTAGGATGACGATCAATCGGCAGTCGACAGCTGGTCGATCGACCATCAGTCGGTCACCGACCGACAAAGGGCCATAACAAGCAATGACCTTCGGTCGGTGGCCGATCGACCAACCATCAATTAGCCACCGATCGGGCGGCGCCAACGGGCAAAAAAACGCCCGTTGGGATGAGGTGTCTTGCCTTCTCTCTTCATGGTTTATAAATACAAGCCATGAGAGCCTTCCCCAAGTATTGTTGAGCCTATTGAGACACTCCTAACATCATCTAAGCTTTGATTGAACCATCCTTCGCAAAACCCTAGCCTTGAACCTTCTTTTTTGAGTTTGCCTTCAAGATTCATTTGATTCATCATCAATGCATCAAGAGGAGCTAGGTGATCTTATGTTGGAGCTAAGTATTTGTGTTGTTGTATTTTTGCTCCATTACTTGTATATTTTCTTATTTATTTCATTGTAATTCAAAGTTTAAAGACCTAGGTTGTTAGGTCTTGAATGGTTGATGGTTGCCTTGGTGTTAAGGCTTAATTCCACCGATGTAAACGTAGTTTGCTATGATTGGTGTAAATGTAGTTTGCTAGAATTAGTTGAGTTGTCCTTAGGGTTGAGGTGGGAGAGTGCTCTTGGTAGGAAGACGAGATACTTCCGGATGTGGAAGTGTCTTCGGTTTGAGAGTAGAGACTCTCCGATGAAAATGTCCTCATTGTAAGGAAATTAATTAATCTAGTAAAGCTAGTTTGGAAATTCTAAGCGGAGTGCTTAGGTAGTGGAGTAGGCATTAGAGCCGAACCACTATAAATCTCTTTATTTGGATTATTGACTTTGCGTATTGATTACTCGACTTGCTTATTCGCTTGCGCATTCATTTGATAGTTAAATTGTGCATTAACCTAAGTAATCAAGAAAATAATTGAAATCAGAATTAGGTTTAAGATTGGCAAACATACTATTCATCCCCCTTTAGTATAGGTCATTTCACCAACATTTGGTATCATAGCGGGTCGTAGATTAAGATTTCACCATCTCCTCTACATCGAGTCTTGATCCAAAAATGGCATTAGGTTTTATGAGTTTAACTTTGGTATTTGAAAGAGTAGAATGTACACATTCCTAAAGACACAAGGTTTATGTGTTTTTAACATGTTAAAGACTCAATACATTGAACCTAAGGAAATCATGAATGCATGGACCCAAGAACAAATATATATGTTTGAGTCAAATGCTAAAGCTACGAATTGCATATTTTGTTCCTTGAAAAATTATATCTTTGAAAATGTCATGCATTGTACTTCCGCATTAGCTATTTGGGCTAGTTTAAACATGCTATATGATTATGCCAAGACCGAAGAGATTGACACTTCAAATAAAAGTAGTGATGACAATGGTCATTCACCTACCCCTAATCTTGGTTTTGATGCTCATAGCTCTTCTAGTCAAAGCAGTAGCTCCAAGAGCCGAAAATGAAGGTAGTGTGTCATGCATGCATGGAAAATGGGTATGTGAAGAAAAATTGTCCTTCCATGAAGAACAAGGCAAAGAAAAGGTCAAATACTTACACATTATCATCTCATTCAAGTTTGCCTCATGGATGTTAATAATGAGGTAAAACCTTCTATTTCTAGTCATGTTAAAAATCTTGATAATTATGATAGTAGCTCTAATTCTTTAGGTATGACTTATGATGAGCTATTAAAAGAACCTAAGAAGATATATGTCATGCTCATGAAATCAAACAAGGAAAATAAAAAAATCAAGAACGAAAACCTAAAGCTTGTTAGTCATTTGCATGAGTTGAAGAGTGAAAATGAGAAATTGAAATCTTGCTCATTTGATTCATGTCATAATAATTTAGAAATTGAGTTTAGAGTTTGGAACTTGAAAATGAGAATTTGAAATCAAAAATGAAACTTAAAATTAATGAATTGAAATATGATTTCAAAATTGAGAATGAAAAATTGAAAATTGAAATCTCAATTGCATACTATTTAAAAATCCATGAATGATTTGAAAACTGAGGTTATTTTATTGAGTATGAAAATAAATAATTTACCAAATAATTTCTCTTTTAAGAACTCTAAAATTAGAAATATTTCATCTAAGAATAATGTTCATGCTCATCATGCTTCTCATATCAAGCATTCTAACACTAGACATCATGTTCATAAAAATGATGAAAAGCAGTGGCGAAGTCGGGACCCTAGAGTTAAGGGGTGCAATATTTATAAATTTATCATCAAAGTATTAATGAATATAAAATAATTAATTAAAAAACTTATAAATAATGTTTGAATATAAATCAAACTTTTATCGTGTCAAAAAAAAAATGTTTGACAATTAAAAAGATATAAAAAATCATGATTATCCTCTATGACTCTTTGCATTCTATAAGCTGCAAAATTAACTTATTAAATTTAATAGAGTAATTACCCAAATTCATAATTTGAAGATGAGATTTTCTCATATTCATATATGGATTTGGATTTTTCCAAATCCATAACTAAATGGTCAAAGTTTTAATTTTACCATTCATTTCAAAATATAATTTTCTTTTACTAATTAAAAACTTTTCTAAAAATATTTAAATGATTCAAAATAAATAATTTTTTTATTATTCATAATATTTTTTTAAGCAACTCATATTAATATTATAGTAGATAAAAATTTATTTTAGTAGCTAATAATATTATTTTTTATTTTTAAAATATTTAAAATATTTTTCAAAATTTTTTAAATACTTAAACTATACACTTGTTAAGTAAAACACAACATAAATTAATTTTTTAACAATCCTTATAGTATTTTTTTAGTGTCTAAAGAATTTATTAGTAGCCAAATTTTTATTTTATTTTTTTAGTGCAAAATTATTATAAATAAAAATAAAAAATAATATTATAGTCACTAAAATAAATTTTTATCTACTATAATATTAATATAAATTGCTGAAAAAAATATATTATGAATAATAAAAAAATATTTATTTTGAGTCACTTAAAAACTTTTAGAAAAAATTTTAATTAGTAAAAAAAACTATATTTTAAAATGGAGGGCAAAATTAAAATTTTGACTATTTAGTTATGAATTTGAGAAAATCCATGTCCATATTATGAATATGGGAAAATCTCATGTCCAAATTATGAATTTGGATAATTGCTCAATTTAATACACATTTATCTATCTAATCTAATAAAATTAAAATTAAAATATGTTATTTAATTTAATTCAAATTAAATAACCAAATTGATCAAATAAAGATTAAACTAATATATTTAATTCCATTTAAATTAATAATAAATATCTTAATTAAATTAAAATATGATAAAGATGATTAATTTAATTCAAATTAATCTAACTAATTAAATTAAAATTGAAATTACACTAAGTTATTTAATTTAGTTCAAATTAATCAAATATTTGAATTATATTAAAATAAAATTATATTGTTTAATTCAATCCAAAGTAACTAATGAAATTAAATTAGAATATGAATAAATTGTTTAATTTAATTCAAATTAATCAACTATTTTAATTAAATTAAAGTAAAACTAAGTTGTTTAATATAATCCAAATTAATCTAACTAATTGGTTTAATCAAATTAAACTAAGTTATTTAATTTAGTCCAAATTAATCTTAGCTAATTTAATTATATTAAAACTAAACTAGATTATTTTATTCATTCCAAATTAAATTAAAATTTAAACTATTTATTTAATTTATCTGAAATAAATTAACAAATAAAGAAATAAAGAGCAAATATATAAATAATTATAAAACTTATATAATTTAACAAAATAAATAAATAACAGTATATAAACACACATGACAGTCTAACGGGTGACATAATGTATAAAATAATAAATCAATGTGGATAAGACAATAAATATAACAATTAACGTTTAATTAGCATATCAATAAAACTTATATTAGTGTCATAGTTAAGTTATGGAAAAGTCAAAAGGTGGAATGCAAACCACTTAGTTTGGATTAGATTAAACAACTTAGATCCAAACCAGAGGGTTGTGGGAGAGATGCAATGATTCCGTTCGGATGAAGAGGTGCAACGATTCAGATGTGATGCAATATATAGTGGAGGGAGAGGTGCATATTTATATAAGCTGGGGTGTCATTAATTCCAAAATTTTAGTAACATTAATGGCATCCTAAAATTTGGGAGTGTCATTGGACACTCCCAGTATTAACGTGACTTCGCAATGAAAAAAATTAATTAATGGATATTATTTTTATTATGGTTTTTACGGGCATATCATTTATGATTGCGCACTTTAGATTTTTAGACCTACCAAAAGTTTCATGCTCTATTGTAGGGGGAGCCACCACACATTGGTGAGTTGATAGTTGATTGAAGTTGTTTGAGGGCTTGAAGGATATATCACCTCTTGGTTGCAACTTTAAATCATCGTGATGTTTTAGGTATGAAAATTGGCATCTAAGTAAACTTGGTATCTTCTTCTTTACTTTACTTGAATTCATTTGAGTTTGAGTTTTATGATACTTGATTGACTTGAGTTCGTTTTATCCTCTCTTAATATGGTTTCATAAAATAATTTTTGATTTTGATTTTCTGGTCTCTTCGGAAACCTCAGTAGCCTATAACGGGCTTATGCGATCTTGCGATTCTAAATTATAGGCTCATTGTGGCCTTTCAGTTTTCAACCAATAGAAATGGTTGGAGATCTTAATTTTTAAATATTTCATATTTTGATATCTCTCAATTCGTTTCAGATTCATGATTATTTATTTTGAAATGAATTTTAACTATTTAGCAAAGTAGACTTTGATATCGATAATTGATTCTCTGTCTTTGCTACTTAGTATATTAACTTGCTAGTATTCGTATTGTCATTATGATACTAATGAAGATTACTTGCAAGTAATCAAAAATTGAATGAAATGCTATTTTAAGGAAAATAGAAAATGAAATGAAGCTTGACTAAATTCACATGGATGAGGTATGTTTTTGGTTATTGCATATTTCTAATCTAATACCTCAATTTTTATGTTTGATTGATGTCTCTATACTCATGATTGAAATAACATGAAAAATAATTAAAATCTCATGAGTAAAAAAATTCTTAGTATAGCCAATTTTTCATTGAATGAAATTGCCCTCGGTTAGGACTTCTCATTAGAGACTTCTTTTTTAAGTCCAAATTCATGAAACATATTTAGATAAACACATGACATGCTTCTAGATGTTTAAACTTAAAATATCATGTGTAGATAGACAAAGTGATAACTAGATCATTTTAGGGGACTCATTCTTGAAAAATTTGACCTAAGTCAATAATTTGACTTAGAAATCTCATTTTGAGTCTAAACTTCACAAACATGTTCAAATTTACTGATGTTAGATTCTTGTGTGACTAAACTTGAAAAATCATGAGTAAATGACAAAATTGGATACTTAGCAAATTTCATGATAACTTATCTATTTTGATTGAAATCATGCTAAGTTGAAATTTTGACCAAATGATATTATTTTCATTTCAAACTTGATAAACATGCTTTAAATGATTATATCTCGATATCTGGAAAGTTCGAATGAAAATTATTTTTTTTTAAAAAAAAATTAATATTACGAAAATGCCACTAGATTTCAATTATTTTAAAAAAAATGTAGAAAATTGATTTTTAGATGATCTTGACCCCCTCCCCCCCTAAGCCTCTACTCACCTCGCGTAGCCCTCTAACGATCCTTCCATGATTCCATCATAATCGAAGCCATTGTTCCATTGTTATGCAATCTTCCACTACCCCCCCCCCCCCCCCTCCCCTCCTCTGAACCTTCGGTAGTTCTGTCTTCATCCACCGCCTACCACTAAATGTTGGCCCCCCTTTAGGTTCAACTCCTTCCTTCATGTCTCTTCGAGCAATTGCACTTTGACACAGAAGCATATTCTCACTAGTTTGTCATCTTCAAATGCTTCAAAGCTTGATCCCCTTCAAAGGATTCAATCAACTATGAATGGTAAGGTCATTCTTTCTACCAAGAAACTTCAGATTGTGTTCGCTTTCTTTCGTATTTATGGAAACTTATACCAGTAGTTAAACGATAGGCAAATTGAATTTGATCTGAGTATGATTTTCTATCTATTCTAGTCATTGAGGAAGATTTTTTTGTTCTCCACTTCTCATCGAAGGATTTTACGATTTTTGTCCTTACTGGAGGACCTTGGTCTTTGGGAGGAGATGTTATATGTCTTATTCACCGAAAATCCTTTTTCAGGCCATGGAATGAATCTTTCTCTTTTGCCCTTGTTTGGATTCGTATTTTGAGTTTCCCTTTGGAATTTTGGAACCTAATTTATATTATTTTGATTGCTAGCGATCTTGGTAAGGTTTTGAAAATTAACTATCGTTCTCTTTCATTTGAATGCGGATGTTATGTGCGTGTTGAAATTGTTTTGGCTTCCCCTCTCTCACAAGGAATCTAGCAGTCTTGGTAATGTTTCAACCCATCGCTTATGAGAATACTGTTGGGATGGGAATCGAAAACGCAACGGAAATAGCAACTTAAAAAATTCAAATCATCCTGAAAACAACGATCAACTTTAGCAATCTTTAAGGAATTCAATCTACGAGTAGAAGGTGAATGTATACCTAATACCGCGATTGGAATGGGTGCTCATATTCCCGTTTCAAGACGCACACACACACGTCCTCCAATGAAAGTCCACACCAAGCACCTCACAATAAAGGGGCAATGACAACCGGACTCGTAGTGGCTCAACGAAGAAGCTTTCTCAAACCCCGAAACCTCAATAGCTAGGCAGGCCCTTCCACCAAGAATCAGGCTCCAAAACGAAAGGAATATAAGATGAGAAAACCATGAAACGAGAAGGTAGATAAAAGAATACCTCGATGTCCTTCTTAGACTCCTCCAATAAGATGAAGTAGGCGGTACACCCAAGTAGAAAATACCTTCAATTTGGCTTTGCAAAAGACTGGGGAAGGAGGAAGAAGATGGCCGGCCACCAAGGGAGAGGAGGAGGGATTCTTTGGAACTTTTCTCCTCAAGAACTCTTTCAAGAATCAAGCTCTTAATCTTTTCCAAGATGAAAAACTAATTCACTTCTCAACCTTGAAGGAAGTTAGGCCACCAATTTATAGGGGCATGGGCGGCTACAAGAGCAGACCCGGTCCTCTAAAAAACTCTCCTCAGAATTCAAAATTCTGGGATTTGTCTCCAAAAAATAATTTATATTTAATGGCTTCATAATTAATTCGAAATTAATTAAATCTAATTAAATATAAACTTTAATTTATCTCCATAAATTAATAGCCTATTAACAAGAATGATAATCATCTAAATAAATCAATCCTCTAAACAATAGGAAAGATGTTTATCTAAATAATTTGAATTCCTATTAATTAATAGAATTATGATTCCTCATAAATCATATATCCATTAATTTTATTATTTATCTCCGTAAATCAAATTCTTATTAATTAAAATTCATCCAAATAAGTTAATTTCTAATTAATTGGTTAGGCACATGGTTAGAAACTAATTTTCCCACCATGTATATATATTTGATTTAAAATCAAATTATATTTAATTCATAATTAAATACAATCCCCGTCAAGTGGTTAATTAAATATTTAATTCATAATTAAATTTAATCAATCACATAAAATATTATTATGTGTCAATCCCTACGATTTAGTGATGCCCTACAAATTAGGGTTACCGAAGAACTCCTTCATCGCGCATTCGTTCCTATAGAAAATACCTTTCCTATTATGTCCGTAAATGATATCCGTGATCGAGTTGCAGCATGTCTATGCTAGTAGACATATAATGTTGCATTCAGACTCTATCTCAAGAAGTCCATTACGATGTCAGCCTGTTGTGTGCGACCCATTGGGCTCCACACTAAGCCAATAGTGAGTTATGCATAACGGAAAGTCAGATCCGATAGAACGACTTATATTCGAATCTTAAGAGCCTCCACAAAACCCCTTTAGTGTGGTCATGAGAGACTCTACTCACAAGTCAAGATTGACGTCTAGCAACGTGTCATGACCACCCGAATAGTGTGAGGTTCAATCTACAGGGATCGAACACCCTTCGATGATTAGTTATCGTGCAACTAAATCCCTCGGTTACAATATCCCGAGGTCGGCTAGGGTACGGAAGAAGTGTCAAACCCTAATACATATTCATATGTATTCCACCTGCCAAGATGTCATCTCAATAATGAAACGTTAGAAACATCTTCCTGACTTTCATGTTTACTCTGGTCAGATATTCCCGAGTCGACACTTGCAGGGACACATAGGGCATTATCTCCTCTCACTAGGAGTAACTGATTCCATGTTGGTTGCTCACCTACCTCCATAAATGTTTCCCCAAGCTCAGTAATACCCGACACATGACGCTGAGGGCCACATAGGGATAGAACCAAAGCAATGGGTCGTCACTCATAAGGTAACCATGACAATCTCAGGTCCAATGACTGCTTGCACCTACTATCACCCGAGGACATCCTATTGACACTTAAGTAAGGATTTCATTTTGCGTTCCTCGTGCAAGTCCGTTTAGTGAACTCATTCCCTAATGAGCACATGCACTTGTACATTAATGACGGCTCATAGGTAACTGTGAGATTAGCTACCCCTTATCGTATAGTGCATGTACCAAGTGCACTAGTCTATTCGGAATCACTGGTCCCCTAATTGATGATCCTACGACTAGGAACATTTAGAACATGAGCATCTAGATTCTAAGTCTCACTAACATGATCTCATCATGGCCTCGAAATCATTTGCTCGGGTTCATCACAATCTTTATGAATAAAGATACAGTATATGATGAAAAAGTTGTCTCATTAAGTTTATTACCCTTGAATAGTACCTAAACACATCGACATGTGATTGGCTTAAGGGCACCATTCCTTTCAAATATATCGCCGGTGTGTCTTTTTTGCTCCCCCTCCCTCACCTCTCCCCTTCTAATAATTACTACCCCCAAAACCCTAACCCTCTACCTACTCTTGTAACCCTACCTTCTAGCACTCATTCACCCCAACGCATAGACAATTGTGGATTTGCAATTGACTCTACCCTTCCCCCACGCCCCCCTAATCCTCCCACTATATATGGTTCCATCATGTATCGACCCACCCCCTTCATTGCCCCTACCGCCATCTACATTAATATTCCCATCCTAACTAGCCCCCTCTCCAACTGTGCTATTTCTTTCCCTGATTCTGCCATAAAGGATTTCCCCTCCTTGCCCCTAAGCAGGCCTAAGGGAAACTCTTTCCAATCCCTCTTTATTGGGGTGAGAAGGGTCCACCCTCCACGATTCCAGTGCCATCTTTTCGCACCTTTGAAGAGATCTTAAGTGAACTCTCCATGACTCTTGTGGACGTTCCTCTAAAGCCACTTTGCCCCTGCCGCCTAAGGGACCTAGCCACCATGCTAAGAAGCCTCCAGAGGCTTCTTCCTCCTCTATGGTCCAACCCTCCGCTTAGCGATCTGCCCAAAAGCAAGGAAGTACTCCTAACTCTAATTCCTCCATTTTAAGATCTCTTTAATTCATTTTGGTATCAACTTGATTTATTTTGAAATGAATTTTTGCAATCTAGCTTAGGTTGAGATTTGAAATGAAACTTTGTATTTAACATTCGCTATTTTGTACGTTGACTTGCTTTTTATTATATAATCATTGTGTTACTAATGATTCTTGGCTTGCAAGTTAAAGTTCGTATTAATAGAAAATTGAAAGAAATAGAAAAGTTTGGCAAAAAATCCCACGAATAAGGTATGATTATGATTTTCACAAAAATCCTAGTATAATGCCTCAATATATAATTATTGTTCTATGCTCATGGTTGGATTTGCATGATGATTCATAGAGAAAATTCATGAGTAGATAGAATTTTGATACTTAGTTAATTTCATGATACCATATTTATTTTGAATAGAATTGTACTACGTTAATACATTGATTAAATGACATAATTAGTGTTGTGAAAGTTTTTGATATTTATGAGAATGCCACCGAGAATTTTTGATATTTATGAGAATGCCATCGAGAATTTAGTGAATTTTATAAAAATGAAAAAAAAAAATTGGTTGATTCTTGAACATGCACTTTCATTGAAAAGTCTACTTTATGCATTTGAGAAATTTTCATCAAAAATATGATTTTTCTATGCATTTTTTAGTTTAGATTTTGAAACTTTAAAGTACCATTCTATTCATGTATTCATGATCCGATACTTTGGTTTATCATATGAATTTTCGAACTTGATTTGGAGTCTGATAATGCAATTTCTTGTTTAGTATTTTTCTTATCTTTACTCGAGTGAAATAATTTAGAAAATTGATTTTGATACTATCATTGATACTTCAAAAATCTTCCAAATTAAGGATGAGATTTGGATTCCTGTTTCGATATTTTGATTCATCGTCCGGGAATTTCAAATTTGATGTTGGCTACAATGTTTATCCTCACATTTGCTATGTTCATCCCTTGAGTTGACACTTTTGAACTTCTTGAAAAATTCTTTAAAAGTTTCAACTTCAATACTAGATTGCTTGAATGCTTATTTTTCTTGCCCCTTTTTATTGATGTCAAAAGGGAGAGACATTACATATTTAAGGGATAGAATAACATCTGGAAACCATGCCTATAGTTAGGGGGACTAATATTATTTAGATACACATGTTGATAGGGGGAGAAACCTCATAGTCGATACTCTTTGCGCTTTCATGAAATTATATTCATAAAAGTGTTTATGATCATCAAACATGAGAGATTGTTGATCTAAGATTTTCAACCTTGGTCTTAATCTTGGTTTTGGTGATAACAAACTCGGAACTAATGATTTAATGAGAAATAATTCTAGGTTCCAAGTCGAGTTGCACGCGACGTCTGCGATCCAAAGATCGATGCGAAATTGGAAAAATAAAAAGGATGTTGATATGTAATATCCTATAGATTTAAATTTATTATTTTTCATCTTATGTGTGTTTGCCAGCCTAGCAGACTAGTTCGTGGTCGAGCCGAGTCGACTCATGGTCCGGAGCGAGCTTACGAGCTCGAGTAAGTAGGATATAAATTTATGAATTTTAGGCTTGGGTAGTTGAAATTATTTAATTTGATGTTGTGTGTGCATAATTATTAATTATGTTCATGTGGGTGTATTTAATTAATTGCTTATGATTTATTAGAATAAATTTAATTAAATTAATTAAGTCTATTGGGTTAGCAGATTTTGATTTTGCCTTAAGGTGAATGCAGATTTTGGATTAAGGTGTTTAAGGAGTTAGGATTGATGAGGGAGTATAAAAACCCCTCCTCATAGCGTGTGGCTTCTATTTTGTAGCCACCCAAAGAATTGAGAAAGGGAGCCAGCCGCCAAGCCGAACCAAGCTGCCAGCCCCCTTTCCCTTTTCTCCTTGGAGCCACTGCCACCCAGAGCCGAGCCGAGCTGCCTGCTTTCTCTTCCTCTTCTTCTCCTCCTTCCTTTCCTTTGGAGCCGAGCCGAGAGGAGCCAGCCGAAGCCAGCCCCTCTCTCTCTCTCTCCAAGCCGGCGGCTTGGAGTGAGCCGCCGCCCTCTTGTCCTCTTTTCTTGAGTTGAGCCGCCACCTTTTGAATTCGGATTTGAGGGCCGTCGTCCAGGATTTCTTCTTTAATTTTTCTTCCAATTAAGGTAATTTAGGGATTAATTTCTGTTAATTTTTGGATTTAATTCTATAGTATGCTAAAAATTGCATGTTGCTGGAATTGTATGTTGAGATGATGAATCTGTGCTGATTTTATTTTATTTACTGTGGTGTGTGTATTTCTGTGAATATAGTCGTGTAACCTATCGTTTCGATCAGAAAACATAGTTTGAAAACATAGGACACACTTTGGAGACTAGATTCGGGTTAGATATATTAGTTCTGGGCAGAACAGTAACCTAAAACAAAACT
This sequence comes from Canna indica, assembly GCA_034359265.1. Taxonomy (NCBI): domain Eukaryota; kingdom Viridiplantae; phylum Streptophyta; class Magnoliopsida; order Zingiberales; family Cannaceae; genus Canna; species Canna indica. Next base: position 30,534,009 of record CP136893.1, on the reverse strand, counting down.
CTAATCATTGTGATCTAAATTCTAATTATATAATTAAAATTAGATTAAGGGTGAGCATAATCTGTTATGAATCAACTTATAAAGTATTTATGAAATAAAACCACATAGGTTCATGATATTACAGGTCTAAGGGATAGGGTTCGGATTGGAGTGTTGAGACGCTTCATAATGAGGACACACCTAGGACACCGTAGGAGAGTCTCGACTTAGGTCATGATGCGTCATATCCTTGCGAATGGCGGAGCGACTCAATTAGGAGCCGGATTGCGGGCTACGCTCGGGAGGTTGGACGCCAAATTCCCAACCTGTAGAACAAGTTCGAAGGGCCTTTCCCGATTTTTCTGGTTTGGCCTCGTGGGATAAGTTCGGAGGGCCTTGTCTTAAAGAGTAAGTTCGGAGGGCCTGTCTGATTACTCTTGTGATATCATGTCTCATGGAGCAAGTTCAGAGGGCCTTTCCCGATTGCTCTCGAGGTTCCTTATACTAGGATAAGTTCAGATGGTCTTTCTCGATTATCCTAGTATGTGTTGTTGCCTTCGAGCATGGTAGGCTTTGGCCTGATGTACTCCACTTTGGAGGGCTAGATGCCTTGGGGCATGTGTGGCCTGTTGGCCTGTTAGCTAGTACACCTTAGTGACATTACCCTCTTTAGAGATAGATTTTACTCTTGTCATCTATGTGTTTTTATTTGTGAGGGTTGGTAAAACCGTTCACTGAGTTCTTTGAACTCACCCGTTGTCGTTTGATTTCTATTTTGCAAAGCTTGACCGATGAGGTGGGTCGAATGCACTTGGCGCCGCTGGAGGGCAGAGGAGTCGCATGATCTCATAGCAATCCTAGATATGGGTCATAGTCGAGTCTGTAGTGGTTTGTCATGCACTTGTGTTTTGGTATTTTGGAGTTGTAGTCCCGTGGGGACATTCATGTTTTTATTCAGATTTTATTTAAATATCAGTACTGTTCCTCTTTGATTCATTTTATTCCGCACTCGAGCTTTTTGATAAAATCTATATTGTTTAATGAAATCTGTTTCTGTTTCTCTTTATAAATAAAATTGTTGTTTCTTTCTGCTATCTTTTGTGAGTTGTCATGTGCATGAGTTAGACTACGGTGTATAGGCACGTATACCCTGGCCGGTCACGTGACCCTGAGTTTGGGGCGTGACATGATCATTGCTCAGAAGATGACGAAGACTTAGAGTCTTGATTTAGGGTCTAGAATCATTGTATTATTCTTAGGATGCATGTTGATGATGATGAAAATCAAATCCAATGCACCGAAATTCGAACCAACCTCGAACTGGGGCTGAAATTGTCCTTTAGACAGTTTCGGTTGAAGGTTCGATTGACCGATTAGCAATCAAACTTACAACCGAAACTATAGCAGTCGAGAAAACACTCGTTGCATGCAGTTGGACTCAAGTCTCACTTCATTTTCTGGCTATTTTAACCTCTCATGCCTTCAATTGATCCCTTAGAACCCATTGAACCATTCTTTGAGATTTGCCAATCATTCTTGAGTCATTTATTTTGAAACCCTAGCTTTCTACATCTACCTTCTCGAATAAGCTTTGAAACCAATTGATTCGTCATCAAAAGGCATTAAGACAAGCTAGGACTTCTTGGTTGAAGCTAAGTACTTGTATTTGATTCACTATTTCATTTACTTGTATATTTTTTATTATTTTTGCAAGCTTCAAAGTGTTGTTTTTCACCTAGGTTGATTAGGTAAAGTGTTAGGTGGTTGCCTTGATGTAGAGGCATAAATCTCGGGGAGAAGACAGAGACCTTCTGGTGTAAATTTCCTCATTATAAAACTTTAATACTTAGTGAATTTAAGTTGGAATCCCAAGTATGGTGCTTAGGTATAATTGAAAGAACTTTAATACTTTGTGTGCTTGTATACTTATCACTTTGCTTCTGGTTGTTATCATTTGTGTTTTGCCTAATAATTGAAAGAACTGGTTAAAATTGAAATTACGCTTAAATTTTATAGTAACACATTATTCAACCCCTTTAGTGTGGTCATTCACTTCACAAAGTCGCATCAATCATTGTAGATCATATATTAAAAACGACAACACGAACCATTAGTGATATTTTTAGTAGCAATGATAGCGACGACCGTTATCAACAACACTTTCTCCAGCTACGAAACGTAGCAACTGTTGCAACCATTGGTAATGAATATCACTAACCGTTGCAACCATTGGTAATGAACATCACTGGTGGCCCATCAATCATTTTAGCCATCGACGATTTTATTCATTCTTATGGTGGGAAGAGGCTTTACTATATCAAATTATTAAAGGAAAGCAAAATGCAAAATTGATTAATGACATATGGTAAAGTAAATTTTATGGGGAAAAAAAAATCAAACTATTACGCTCAACTATGTCTAGTTCAATACTCAAATTTGTTAAATCAAATCAAATTGTGCTGAGGAGAAACTTGGGGAGCAAGGGGCTCTCTTGGCGATTGGGAAGAAGTTTGAGTATGCTGGGGGGGGGGGGGGGGGGGCACTTCTAGAAGACTTTTGGTGTTTAGCCTTGGGTTGGAGTGGCTTTGACCTCCAGTTTGGGAATAAAAGTACCCGCCTGGGAACTTCTTCACTCGATTCAGAATGCCTTCCACTCGTCCGGGAAGATCTCAAGCGACTCTTGGGCGATCAATTGGCGCTGATTTGAGCCGTCTTGTGGAGGGATTTGGATCCTCCTTCTTTCCTGGTTCTCTCTAGTAACCGCCTGCAGTGGGATCCCCCTTCTTGGCCACGATGTCTTTGGCGGATCTGAGATCTGGCGTGGGAGTTCTTCTTGTTGTCGTCGCGAGATCTAGGGTTCTCGGTTTCCTTCTTCACAATTTAGTGGAACCATGATTTCTCCTCCAACATATGTGCTAGGGAGGAGGCTTTGTCCACCAGTTGTAACCTCCGAGAACTGCTCTTAGGGCGGTTAGCTGTGGTGTCTCTCCTGGCAGCTTTATTTGGGGAGGAGAGGCTCTCCACATTTTTGGCGTGTCTCGGCTTGAATTCTGCACCTCCTTCGGCATGTTCTTGACTAAGGTATTGCAGTTCTGGTAGTTCCATATCTAGCTGCTATCCTGTGCAGGTTCCTAGATTATTGGAGGTGTACTCCTGTAGGAATTGTTCTCGCAGTGTATCTGTTGCATTATATATTGTGTTGCATTATATATTGATTTTTCATGTCTTCGGAAGTGGCTTCGTCTTCTCCGCAGCGTGTACTGGTTGCAACGCGGGCATGCCTTCGCCTTATGGCTCGCACTGCAAAGGCGGCGAGGGGGGGTCGGTGTGGTAGTAGTAGAAGGAGTGTCCCATTGCTACGGCTAGTGAAGAGGAAGGGAAACATGCCATGAGCAAGCCACTATTAACTGCTGATGAGGGTGCAATGAGGCTCGATGTTGATGATGAGGAAACCACCATGCAAAATTGTCAAGTAGATAACCTTTTGGGTGATGTTTCTTTTCCACCCTTGTCGAATGACAAGGGTAAATCTGTGCTGGTGTCTGAAGGCTCTCCCTTGGTTGAGGAGGGGATTAACCTTGATGATCCTCAAGGGAGAGTGAATTCGGGAACCATAGGCTTGGCTACGAGTGCAGATATTCAACAAACGACAACTCTTATTCGTGATGCACCGCTGATGGTTATGAATAGTAGCAAGGTTAATGATATGGCGAATAACATGTCTAGGCCATGGTCCGAACTATTTTCAGCTTCAAAGGCACTTACGGATTGTTCTTTGAAATTTGAGGAGCGAAATTTGCAAAATGGACATATCATCATTAATGTTTCCGATGAGGAGTTGAATGATGGAGTTGCACATTGGAAATATTGTCTAGTTGGTCATTTCATTGGTGCTAAACCATATTTCCTCATGGTTAAGGCTAAGGTTTTGACAATGTGGCATCCTAAAGGCGGTTTTGAGGCATTCTCTCTCCCCTCTGATTTTCTAATTTTTAGATTCATGCAAGAGGAAGACATGCTTAGCGCCCTTGAAGGGGAGCCGTGGTTTATTCAGGGAAAACTACTAGTGCTTAAAAGATGGTCCCCTGGAACGAAGCTAGAGAAAGTACCTTTATCAACTATTCCTGTACGGGTTAAGATCTTCAACCTACCTTTGGAATTTTGGAGTGCATCGATCATTGGGAAAATTATGAGTGGGCTTGGAAAACCACTGTACATGAATCAACCTACGGCTACTAAAAGCAGGATTGGCTACGCCCGAGTTTGTATTGAGTTGAATATGGGAGCAGATCTCCCTGAAGACTTGTCCTTCATGGTAAGGGGTGTGCAGTACCAAATCAAGCTTGATTATGAATGGAGGCCAATCAAATGTATGAGATGTTCTACTTTTGGCCACGTGGAGTCCAAATGCCCATTGCTTGCCAAGAAAACAACCTCAGTTTGGATCCCCAAGGTGTCTACTATGAGAACGGTCACTAACAAGGGACCTAATGGAGATGATGCAGTGTCATCAAAAGATGCGACCAGAGCAGAAAGTAGTGAACATAATACAAGGAAATCTAGCAGTGCGGTATCAATACAATCTCGGTCGACTGGAATTCAGGTTTGGGAGGGTCAAATAAATCGAGCTATTAGGAAAGGAAAAACTCCTAGTCTGAGATCGACGCCTTCTAAAAACTGTGATACCAACCTCGGGAATTCTTTTCAGATTCTTGGGGAAGGGGACACTGAGCAAAATCCCGAGTATGACCTTTTTGATAACAACACATGGGGAATAAGTATAGCTCAAGGGAGCCAAGCACTCCCCTTGGAAGATTCTTATGTTTAGCCTTGCATCGTGGAATGTGCGGGGATTGAACTCCTCGAGGCACCATCTGGCGGTAAGAAGCGGCATCTCTCAGAATAAGTTAGATTCTATTTGGCTTCTGGTAGGGTTGTCGGTTTGGTTCGAATCGAACCGAACCGAACCGATTTAGGCCAAACCGAATTTTTTTCTTTACTCAAACTTCAACCCGAATCCGAACCCGAACCGAATAATTCCTAACCCAATTTAACCCGAACCGAAATTATTCGATTCGGTTCGGTTCGGTTTCAACCCGAAAAAAACCAAAATTGAGGAATTGAGGGAGAAATCCAAATATTAAACCTAACGGGCCTAACCCAATCCCCGATCCGAACCCGATATCTGGAAAAAATAATTAATATTTTTTTATTATTTGGTTTTCGGTTTGGGTCGGTTCCCGAATTTCGACAACCGGATCCGAATCGAAATAATTGATTGGGTTCGGTTCGGGTCAAGAAACGAACCCCGCGGCATTGAAACCGAACCGAACCGAACCAAAAAATTTGGTTCGGTTTTTTGGTTCGGTTCGGTGTAACCCAAATAATGGACACCCCTAGCTTCTGGAAACTAAGGTGAAACAGATTAATGCTTCAAGTATCATTCTTTCTATTCCTGATGGTTGGAAATTTTTCCTAAATTATGATTATGCAATAAATGGGCAAATTTGCATTGCATGGAACCCTGATGTGGTTGATTACCAAATTGTCTTTCAATCTGATCAAATTATATTTGGGAAGGTTGTTGTTGTGAACTCTTCAGACACGTTCTTCTTCACAGCTATATATGGCCGGAATGAAGAACTTGGAAGAAGGCGAATGTGGGAACAATTAATCTCCTTGGGTACACAAGTTCTTGGACCCTGGGTCATTATGGGGGACTTCAACACTATTTTCAGTCTGCTTAAAAAAGTAAGAGGGCACCACTTTCCAGTATCGAAAACTACTCAGATTTCTGATTACTTGGACACTTTGGGCCTCTTTGATTTGAAATGGACGGGCTATGGATACACATGGTCAAACAATCAAATAGGTACAAACAGGATTATGTGCAAATTCGACAGTGTACTCGTGAACCAAGAATGGATATCCACTTTCTCTGACAGCGAGGCAGTCTTTCATAATCCTTGTGCCTCTGATCACTCTTTGACTATCTTATGTTATAGGAGGTCTGAAAGGAGGAAATGCTCTTTTAAGTTCTTTAATCAGTGGATTCTGAAATCGGATTTTCTTCCGGTGGTAAATGAGGCATGATCTAAACCTGTCACTTGCAGGAATGGCAGGAGACCTACCAAAATGTTCTCTCTTGTCCAAAAGCTAAAGTTTACAAAGCTGGCCTTGAAACATTGGGCATATGCTAACCACATCAGGGACATAGCGGAGAAACATGGCTTGTTAGAGCAACATGACAGAGTACAGAGCCTTATTCAGGTTCACCCTCTTGACAAGGGCATGCACTATCAGGAGAAAACTCTGCGAGAGAGGCTGCAAGTTTTCCTTAATGATGAAGAGGCAGAAATCCAGAGTGCAATGGCTCCAACTGGGTGATTCTAACACAAAATTTTTTTACAAGGCTTTTAAACAGCAGTGTAACAGGAATGCGATTCACTCCGTGGTTAATGATTCTGGGCAACATGTCTACGGTGATTTGGTCGAGCAAGAGGCTATAATTTTTTACAAAAATCTTTTCAATGCTCCGGTTGAAGCTGCTGACCTGTCTGGTTTACAAATACACAGGCGCCTTAAGCAAGAAAGTTTTGATTTGCTTACGAGACCCATACTCGACCAGGAGATCTATAAGGTTGTGCACTCCTCCCCAAATAACAAGGCCCCAGAATTGATGGGTTTACTAAAGAGTTCTTCATGGCCGCTTGGAGTATTATAGGGAGGGATGTCATTGAGGCCATCCAGAGGCTTTTTACTTCCAAAAGCCTCCTGAGTGAGGTAGATATTACCTCCATCACACTAGTGCCCAAGAAGAAGAACCCTGAGACTTTCTCTGATTATGGACTCATATAAGTGTGCAAAATAATTTATAGATTTATCTCTAAAATTATTGCTAACAAACTACAGAAGGTCTAGGGGATTTCAATGGACCAAATCAGCATGCCTTCCTGGCAGGCCGCTCTATCCATGAAAATATAGCACTGTGCCATGAACTTATGACGGGTTATCACCTACAGCATGGAGCACCACATATGGCTATGAAGATTGATTTACACAAAGCCTATGATTCAGTCAGATGGGATTTCTTGATTGAATCGCTTCAGAGATATGATTTTCCTTTTGATATGATGGATTGGATAAAAGCTTGTATTTCCCATTCGAAGTTCACAATAAACATGAACGGAGCAAGCTGTGGTTATTTTCAGGGTAGCAGGGGCCTGCGTCAGGGGTGCTCGATGGCCCCCTATCTGTTCATCCTGGTCATGTAGTACCTATCTGATATTAGTGATAATCTAGTGGCAACAGGGAGACTTACCCCCCACCCGAGGTGTCGTTCTCCACTCACAACTCACCTTATTTTTGTTGATGATCTTTTTATATTCTCTAGGGCCGATACTTTATCAGCTACTACTATAAAAGAATGTCTAGATCATTTTCATCAAGTATCTGGTTTGCGCACTAGCAACCACAAGTCTCATCTATATATCTCTGGCACATCCACGGATATGAGATCCTCTCTAAGTTCGATACTGGGTATTAGGGCTGTTCATTGGGTCAACCCGACCCAATGAACCGGAGAACCCGACCCGACCTATTTGGGTTGGGTTGGGTCGGGTACAATTTGACCAAACCCGACCATAATCAGGTCGGGTCTCGAATTTTAGAATTTGAAACCCGATGAGCCGAGACCCGACTCGATGACCCAATTATTTATATTTTTTAATCATTTTTAAAATATTTATATTAAAAAATATCTATTTTTAATTATTTAAAAAAAATAAAAATATTGTTAAAAACTTATTTTTTTACCTAAACGGGTAAACCCGACTACCCGACACGAACTAGGTCTGGTTGGGTTTGAAAGGTGAAAAAATTTCAACCCGACCTGATTACACTTGGTCGGGTCGAATCGATTTCTTCCCTAAACCCGACCTGACCCGTGAACACCCCTACTGGGTATGCCGTTTGGTTCCCTACCGATGAGATACTTGGGAGTCTCACTTCTTTCTACCAAGCCTAAATTCCATGATTGTCAGGCCCTTCTAGACAGTATTTCTTCTAGAATCAACGGATGGAGTAGCAAATGCCTTTCTTATGCTAGGCGGCTTGAATTGATTAAAACTGTACTATTTGGGAAGATCCTCTACTGGTGTTCATCTTTCTCGCTACCACAGCAAGTCACCTTCCGTATAAAGCAGCTCCTAGCAAGGTTTCTCTGGTCGAGCAGGGCACAAAAGTGCAATCATCAGGGTTGCTTGGCTCTCTGTATGCAAGCTAAATGAAAAAAGGGGAGCTAGGCCTAAGGAATGTGAGGAAATTAAACCAAGCATGCATAATGAGATATGTATGGGTCATCGCATCAAAAAAGGACTCGCTCTGGGTGAGGTGGATACACGGTAATTACCTGAGGACAGATTCTATTTGGACCCGGCGTACACCAACAATGACATCATGGGTGACAAGAAGTTTTTTTAATATAAGATATCTTGTGCAGCCCCATGTTACCCATAGGATCAAAATTGATCGTATTACATGGACTGCAACCGCCTCAGGGGAGTTCACCCTCAAGTCTGCATATGACAATTTGGTCTCCATAGAGCCTGATGTAGCATGGCATGGCCTCCTGTGGTTTAAAGGTCATGTACGACGGTTTACTTTCATCTCTTGATTGGCAATTTTGAATAGCCTACCTATTTTGGACCGCATTCAGAGATGAGGAAGCAAGGGCCAAACAGGTGCTACCTATGCAAGTGTGAAAATGAAAGCATTGAACATTTATTCTTTGATTGTGCATATACCTATAGTGTTTAAAGTAAGGTGCTCGCCCACTGCAACTTACAACATAGGAGGGACAATTGGCACGAAAATTTGGCATGGATTTTGCATGAATTCAATGGAGACTCTAACAGAATGAAAATGAGGAAGTTACTCTTGACTACCACTATATACCACTTGTGGCGAGAGTGGAACCATAGAGCTCACGATGAAACACCGCTACCTTGTGAGGTTTTAACTGAAAAGATCATCCAAGAGGCCATCATGAAAGCAGGAAGTCCACTCAACATGTAGAGCTTGGGCGGTGTGACTAGGATCATTGGGGTGTGGTGTTTTTTTTATGTCTATTTGTTTGTTTATATTGGTTTGTTGGCTTTACCCGGGCTGTGGGATATTATTTGTATTGGTTCTTTGACTTTGTTGGCCTGCCCCTGAGCTGTGGGATGTTTTTATGCATGTTTTATTTTGGTTACCTTCACACCTAGATTTTGGGCCTCAAACTTGCTGATGGCAATGCCAAAAGTGAGCTATGAGACTCTTTTACCCTAGGGTGATGGGATGTTGAACTATCCTCTACATGTATCTTCTTCGTAATATAAATTTCACTTGTTTTGTTGCAAAAAATAAAATAAAATAAATCAAATTAAGCTTAATTCCCAAATATATGTTCATAAAATATCCTCTGAATTACAAACATGTTTGTTATATGTCCCTTGTCATGGATTAAAGGTGCAAGTGAGCAAAGCTACTCTTGAACTAATGAGGAGGGCTCGATGATAACTCGAATTCATGTGAGCAACCCAAACTCAAGCTCTCCAATATTCGGCTCGAGCTCGATCCTAATCAAGCTTTATATACTTTTATATATAGTTATATTTATTTAAATTATTTAAATTCATTAATATGTGACCCAAGTCCATATTATAGTCGAACTATTCTCTCTATTTTGTTCAAGGCTCAAACCCAATCATAATTATTCATAATCATAAAGATAAAATATTTCTTGAAAAATAAATAAATAAACACAAATTTAAAGACAAAGTCAAGCTCATATAATTCGAGCTCGCTGAGCTCAAGTTGGTCGAGTATACCTTGAGCCGAGTTGGACGGCATTTCTTAAACGAGGCAAGTTTGCCTATACTCAACCTTGAGTCAACTCAATTACAGCCCTATCTTGGATCCTCTTAATATTGACAAATGATTAATTGATTACATTTTATTGTGCCTCCCCTATTTTCCTAACAAAAAGATCCCATCCAACAATGACATAAGATCTGAGCTCATATTGCTGCAGGGAAAGAAGAATAACTTTTGCGTGAAGCTCAATGGCATGCTTATATTCTAGATGCCAAATATAGAAAGTTACCATATGGGAAAAAACTAAAACAAAAAACTAAAAGTAGAGTCAAAACTAAATCAATGTAAGATGTACTTTTTGAAATGGCAGAATTGCAACTGCAATCAGTATAATTATAAAAAACAAAAAAAATCCAAACTACCTTTTTCACGTTTGGTTCCCACTTCTCAATCAAACCGATCCAATCAATCTACTCCCGATCAAACCAATCTAACAAATCAGTTCGATTTAAGCTTCGAAAAACTAGTGAACAGATGGGGCAATGATTAGTGGATTAGGGTCAAGGGCCTTTGGTGGTGCTCTTAAAGGATACATCAAGTGGCTATGGTAAGTAAATTTAAAGGGAATAAAACGGAAGCATGATTTGTGAAGAATCATAGTCCGATGCTTCACCTATCGAAGCACCTACTTGAGTGAAGGAATGCAACAAGGAGAAGCACCAAGTCCGCATAGGCTTGACGATATTATGGACAAAGGAGCCAATTCAGTAAGTTACATTGTATTCTTTAGGACAAATTGTTCCCATACAATGCCTGCTAGAAAATGAATAATGTGGAGAATTTGATGAAAACGGAAGTCAAGAGTAACAGCAACAGCATATCATGGGTAGAAGAGAATTATAACAGCAAAATGTGTCCTCCAAAATCATGGAAACAGCACTAACAAGAAGCACCACCTCCTAACATTTATCTGCTTGACCATCACAATAGAACTTGAAAATTCTGCACCAGCCTCCAACCAGATAAGTCACTCCTGTGGATGCCATTACATATAGCTCCAAAAACAGCATGCATGTCACTTTCAATTGATCTTACTTGATAATCAGTCACAGCATTTCCTGAGATCGTCTGACGATGCGGCCGACCTTCTTCTTGAATACATCCCTGCTCTCTCTCCATTCCTTCTGCAATTTCACAAGCCATGGCTAACAAATCACACTACCTCTCAGGAAACCAATTAAAAATGTCTACTGACAAGTCCGAGACAAGCTAGTTGTTGAAGATAAAAAACCAACAGGTTCTTGAACATCATTACTTCAAAACCACACTTGTTTGCTAAATGCAAAGATGTTACAAGTGAATAAGAAGTAACATCAGAAGCTTATTTATGTCTTGTCTGTGCACTACATCCACTACCAATCAGGTTTTAACATAACAAGCAAACTTTTTTTTCATGACTAAATTATGAAATGGGCAACTCTTATTTATGATAAATGCCAGATAGCAGTTTGATGAATGATGAATTTCTCTTAAATGACCATAAGTTCCAGATTATAAGCAAAAATATCTCTCTAAAAACAAATGTAAAATATCTTATCACTTACAGCGGCTTCAACATTTGCTGGAGATTCATCATTAGGGCTTGAAAGCATGGAAATAATACTCAGAACTATGCTTTCAACCTGCATATATAAAGACATTCTTTTTAGCTTGAAGCAAATTACTATTCTAGTTATATATATATGAAAACTGGATGCAGATAGGATATCACAAAATCTACTGCATTCTGGTTCTCCTGGCTCGTCATGATGTGAAATGAAACTTAAACACAAAAAGCATATTAACCAGCAATGAGTTAGATAATAATGTTACTGAAATTTGTGCACACAGAAAATTGACCAAGGGGAATATTAAAAGAGATGCACACAGATAACTAGCCAGCATACAACATAATAAAAGTTTATCAAAATTCAAAAGTTTTTAGCATCATACAGTGTGTATTGGTGTCCAGCGCTCACTTGCAAGTTCATAGCCATTTGGATCTTCACCAGGTGGATGAAGAATTGATATGCAAACACGTCCATCAGGGTAGACTGAGGTTCACATTAAGAAATATCCATTTGGTATTAAAACACATTGTAGGAGGACAAAGCATATTTCAAAATAAATGTGAAATAACAACCAACCATTTGGGTGCCACATTTCTGATGTAAACCGAACTGTTGGGGGACTGTTGGGATAGTTGGAAGGGAAACTCATAATCGCATTGAAAAAACCACCATCACTACAATGACATTCAAACAACTCATTCTTAGTAAAATAAAATTATCGGCCAGGGTCAGGACTAGAATAACATTAGAAGACTAGTTGACATCCTGACTCAAAAAATCCCATAAAACCTTCACGGCTTCACCTATCTTTAATGGGTTATTTATTACTGTAGAATTTCCTAAAATATTTATGACCGAAAGAAGAATTGTAGAATTTCTTGCTGTCAGCGATTAGAAACAAATAAAGCGAATATTTATGGGCTTCAGTACCTTAATGGAATGATTCATAAAAAGTGGAGAGAAGAACGGTCAGTCATTTTTGGAAAATTTACTATAAAGGAGGGGAAGGAGAAATAAGGGATAAATTTACCCTCCATCACCCTTCATTAGCTGACCCTTCTTTTCCCATCACTGATCCCTTATCGACAAGTTTATGAACAATCCCTAAGAAATTGTCTGTTCCAATAATATCAAACTATCATTACTCTGATCAGAATTTACCATATGCCTAAAAACTTTCCTGTTTTGAAAAATTATCGATTTCCACTAAGCAAATTGAGAGGAAACAAAAGTATTTTATGAACCAATGTCACTGTAATAAACCCTAGCGCAGGGCATAACGGTAAGCACCACCGATCGAGATAGGATTCTCAAAAGTAATCCCGTCGATGAAGAAAAAGAATAGAAAAGAACAGCCTTTTTACCCAATTCAAGGATAAATCACTCACTATAGCGTATCCGGAGGCCCGATGATGGTCACGTTCCACTCGAAAACATTGCTATCGTCCACCAACCCAGCAGAGAAGCCATCAACCGGATTCTTCATAAGATCTGACCCAAGAAACACCAAAAAGAACCGCAAAAACAAGATTAATCACACAACGAGCCCTCGATCAAAACCCTAAGAAAGATCAATCCATCCAAGAAGCGAGCGGATCCATACCTCTTAGCTGCTTTTGAAGCAGAAGGCTTGCTGGGTTCGACGCCGCCATCAAAACCCCACTGCTCCTTCGGTGGCGTGGGAGGGGCGCGGCAGGAGAGAGAGAGAGGAGATGAGAGAGGAGAAATGAAAGATACACGGTCGGAGTATTTATAGGGCGGTGGAAAGGCAAAGGCAGGCGAACGAAAAGTAGCGTTCATTTCGTACCACTTAAAATATAGTATTGAAATTGAATTTATTCCGCGTTTGGTGCATAAAATATATCATAATATTAGATAAAAGTGCTCAAAATATATCTTAATATTAGATAAAAAAGATAAGACTGATCGTTTAATTTATATATTTATTATACCATAAAAAAATATCAATAATTTCCCTAAAAACGAATAGGGAAAGATTTTATTTCCGAAACTAGAATAGGCTTTTATTTTTTCTCGAAACTCAAATGACTTTTGAAAAATATCCTGACTACCCTCATTACCTTATAACGGGGTTAATGCAGCAGTAAACCCTGTTAACACATCTCGCCCAAATTTTTTTACATCATGCCTACTACTTTTCACCTCTCGACTTCACACGAGTGACCAGGCGACGAGCTCTTTCTTTCCCTTTTTTTAATCCAACGATGAGCGACCTGGCTGTTGGCTGAAGGTTTTTTCCTTCATGCTCTATTCTCTTCATGAATATTTTGATGATAACAAATCAAATCTATTTAACCAAATTCTTAAAGTATGAAGCTCGCAGGATCGATAAATGACAAGTCAAACCAATGCGTGCACCAGAGATGGCTTGGACAAATCAAAAGAATAAATGGAAAGTCTTTCGAGTTGAAGCACGCTGAAGAACGGAACCAAATAACAAAGCGTGCAACAAGAAGATCAAAAAGGAAATTTTCCAGTCCAGGTTCGGTCGACCGAATGGTGTCAAAAATTGGCAGTAGCCAATTCGGTCGATCGATCGATCGACCGAAGATGGTCAAAAATCGGCAGTAGCCAATTCGATCCATCGTCCGGTCGACTGAATGTGGCAGAAAATTGGCAGTAGCCAATTCGATCGATCGAAGTGCGCCCAGAAGAGGCAGAATATCGCGATCGCTTGGGCGATCGATCCATCGGTCAATCGATGATCGACCGGCAAGCGATCGAGCGTCGGCAACGGGCAAAAATGCGCCCGTTGACGAGCCGTTTGATCACAGGGTTATAAATACCCTTGTCTCTCTCTCTCTCTCTCCTAGGCAACTATTGATGTCAATAACCTTCAAAGAGTGATCTTTAGCATCCTCCAAGCTTCTCAATTGATCAAATCCTTCTAACTTAGCTCTTGATCCCTCATCTTCAAGTGTTCTTCATTAAAGGGTTCATCAAGGGTGCTAGGCTCAAAAGGAGGAGGTGCTTTCATTGTGATAAGTTCTCTTCTTCCTCCTCTCGTAATAGAATTATTGTTTTTTTATTTTTACTTAAATCTACTTGAGCTTGTAAGAAGACCTTGTGTGTGGTCTTGTGTGTAAGTGGTTACCTTCGTATATAAGGTGTAAAGTCACTTTAATCTAAGTTAGAAGTAGATCTTAGGAATTGAGATGAGAAAGCTCACTCGGTAGGAAGGCGGGAAACTTCCGGGTGTGGAAGTGCCTTCGAGGTGAGTGTAGGGTCTTTTCGGTGTAAAGTCCTCAATTGTAAGCTACTCATAATTTAGAAAATTTGGGTGTGAAATCCTAAGCACGCACTACTAGAAATTGGGTCTTCAGCAATGGCTGCTCAAGCCGTTGCTATTTGCAACGGCATTCTTACGGCCGCTCAAGCCGTTGCAGATATGTTGTATCTGCAACGGCTTTCTAACGGACATGCGAGCCGTTGCTGCTGATGTTAATTATCAGCAACGGTTTTCTAACGGACAAGTGAGCCGTTGCTGATTATAACTTATCAACAACGGCTTTCTAACGGGCGAGTGAGTCATTGTTGATAAGTTTATATAGGTCGCAAATCGCGCCCCGCCCCTTCTTCCTCCCGCTGCTGTCGTCGCCTGCTCCTCCCGCCTCTCGCCGCCGAGCTGCCGCTGTCGACGATGTCGTCCGTCCTCAACCGCCGATTTCAGGTATTTCTCGTCGCCCGGCCTTCCCCAATGATCCCAAAGTAAAATCTGGCTGAAATCCTATTTTTAGAGTTTCGACCGGCGGCGGACGGTCGATGGCCGCCGACATAGCTTGTACAGTGTCCGGACACTAGACTCCGGCGCTGAAGATGATACTTTTATAATTTTTTATTTAATTATTTAATTGCTAATTAATTATTTGTTTAATTATTTAATTATTTAGATTAATTATTTAATTTTTTAGATTAATTTTCAGGGTTTAGATTAATTTTTAGAGTTTATATTAATTTTTAGTTTAATTTAGTTAGATTAATATTTAATAAAGGTAGGTTAATTATTTAAATTAGTTAAAATGTTGTAGATTAATATTAATTAATTAGTTAAAATATTGTTAATTAGTCCGGAGTTGTCCTCAGTGGACTCGCATCAGAATTGTCCACTTCGGACGCGCATCGTAATCGTTCATTTCGGACTCCCGCCGAAATCGTCTAATTTGGACTTGTGTCGGAATTGTCCAATATGGACTCGAACTAACTCGAAACATTTAGAAAATAATCATCCATCCGACGAGTTGATATGTTTCACGTACGCATCGACGAGTCGAATATGATTTAGCAAAACCTTAGATTCGTTCGGGGGTTGTATGTTCGTGTAAAAGAAGTAGATGATTTTTTATACGACGTACAATCCTTGAATTGTCCCTGATTGGATAATTTGGGAATATAGTTATTTGTACTGCACTTACATTTTTCTTTTAACCGTTAACTTATTCTAAATTTCGAAAGCATCTCTCTTGTTCTCCGATACGCGCCCAGATGATAAGCGTATTCGGAGAACTGTAGGGAGATGCTGCTGAAATTTAGAATGAAGTTAGTGGTTAAAAAAAGTACTTAGTGCAATATGAATAACATAAATCCCGAATGAAATAGGACAATCTCACCTAAAGATATTAACCAAAGAAATTGTCATTGATTGACAGAATCATGTCGGCTGATTGAAGTTGGATGTACCGACGTCTTGATCGTGGAGCTTTAACGAATGAGTTTCGATTAGGCATAACGTACTTCCTAAATTTCGCCTATTCGAATCGGAAATTCGTTAGCGTTGGTGATAAAATTCGATGTTCGTGCCGCATTTGTTTGAATGAATGATTTTTGGATCGGGAGACTGTCACTCTGCATCTATATAACAAAGGATTTGCACCAAGATATTTTCTATGGACTTGTCACGGGGAGTCACGTGAAGTCGGGACATCGAGCAATCCCGTCGTTCAGACATATGGTGAATCTTCCTCTGCTGGTGCTTCTTCATCTAGCTAGTCAATCTAATCCCTATAGAACTATGATATTTGACAGTCTTGGGGGTCAATTCCACCTGAATGATAATGTTGATCGGCCAGTTACCCAGACATCAGACCCACCAGATACTACAGCGGTTGATATCACAAAAGTACAAACTGCGATAAAGATTGAATTGTCGAATAAAGAAGCTGCTGACTTTTACGAGATGTTGAAAGCTGCCGATGAACCTTTGTATGAGAATTATCCTAAATACACTAGGTTTTCAGCAATGACACAGCTCCTGAACATCAAGGCCGATTGTAATATCAGCGGGGTTGCGTATGATCGGATTGCAGGATTGATTAATGGAATATTGCCTACTGATAACAAGTTTGAGCCAACTTTTTATAAAACTAAAAAGCTGATGAGAAAATTGGGGCTTGGGTACGAAAAAATACAAGCGTGCCAAAATAATTGCATTTTATATTATAAAGAAAATTTGCAGTTGGATAAATGCCCTGTATGTCAATATCCTCGTTACAAGGCGAAGAAATCGGTTCGACGGAAAAATATCCCGTTTAAGGTGCTTCGGTATTTTCCACTAACACCGAGGCTTCAAAGATTATTCATGTCGGAAAAGACGACCCCCTACATGAGTTGGCATGCAAGAAGTCGTGATGATACAGTAATGACTCATCCATCCGACAGTGAAGCATGGAAACATTTGGATACATGTTTTCCTTCATTTGCTAGGGATACTAGAAATATGAGATTGGGATTGTGCACAGATGGTTTTAATCTGTTTGGACATTCTGCAACTCCTTATTCAGTTTGGTCAGTGCTACTGACAGTTTATAATTTATCATCGTCAATGTGTATGAAAGATGAATTTATTTATCTTTCGATGATTATTCCGGGTACTAAGGGTCCGCGAAAAGAAATTGACGTGTTTCTCAGACCCTTGATAGATGATTTGAAAACATTGTGGACTGAGGGAACTATCACTTATGATTGTCATCGGAAGCAAAACTTCAATTTAAAGGTCGTGGTCTTGTGGACAATCAATGATTTCTTGGCGTACGACATGTTGTCTGGTTGGAGTACTCACGGCCGACTCTCTTGTCTGTATTGTATGGAACACTCTAAATCAATCAGTCTTCTGAACGAACGAAAAATCTCATTCTTTGATTGTCATCGTCGATTCTTACAGGCTAATCATTAGTATCGAAGGAATCGTAATAAATTTACTAAGGGCAGAGTCGAAAGAGATAAGCCACCACCGATGTTGTCTGGTGAACAAATGTTAGTACGTGTTTCAACACTTCCAGAGATAGTATTTGGTCGCAATGAAAGAGTGTCAAACTTTGGTCAAACACATAACTGAGTGAAAAAATATATCTTTTGGGAATTGCCTTATTGGAGTTCATTACCGATTCGACATAATTTAGATGTCATGCATATTGAAAAAAATGTGTTTGATAATATTTTCAACACTTTGATGGATGTTTCCGGAAAAACTAAAGATAATGTCAAAGCCCGACATGATATGAAAATACTTTGTAAAAGACCAGAGTTGGAGTTACAAGAGGTCAACGGACGATATCTGAAACCGAATGCCCCGTATGTGTTAAATAAACAACAGATCAAAGATGTTTGTCAATGGGTAAAAGAACTCAGATTACCCGATGGATATGCCTCTAACTTATCTCGATGTGTGAACGTCGATGATTGCAAAATATCAGGGATGAAGAGCCATGATTGTCATGTATTCATGCAGAGATTGCTTCCGATCGCATTTCGAGATCTTCTACTTGATAATATTTGGGGTATGTTGACTGAATTAAGTATGTTTTTTAGAAACATCTATGCAAATGTCCTTCGAGTCGAAGATATGTCAACACTTGAAAGTAATATTGTTGAAATCATATGCAAGCTGGAGCAGTTTTTCCCTCCTGCATTTTTTGACTCGATGGAGCATCTACCGATACACTTGGCATACGAGGCACGAGTTAGTGGCCCCGTTCAATATCGGTGGATGTACTTATTTGAAAGATACATGAATCGTCTGAAGAAAAAAGTAAAGAACACCGCAGCTGTTGAATGATCAATATCTGAATCGTATATCATCCAAGAAATTTCAACATTCTGCTCATTTTACTTTGAATCGACAGTACAGACAAGATTTGATCGTCTTCCACGTAACGACGATAGGGGTGTTCGACATTCAGATGGACGTTTAAATATATTTTATCACTCTGGTCGTGCTTTTAGTTCTCGTCCATCTCGACACTTAAGCGATGAAGAGTATCATTTGACACACTTGTATGTATTACTCAATTGTCCAGAGATTGAACAATTCATTGAAATATTTGACATTGAGATGGTGCAAAAATACTCTATTCACAACGATCAAGAATTAGAGAGATTACGGAATCGTGATTTCCCTATTTGGATTCAGACTTACAGCAAAGATCACAGAGCTGAAATAGATGAAAGAATATTTGAGTTTGTTAGTGGACCGTCGCGACTAGTGTCGTGCTATAGTGCATATTTTATTAATGGGTACAAATTTTACACTGTGAAATATGCTTTTACAAAGAAGACGATGAATGTCGGGGTCTGCGTGAAAGGAACAACCTATGTTGAATGTGATATAGATTTTCATGGACTGGTGGAAGAAGTGATGGAGTTGCACTACTTCGGCTTGAAATCAGTTATCCTATTTAGATGTCATTGGTTCGATACAACAGAAAGGGGCATGAAAGTTCATCCAAAATACAAACTTGTTGATGTTAATTACAAATCTAAATTGGCAGCAAATGAGTCTTTTATATTGACATCACAAGCCGAACAAGTATATTACGTGAAATATCCAGCTTGAAATAAAGATAGAGCAGATTGGCGTATAGTCTGTAAGACTAAAGGTAGAGGAAAAATTGATCCGATAGCAAGAGAAAATGAGCTGATACCTCATATAACAGATGGTTTCTATCAAGAAGATGATCCTCCTACTGTAGATCGTATTATTCCAATACTCGAGGATGCAGACACAACGTCAATTCAATTAGAAGTTGAATATGCTGATGATGACGATCATGAAATTGAGGAAGCTGGAGATGAAGAAGATGAAGAAGAGGAAGAAGATGAAGAATTCGAAGACTATTATTCAGATGATGAGGAATAATTGTAAAGTATATATTCTATTAAATATATCTCTACTATTTATACAATAATCTGATTATATGTCTATTCGACATATATGTCTGGTCGTGCTTATCATCGCAGGAGAGCTTCAGAGTCTCTGATCGGTGAGACTCCAGCACTTACTCGTGATGTTGATCCTCCTACCGATGATACTGCTGAGGCTAGTACATCCAGACGCAGGCGGCCACGCGGGCCGAACAGGTGGCAGCCCCCACCAGCCACAGAGTCACGTAGATTTATTAGCGTGATTGGGGAGCGATAATATATCATGAATTATGAATCATTACAAATTCATTATATCATAATATAATATTAAATTTTATTTTTGTTATGCAGGTTCGAGCAAGAAGAAGTGTCGAGGAGCATTTCTTCTACCATTCAACGATACATGCACGGGGCATGGCCTACGTGGTCTCACGTGCCTAGTCAGCACGTCGACATGTTATGGCGCGAGTTTGAGGCACGTATTATTATTTTTTATACATGCATGATGATTAATATTGGTACTGATATTATTATTTTACAGGCTCGCTATACATGGGTTGAGGACCAGAGGTCCTTCATTTACGCTGCCTGGGAGGCTATTTCCCGGATGAGGTACAACGGGCAGCTGGGGCAGGCCCGATCCCAGGCGATGGCACGAGCTGGGACTACTAACATCGCGGAGACTCGGGGATACGGTCCCGATTGGATTACTCCAGATATATGGGACTATCTCGTGGGAATATGGTCGACGGATCGATGGCAGGAGGTTTTTAGGAATGCGGCTAGAAATCGCATGTCGAGGGGAGCAACGCGTCACGCCGGCGGCTCTATTGCATTTGCAGTGCACGCGAACCGTGTAGTAAGTATACCTTTTAATTATATATTTTATTTGTTACTATGTGTACTAATTAATGTATTTGTTTTGTAAATATAGATGACGGTGTCGGATGACGGGACTGTCCAGCGACCCTCCCCGATGGTGGTGTTTGAGCGGACCCACCGTCGAGTACATGGGACGGGGGGAGTACATCGACAACCGCGCTGCATACATTATGGTAACTATATTTTTTTTAAATTATTCATTATATATTTATAATTTAAGTTTTATGATAAATATTAAACAAAAAATCAAACTCGAGTAGGAGACCTACAACCAAACGGTGGTGCAGCGCGGGGGCACCCCCGAGGACTTTGACGCAGCAGCGTGGGTCGAGGCCGCAGGTGGCTGGGACCATGGCCGCGTATATGGCTTCGCAAATAGTGGTCATGCGCGAGCCGTGCTAGGGCCACTTGGGGCACCGACCCCTTCGGTCGCTGATGAGCGGCCGTCCACCTCCAGATCCAGTTATGATCTTAGTAGCAGGAGCAGGATAAGGACACTAGAGGAGATAGTCGCGCGTTAGACTGAGATGATGGCGGAGATGCATGCTATGCTACGCAACATGTCAGGTCATACCAGAGCATGCATCTCTTCGGCATCATCTGATCCATCGTCCTCGAGTCAGTCCACGACGGTGTACACTCAAGCACTCCAGACCCCGCCATATGATCCAGACCATCCTCCATCGTCATTATGAGATTTTTTTATATTGACTTTGTTACTTAGATACTATACTTGTTTAATTTATTTTATTTGGATATTGATACTTCAATTTTGTATTTGAATAGTTTTTATACTATTGTGGATAATTATAAATATAAGTATAATTGTTTTGATGTATATCTTGGTGTATTTGTGATGTGTGAATGAATGTGTGTATGGGTGTATGGGTGTGTGAGTTATGTATCAGATAATGTATCAATGGAAATTTGGAATTTTAATTTTTTTTCGTTTTCAGGTTTACATCATCAGCAACGGCTTTCCCACGGCTGTCCGTGGGAAAGCCGTTGCTAAAAGTGTATCGAAAGTCGTTGCTGATGACCTACAGAAACGGCTTAGCAATAGTCTTTTACTAACGATGTTGCTACGGACTCACTAGCCATTGCTATTAATGTTATCAGCAACGGCTCCGTGTCTGTGGCAAAACCATTGCTGATAATATTTTTAGCAACGGCCGCTGAGCAGCCGTTGCTGATCTGTTGCTAAGTTATCAGCGACGCGATTTTCTGCCACGGCTCTGTTGCAACGGCTGACGTCGTTGCACGCCGTTGCACGCCATTGCTGATGGTTTTCAGCAATGGCGCCAGCCGTTGCTGATGCCCATTATTCCAGTAGTGACGGTGCTTAGGTAGTGGAGTAGGCATTGGGGCCGAACCACTATAAATAATTGTGTTTGCATTATCTCTTTTGAGTTTGCTTAATTTCTATACTTATTGCTTACGCATTGAATATTAGAATTGTGAATTGCCTAAGTTGTAAGAAATGATTAAAAATGAAATTAAACGATAAGATTTAGTTAACACACTATTCATCCCCCCTCTAGTGTGACCATTTCACCCAACAATTGGTATCAGAGCAGGTCGTAGATTGAGATTGCTTCATCTCCTCTACATCTAGCCTCGATTCGGAAAATGACACTAGAGTCGGTAGCGTCTTCACCTCCTAGGTTCGATGAATCAAACTTTGGTCTTTGGAAGTTTAGGATGTACACCTTTTTAAGGACTAGAGGTTTTGATGTTTATAACATGTTGAAATTTGAATACACTTTTCCTAGGGTTGACATGCATGATTGGAGTGAACTTGACAAGAAAATATTTCAATTTAACGGAGAAGCCATGAATTGCTTATTTTGTGTCATACCAAATAACATCCTTGAAAAAGTCATGCATTGTTCTACGACTTTTGATTTATGGGCCACTTTAAATGTTTTATATGATTATGCTAAGACCGAAGAGATTGGCACTTCTAATAAAAGTAGTGATGACAATGGTCGTTCATCTACCCCTAATATTAGTTTTGATGCCCATAGCTCTTCTAGTCAAAGGAGTAACTTTAAGAGCCAAAAAAGGAAGGTAGTATGTCATACATGCAAGGAAAAGGAGCATGTGATGAAAAATTGCCCTATCATGAAAAATAAGGCAAAGAAGATGTCAAGTGCTTCCACCTCCACATCTTACTCAAGTGAAGCACCCTCTTTTCATGACCATGAAGTCACTTCGAAAGTTTGCCTCATGAATGCTAATGATGAGGCTCTTCTTCTTCAAGTCATGCTAATGATAATAACAATGCTAACTCTACTAGTTCTCTTGACATATCATATAATGAGTTAGTAGATGAATACAAGAAAATGTATGCCTTGCTTGTTAAAAAAGATAAAGAAAACAAAAAATTGAAGAACGAAAACTTAAGCCTTAGCTCTCAATTACACGATGTAAAATTAAAAAATGAGAAGCTAAAAATTAGTGTCTCTAATCCATATCATGATACCTTAAGTATTGACACTAAGGATTTGAAAACAAAAAATGACATCTTAAAGAATGAAAATAACATGTTGAAAACTCAATTGCATGTTATTCATAAATCCATGAACGATTTGAAAAATGAGGTTGTGTTTTTGAATAAGAAAGTAAATGAATTCAAAAATGTTTCTTCTCCTAAGAATACAAGAATGAAAAATGCTTATGTAAAGAATGACAATGTCCATCATGTTCAAAATGCTATGCATTCTACCATTAAACCTCATGTTCAAAAGAAGAATGTTTCCTTCAAGAATGCTCATGTTCATCATACCTCACATGTCAAGCATTCTAGTGTTAAATCTCATGTCCATGTTAAAAATGAAAAGAAAAAGTTTCATGGACATTGTTTTTGTTGTGGTACATATGGTCATGCAATCTATGATTGTGCATTTAAGAAGAATCCAAGTATTGCTAAGACACTTTGGATACCTAAGCCAACTAAACCCCAAGGACCCAAAGTCATTTGGGTACCAAAAGTTTCTTGCTCTCTTATAGGGGGAGCTATCACACAAGGGTAAAGAGAAGTGAAGAGTTGAAGTTGACCATGAACTTAAATGAAGTATCATTCCTTGGTTGCAACTTCCAATCATCATGATGTCATTGGTATGGAAATTAGCATCTAGGTATACTTTGTATCATCTCCTTACTTTGGTTTGTTTTAGTTAAGTTGGAGTTATGATACATGTTTAATTTGAGTTGTTTTCCCCGCTCTTGTTAAGAGTCATTTGAAAAATATTTTTGATTTTTGATTTTCGATCTCTTCGGATACCTATGTGGCCTATAACGGGCCTAAGCGACCTTGCGGTTCTAAATCATAGGTTCATTGTGGCCTTTCGATTTTCGACCAATAGAAAGGGTTGGAGATCTTATATTTCAAAATTTTATATTTTGAGATCTCTCGATTCATTTTGGTTTCATGACGATTTTTCTTGAAACGAATGTTTCACTATCTAGCTTAGGTTGAAATTCTCAAATAAAGATTTCTATTTCACCTTGTTATTTAGTATGATAACTTGCTATTATATATGATTTGATTACCATTAATTAATGAAGTATACTTGCAAGTTATTGTAAATGAAAAGCAATTATGAAGAAAATGAAAAGGAAATGAAAAGTTTGGGAAATTTTCCAAGAATGAGGTATAAATTCGTTTTTTTGCAAAAATCTTAATATAATGCTTGAATATTCATATCTTAATGATGTCTCTATATACTCATGATTGACTTTGCATAATATATGTTTGAATTTTCATGAGTAGAAAAAATCATGATAACTAGACAATTTCATAAAACCTTGGTTAAATGAAATGAGCTCTAGGTAGAATTTCATCTTAGAGGCTTCATTTTAAGTTGAAACTTGATAAACATGTTTAGATTTACTCGTGTTAGGAGTTCATGTGTCTATACTTGAAAAACCATGAGTATAAGTTAAAGATTGATACTTAGTAATTTCATGTTAACATGTTTGTTTTTTGAATGAAATCATGCTAAGGTAAAATTTTGATCAGATGACATTATCTTTGTCTCAAACTTAATATATATGATTTAAATGATCATATTTTGGTCTCTAGAAAATTGGGATAAAATCTGAAAACGTTTGACAAATGACTCATATTTATAAAAATGCCACTGAGAACTTGTAGATTTTCTAGAAAATTGTAGAGATATCATTTTTGAGTGATTTTTGACTTTTTGGAATCCTCATGAAGCCTAGTTCATGTGGAAAAAATTTCATAAAGTTTCAGTGTATAAATCTCTCAAAAACAATTTTTTTTTTTGCTTAAGAAATCCCATGGCAGCTCGAGCGGTCGCACGACATGCGACCGCCCGATCGACCGGTGGACAGAAATTAATCGTGTCCACCCATTTGGCTGCCTATTTTAATCTGAACCCTTCAAACCAAGTTTTTGAGCCCGAAACTAGGGCTTCCTTGATCATTCAACCGGCCACTCACCCCTCTCCTCTTGATTTTAAGGTTTCTTCTCCTCCTCCAAGGTAAAAGATTCAACTTTTAACTACCATACATGAGTTAGTTCATAATGTTGAGTGGATTCTTCATCTTTTCCATCTCTCTATGTCTAGATTCACTCATAAAAATCGCGGTTCATGTTTTTTTTATGGATGATGATCTTTCTTAGTATTTTTACTTCAAAAATAAGTTTTAGGGGGGAGGATTTTTTCTTTCTTTCATGAGATATCTTTACTTTTGTTAATTAAAATTTCTCATCTTGCCAAAATAAAAGCCTTCGATTGGAAGGAGAATATTGATGATTCAAACTTATGTTTGATATTTTATTTGTGACCATTTTATATATTTTTTTATCCTATCTTTTTTTTTTACTCACACATTGAGATTTAATGTTAAAATCCAATTGTTTTTTTTAAAAAAAAGGTGAGGCCTTGTACGAATTTATGTCGATCTTAAAAGTGTTTTGTCTCCTTGCTTTAAGAGCATGCATTGCTCATCAAAGCTAATCATCTACACATCATCCTAATTATCTTGCAGAATGGCACCCAAGACAAAGCTTCCAAGCTTGCCCGATAATCTTGTGACCGCTATAGGCAAGACTCAAGCCCCTAGGTTTGTGGACAGAGCTGTCCCGCATACTCGTCCAGTTAACTTAGGTGACCTAGAGCAGTATGACATTAGAGGTAAACTTGCAAGCTTGGGATGGGTAGAGTATATATGAAAGCAAGTACCAATATGCCCTATCTTGATCAAAGCATTTTTCTCCAACCTCGTGATAGATCAGGCTAGATTAGGTGACTCACTAGTTCTCAGATCTGAAATTTTGGGCAAATCCATAATAATCATTGAATCAGCCATTAGAGATGCATTTGGGTTTCCTTTGCTAGGAAGATCAATATATAAGATGTCCACACACCTCTTTCATGAGGATTTTCCTAGTCATGAAGTTATATCAGTCATCTGTCCTGAGGACTATCAGGGGATGCTTCCTACCCAAAGCATCAAACTGTCAACCTCAGCTAGGATCATGCACCTGATCATTGCATATAATATTCTTCCTAGAGCAGGTCACTATGATGAGGTAACCAGTATGAGTACTAGGGTACTCTTCTTTGCTATGTCCCGCATACCTATAAATGTTCCTGATCTTATGCTTCGCTACATAGCAGATGTCCATGCTTCAAAAAAGCAAGTCATACCCTATGCCTCAGTGATCTCTCACTTTATCTATGCTGCTGGGGTAAACAAGTCTAGATTTGAGATAGATCCTGTTCCCAAAGCAATAGATTCATCCTCTCTAAACCGTATAAAAATACTTGAAAATCAACGCGGTAAAAGAGTGCGGGGGGGAACCTACGGAGCACACTGATCATGATATAGACATGGAGGAGGGAGACGTTGGTGGAAGCTCGTCAACCGGTACTCTATTATGCGTCTGGGTGATCTGGAGCATCATTTTGCTCGGTTTCATATAGACCAAGTGGAATGGAACAGAGGCACAAAAGAACGTCTAGACGAGTACGGCCAATGAATTGATGAGTATGGTCAAATGATCGATGAGCATGGCCGGTGTATGGATGAATATGGTCAATGTGTTGACCAGTACGATCAGCAAGTGGATGAGTACGGTCGTCGGGTTGATGAGATGTCTGGTCGGGTGGATAAGATGTGGCAATACTATTAGTCGCATCTACCATCTCCACCACCTGAGGACGATTAGTCCCTTTGATGTTTAATGTAATTCATTTTATGGACTTGTATCAACACTACACTTTGCTCGATCGACTTTATATTTGTATTTGAAACTCCTTATCTTTAAGTATTGTTTGATGATTGAATGACCTGTTTGTATTTAAAACTTCTTATCTGTAAGTATTTTGCTATTGTTTTTAATGGATGACAAAAGGGGAAGAGTTAATGTTTATAGGTTGGCATGATGATAGGGGGAGAGTTAAATATATATATATGCATGATGATAGGGGGAGCACTAAATACAAAATGTATACATCATCTTTTAATGCTCTCATATATCATTTTTTAATGCTCTCATATATCCACTTATAAACTCATGCTTCATACTAATTGATGAATACATTACTTTTTGTTGCTCTTTATTGTCAATGGTTTGTCATCATCAAAAAGGGGGAGATTGTTGGCTGAAGGTTTTTTTCTTCATGCTCTATTATCTTCATGACTATTTTGATGATAACAAACCAAATCTGTTTAACCAAATTCTTGAAGTATGAAGCTCGCAGGATCGATAAACGACAAGTCAAACCAATGCGTGCACCAGAGATGACTTGGATAAATCAAAAGAATACATGAAAAGTCTTTCGAGTTGAAGCACGATAAAGAACGAAACCAAATAACAAAGCGCGCAACGAGAAGATCAAAATGGAAATTTTCCAGTCCAGGTTCGGTCGGTCGACCGATCGGTCAACCGAAGATGGTCAAAAATCGACAGTAGCCAATTCGGTCAATCGTCCGGTCGACCGAATGTGGCAGAAAATTGATAGTAGCTAATTCGATCGATCGGTCGGTCGATCGAAGTGCGCCCAAAGGCGGCAGAATGCCGCGATTGCTTGGGCGGTCGATCCATCGGTCGATCGATGATCGACCGGCAAGCGATCGGGCATCGGCAACAAGCAAAAATGCGCCCGTAGACGAGCCGTTTGATCACAGGGTTATAAATACCCTTGTCTCTCTCTCTCCTAGGCAACTATTGATGCCAATAACCATTAAAGAGTGATCTTTAGCATCCTCCAAGCTTCTTAATTGATCAAATCCTTCTAACCAAGCTCTTGATCCCTCATCTTCAAGTGTTCTTCATTAAAGGGTTCATCAAGGGTGCTAGGCTCAAAAAGAGGAGGTGCTTTGATTGTGATAAATTCTCTTCTTCCTCCTTTTGTAATAGAATTGGTTTTGATTTGTTTTTACTTAATTCTACTTGAGCTTGTAAGAAGACCTTGTGTGTAATTGGTTACCTTGGTGTATAAGGTGTAAAGTCACTTGTGTAATCTAAGTTAGGAGTGGGTCTTAGGAATTGAAGTGGGAAAGCTCACTCGGTAGGAAGGCGGGATACTTCCGGGTATGGAAGTGCCTTCGAGGTGAGTGTAGGGACTTTCCAATGTAAAGTCCTCAATTATAAGCTACTCATAATTTAGTAAATTTGTGTGTGAAATCCTAAGCACGGTGCTTAGATAGTGGAGTAAGCATTGGGGCCGAACCACTATAAATAATTGTGTTTGCATTGTCTCTTTTGAGTTTGCTTAATTTCCTTACTTATTGCTTACGCATTGAATATTAGAATTGTGAATTGCCTAAGTTGCAAGAAACGATTAAAAACGGAATTAAGCGATAAGATTTAGTTAACATACTATTCACCCCCTCTCTAGTGTGACCATTTCACCCAACCCTAGCGACTTGTAGGGTTTCTTCCCTCTTTTCCGCCCCGACTGCTCGACGGCCACTCCGGCAAAAGCGACCTTGACCGATTTCCCCAAAAGGTATTTCTTTGCTGGAAATGTAGGATTTGACCTACATTTCTATTCTAGTCTTTATCTTTGTGATATGTAGGTATAAAAATATGTTTTTGTGATTGGTAGATATAGAAGTTATTCTAGCATTTTTACTCAATAATAAATTAAATTGTTTAAACAATTATATAGTTTTGGTTTGGTGAAAAAGAAAATATTTATTTAGAACTATTATGATTTAATTCATTTGTGGTGATTTTAGTAATTTTAATATGCATTTACAAGCTCAAATGAAATTGTTTAAATGGATTAAACCGTTTCAGTTTGGATCGTGTACACACTAATTCTCACTCATCCAAGTAGTGGAACTAATTGCATTCAAAACTGTCAATTTTTTGTGATTTTCGAAGTCATTTCCAAGCTAAAATGGACTATTTAAATAGTGTTACTAAAACTATTTAAATGGCTTTGAAACGATTTAAATGGTTTTAACCATTCAACAGTTTTAGTTTGACACTTTTACAAGATAGATTTAGTTCATTCAAAGTACTTAATGTTGTTCATACACTATGTAAGAATTATTATGATTTTTTTGCTTATTTTGAATCCAATTTTAGGGAGAATATACCATATTCTATACTTTCTCTTAAATTTATCAATCGAGCACAACCGAAAAAAGAAGAGAACATGTTAGAACACTTTATTTGACATTCTCATTTAATATTTTCGTATCATTGTTGCAGATAAGTCTAAGAGGTCCAACAAAAGAATGAAGGGGAGTAAATATTTCTCCCAACTTCTATCTTTTACATGTTTTATAGACCATTTCAAAAGATCTTTATTTCTTGGATCCTATAAGCAAAGGAAGGGAGATATGAAAAGTATAACCATGTCTGAGAAGCACCGGAAAATAATCTAAAAAACTCTATTTGCAGCCTTCTTAACAATTGGAGATTTTCCAACATCTAAAAATTTGATGGCTCTGATTTTAAAGCAATGGATAAGATACTGCACTTTCTCATTCAAATGTGTCCCAATGGACTTCACGTCTACTGATATTGCACTGCTCCTGGGACTATCTGACTATGGAAACTCAGTACTAACCTCCTCTCATCCTCATTCATCAAAAGGGAAATTTTATCTGAGGGAGAACATTTTTAGAGATGCCCCTCCAATTCACGAGTATATTGTGCTTGTATTTCTCCTAAAATATGTGGAGAATTTAGATGATTTATTTAAATACAATTGGGTTTATTATATATATGATTACTTAAGAACATCATGCAGCTGATAAGGTGAAAGATGAATTTTTTTATATTTGTGGTTCTGTAATATTATTCATGGTAAGTAATTGTTAATTTGAATTTGAAGTTATATGCATCCATGTTTAAATTCATTTATTTAAATGAATGATTATTTTACAAGGATAGTTTTTTTAGCATGGTAGGACCATTCTTCCCAAAATTGAATCTAGTCATCCTAGAATTTTGAAGTGAGAAGTACCCACTTGGTATAACAGTACTTTGGATAAAAAATGAGAATAATTAAAACCTACTATGGTAAGTACTCATTATCTTATTGGTTGGTTATATTTTAATGTTTGTGTTCCTTTTTTGAACTTAATTAATATTATGCATAGGTTATGCCAATTTTGGAACTTAATGATAAGAAAATGGCTTTGTTGCCTCTACTAGAAATGTGTTAATTATTAGCAACGATCATCAGCAACGACCACTCAAATCATTGCAATGACTAACGGTGTTTTTACGGTCACTTGGGCCGTTGCAGATATGATATATCTATAACAACTTACTTACGGCCGCTTGGATCATTTCAACCAAGTGGATGGTGCGCCTAATAATGCAGTATATGATCCAATTAAGAAGCTGGTATGTAGTTTTATGTTGCTTGATATAAACTCACTTTCATTGAAAAGTGTTTAATATAGTTTAACAACATGATTTAATATATTTCAGGATTAGAGTAAAATACTTAAATAATTTCATGAATTTATTGTTTGTCATGTACAGCAACCGGTATGTAGTTATATGTTTCTTGGTATAAATATTTATTGTAATATGGTCGATATGATTATTAAGTTTGCATTCTTTTTTTATATTTAATTTTCAAGAATCCCAAAGGATAGTCAAATTATTTGAAGATTTTCTTGTTGAACATCTATATGAGAAAAGTATGGTGAAAGCAGACCCTTGCACTCAAAGCACCAACATGAATAAGATCTCTCCTCACATATCAATTAATTGGGAGGGACTTGCTTTCAAAATTCATACTTCCCAAGAAAACTATTTTGAAAACTCATCAATATCACTTGAGGGAGAGGGTAGGAACTCCCTTTGGGTGAAACTTCTTCCAAAAAAGAGGTCTATTGCTGACACTAAGAAAGTGTCAAAAGAAGAGGAGAAAGGAAGAGAAGAAGCAAGAGGAAGATGAGGAGGAAGAAGAGAATATTGAAGATGAGGAGGAAGAAGAGAATGAAGAGGAGGAGGAGAAGAAGGAGAAGGAAGATGAGGAGGAGATGGAAGCAGGGGAGGATAATAAGATGGCGGGAGAATAAGATGGTAGAGGAAGAGGAGAAAAAAAAAAGAGGAAGAGGAAGAGGAAGAAGAGCAAGAAAAAGTGCATTTTCAAGAAGATTTAGAAATGAACCTTATACAAGACAAGGAATAAGAAGAAGAAGAAATTGAACCCCTATTTTAGAATTGGAATGAAAATGATGAGGAGGTTGAAAAAGTTGAAAAAAACCAAAATCATCAAAGGAAATGAGGCGAAAAGAAATATAGTATTAACCAATGTATTTATCTCAATATGAAATTCCTGTTGATATAATATATATATATATGTGTGTGTGTGTGTGCGCGCGCGCGCGCGCGTGTGCAAAATGATGTTTAACAAATACATTATATTCTGATGCAGATTTCTAAGAAGTTTTTTGACAACGACCTTGATGTAGCAAATATTATTCTTTCATTAACAAGCTCGAGTGAGTGTGTTTGAATTTTTTATTTTAATTTTCATTTAACAATAACTTGTGTGATTGAGAGTGATTGTGTTTTTCCCATTGAATCTTATATTGTTTGTTATATTAAATGTTATGACAATGTCATTTAATAAAATATAATTAATATTATCATTTGGTAGTGTGAAAATAATTGTTGGCCTATTTTGTAGTGTTTTAAACAAGATGATATTTTCATACTATACAAATGTCGAAAGTATAGAAATAATTTTAAGAGTTTCACCCAAGCTCTTGAAATGTCCAAACTATAGAAATCATTTCAACAGTTTGGGTGATGTAATATGTAGCTCGTTTAACTTTTTCCTCAGTACTAACTTTTTTATTTTTTGTTGCATATTTAGTCCCTCAAAGATGTGTGTGGAGAAGTGGAGATCAACATATCATATTATCTGCCTTGTTAAATTTAGTTGATCTCATTGCTTACCTTGATGATAATATCCTTGACACATTTGTTTCAATGCTATTTAGAAGAACTACCTCCACACACGTTTTTATGTACTTGGGTGCAATTTTTGAGATAACATAGATTTCTTTAATTTTTCAATATAAACTTATTGTTAGCCTAAGGTTTTCAACATTGGTCTTAATCTCAGTTTTGATAATAACAAATATGAAACTAATATATTCATTGAGAAATATTTTCAGATTCCAAGTCGGTTAGCACTTGACGTCCCCGATCGGAGAAATCGGCAAGGACGCTCGTCGACGCTCGAGATTCTTCGAGAAGTTAGAGTTTAGGTTTAGGTTGTCTAGCATGTGTTGTAAATCCTTATGGTGATGCAAAGAAATCCTAAAACCAAACCCAAACCCCAAAATATGAAAAACCGAAAAATCAGAAAATGGCCCGGAAATTCAGTAAGCCTATGAAGCTCCTTAGATAGCTATATGACCTAGATATTTTCTTGACACCAAAAGTCTCGGTAATTGTTTCTTAGGTAAAAACTAGATAACGATATATTTTTAAGAAATTTTCACTACAAAAAAATAGGATATCACTAACGGATTAAATTCGTTGATAATAGTCAAAAATCTATTGGTAATACTAATATCAATCGTTTTTCATTGGTAAAATTCGCTGGTGATACTCTGCTAGCACTACAAGAAAACATACTTTCACCAATGAATTTATTACCGACTGATAAATTTGTTGCTAGTACCGACAGAATTACCAACGGATAATTAGTCCATTGGTAATTTAGCCTAAAAATTTATAATTTTATTATTATTATCAATTTCTCTCTTCTATTTCATCCGACGAATTCTTTTCCCTCTATCTCAATAAGAAAATCGCGCCCAAACTTTCTTTAACGCGCCCTAACTTTCCCAACCGACAAACTCGTTGGGAAACCCTTCGTTGTGATCATCACCCTAGATGAACCCTTCCCTGCGACGCCTCCCTTTGCGAAAACTAGACGGTGCTCGCCTCCCACTAGGGCTCGCTTCGCCCCTCGCGATGATCCTGCCAGTGCTTGCCTCCCTTGTGACGCCGACGCCTCCCCTTGTGATGAATCTGCTAGTGCTCGCGTCCCTCGCGACACCTCCCTCGCCATAAACCCACCTAGGTTTCTCTCTCTCTCTCTCTCTCTCTCCACAGCTCTACAATTTTTTCGCCCTTTTTCGATCTTCATCGGTTAGGTTTTGCCTTCATGCTTAGATATTTTTGGTCAATTGATTTTCGGGTCATTGTTTGTACTCATTGTTCAGGTGGTGAATCCGCTAGGGTTCCATTTGGATTGACTGTGTTTTTGAGAATGAGGAGACCAATGGACAACCTGGATCTCTTTCCGAGATGATTTCGATCTGTTTCATTTGGTTCATCTCTGTAGAGTTATTGTATTTGGTTCCAACTGAGCGATTTGAGACAAAGATGAGTTATTTGAGCTTGATCACCAGACCTGTTAGTGGAGGAGGACTCAGGTATTGTTAAGGAATAATTTTAACTTTTTGTTGGTTGTGTGGATCAATCTTACTTTTTTTCCTTTGAGGTTTGCATATGTTAATGTGGCATGAGATGATCTCTGTTTTTTGCAATTTAATATGTATTACATATTACCATTCACATTGTATATCATAAGTTTTCAATTCAAATGATTTAGTCCTTGAAAGAAACTTTTTTGTGTCTAAACAGTGATTCATTATTTAATTATTGAGAATTGTTAGATGTAAAGTTTTGTTCTTTGCAAGTATATTAATGAACATGCAAGCCCTCTTGTCCATAATGCATTTACATAATATTATGTGGAAAATATTATGTGGCCCTTCGTGACGGCACTGCTCTTCATGGAATGATCGCTAAATCCCCTCTATTTCCACTTGAATATCTTCATCTAACTCGCTTATCTACTTCTACGCGGCTTGTGGTCAATTAGATCTGTCACTGAGGGTGTTCGAGATGATTTCGGAGCGAGACGTCGTCTCTTGAAATTCCTTCATCACTGCTTTAGCTCAGGGTGCTCACTGAGATGAGGCATTGCAATTGTTCGAGGAGATGGAGGACGAAAACGTGAGGCCCAACGATGTGACCATGGTCAGCTTTGCTTCAATATAGGGAAAAAGGGTGGTTTGGAGCTTGCCAAGCAAATTCACTCTTATATCGAGCAGAATGACATTAGGCAAAGTCTAATACTGGACAATGCTTTACTCGACATGTATGTCAAATGTGGAAGCTTGGAGGAAGCAGAATTGTTTTTGACAGCATAACAAGGAAGGACTCCATCTCACCTGAAGAACATGCTGCAAATATCAAGGAGCTTGGTGGTTATCTAAAGAGTATTTCTTCCCCAACTACATCTAATCTTGTTGCTAGGCATAGTCTAACATCTGCACTTGAACATCAGATCAGGAAATCTATCATGCTTTTTATATAGCTGCACTTTCATTCTTTCTATCTCCCAGATAAGTTATGATAACTAAGAGTCCTTGGACACATTTCTTTTTCCTTAGCTTTAGTAGAAGTCTTATTGTTTAGTATCATAATCGATCCACAAAAACATATAAAACCCAATATTTTGTGGATTTTGCACAGCCTTTGTAGTAATTATGTAATTTGATGTGGTTCAAATTATCATGTGGAAAGAGATCTTTTTTCTTGGAGAGGAGAACTGCTACCTTTCCCGTATTCATACTTCATTGAGAAATTAATATGGTACCGAGGTTGTAGAGCTCAACATGGGATCAGAAGAGCATTGTATGTAAGGTAAGTTTCAGAGTTGATTCCATTTGGGTAATATATTTAATTTGATTTTCTTAAATTGTTGATAAATGATATTTCATTAAGACTTTAAGCCATTAAATGAGATATTGTATTTTCATTTACATTCTTATTGAGCAGATAGGATTCTTAATGCTAAAATGTTGTTGACTTTATAATGGTCTGGCCAGGAAACAGATCAGAAGGAGCTCCAAGCTGCAGTTGCAAATAAGGAGGTACAATCTTGTTAGATCCCTTAATTAAATACCATTATATATTTGAATTTTTTATATTTAAACTCCATTTAGGTAATATGTAGAGCTCCGCATGGGATCAGAATTGATTCCATTTACGTAAATAAACTTTCACATGTTATTTTTTTTTCCCATTGTCCACACAAATTTAGGGCTCCTGTGCGAAACTCTTCCCCAGCCAATAAAAGCTCCGCGACTCTTCCCTCAGCCGAGAAAAATCCCTCGCCTCTCCCCCCCTCCCCCCAGCCGACAAAAATCTAGCTCGAGGAAGAAGTGAAGAAGCAAGAAAAGGACCGATGTCGTCTTCCTCCTCTGCCCCTGCCAATCTTTTGGTTCTCTTCGGGTGGGAGTCGCTGACATACTCTTGATGACATGACGCCTACGACGGCGCGTCCCCAAGGAGGATTTTGGGTCCTTTGTCGAGCGCCTCGAGCTCCTCCCTCCCCCGCCACCACCGCCCCTCCCTTGGCTGGTATCTTCTTCGCCATCGCCGACATGTGAGCCCCTCCTGAATCTTATGGCCGCCTTTTCTTGGCAGATGACTATCTTTTTCTTTCTTTTGCTCATTTTCAATCTTGTGTTGCAGATTAGAGCAATTTTTTTTTAATCTGTATATTAGGGGTTATGGGTTATGAATGTTATGAACTCCTTATGGTCGTATATTAGCTTGCTGATCTTAGTGGTATTAATTACAATGTGATATCAAATGCTACATTAGATAAATATGTGGTACTGAGGGTGAGAGTGCTGACAGAAGAGCTAGCGGAGGGCTTTGGAGAACCCAATTGGTGTAGTCAGCATTATATTGGTAGAGTTGTTGTCCTAATTTTGGGCTTTATTGTTTTACTTCTATCAATTTGAACATTTTTCCATCTAAAAGCCACTTTTTTAATATGTAATTGGATTTTCTAATTGGGTTCTTACGTTATAAACAACTTATGATAATTTGAGCTCATTAGTACTCTTAGCTTCTAGAAAGAAACCTATTTCGTGGAACTGAAACTACAACTACTGATTGTTG
Source organism: Canna indica (assembly GCA_034359265.1). Classification (NCBI taxonomy): domain Eukaryota; kingdom Viridiplantae; phylum Streptophyta; class Magnoliopsida; order Zingiberales; family Cannaceae; genus Canna; species Canna indica. The sequence continues at coordinate 30,498,060 of CP136893.1, read as the reverse complement.
CTCTATAACTTTTATTCTATTTACAAGTGATTCTAATGTTTTGTCAACTAACAGATTTGATATTGATGGATATGTGATCGGATTTGGAAACCCAGACTGGGCAAGGACACATGAATTTACTGCAAGAACATCTCCTTGTAATTTTGGCTCCTGTGGATGGTGGTGCTACTTGTGTTGGAAAAACTGTGATCTATGAGTTGGCATGTGGGTAAGACTAGTTGACCGACATATATTCTTGTCATCTTTTTATTATGTTTTCTACATTGTATGAGGCTTAGCTTAGTACATGAATTGATGTTTATTTATTGATGTGTAGAGAAGTATGTGTGTATGAATAGATGTTTATTTTCACTCATTTAAGTAGATATTCATCCTATTCTATTATCAATATATTCTTGGTATTATTGATTTGCTTTGCCGATGATTGGTTAATTGATGGTTGATGGGAGACTTCTAAACATCTGAATATTGAGGACCATTTGTCTTGACACAAGCATCTGAATATAGGAGAGTACAAAGTGAATATCCTTGCTTCGTTGATTTGTTAGCGAATGGTATTCAAAGAATACCATATTCTGTTATACACCTAGAGCAGTCCAAGCTTAGGAGGATAATAGAAAATAGTCTATGGGTTTGAATTGTGTGTCGGTCTTTTTCTTTTAAAGACCTCATACATTCTGTAATTTTTTTCCATAGAACAATTATTTATACATTCTCTCAATCTCTCTCGATCACTATCCGTTAATGATTTTGCTTTATGCTGAAGGGTTAGTATTTGAAAATTGCTAGTGGACCAAGTGCCTATAACCTGCATCTACTTTAATTTTCTTTTTCTTAATGTGTTTTTTTACTCTAATCTCATGAAAGATATCTCACATTTCTTTGCAGATTATCCTTAATTGATGTACTTGTCAAAGTCTCTCATATATCTCTCAAACAATTGCCGGAGGATATTGTTGTAACATTCATTAACATTTTTGACCAAGCATGTCTTTTTGAAGATATTTGACCGAGCACATTGTTGGACATATATATTTCGCTTGCTTTTACATGTAAGGGAATTTTTTTAATAATAAATAGGGGATGCTTGTTTTATTAAAGAGGTAGTGGAGCAATTTGTTGATTCTCTGGAATTTCAAGCATATGTGGTGGGGGGAGTGATGGGTTCTAGGTGAAAGCTTGTGTTAAATTAAATCAAAATATGGGGACAAGGAGATAAATCCTTCCTAATTTTTCAATTATTGTTAGCATACTAGTGTGTTGTATTGATTCTTTGAAGTGTGAATCGATCATGTTTAACAGTAGTGAATTGCGGATTTTTTTATTGGAGGGTTGCTTATTTGAGGCAGGAGGACCTTTTCTCCTCACAGCATAAAGTATGTCAATGGTCAAACTATTATCTGCTTAATACACCAACCAAGAAGCTCAGTATACAGAAAATTTGATGACATTGTTTGTTATCACAAGGAGCTATTGTATATATGGGTCATGCTAAAGGTGAACCATTGACATACTTTGCTAAATTTGGGTTATTACTCGGTCACTCTCCTTGTTTCTATCTGATTATTTCATATTACTCAAATATTTCTATGCCGGAGTAACTTTAGTTGCATGAAATGGAAGTAACAGTAACAACATTGATGAACTTGTGTTAGAGTGAACCATGATGGTATTTAGATATAACGTAAGTAGCAGAACTATGGTTGAAATTTATGTACAAGACACATCTGATATATTTCAAATCAATATCTTGGTGCCTATGTATTTATTTACCTAGAATGAAAACTTTGTTATCTTGACAATTAACATGAGCACATGTGTTTTCACTTGCATTTTATTTGCAGGAATTATTTTAGTAGTTACTTGTTCAATTCGTAATCATTTTGAAAGGTGGTATATAGTATGTTTATGCCCTTCAAGCATTCTTGGAGTTCAAAAAGCTTAATTCTTGTTGTGGTTTCAGATCTTAATTTCTGACTATTATGCCAAAGTTTTACATCAAAATGATTTTTGTGTAGAACATAATATAGCTTACGTGGCTGGGAAGGATCAATTAATCTGAAATTGTTAAACTTACAAGAATAAGGATTATTGGAAGACAAACCTGAAAGTTCTAATTCCAGAACAAGACGACAAGAAAAACTGTTCTGGATAGATAACTATGAAAGGGAAAATATCACTGAAAATAATAATCAAGAAGAAGAATTCCCACCGCTGGATTACGAAGCCCTCAGGAAGGGGAAGTATCCAGCCAGAAGCTAAAATTGGCAAACAGGGGAAGTGGATAACCCCTTCACTAATATCCACATTTACTAATATTGTTTCTGTTTATTTTGTTGATTTTAGATGATACTCGACGAACTCCAAAAACTGGCGATTTCAAACCAAGGTACATACTGGTCAACTAAAAAAGATATACCAGATGCGCAACACTGGGCTGTCCTAGGAGGTGCCACAGGATGGCAAGAACTCGAGAGATTAACAGGGAAGATATTGTTCAAGTTCCCAAGGTTAATGGATAAGGAGCACAAGTGGACTCAGAGGGTGAACCAAATCCACCACGAGCAAACCCTGAGGACAATTGCGGAATTAGAAAAACTGTTGGCCATGACATTTCTGCAGAAAGTCAGGCTTGATCAAGCTGCCACCAAGGACAATTGGGCGGCTGATGCACTAGAGATGGTGAATCATCACATCAAAAATCTCGATCAATGCCACAAGATGATAAGGAGCACTAGACAAAGTAACACCTACTTTGTCTGAAAACTAGCTGACACAAGGACAATAATAGAGCTCAATAATGCAGATCAACGAGCTGGAGGATAAGATCGAGGACATCTATCGCTATCATGTGTCACTATTATGTATCTGTGTAACCTTATCAAGTGTGTACGAAGGAATCTTCTTTCTGTAAAAGCTAATAATTCAGTGGACGATGGGGCCCAATGAGCACCCGCGCTGAATTATTGAGCTTTTTCATGAAGCTTCCCTCGCCTATATAAGTCTAGAGTCTGGGAGATGCAGAGTAGACTTGAGACACAAGTAGTTCTACTCTCCTTTGTGAAACCAGTCCTACTACTCTCCTTTGTAATCTAATCAGAGCTTTCAATATATTCCTATTATAATTTCAACTCAGCGTTCTTCGTAGCCCGTAGCTGAAATTGTAGTTCATATTCCGCTTATTTCATTCTGGTATCAGAGCTTTGTTCTTCCTGCACGGCTTCTTGTTAAGGTACACACAAGTTCTTGCGCTTATATCCTGATACAGTACTTTAATGTTATTGTCAACTTAAGATAGGCGATAAAGAGGGATAACAGTATTCGCAAAAGAAGAAGATTTCCCAACGTTCGTAATCTTAAGGAAACAATAGCTAGAAGATTTGTATCTAGATATTAATCACATTTATGAGTGACTGAAACTTAACAGCAGCCAGTACAGTTTACACAGACGCTCTTAAAGCCACAGAATCTCTCAGTCAACCGGCTGAAGGATTTATTAGACCATCACAAATTACTCAAAAGTTTTCTGAAACTCTGTTTAGACAACTCAACACTCTAATCCACCTTACGGTTAAGATAAAGGAGCAAGTAGACGAATTAAGGGAGGAAGTAGCAACTCTCAAACAAGCAAAAGAAAAGGTTAACCAACAAAACCTTTCTATTTCAATAGAAAATCTTGCTAAAGACTTACAGAAGCTCAAGATCGGAGACGCCTCAACATCAGAAAAGAAGATTCCAAGGGCAAAAGGACAATTATTTGTCTATAAAAATCCTAAAGAAATCTTCGAACAAGAGAAGGAGAAAGCAAAACAAAGATGAATTCTTCGAGAGCAGCTTCTAGAGCCTCAAGAACTGAAGTCGTTGGCCCCAGACCTTCAATTTCAGGCGGAGAAAACCGCCAGCCGACGATTGATGACCAAATCAGAAACTATCGCCTGAGCAATCGTCTACGACACAAAGTACAAAGACGTATGACAACCCCCAGCAGGCGTACAGGCTTCAGAAGGAGCCTCGAATCTCAGCTCAACCCCGAAGCTGAACTGTCTATATCACAATACCAACGTGCACAACAAGTACCTGCAGAAACTTTATACCAGGCAGGTTGGACAGAAAGAAACCATCGGGTTTATCAACACTACTCCGATGAACGTATTTTGGTCACTGAAGGTGCGCAAGTTGAATTACCTTTTATTACTGACCAAAGTTACAATTTGCTTGTCCAAGAAGGACTACAGCATCTCCATATGGGGATGGTAATGGTGAGACTACATACTTTACACCGAAGAAGTGCCGGTGTTAATGCTTTGATTTTGTTAAGAGATACAAGATGGGCTGATGACAGGGCAGTTATCAGTTCTATGGAAATTGATCTTACATCAGGTACGCAGCTTGCCTATACTGCACCTGATATAACAATCAGTATTCATGATTTCAGAGAGCACATACAACTGGTGCTCCAAACACATGGTTACCGTGGATGGCAAGGAGGTGAAAGTAACCTCTTGCTATCTAGATCATTAATCGGAAGGCTTTCAAATAGTAGCCACACAAATTTCCGATACAACGTGCAACATGTAGCAGACCACCTAGCAAGCCGTGGAATCCGAGCAATTCCATGACAGATAAGAACTACTGAAAGCTTGCAAGGACAACAGTGGATAATTCGACCTGCTATGATTACTGTAACTCAGAACCCGCAGACTTCAAGTATAAGAACAAGAACTGATGGTACCCTAGCGGTACAATTCGCGGATTATGCAATCACGCCTGAATCAACCCAAGACAACACAGATGAGGCTAGTGAAATGGATCATGAACTAGCCGCTATGATGAACTGTGACTGGTCCAGTGAATATGAGTATGAAGCTGATTGGAACAGCGAGTACGACGAAGAAGAGGATGAAGATCTAGCTGTGCTCCGGAAACTCATGTCACTACGGGATGATGATGACCAACCTAAAGATGAATTTGACTATCCCAAGTGGGATACGTCTGACGGATGTCCCAAGTGGGATACGTCTGAAGGATGTTCGGATAAAGAAACTACCCTCAATAAAAATAAGTGGGACTTATTTTTTCATGATACGGAGGGGAGGAAGGATTTTGATGATTTTGATAATGACCATGTCGATTCAGATGATGAAAGTGATGATGATGATTTTGAAGCAAGATTTCAACAATTCCAGATTACTGAAGAATCTGCATTTACTGCTGAGATGGAATATCCTATTTTCAAGAAACTAGTGGAAAAAGTTGAAGATGGGAAAATAGAATCGGCGTTTACAACAGCAACAACTGCCGAATCATCTGTAACCAGACTTCCAAAGGAACCAATCATGGGTCCGGCTATGTACCCACCTGGGGTAGCTTCAGCCTATAATCCAAACAGAATTGGAAGTTCAAATATACCCGTAATAAGTTCAAGAGTAAATGGTCTCAGAGGCGGGTATTCCAAACAACACGACGAAAGATTTAATCTTCCATCAGCACAATCTAATACTGGTGCTATACTTGTCTTACCAGAGCATGTAGGACAATATGGTGATGTGATTTCAAGATGGGAGTCCATCACTCTTAACTTGGTAAATGAGAAGAATTGGATTGACAATAAATCCAAGATGTGTTACATAGAGAATCTATTAGGGGAAACAGAAAAGAAAACTTGGATGCAGTGGAGAATGGCGTATCCCACTGAATATGATGAGCTTACAAACATCGCAGATAACCCCCAAAATGTTCTCTCTCAAATAAGAAGAATGTTCTTATTAGAAGATCCTACAACAGGCTCGACAGAAGAGCAGTGTCGAGCATATGAGGATTTAGAAAGACTATCATGCAGCAATGTTAAAGACCTATTTGACTATATTAATGATTACAAGGTCTTAGCAGTAAAATCCGGGAGGATGTATGTATCATCTGAATTATCTGAAAAATTCTTTAGGAAGATGCCCCCCATAATTGGAAAAGAATTAGAAGCAGCATTCGCTCGAAAACATCCAGGGAATACGGTGGGAGTATTTCCTCGAATATATTTCACATACCAATATCTTGAAGAGCAATGTAAAAGAGCTGCATTTCAGAGAAGTTTGAAGGATCTAACAATTTGTAGAAAGATTCCCATACCGGGTTACTACAAAAAGGAAAGAAAATATGGCCTGAGAAAGTCTAAGACTTACAAAGGTAAGCCACATGACACCCATGTAAGGATCTTTAAGAAGAAGCACTCTGATAGGGTTAAAAAGTGCAAATGTTTTATATGCGGAGAGGAAGGACACTTTGCAAGAGAGTGCAGAAAGAAGCAAGGCAATATAGCTAGAGCAGCTATAGTAGAAAACCTTGAGCTACCCGACGACTGGGATGTACTATCTGTAGACCTTGATGAACCAGATAGTGATGCAATATGTTCATTCTCGGAAGGAGAATCAGGAACAACAAATACACTAACACTAGATATGAACGATTTACCATACGAAACTGTTACTTTGTGGTATTACTGCGTTTGCTGCTGGTTAGCATCTTATGGCACTGTTCTAGATTCTGAATATGGTGGGTCACTGGTTGTAGCGCATCAGATGCAAAATTATCCTTGGTAGCAGCTTGTTCTAACCTGGCCTTTTGCAGATAGGCCATGGCTAACAGTTTTTCCATCTCCTCAATGGTCTTTTGAGTCTGTGAACTGTGGATTTGGTAGACTCTTTGAGCCCATTCATCTTCTTTGTCCATTGTTCGCGGAAATTTGAATAGGATCTTTTCGGTGAGTCTTTCGAGTTCCTCAAGTCCAGTTGCTCCTCCTAAGACTGCCCAGTGCTGCGCTGTCATTATGTCCTTCCTGGTGGTTGCGTAGGTACCTCGGGTTGAGTCTGCGAGCTTCTTTAACTCATCAAGTATGGTATGGCGATTTTGGTAAACTCCGGAACAACAATTGATCCTATCACCGGAAGAGAAGTAAAGGAAAAGAAAGGATGGTGTTCAACTACAGAACACTGAATGATAATACCCACAAAGACCAGTACAGTCTACCGGGTATCAATACCATCCTTAAGAAGATTGGAAACAGTAAGGTGTTTTCCAAGTTTGATCTGAAAAGCGGATTTCATCAGGTGGTCATGGACCCGGAATCTATACCATGGACGGCATTCACAGTCCTTGGAGGGTTATATGAGTGGCTTGTAATGCCATTCGGACTCAAGAATGCTCCAGCGATATTCCAAAGAAAAATGGATAAATGCTTTGAGGGGACTGAAAACTTCATAGCAGTATATATTGATGATATCCTGGTCTTTTCTGAAAACGAGGAGCAACATTCGGTGCACTTAAGAAAGATGCTGCAAATATGTGAAAAGTGGGGACTAGTTCTTTCCCCTACTAAAATGAAGATAGCAACAGAGGAAATTGAATTCCTTGGGGCAGTTATTGGAAAGAATAAAATCATATTGCAGCCCCATATAATTAAGAAGATCATATCATTTGATGAGGAAAGTCTCAAAAGCAAGACTGGTCTAAGATCATGGCTTGGAATTCTGAATTACGCCAGATCTTACATCCCAAATTTGGGAACTATATTAGGGCCACTGTACTAAAAAATAAGCCCTCATGGAGATAAAAGGATCAAGCCTTCTGACTACAAGCTCATAGCAAAGATAAAAGAATTAGTCCAGAATTTATCAGACTTAGAATTACCCCCTCCAAACTCTTACATAGTATTGGAAACAGATGGGTGCATGGAAGGTTGGGGAGGAATTTATAAATGGAAGGGAAGAAAGAACGATCCACGAAAATCTGAGAAGATATGCGCGTATGCCAATGGAAAATTTCCGGTAGTAAAATCTACAATAGATGCTGAAATCCGCGCATGCATGGAGACTCTTAAAGCACTGAAAATCCACTACCTAGATAAGCAGGAGATTACACTTAGGACAGACTGTCAAGCTATCATTAGCTTCCACAACAAGTCTGCACAAAATAAGCCATCTCGGGTAAGATGGATCAATTTTGTGGATTTTATAACAGGGACAGGCATCCAAGTGAATTTTGAACACATAGACGGCAAAATGAATTTG